>CM053625.1:325107445-325123989 GCA_028646595.1 Phalanger gymnotis | reverse complement strand
CAACTCACTTGACCTTTGAGTTTTTCAGTGGGGTATGATTGCTTATAGACTAAAGAGTTCTATGTTCCAAGCCTGGGGGAATGTGCCAGTTCTGCCACACTAGCACTCCTCCTTCCCCAAGAACCCCCAACCAGGACTGGACTTAGATCTTCAACAGGCTCTTCACTCCTGCTCTGATCTGCCACTTAATTCCTCCCACCAGGTGGGCCTGGGGCCAAAAGCAACTGCAGCTGTAGTTCTGTAGCTGCCCCACCTCCACTGCTCCAGGGGCAGTGGCCTAACCACAAACTCTATCCCAGTCCCCAGCAGCTTCTCCCACTAACCTACTCTGTTGTCCTTGGTGTTTGTGGGTTGAGAAGTCTGGTAACTGCCGCAGCTCACTGATTCAGGGCACTAGGGCACACTCTGCCCGGATCCCGGTCTGGTCGGTCTGCATCGCCCACGCTGGGCTCCGCTCTGCTCAGCTCCGCTCCCAGCTCTGTGCAGGACAGACCTTACCCAGAGACCATCCAGGCTGTCCTGGGCTAGAGCTGGCTTCCCTATGCTATTTTGTGGGTTCTGCAGTTCTAGAATGGGTTCAGAGCCATTTTTATAGGTTTTTGGAGGGAATTGGCGGGGAGCTCACGCTAGTCCCTGCTTTCCAGCCGCCATCTCGGCTCTGCTCCCTGGAAGAATTATTTTTCACCTTTGTGTATCCCCAGTGCCCAGAACAGTCACTAACATGGAGTAGACACCGCTTGCCTCCATCTCGCCCCATCTGGGTTCTGCCCCCAGGGCCAAGCCCAGCAAGGATACTTTGTAGGGGGGTTTCTGTACCAGTTATTTTCATTTAATCCTCAGGACAATTCTCAGAGAAGTACCAGGCAGACATCAAGTTCATTCTTTAAATCACAGAATCCCAGGACATTGGAACTGGCCTTAGAGATCTTCACCTCTGGCGGCAATGCTTTACAAATGGGGAAACTGAGTCCCAGAGAAGTTGCTCTGCCCAAGGCTGCCCCGCTTGCTCATGACAAGCCCAGCTGGAGGTTGCCATGCTCAGAACCCTAACCTAACTTTTTTCAACCTCAAGAATTCTTAGCAGCGCCTGCCAAAGTGAGGCATAGGCCCCTGTGGGTCTCTGAAACCCTTTCAGGGGATCTATGAGGTCAAAATCGTCTTCATAATAATACTAAGATGTTTCCATTTCTAATGTGATAAGTATAGATAGTTCTATCCCACATAAATAATAGCTCTTGGGAGGAGTTCTCAATAAGTTTAAAGAACATGAAGGGGTCTTGAGACCAAAAAGCTTGAGCGTCATCGAGCTAGAGCAGCCTCCAGCATTTTCTTCCTCCCAGAGAATGTCTTCCTTGCTTTGTTATATAAATGGAAGCTCTGTAGCTCTCCCAAGGTCCCATGCTAGCGAATGGCAGTGTCTCACCTCTATGTGATGCCCAGGATGGCACAGGAGGTGGGGGAGGGGGCTAGGAAGGTTCATCAGTGGTCCTCCTCATAATCAGCACTCTAAAGCGTTGACATCTTGGAGAAATGGTTTGGTCTGGTCTGGCTTCACCACCACAGGACGCAGGCATAGCTGCCTGGGCCGTGACAAGGTGATTTCAGTCCTGTAGAGGAATCCAGGAGGACTGGTCCAAGATCTCATATCTGGGGCCCTTCATTCTCTCTCACTGCCCAATCCTGACCTGCTGAACTGGACTCCCCTACTGGGGTTTAACTCTTGGCCTCTGGGAATTTGGACCCTGCCATTTCAGTCTTGAATCCCATCCTGTTCCCCAAGATGGCTCAGCCCACAAAGCTGATCTACTTGGCCCCAGGACCCTCCCTCAAGCGGCACCACATACAACATCCTCCCAAGAGTTCATGAACAAGGATGGATCCTCCATCCATGGGAAGGAAGGTCCATCAGATGTGCCATCCATGAACTAGTAAATGTTTTATTCATTGTTTGAACCCAGAACCTTAGATTATCACCTTCATCTATTTTCATTCAAAAGTGATTAACCCAACCATCCAAACTGAAAAAACAAAGTGGATGAAGGATGTCTATTGTCTATTCGATGACCATCTATTAGCATTGATTTTGTGCTATTACAAGGGACAGCAATAAAAGACAAAATGACTATACTTCCTGTCTCGATGAGCTCACATTCTATGGAGGAGACAAATGCTCTCATAACAGTACATACAAAATGCAGATAAAACAAATACGAAGCATGAGGGAGAGTGTGGCATTATGGAGAGTTAGCTGGCCTTGGAACTAGGAAGACCCAGGTTCAAGAACTGCCTCTGGCCCGTTCTGGCTGTGTCTTCCTGGGCAAATGATTTCACTTTTCAGTGATTTAATCAATGCTCTTAGACCATACATTTCTGATAAAGTGCCAACCTATGCCGATAAAAGGAAGTTCTTCACCTGGGAGTTCTTCATGCTCATGAAATCATAGCTGCAATATCTACCCCTAAAGAGAAATAATTTGAGCAAAGGGAAAGAACTAGCAACTTGGTGAGAGAGCGGGGAGGAAAACCAGTCAATTAAGCCCTGGGTGTACAAAGAAAGGCCAAAACTAAATCAATATAGTTCAGTCTCTTCTCTCAAGGAGCTCAAATTTCTCAGGGCTTCACTTTCTCCATCTAAAAAATAAAAGGGTTTGCTTAGTTGACTCCCCTTTGAGCTCTGCACACACTCCCGAGATGCTAAGAGTGGGGGACTCACACGGGCGGCCTGGGGAACCAGGCGCCATGACATATGGACAGTGGGCACTGTGCCGTGCCCCATGGGAGACAGTTTGAGGAAAGAGGTGAAGAAGGATCCAGCATCCCTAGTGTTATAAAAAAGACCTCAGACTCACTTCTGAAGTTGGTGTCTCAAGTGCTTTATTCAAGAGACTGAAGGGTTTCTCCTTTTGGTTCTCGAGAAGTGGGCACAACTCCTCAGAAAGGAAGAGTGTGCCAGTACAGAAGCAGAGATTGAGCTTTTATGGGATTAGTGACCCCCTCTAGATCAGGTTAGAAGCAACCCCTCCCCTCTGGATCAGGATTGGTCCTGATCCTCCCTGGTTATATCATTCCCTATATGTCCGTGTTAGCTATTAAACAGTTGCTAAATTGTCGCTGACTAAGGCTTCTGAGTCTCCCTTTCCATACATGGCTCAGTGGTCAAGTTCTTTTTTAAGGTCCTTTTCTTATCTCAGCAAGCCTTGGGCTGTCATAAGGTCTGGGAGCCTCTATATGGAAACTTGTTTCACAAGTGGGGCCCTATGGCTCCATCTGTGTGGAAACTTATTTCTCAAGATTGTCACAGACCCTATGTCAGCAACCTTTAGGTTGTCAAGTCCTCTGCGTGGAAAATTCCACAAAAGGGGCCCTATGGCTTCATCTGTGTGGAAACTGAACTTTGTATTTTACAACATATCTCACACCTAGTGGGCAGGGATGAGTCAAACATCACCTGTAGTCACACAAAGTCATAGGACGAGCTTTCATCAGGGAACCAGTCTTGTGGCCCAAGGGACTTGCTCGCTAAGCATAGGACCTTGCCCAAGTCACTTCCCCTCAGTTTACGCCTCTGTCTAATGAGGTTGTTGGGAGTACATACATGGTCTCTGAGCTCCCCTCCCACTCTGCCATTTGGGGGTCTCCATCTCTAAACTATCTGGCATGGACATGGAAGGTTTGCTACCCTGAGCTCCCTGCCAGCCCAGCATCAGCTTTCTGGGGCTCTCATGAATAAGTTGTACAAATTTCTGGCTTGGCCAAGATCAGTTCAGGTCAAAGGCAGGAGAGAAAACCCAGGCTGAGACTTGTTGGAGCCTAGTCTCAGGGTGGAATTTCAGAGGCCTGACAGCTTCCTACACAGTTAACTTTCTAGTTCACTCCACCTCCAAATGCCCCAACTACAAGAGGCTAGTCAGAGGACCCTAGGATTCTGACCTGGGAGGAACCTCAGGAGTTACAAGGTCTGAGTTGGGAGGGACCTGGTAACTCAGAACACCAAGCAACGAAGCTGGAAGGGTCTTAGAACAGAGACTGGAGAACAGCAAAGATGGACGGTAGAATATCTGATTTGAGAAGGAACTTAAAACATAGAATACCAGATGTCAGAGCTAGAGAGAGCCTAGAATAATGCAGCTGACATTTCATATACAACAGGGACCGTGGGCAGGCAGCCAGGCTGCCTGTGTGCCTGAGAACTGCATTTGGGGGAATTTCATGTTAAACTTCCCAAAAGCAGCATGGAGCATATCACAAAGATAAGAAATTGGCCCTGAATGGTGGGAATCTGTATCTTTGCAAAGGAATTTAAACCCCAGGCCCTGGTGAGACGGGTCTGGCTGGAGGGTAACTGATTCCAAGGGATGGATAAGATGGTGCCTGCATGTGCTTAGAGACATCTGGCATTAAAGTTCTGCAGACCCTGGAAGGAGGCATCACACTGAGATGGCCTGGGGGCCTGCTGAGCCTGCCCACTCCCTCAGAGTAATAAATGCTTACATCCTTAAGTATGCAAGAAACTATTTCCCACAAATCTAGGAGAAGATAAGAGATAACAGAAAAGACAGTGTAAGAGTTGGGCCTCAGTTTCCCTATCACTCAAAAGGGGATAGTAAATTCCACCCTGGGCAGCTAGGTGGTACAGGGAATACAGCGCGGACAGACCCTGGAGTCAGGAAGACTTATCTCCCAGATTTCATATGTGGCCTCAGATGCTTCCTAGCTGCATGACCTTGGGCGAGTCACTTCATCCTGTTTGCCTCTGTTTCCTCATCTGTAAAATGTATTATAATAAACATTATAGGGGTGAAGCATTTCCTTCTGTGTTTCTACTCATTTAATCCTCGTGAAAACCTGGCGATGTACGCAGGATAGATTTTGTTGTTCAGTTATCTCTGTTGTATCTGACTCTCTGTGATCCCATTGGGGTTTTCTTGGCAAAGATCCTGGAGTGGTTTGCTATTTCCAGCTCATTTTCTCCCTCACATCATCTTTCCTTCCTTCCTCCTCCCTTCCTTCTTTTTTCTATTTCTCTCTCCCTCCCTCCTTCCCTCCTTCCTTCCCTCATTCTCTCCTCCCTCCCTCCCTCCTTCCTTCCCCCTTCATTATCTTTCTTCTCTCTCCCTTCTTCCTTTCTCCCTCCTTTCCTTCTCTTTTCTGTTTCTCTCTCCCTCCGTTCCTTCCTCTCTTCCATGAACATTAGGCACTTCCTGTGTTCAAAGCTAGTGCCGAGGGGAGATAGAACTTAGCCAGACAGGCAAATATCATCGGTGATATTATATGATAAGTGTGTGAGAGAAGCCAAGCACTTCCCCGTGAGACCTGCTCCTCTATGGGAGCCACTTTCACGAGCCCAGACCCAGGGCTGACCCAAGCTGCTGTAGACATGATCCTCCACAATTCATCTTGTGCTAGGCTGCGCCGCTCCCCATTTCTGAGTCTCAGTCTGCTCGTCTGGGGCTATTGGATGCGATGACCTTAAAGGATGAAAGGAGCATAGAATTTGGAGCTGGAAAAGCTCTTAGAGGTCATCAGCCCGGTGCCTTCATTTGTCAGCTGAGAAGACTAAAGCCCCAAGAGGAGTGACTTGTCCAAGGTCTCTCAGCCAGGTGGTCAGTGACTGCCAGGACTTGATCCCTGGTCCTCTGACTCTCTTTCCACTGCACCAGTTCTAAATCTATGATCCCAGGTCTCAAGGGCCATGAATCCCATGCACACCCCCATGATCTGGGCTCAGACGGCAACACTTTCCTCTGATCAAGCAAAGGTAAAATGAGTTGGTCTTTCCGGGCCAGCCTCCCTCCCCAAGTAAGAGGAACCTGTTCACTTCCCAGAGCTCAGGCCAGTTCCCACAGATTTACATTCGTTTCCCCCTCCAAGGGGAAGGGTGTGAAGTCTGATGCCAAGGCAGGTGCCATAGGGGGTTTCATAAACAATCAATGAACCATGAAATCGTGAGGCCACCTGCTTCTTCTTTGGATTCCTCCCACCCAGAAGAGCAGCCAATTTGGGGAATACTCAGGTCACATTTCAGATATTAGGCCCAACTCTGCATGTCCTTGTGGGGAATCGCTGCTGATACTCTCTAGGACTCAATAAGAGGCAGCTGCCATCCAACCTAAGGGGAAACAGAGGGGAGGCCAAGGTGACTGAGACAAACAGTGATCAAGCCCTCTGGTGTCTCTTCAATGGTAAGGAATCCAAACAGGATCCCGAGATCAGGGGATTTATACAGAAAGGGACTTCAGGGCTTGTCTGGCCACAAAATCTAAGTCCAAAGGAACCTGGGGGACCATTGTATTCCAGCCTTACTCAACAATAGGTCCCTCCGCAGGGTACCGCACAATGAGTTGTCCAGCCTCCAATGAGGGGAAACACACTGGGTGAGGCACTTAGGCAGCTGGAGGCAGAGTGGCCAAGAGGGCCTGTCTTAGAGCCAGGAAGATTTGAGTTCTAATCCTACCCCAGACACCAACTACCTGTGTGACCCTGGAAAGTTACCTAACCTCTATTTGTTTCAGTTTCCTCATCTGTAAAATGGGAATATTAATAGTCCGTACCTCCAGGGTTGTTGTGAGGATCAAATGGATGACTTACCTAAAGTGCTTTGCAAACCCTAAAGCATGGTATAAAAGCTAGCTAACATTAGGGTGATCTCCGAGGAAGTATGGGTGACTCTTAGATACACATCATAGGTAGGAAGTTTTCCTGAAGTCAAGCTCACATTTGTTCCTTTGTAACCAGCACTCAGCTCTCGGCTCTGCCTCTTACTGCCTGTGTGATCTCTTCTCCTGACCTCAGTATATTCACCTGTATTATAAGGGGCTCAATGTGGAAGGTGACCTCTGATGTCCATCTCTAGCTCTCAGATCCCAGGAGTCCGGAGGCCTCTGGGGCCATGACCATGCATGAAGGCAGTTCTCAGTCCCCCTTCAGACTTCCCTCTTTAGGGCTAAACAACCCCCGGGGAATGTCGTCTGTTCTCATCCTACCTTCTCCCCTCCAAACCTCTGTAGCTCAGCAGTGTCCTTTCCAAAGCCTCGAACTGGACACAAGATGTGATGCGTGCTTAGACGAGGGCAGAGGGCAGAGAGGTCATCGCTTCTCTACACGTGAAGTCTCCTGAAGCAGGCTCAGGCCAGGAGTGTCACTCTGGTGACTGAGAAGAAGCCTACCATTCTCTGAAACAACTAGGTCTTTTCTTCAGATGAACCAATCACACCCATCTTAATTAGTGTCTTTCTTTGAAGACCAAGCATAAGACCAAGCATAGGGCCCATTACATATCTTTTTAGTCGTTTTTCAAATATACATTATTGATAGCTTTTGGTTTTGCATGGCCCATGTTGACCAATGTATCTATCCCATCAACCATTAGCATTGTCCCATTTACCCCAAGGCAAGCTCCTCTCCCCCCCACCCCACCCCCAAAAATTGATTTCCAGAATTCCTTTTGCTGTCCTTAGCATTTTTCCCCAGGCTCAACATTATCTGGGCTTTGGTAATCCTGTCACTGACCTCCTAAGACTGAGCAGGAGTTTTGAATTCACCCTTCTTTATGCATCCTGGCTTCTGGTTTGTACAAAAGTCTTTTTAAAAAATAGTCTTCAATAAATCTGTTAAGCATCTGCCCTGGTAGACACCTGCCTCCCTTTCCTCCTCCTCCTCCTCCTCCTCCTCCTCCTTTTCCTCCTCCTCCTCTTCCTCCTCCTATTCCTCCTCCTTCTCCTCCTCCAAATGGTTTCTCTTTCTCTTCAGAATTTCATTCTTGAGAACTTCCCATCCATCTTGGGTTGATTGACCCTCTAGAATCTTAGTCCATGCAAGATTACATATGATTGTCCTCAAATCTTTGAAATCTGCTTTCTGCCAGTGTGGTGGTTCATGTCTATGGAGCCTGTGACCGTGGAGACTGAGGTCAGTAGATCTCTTGAGCTCAGGGGTTCTGAGCTGCGCTGGGCCATGCCAATCAGCTGTCTGTTCTCGGGGCCCACCAGCTTGCTTAAGGAAGGGCGAGCTGGCCCAGGTCAGAATCAGAGTGAGTCAAAGCCTATTAGTGGGCCATGGATGGCCCCTGCAATAACAACCCGGGTAAGAAGGGGAGACCTAGTCTTTAAAAAAATGTTTTCCCCAAAAACTATCAGACTGTGTTTGTCTTTTTTTTTATCACGAATTCTAAGTTACTTCTCCTTAATTTGTTATTGCTCGGTCTTTTTTTTTCAGTCATGTCCAACTCTCCACGAGCCCATTGGAGGTTTACTTGGCAAAGACACTGGAGTGGTTTGCCATTTCCTTCGGCTCATTTTACAGACAAGGAACTGAGGCAAATAGGGTCAAGTGACTTGCTCAAGGTCATACAACTAGTAAGTGTCTGAGGCTGGATTTGAACTCAGATCTTCCTGACTCCGGGCCCAGCACTCTATCCACTGCGCCACCCAGCTGTCTCCCTTCTCCCCAAAGATTGCATTATTTCCACCCTTATAAACTAACTTCTCCCAACTACAGAGAATCAGATCTGGAATCAAGTCTTCTTTGTTGATTTCTACTTTTGAAGGATGAGATAATAATTATCATTATTATTATTAATATCTAACATTTGCATAACACTTACTATATGCCAGACCCTGTACTAAGTGCTGTACGATTATTTATCTCATCTTATGTTCATAATAACCCTAAATAGTAGGTGCTATGGTTATACGCATTTTCATGAGCAAACTCAGGCAAACAGAGGTTAAATGACTTGCCCAGGGTAACACAGCTAGTAAGTGTCTGAGGCTGGATTTGAACTCAGGTCTTTATTAATTACATTATTATTAAGGGAACTGATCAGCTACTTCACTTTTGGCAGAGAAGTAGAAGGGAGGAAGAGACAGGGAAGGGAGAGAGAGAGAGGGAGAGGGAAACAGCAAAGGAGAACTAGAAAAAGAGAGACAGGTGAGACAGAGAAAGAAACGTGGGCCCTCCAAATCCAATCTTCAACCAAAGGCATAGCTCTGAGCAGGAATTCATTCATTAGGGAGCCTGCTGGTCCCTAGTAATAGGATCCAAGACCTTCTTCCCGGTCAAGGACCCCTTTGCTCACTTCCTAGGGGGCATTTATACATCTTGAGAAGTGACCGAAAATAGAACAAGGTGGTACAATTGAATGACTGGTCAGTTCCAGAAGGGAGAAAATCACATGATTTGGGGGGAAGAGTAGTACTCCTATATTTGGCCAAGGAATATGTCCCTCGAGCACCAATATTTAGCCGGTGACTAAGCAACAGGACTCTGGGACTTTCTAGGAGTAGTTATGAGCATTAGGTGAGAAAGAATAGAGAAGCCTAGGGAATTTGCCGGGTTCTGAGCATTGCTCTCAGAGGAGTGGTGGGGGGCAATTCAGCAAATTTCTGTCTCTAACATAATTTAATACAAGTTCTCACAGCAGGTCGTATTAATGTATAACGACATAAATCCATCCTATAAATAAAGTCATAATACCATCAATACATAGTGAGTTAATGGATTACAATCTATACACCTCTGATTCTACGGTATAAACTTATTCTAACCTGATCCTAGCCTACTAATACAATCGCTGATGCCCATTAAATCTAAGTGAACTGAGTAAATGCTGATTAAATTGAGTAACGGCATCAAAGCGATCACCACAGTCCCCTCCTTCAAAGACCCGGGGCCTTTATGGATCCCTAAGGATGCCCAGAGGGCAGTCCTCTAGAGGAGAAGCAGAACACCAGGGAACAGCGAGGAAGAAAAGGCACAACTTGAGCCGCTGATGGGGTTTGGCTAAATCCTGTGGGAGACGTGTCGATGGAAAACGACGCTCTGCACCCTGTGCTGGATAATGAACAGCTAGAGTCAGGCATCTTCTGAAGAAGTAGGCTGGACCGTCGGTACAGACAGGGCGAGCAGGATCACAGTCTACACCAGCACCATGCTTGTTGGGCGCCTTGCACAAAAACGACCTCTAAGGACGTGCCTGAGACGGTCCTTGCATAGGTACCAATGGGGCGATGGGATGCGACCTTGCTGTAGACTACGCAGAAGCTCTCGGGCTGGGAGTCCCGGTTATAAGACATCCCAATGGATGGATTCTTTGGATATTCCTTTGGGAAAAGAGGATTCCATCAGCTGGTAAAGGCAAAGGTGGAAGCAGATCGAATGACGTTCAGCCCAGGTCAGGCATTGCTTGAGGATATGAGGGGAAGGTGGGCACAGAAGTGCAAACGGGAGGGTGGTAGGTGGCACTACAGTTACTTAAGGAGATGGAGATCCAGACGGCCGAGGGACAGGCTCCGAAGGAGCAGCACTGGGGTCACTTCTGTACAATTTGTTGTTCATTTTTCAGTTGCGCCCAACTCTTTATCATCCCATTTGAGGTTTAATTGGCAAAGATACTGGAGAGGCTTGCCATTTCTTTCTCCAGCTCATTTTACAGATAAGGGAACTGAGGGAAACAGGGATAAGTGACTTGCCCAGCTAGGAAGTATCTGAAGCAAGATTTGAACTCGGGAAGATGAGTCTTCATTGACTTCAGTCCCGGTGGTCTGTGCTCTATGGCGCCACCTAGCTGCCATCTAGAGATAATCAATTACTAGGATACAGCTGTGGGAAGTTATATTTACAGGCAGAAAGGGTCTATGAGGATAATTTTGATGCCTCTACTCAATTTAATCAGCATTTACTCAGTTAATTCTGTTTTACTAAATATTAATGATTGCTTTAGTGAGGCGGGGTACAATTAAGTTTGAGTTAGTTAATGTGTCACCATGGGAGTCATGTAGGCTAGAATTAATTGACTCATGATTCGTTGATGATTATATTGGTTATATTTGTGTTAGGGGATAGATTTATACTTTGTTAGTTAGGATTATATTAACTCGTGTTAGAGACAGAGGCAGAGATCTGTTGTATCAGCACCACACCCATTCCCTATGAATGGATGATGAGAACCATGCTCCAAAAACCAGTGTCCCTATGTTTCTCTCTTCTTTTTCACCTAACGTTCATAACTTCTTGTGCAAAGCCCCAGAGTTCTATTGACTAAACATTGGTGTTTGATGAGCATCTCCTTTAATAAATCATGAGATTTTCCCTGCTTCTAGAACTGAGCAACCCTGAACTTATAATACCCATTAGTGACCTCTGAATAGCAATAAAACTCCACAGACTGTGAGCAAAGGGATCCTTGACGGGGAGGAAGGTCTTTGAACCAATTGATTAGGGACCCCCAGTCCCCCTGATCAATTGGTATATACTCAGATCTCTGCTTCAGTTGCCTTTTGTTGAAGATTGGGTTTATTTTTTGGCTACATTGTTGGTGATTCTTGTGGAATTCATGGGATGGAGTCCAGCCTTCTTTGGTCACCCTCCCCAAAGGACCCAAAAAGCAGCACTCCCCAGATCAGTCTTCTTATTTCTGGCTCCCACAAGGAAGACTGCCCTGGGAGGCTGGACCCCCTCAGTTTCCACATCAGAATTCTCTGGGATACAGGTAAGCCTTTCCAAAACTGACGTTGGTGAATCTGCCTTTATTTCTAAGCTAACTTCATTTTGAAACTTGGACAGACTTTGAGAGATAGTGGAGCATAGAAGGGCCTGAAGTGCTATGGTCAATGAGGTCACAAAGACTTGGACAAGCCTAAACGGCAACAACAACAAACGTGCTTTTATGACAGGTTACATCAAAGTGCTAAGCGCTTAATTGGGCTAGATCCCCACCCCTGCCCTAGCCCCTGGGATGCCAGCATTGTTAATGGTGCTTTTGTCAGTCAATCCCTGTCTGAGATCGGGCAATACTCTTCTAAGCACTGACTTGGGTGGCGTGAAAGAAAAGCAGGTGAATTAAAAGCTGTTGCCCAACCTGATTATGCCCACTTAGCCCCTGTTCAGGAACAGGCCCTTTCCAGTGAGAAACAAGGGAGTGCTTTTATTGTTAATGAAGAGGGCATCTCACTCAGGACCACTTAAAGAAAAAGCGAGGTCATGAAGACCAAAGGTTCCATAGCAGCTTCATCAAACCACAGTAATAGACTTTCAGGGCCACCGACATAGAGCCTATACAGAGATGTAAACTGGTGAAAAAGATCTAATTTAAAGATTAAGATCAGACCTCTAACTTCTCAACTCTCAACAAAACCCATCACATTCATTTCTGATCAGTGCAATAATTCCAAAGTGGTTTAAAGGGCATACATAAAAAAAAACTTAAAGGGAATAACATTTATTGCAGGATGGAAATGTGAGTTTTTTAGACCACCTTCAGTCTCCAAAAGGATAGAAGTAAGGAAAGTTAGGATTTATTTACCTTTTGTTGCTTACTGCTTTTAAACAATCGACCTGAGAACACTGAGCAAACCCTGTTATTAATCCAACACTGGGGACTCCCAGAGTGAAGGGGTATCTCAAAGTGAACCCAGAGAGAGGAAAAACTTGTTTTAAAACCATGAAGCAACTGAAAGGCAATAAAAATGTAATGTTTTCTGTGAAGACTATGATAAGTCAGGGTCCAAGAGGATGAGGACAGAATTGAGCAAGAACATAGATGACAGGTTAAGTTAAAAAAATAAATGGACTTTACCTTTGAGTAATTGCAAAAGAAATAGACAAAAGGTTACACCTGCAGTCTCCGTCAGAGAGATTTTCCAGTAGTACAATTCCTGTTAGTTCTAATTAATATTTCTGTTCATGTTTTTAATTAAAGCAGATACTTTAAATCAATAAATTATTATGCTACAAATCAAAGGATCTTTGTAATGCAAGCCATTGCTGGCCATTCGACAATGAGGCAAATTTTATTATTGATTGTAAAGAATAATAATATGCTTTATTATTAAAGGGATGGTGAAATTGATCTAGCAAATCTAAGTCTACTAGGGGATGTCAATTTAATTTACATTTAATTGGCCCCGTGTGATGTTCACAATTACATCCTAACAGCTGTAGCATCACTATTGCTTTTCAACGTGAGTCAATTTTGAAAAGTTAAAGTGGAAGCTGATTGAGAACGTGGGCCCTGATCCTTGAAATCCTGGCAGATGATGGCCCTTGGGATTGTTAAAATAATAACAGCAATACACTTACACTTGATTTGGTTGGATCCAAAAATTAAATTAGTGTAAGAAGGATTTCTGTTCATTTAAAATAACTAGAAAATTATCTCGCCGTTTGATGAGAAACAAGTTTGTCTCTCCCGACTGATTAATTAGATTCAGTAGTAACCTACAGCATTGAAAAATAACACAAACTTTATAAAGAGAGGAGGTGGTTCGAAACTAAGCTTTCGCATGGTCAAAGCAAAGATGATTATAAGCCTCTATGCCCACCCAAGTGAAAATTGCCTCCATGCAGCAGACTACACATTGAACTTTTATAAAAGCTACTTTCATTTTGGTGAAATCTGATACACTCTGCAATGAAAATCTAAGAGGGACTTTAGCCTTTGAGAACCCAATAACATAAAGTATTGCAATGCATTGGTGTTGTAGCATAAACACTTACAGTAAAGTGTGAATGAAAATTCCCTAGAAGGAAGACTGTTAAGACTAGAGGAATTAAGCAAGTAGATGAAAGGAAGGTTTTGATTTCGCTGCAATAAAAAGGATCTGGAAAATTTTTTTAGAGAAATATCTCTTTGCAAATACTGCCCATCTCCTTTCCCCAATCAATATAAGATCCCAAAGATTCCCTATGACTTAGAAGCATTGGGTAGAAGTTTGGTAAATACATATTATCTGGTGGATTGATAGAGAAAGGACTATTTCTTTAGTTTGTTTTAAATAGTTATGCTGAAGGCCTTTAAGAATTAGCAGGTTAGGAAAATAATAGGCAATGATTTGACTTTTTGGTGATTTAAAGAAATAAACAACTGTGAAGAGCTCAGGATGCCCCCATATTTTTTTAACATGAGTCAACTGAAAACTGTAGTTCCTTAGGAAAAATGAAATTTCAATATTGCAATTAGTAATTATAAATCAAGAATTCATTTGGGTGAAATTTTTGTTCTGAAACTAAAAGATAATAATAATAATAAACTGGTCTCATTTACAGCGAGATGAAATCTTTATACCTATTGGGAGAAGCACATGATGATAAAGTGTTTCACACAATGCGTGGCTTGTGCAGAAAAGAACCACTGTAATATTCAGACCTTATAGGAATTCAGTTGGACAAACTAGTTTGCCACTTTCTAAAAGGTGCTTTTTAATTTGGGCATGGAAAGTTGACAAATTATCCAGTCCACAGATTACAGCTGAAAAATCAAGCACATCCTGAAGTACAACAGAACACTTGGTTATGAAGCTCTTTAAATTAAGCTTCACAAACCAGCTCTGCCATATAGTGAGCACTGTATAAACCACTAGAATGTGACCAGGCATGAGCAGACAAATGATTTCTATGCACCTGATCAGTAACACAAGTCATACTAAAATCTTTTCTTATATTGTGAAATCTGAGAATCACTGTATCAGAAATTCTGTTAAAAAGGAAACACCCCATTTACCTGGATGCCACTGTGGGAACTCTTAAAACCTGTATATGTGACAAAAATACTTGACAACTTCTTTTTTTTTTAGGGGGGAAGGCAAGGCAATTGGGGTTAAGTGACCTTCCCAAGGTCACACAGCTAGTAAGTGTGTCGAGTGTCTAAATATTTAATAGGTTAATTGTGTTTTAAATTAGAAAATCCTAATAATGACTCATTGTGGGAAGAAAAGAGAAGAGAAATCTTCTAGCAAGATTCTTGGCTGTGAGAGTCCTTAGCACTTCCTCAGGCTGGGTCATAAGATCTGAGCATCCCTTCTTCTGATAATGGATTGTAAACCTCTGCAGGGTGGCAGTTTATGGAAGTAGGACTTCTCCCAGACAAAGAACAGAGATTTAGCAGGGAAATTTTAAGTAATAAGTGAGTTTTATTGAAGATCATTTGGAAAATCACCTGTTCATAATTAATATGTAGTAACTGAGACAACCATTCACTGTATGGGTGACCTGGTACAGAAGTGATTCTATTTTGGAGTCTCACTGTTAATTCCTAGACACCCTGTATCACCTGACCCCCCCCCTCAATTGCTGGAAGTCATTGGCTCAGGGTTCCACAGGTAGGCAAGAAGAGAGTGGGGTGCCTGAACTCAGTTGGCTTTCATTGGCTCCTAGTACTTGACCAAACTAAACTCATAGTCAAGGGGTCCACAATTACCCCTGGCAGCTCTGTGTGGATCTGACCTGCTTCTCAGGGTGGGCACTACTGGTCAGTGTGAGGCACTGGAGACAAGGAGTCACCAGGTTCTCATTAATATTACACCATAAGGGCAGCAATGGGAAGAGGTGAAAGCACATGGCTGGAGGGCTGGCAGCCACATGGACAAGCGCTTGGTCAGGTTTTGTAGAAATTCATTCCAATTTAAGTAACACTTATTAAGTATGTGATAGTACTTAAGTGGATGCTGGGGATCCAACAACAAATATGAAACAACTTATATTGTGCTGGGTTGGTGGAGGAGGAATACAATCCACATGAGTAAATACAAAGTAATTTGGTGGTATCATTGATCACTGGGGGAACCAGGTATTATGGAACTAACACAGGTGCTCTATACCCTGAGTGAGAGCAAATACCTCTTTGATGGAGGTATAGAATCCATCAATCAATCCAAAGCATAATCTACTTGCGAACAATTCCTAGATACTTCCATTGAATGAAGCATTCCAAGGCAAGAACTAAGAATGAAGAAGTCTTGAGGAATTGGGAATTGAGAGAATGCCTATCAATCTTAAAATGGCTGAACAAGTTTTGGCATATGATCACAAAGGAAACTATTAAGCTATAAAAATGATGAGCAAAATATTTTCAGAAAAACTTGAGAAAACTTATATGAACTGATGCAAAGTGAAGTGAGCAGAACCAGGGAAACATTGTACACAGCAACAGTAACGGCAATATTGTATGATAATAAACTGTGAATGATTTAGCTATTCTCAGCAGTGCAATGATCTGAGACATTTCCAAAGATGTGAAGTGGTATCTCAGAGTTTTAATTTTCATTTCTTTAGTAAGAAGTGATTTAATTAACTAAAATTATCTGAGATACTATCTTATATCTATCAGATTGGCTAACATAACAGAAAGAAGAAATGACAAATGTTGGAGGGAATGTGGAAAAATTGGGACATTAATGCATTGTTGGTAGAGTGGTGAACTGATTGAACCATTCTGGAGAGCAATTTGGAACTATGGCCAAAGGACAATCAAACTGTGCATACCCTGTGTAATACTACCACTAGGTCTGGATCCCAAAGAGATCAAAGAAAAGGGAAAAGGATCTGTTTATACAAATATATATAGCAGCTCTTTTTGTGGTGACAAAGAATTGGAAATTGAGGGGATGCTCATCAATTGGGGAATGGCTTAACAAGCTGCAGTATGTGATTGTAATGGAGTGTTATTATGCTAATAAGAAATTATGAGCAGAATAGTTTTAGAAAAATTTGAGAAGACTTATATGAACTGATGCAAGATGAAGTGATCGGAACCAGGAGAATATTGTACA
>CM053625.1:325088662-325106945 GCA_028646595.1 Phalanger gymnotis | reverse complement strand
GGTAAAGAGTTATGGGAAAATATATGGGATATGTCTTTGGTTACGGATTTGTCAGTTTTTCATGTTGATGCTCACACAACCCTGACCACACCAGAACTTGAGTACAATGCACACGTGGATCGACTAGCAAAGATTGGTACTGAATGTATTGTCCCTACTCTGACTCCAACTGATAACCCAACCTTAGCAAGATGGGTCCACCAGACTGCCGGCCATTTAGGGGTCCACACCACCCATCAATGGGCACAGGATCGAGGTATCAGTATCTCTCATACATTGTTAAAACAAATAACAGAGGAGTGTTGTATATGCCAATTAGAAAAAGAACGAACTCTTCCTAGGATAGTAACTGGAGAAATAACGAGGAGAAAAGTTCCAGCCCAAATTTGGCAGATAGATTATATTGGCCCACTACCTCAGGATAAAGGATGTAAGCATGTATGTACATGTGTTGACACCTATTCAGGTGTACTAGTGGCTTGTCCTTATAAGGACGCAACTCAGAAAAGCACCTGTAAAACCCTAGATATTCTAAGTTTATACTATGGAACCCCAATGCAGGTTCAAAGTGACATTGGGTCACATTTCAAGGGCAAAGAAGTGAAAAGATATTGTGTGTTGAATAATATTGAATGGATATATCATATTCCATGTTACCTACAAGCATCTGGGTTAATTGAAAGAATGAATGGATTGTTGAAAGAACAGCTGAGAAAATTAAGCTCTAATAATTCATATCGACATTGGAAGGATAATTTGCCTATTGCCTTACGTAATTTGAATAATAGGCCCTTAGGGGGGAGTACGCCTCTAGTCAGAATGATGACCCCAAATCTGCAGATTAGAGAACAGCAAACGTATGAGATCCAAAATATTGAATTTTGGACTGTGAGGGAAGATGTCCCACCACCATGTCCAGGACCACCTGGTTCGGCAGGATATGATTTACATTGTATAGAGAATTTTAGGTTGAATAGGAAAGTGATAAGAAAAACCCCTACTGGGGTATGTATGGGAATCCCCAAGAATCATTTTGGACGGATATTACTTAAACCAGGATTAGCAGCTCAAGGAGTACATGTAGTGGCTGGAGTGATTGATTCTAATTATCAAAGAGAAATTGTTGTTACACTCCAGAATTTGGGTAAGAAACCTGTACAATTTTGTAGAAATGATAGGATAGTTCAAGTGATTATTATCCCCTGTGAAAAAGTACCCTTTGTGAAAACTGACCCTCCTGCTAAAATAACTACTAGAGGAGCAAAAGGGTGTTGCTCCATTGATAGAATAAAATTGGGAGCTAAGGTATGGGTAAAATGGAAGCCAGATAATATTCCAAAGGCTGCAGAAGTCATAGCCCGTGGGAAGGACATCATTGTAACAGTTGTCTATTCAGGGGAAGATAATTACCAAATCGTGTCCCTGAACCATATATTTTACTGGGAATAGGACTATAATAATAGATTCATAGACTCCAGAAGTATGGCTGATGCTGATAAAGGCCACAAGCCACTCAGAGGGAAGGCGATCTTGTGTGATTAACAGGTGAAAGTTTGTATCTGGGGAAAAAGGCCTGGAGGTCAATCTTAGTCTCCATCTAGGATGGGACCCTTCTAGCTTAGTTTCCTTATTATATTCCCTTGGAAAAGAAACATTTCCTACCTGAGTTAAGCTATGGGATCAAATTCTTGAATAATTGGAGTCTCAACCAGAATGAGGGTGACTTTATTTGAAGTATAATAGCCCATACTTGCTTACTCTTTTGTTCTTTGTCTTGGTCAACCTTGTTGTTAGTTCTGTCTTGTTTAGGCTTAAGCACCCTACACTCTCCAGTGACTGCCTAAGCAGGTAGCATTCTTGGAATTCCTGCCAGTTCGCTAAAGAACTGACCTCTGGAGTGGGACTCTTAGGGCAAGGACATCTCTACATCCAATTTCAGCAAGAAGAAGCTATGGAAAATGAGACCTTCGCCTCTTACCCCAAGATTTTGAGCCCCAGTCGTTCGAGTGGGGGTGAATGATGATACTGTTCTGTGTACTTATTTTGTGTTATCCTTGCTGTATTGTTTTATTGTTATGGTATTATTGACACCCCTTTCCTATGTAATGGATACAAAGATCTAGGGGTGGACATCTGAATTGTAAAATAAGTATTTTGGAAATGATTGATTGAAGAGATTATCTTGCTGGGACCTAGGGGTGGGTCACATCTGAATTGTAAACCAATATTTGGGAATGTCACTGAATAATATGTTTTGCTTTATTGTGAATGATATGTTTTAGTTTCCTTCGTAATTGGATCACGATGTATGTTCTAGGATACATGGCTGACTAAATTATGTATCCTAGAACAAGGGGTGAAATGTGTTGGTAAGCAAAATGGCCTTTGTTTTCTTTGAGTGGCTCAGTGTGTTTCATTAAGCCTTGCTGGGTGCTAAGCCCCAAGCCCAGAGCCCTGTTGGGTGTGGAGCCTATGTGGGTGTGGATTGATGACTGAGGTGGGGCCCAAGGTGGGGCTGGCTGAGGGTAGGTGTTAACTCCAGAGCCATGCCCTATTAGATGTTGACCTAATCTATGTGGATGTGAGCCTCCCAGGGTCCTAAGGGAGGGGCCAACTCAAGAACCAATAAGCTCTGGTCATTCAAAAGACACTTGATGACGTCAAAGGCTCTATGGGAGGAGAGAAGACAGCTTGAAGATAGATTTTCTGTTGGAGCCAGGGACAGCTGCAGTCGAGGCTAAAGATAAGGCCAAAGCTGAAGCAGGAGCTGCAGAAGCAGAGCAGACCCAGAAGCAGAGCCGACTCGGAAGCAGAGCCTACCCGTGTGTGGACCAAGGAGTGCTGAGCAAGGACTTGAGGCCAGTGGGTAATCTTCTTACTGTAGAGGGGAAGCATGAATATGACTTGGTTTAATACCATCATGTTTTTCTGTGGCCTCCTGGTTACTCTTGTGAGGTGGACTTATTGGGCCTGGAAGCTTTCGATCAAAATATCAAAATGGGGAGGCTGGTTAATGGGTCAGTTACTTTGGAACCTGAATAAATGCTTTAATTCTTCTGCCTTCTACTTAGAGAATTCCTTATATCCTGCAGTTCTGAACCATTCAGACATATATATGATTCTCTTTGAAATCATAAATTCTGCCTTCATAATACAGACCCCGATTTAAAATCTAAAAAAAATGCTATCAACCTTCAGAGAAAGAACTGATGAACTCTGCGTACAAATTGACGCAGACTTTCTTAAACTTTATTTTAATAGCTTTGTTTGTGTTTTCTTTTGTAATATGGCTAATATGGAAATATGTTTTGCATGACTTCATGTGTGTAATTAGTAGCAAATTGCTTGCCTTCTCAATGAAAAGGGATGGGAAAGAGGGAGAGAATTTATAACTCGAATTTAAAAAAAAAGAGTGTTAAAAAATTTACATGTAATTGAGAAATATTTAACAAAATAACAATGACAATGATGGTGACAAATAATGAAGAGGAGGAAGTGCTTCTGGGACTAAAGCGCACTAATTCCCTTTCCTCCCTTTTGAGTCGCTATAAGGAAAGTGATCCCTAAACCCAAAAGCTCCAGAGATACATGACTCTGTTTTATTCTTATCACCATGTCTCAGGCATAGAAATGGACCCACATTTTACAGCAGAGAAGGATTGAGTTTGGAAATCCCCTAAGATCTAATAACTGGGAAGCTCAGACAGATGTTTTACAGTCCTATAAAAGGAAAAAAAAGAAAAGGTGGTCCCTTCCCTCCCAGGAACATAACACCCATCAATGTGTCCACCTCTTATATGCCATAACTTGGGTAAATGTCACTGAATCAAACTCTGCAATAACACAGAGAGACACTCCAGAAGCCAGACCTCGCTGCTTGCCTTTGGTAGCAGAAAACAGCCCTGCAAAGCTAACTGATTCTGAGATGAATGTTCCGGACCTGTCTCTGGAGCAAGCAAACACGCATTGCAGCTGGGTTCCAAGAATGGAGCTGTGCCCAGAGGAGCCATCATTCTGTGTGGCTTGGGGGTGGTCCTTTCTGATGGGGAGACCACTGAACTGACTTCAAAGACTATTCCCTTCCTTGGATTCCGGTTCCACTTCTACAAAATCCAAAGTCATCAAATATTTATTGAGCCCTTCTGAGTGCAGGAAGGGTCCTTCACAGAAGCCTCACTGAAGCCCAGAAATTCATCCATTGGAAGTATCTGCCCTGTGGCCTCTCTCTCCTCTAAGAGCCTGCCGTGGTGGAAATTTAACCAATTAGGAATGAAGCCATTTCTCTGAGATCTCTTCTCTATTCCATTTACTTACTCTTCACTTTTCAGAATCTGAGGAGTTAATACTCTATAAGTTCCAAACCATGAAAGTTGTACTTTTTCAATTCTTAGCAACTTTTCTTAGGGCAGTGAGATGAGGCAAGGGATAGAGCGCCGCCTAGAGTCAGGAAGAAGAGTTCAAATCAGGCTTCAGGCACTTTTTAGCTGTGTGACCCTGGGCAAGTCACTTGCTGCTGCTTGCCTTGGTTTCCTCATCTGTAAAATGAACTGGAGAAGGAAATGGCAAACCACTCGAATATCTTTATCAAGAAAATCTCAAATGGGGTCACAAAGACACAGGCATTGCTGAAACTACTGAACAACAACAAACTTATTTTTATGATGGTAACATATAATTCTAAACATTAATTGCTGACATTCCTTCTTACTTGGCCACAGTTAAAAGAAAAATTTTTTTTCAAGAAGTTTTCTCTTTACTCTTGGCCTTCAGGGGAAAAAATCGATAACTCTAGCAAGACCTGCAACATCGATATCTCCAAATACTCCATTCTAGGCACACAGGGATGAAAACAAGGAACTCCCAAGAAAACATTATCCTATTTCCCAATTCCCCAACGCAAGCTGGGGCCTTCCCCTAAAAAACGTTCAAGGCTTTGAATAAGGTTTACTGCCTCCCTCTAGGTAGAGCTAGGGTCTCCATTGGGAAAGCTGAAGTTGCACACCTAATCGTTCTCCCCTCATGAGGAAGGTATATCACAAGCTATAGATCCTATGTATATGAGTATACAATACATATATATATATATATATATATATATATACATATACACACACACATATATTTACCCAACAAGCATCAGTTCCACAATGAACACACGTATTAAATAGCAAATGAACCCATTTGTCCAAGTCAGTAGCAAAACAGAGCCCATCTGCATAGGAGAGTGAGTCCCAGACAACACACCCTGAAGGACCTTTTCCATTGGGAGCAAGGGGACTCAGCTCAAGCAAGAGAGAGTATCCTGGATCTTACCCAAGAGAAGTCCTCATTACTGGGAAATAGGGACATCACTGAGGTGCTGGCTTCTTTATATGTCAGCTCCTTCCTGAAATCTTTCTCTCCCTTCGGTGACCTGAAGAGAATCTGGAATTGTGTCTTTCCTCTCAAAGCCAGAAGACCAGGATCTCTCTTCTCCCAAGCTCTCACCAGCTCTGTCTCTCACTCAGGCAGGGAACCTTGAGTAATTAATCTCTACTAATAAAGAGTTTTATACAAATGGCCGTTGACCCCTGGGACAGCAAGGTTGCACAGTGGATAGAGAACCCCCGGCCTGGAGTCAGGAAAACCTAAGTTCAAATCAGGCCTCACACCCTTCCTTGCTGTGTAACCCTGGGCAAGCCACTTAACCCTGTTTGCCTCAGTCTCCTCATCTGTAAAATGAGCTGGAGAAGCATATGGCAAACCCCCTCCAGCATCTCTGCCAAGAAAACCCCAAATGGGGTCACGAAGAGTTGGACATCACCAAACCACAGCAAAATCACCCCTGGAATTCACCCATTGGAAATACCCCACTGCCTCTCTCTGATTGGATGGCTCCTCCAAATCCGCCCCCCCCACATACCACTATGCACCCCTATAAGATAGAGATCAGTTGCTGATATGTGAGTTTCCAACACTGACAGGGAAATACAGGATATGGCTTTTCATTTAAACTAAATCCTTCCTTAATTAGGCCTCCCATTTCCATATCCTCTTAAGGGTTAGAAAGCAGGCTTTTTACAACAACCTCTTTTCTCAGGAGAGAACAAAAGCTCATAGAGCTTAAGTGACTTCTCCAATGTTACACAGCTAATCTGTCTTTGAGTTGGAATTTGAACCTAAGGGTCCTGACTCTTCCCATACCATCACTGGCCCTCAATTTAACTCTTCCTCCCTCCACCAACTTATCCCCATTGCAAACCCTGACCCCATTCAGCATCATTTTCATCAGGGGCCATCCCTGTCCAAGAACCCATGCACATCCCACCCTCCTCCCCACCACTTCTGCACCCATTTAGGATAAAATCCAAATTCCTCAGGCTGTTAAAAATCAGGACTACATACCTCCCCCCACCACACACCCAAACTCTCCTATTTCTTTTCATCAGAGATGACATGGATAGAGTGCAAGATTTAGGGCCGAGAAGACTCGTCTGTGTTCAGTTCACACTTGAAATAGACACTTGCCATGTGATTTTGGACAAATTACCTTTCTTTGCCTCAGTTTCCTCATCCATAAAATGAGAATGATAATAGCACCTCCCACCCAGAGCTATTGTCAAGATAAAATGAGATGATACTGTTAAGAACTTGGAAGCCTTAACACACTATATAAATTCAAGCTGTTATCATTAATATTGTTTTTATTACTATTTCCCAAGAACATGTCAAAATTATACAAAATGTGTTGAAGAATATAATGGGATAGTTACCACATTTACAACCCTATGATCATTAACATCGAGCAAAGTACGAAACAAAAGGTTGTGGCTCACCAAAGATGTCTCCATTGTCACAGAGATCCAACAACCCAGAGTCCAAGTCAGAAATGGATCACTTGTAGATGGTAGGATTCCCCAGATGTTCCTCTACGTCCATGGCATTGTGCTGGTTGTGGCACACTAGAAAACATTTCTGAGCCTCTTAAACGAGATCTGTAAATGCCCCCAAAGTGTGCCCAAGCTGTCCAACCAGAAAAAAATGAAACATGGAGCATGTGGGGTGTCCGTGGAGGACTAGCACCTCTTGGGTGAGGACTGCTTTTGGGTCCATCTGATTCACCCAACTCACACCTGTGGCTCCAAAAAGCTGTGGCATGCACAGTGGCCATACTCAAGTAAACTGTTTTGGCAAACAGGCTAACCCAGGCTGAGGGTGTCTCAAACCCATCAGTGAGTGAGGAGGAAGTCTACCTCACCATGTAAAGACTTCCCCCTGACAGAATGGGCTGATGAGAACAATTTGTCCCAACAGCCATGAAGGCGGCTGAAGCAGGCCTGTGGAGTGCTTAAGAGCTTGGTCAGACATCAAAGACTCCAAAGCCATCCACTTTGTCTCATCCTGGGACATCACCAATCGTCCTGACTTTTTTCCTGCCACTGGACTTCTGTGGCTCAGAAAGAGAGTGAGGCTGAAGACTTTGGGCAGCTCTGCCTCACTTAAAGCCAATTCACACAGAAGTCAAGATATCGCACCATGATATCATTGCGCCTCTTTGAAAATGAAGGACAAACAACAACCATCTTGGGGGATTACATGGAGAGTTACTATCCTGGAGGAAGAATATCTGGCTAGACATCCAGAAATTCACAGGAGAAAAAATCCAAGAAAGGATCCAGTGATAAAGCCCATGGCCTCAGATGTCGACACACAAATGCCCAGCATCTTTACAGTAAGGCCGAGGAGCTAAAGGTCCAAAGACAAAGACTTGGCATTATTTTATATTCAAAACACATGCCAGCTTGAGAAAATTTCAAAACCAGGGAGGAAATTATTGTGGGCAGCTTCGGGGGAAAGATCAATGAATGGCGGGAAAACAGAAGCGGTTTCGTCCCTGGAGCACACTATAGACCGGCTGTGCTGAAGCCAGCTTCATCAGGCTCCCGTTAAATCCTG
This sequence comes from Phalanger gymnotis, assembly GCA_028646595.1. Lineage (NCBI taxonomy): Eukaryota > Metazoa > Chordata > Mammalia > Diprotodontia > Phalangeridae > Phalanger > Phalanger gymnotis. The sequence continues at coordinate 325,099,010 of CM053625.1, read as the reverse complement.
ATTAAATAGACAGACGCTCCAAGTCAGACTTGATTTGTTGTTTTGTTGGTTGTCTAGACTTAAGAAAGTGGTGGAGACAATGTAATAACACAGATTAAACCTAAAATTCTTTCTGAGCACATTTTTGGAAGAGTAGTTTGTTAAATGTTAACCAGCTTTTTACCTCTGACTGTCTTCGGTCTGAAGAGAGAAGGTGAGTGGAGTTTAAACTTCCCCACCCTCCCAGGCCCCCGGGCTCACAGCCTCAATCAGGGTCATCCTGGATGCCTCACTATTTCTCACCCCCATATCAAACCAGCCATAAAGTCTTATCATTTCTACATTCACAGCATCTCTCAGATTTCCACCCCCCCACCTCCTCTCCTGTGCCCCTGCCCTCACCCTGCTGCAGACCCTCATCACCTCATACCTGGACCACGGCAGTAGCTGCTGGGGCTCTTCCTACCTCAGGTCTCTCCCCGCTCCAGTTCATCCTCCACTCAACTACCAGAGGGACTTTTCTAAAGCTCAGGTCTGATCAAGGAACCCTGCTGTTTAACAAACTCCAGTGGTTCCCTATGAGCAGAATGGTCAACAATTTCATATTTTGTCTGAATCATAATTTCATCCTTCAAAACACAGAAGCACCATGAGGAGAATTCTGCTGTGTATCTGGCTCATACTGAAGGGGAGGAATGTTTCTGGAGTAGAAATGATGGGATTATCAGGAGCGAGTGGCTCCTTAGAGCATCTGATGCAGAAGGTGTGAAAAGGCAAGTCTAATCTGACCTGGATCCTGGATGGGGAGGAGTCTATGGACTAAAGTTCGATGGGGAAAGTCAGGCCAGGATGGTGGGGGGACGCTTTCAAAAATGGAAAAATAGAATTATGAAGACACAAAGGGAAGAATCAGGATGATTGGGAGAAATCTATCCCTTCATTTTCCCACTGGGTAGATAGGCCAGCTCCACTTTAGGGTCATCCTTAATGTCATACAGAGATTTGCTGAAGGGCTGGCATGAAGCTGTGCAGGCTTTGGATAGGAAGGACTGGGATTTGGCCTTGGAACCATTCTCCAGAATCGAAGAGCCTTCTTCCAAGATCTGCTTCTATGTGGGCTGTGTGTACCTGCTGACTGGGAATTCCGAGGCAGCCCTGCAGGCATTGAATCAAACAGCGACTAAGGACTCTTGTCTGTCTGTTGGATTCTTCCTGAGAGGAGCAGTTCGCTTTAAACTAGAAAGATTCCCAAAAGCTCTTTCTGATTATGCCCAGGCCTTGGTCAACCTGAGAAATAATACCTTCATTGACTATAAGCAACTGGGTCTTCAGTAAAAATTACAAGCTCGGGAGGTGTTGTACAACATGGCAGCTGTGCAGTGCCAGCTAGGATTTTGGGAAGAAGCCACTAAAAGCTTAGACAAGGCCATCTCCAAGAGACCAGAGGGGAGTTCAGCCACTCTAGAGGCTGCCCTGGACCAGATGCAGAAATGCATCTTTCTGGACCTTCTGCAATTTCCCAAGGGTAAGATCTTTCGTATCCAGAAGAAGGATGTAGAGCAGCTAAATTCCATGGATTCCCTGGGGAAGCCCAAGGTCATTTCATCTGTTACTCCTAATGACAAGTACATTGGTTTTGAGCCTTTTCAGGCCACAGAGAATCCACTGGCCAGTCTCTCCAATGGAGCCTATCAATACCCTGAAAGTGGACAAACTGGGAGGTTGCAATGGAATCTCACGTTCACCCACAAAGAGACCTCCTAAAAGGCCCCATTTAAACCAAGCTGGGGGACCAGTTTCTCCACTTCAAGGACTCCCTCCTCCTGAAGGGATCAGCCTGGGCTCCATAGTATGTCCTGAAACAACAGTACCATCAGCTCAGGTATCCAGCAGCCCAGACATACCTGTCAACCTCAGTGTGCATTGTACTTTCACCATGACCCTGGAGGTGAAAAGGGAAGCATTTGTGCCTGTCCTCAAAGCCCTGCTGAGAGACAGGCTCCTGAAGCAATTAGAAGGTGTACAGCTCAGTTACAGCCACCAGGACAGTGGGAGGTCCATTACAATTTTTGGGGAAGAGGCATGTGATAAAAAGATGTGGTAGGAAGCAGCAGCAGACAGAATACAGAGACTTCACTGCCAGGGAACAGAATGCTGTGGAGGCCAACCTGTGCTGCACAGTTATTCTGCAGAGGGACCTGAAGACCTAGAGTTCCAGAAAGGGGATACCCTGGACATTCTCTCTGAAGTGAATGATGAGTAGCTGGGGGGCCATTGCTCAAGTCACATTGGCATTTTCCCCAAGTGTTTTGCTCAGTTGGCCAGTGTGGCCAAAGAAGAAACTCCAGTGGAGCTACCCATACCTTACAGCTTCTGAAATGCCCCCCAGGAGAACCAGGACCAGGGAGTGCATAAGGACCAGGCTCTTTGCCATCACTGGAGTTCCCATTCCCACAGCCAGAGCATTCCCCAGGAGTCCCATCCACGTGAAGATTCCCCCACCAAAAGACTCCCACTTACTTTTTTTCTGCACTTTAAGTTTCAATAACTCAAAACTGCACCAAGACACTTGGGACACCCTGCATACTCAACCACAACGGCATTGACAACCTGTTATGTGACACAGTGAAAAGCATGTACAATGGCACAGTGAAAAGATTGGAAAGAGATTTCCTAGGACATATTTTAGGATCTTTTTGTTCATAAACAATCAGCCTGATTTTTCTCTAACATCCTATGAGAAGGAAAGGTATTGATTGGACCTGTGGTTTCACTGGCATGGGGGACTCTCAGGTGAGAACACTCCCTCTATCAATGCAGATGTCTGTAATTTATGGTCTTAGAAAGTTCCCTGGAACACTGAGAGTTTGAGTGACTTGGCTAGTTTGTCCCACCTACTTTCAAAGACCCAGGCATCTAACTCCTGGAAGGGAATCACTTCCTACAACATCAGCTTCCTGACTAATAGGATCATAGGATTTGGAACTGGGAAAAGGGACCTCAGAGATCACTGAATCCAACCTCCTCATTTTAGAGGGAGAAAACAAGGCTCAGAGAAGAAGTGACTTGTCCATGGTCACAAGGCTAAGAAATAGCAGAACTGGGATCTGAACCTGGGTCCTCTTCCTCTAAGTCCAGTGCTTTTTTCCACTGTGCCCAATAATCATAGAGGTAGAAAGAAGTTAGAGGGCAGCCAGGTCATTCCTGACTACCAGTCTTAGAACCCAGAATTCCAGACACTTGGCCCATTGCTCTAGATGTATTCTTGTCCTACCTCTTCATTTTTCAGATGAGGCCTGCAGAGGAAGAGACTTGATCAAGGTCAAATAAGTTAATTGCAGATCCCAGACTACTTCTTCATCCTCTAGAAGGGGAAAATACTTTATGAAAGATATTATTACAACTGTTGTCTATCATCTAGAAAGAAAATCTAGCCCAATACCCAATCCAGGTCTAGAGTTAACGAAATAGCAACACTTTTGTGGTATTTTTTTTAAAAGTGAGGGCAGGGAGGAAAAAAAAAGCAGATACCCATCGATTCAGGGAACGGCTAAACAAATTGTGGCAAATAAATTTAGTGGAATATTAAAAAAAATCTGTCTAAATCTGTCCCTAAGCTCCCAGCTCTAAAACACGGGTGGCAACACAGTGTGACCACATTCGCATGTGATTTAGAATCTTAAGATCTGAGTTCTAGTCCCAGGTCTGATACTTCCAAACTGTATGACTGTTGAGAAGTCACTCTACCTGGATGGGCCTCAGTTTCCACATCTGTTAAAGCTAATTAATAGTTGATGCACAGAGTCCCTTGAGATGTGAAGCTTTCAGGCATCGTAGCAACGTAAATGTTTGTTATCATTTGGACAGTTTTGCCATCTCATTTAGGTCAAGATTATTTCTGTGGCTGGAGCTGCAGCTGCTACCTTTAGTCAGACACCAGACTCTCATTTGGAGTGAGAACATTCAGTGCCCTTCCTCTTCTCTCAGACAGATCCAAACAGAGCCCATCGGGAGGGAAGCTATCACAGTGGGCTCTGGAAAGCCATTTCTCCTAAATGACCACTTCAGGCCTCGCCCACTATCTGCAGCAGCCTCAGTCAGCAACCCACATCAACAAGATTGGAGCAAGAAGGTCTGAGTCCAAATGGACTACCCAGATGGAGGAGGGGAAGGAGAGGGCAACCAGCATGAGAATCTCTAAAGTAGGGAAGTCATGGCCCCCGTGGCTAATGGTTTGCTCTGAGAGTTCGGAAGGAACAAGCAACATTTCAGAGAAAAGGTGCGGGGCAGAAAAAGACCTGAAGGATGATTGACTCCAAGCCCTCATTTTGAAGAGGAGGACACAGAGAAAGAAAGAGCCATGGCCCTGAGGTCCATGAGTCCTCAACTCTGCTCAGAAACCAATGGGCAGTGTGACCTAGGTCAAGCACGCTTTTCTCCCCATAGCTTGTTTTCTCATCTAGAAAATGGGGGTGTTAATATTTTAGCAGCTAAGTGTTTTCAGGAAAAAAATATAATAAAGGTGATTATAAAGGATTTGGTAAGCAAGAGAGCTTGGTGATGAAGTGATGTCCTCTAGTCCAGCCTACGGTATGGGTCAGACCAGAAGCTACTGTGCGCTTTCAAGCCCTGAGGTGCCAGGATTCATTTGGTGATTCTGTAAGTCTGCAATGAAAACTGAGAGTTGTGGAGGAAAACTCTGGACTTCAGGGGTTCTCAGTCAGCCCTGGTCCACTTGAAAAGGCTGTGAGACCTTAGGTAAGTCACTTTACTCTGCTCATTTTCTGGGCAGCAAGACGGTGCAGTTGATAAAGTGACAGGGCTAGGGTGAAGAAGACCTGAGTTCAAATCTGGCCTCAGACACTTACTAGCTGTGTGACCCTGGGCAAGTCATTTAGCCCTGTTTGCTTCAGTTTCTTCATCTGTAAAATGAGCTGGAGAAGGAAATGGCAAATTACTCCAGTATCTTTGCCAAGAAAACCCCAAATGGGGTCACGAAGAGTTGGACACAGCTGAAAACAACTGAACAACAATAAAGTTAGGGATACTCTGAGGCAGAGGTGAAGAAGGAATACATTGCAGGCACAGGGCGTCCCTCATAGCAAGGCAAAGAGGATAAGAGATGAGACATCAGACACAGGAAATAGCTAGCGAGCCAGTTTGAATGAAATAGTATAGACACGTGAGCGACTATGGACATAAACGGGTGACACAGCTCAGACGTATGTTTCCATTTTGATGATTTTTCAGCTTTCTAAAGGTTTGAAGCGGGGACCTTGGCCCTCCCCAATCTGAAAGCTGTCATTAGCCTGTTCTTTATATTAGTCTCCAGATACACCATCATCATGAGTGAATTACATCAGGCCATCATGTGGCAGGCATTTCTGCTGATGAGGGACTGTCACATTTATAATCCTCCCCAGGCAGTGCAGGAAAATGTCCCCCTGCATCCGAAGGCCCACATCAATCAGGCTGAATGGCTCTGGCCCCCACAGACATATTACATTTCCATTTTTGACTTACCAGGAAATAGTACTCTCTCCTCGCAGTCAAACAAGAAAGATAGGAGCACCCAAGTTCCCAAGCAATCACTTAGCCAGCCCTGGGCTTTGCAAAGTAACATGGGCCTGAATTCTTCAGCCCTTGGAGGCTGCGTGGACCAGTGAGGAGAACGCTGACTCTGAAATCCAAGCTCTGCCTCAGAGAGTTCCTATTCCTGTGAATTTGGACAGGTCACTTACCCACACGGTCCTCAGTTTCCTCCCCCATAAAAAAGGCAGCAGGCCCATCTGGCCTCTGAGATTCCTTCCAGGTCTAGGGTTAATAATCCATATTAGCAGCCTATGCCTTAGAGCAAGGGTGGGGCCCCTGCGGCCTTGAGGCCACATGTGGCCTCCTAGGTCCCTGGGTCTGGCCTTTTGACTGAGTTCAAGTTTTACAGAACAAATACTTTTATGAAGAGGGTTTGTTCCGTGAAGTTTGGATTCAGTCAAAGGGTCACACTTGAGGATCTAGAGGGCCTCGTGTGGCCTCAAGGTCCCAGGTTCCCCAGCCCTGTCCTAAAGCCATAAGCTCCCAGAATGTCAGAGCTGGAAGTGACCTCAGAGAGCCCCCAAGATCCTGCGGGTGAGACCTCAGGTTTTAGAACACTCGGAGAAGGCAGACCTGACCAAAGCCACCAGCTAACAAACCTTGAGTTTATTGTAAAGTTCAATAGGGTTATTGCTAAGCACGTCAATGGTACATGGATGATCTGCTTTCCGAATCATAGTAAGAGATCATAAGCCTGGCTTGAAAAGAACCCTCTCCTCTCCACAGTAACATCCTGGAACCCTAGACTTTCATCACATGACTAAGCCCTTCCCTCCCTAAGCCATTGTGGCTTTCAGGTGCGAGCTCCCTCAGCCCAGGGCCTCCTGACCTCACACACACTCAGCATCAGCACTTCTTGTCTACGCCTTTCCACTTGTTAGTCAGTCAGTGAATAAGCATTTATTAAGCACCTAATGCATGCCAGGCACTGTGCTATATGCTGGGAATACGAAGAAAGGAGGATGCTGTCCCTGCTCTCAAGGAGCTGACAGTCTAATAAGGAGAGAACATGCAAACAGCTGTGTACAAACAAGATTCTACAGAAAGAACTGGAGGTAATCTCATGTTCCTTATCACTGGTGGGGGGAGGGGAGGAGTATAGAAACACTTTGCAAAAGGTGGTAATTTAGCTTCAATTTGAAGGAAGCCAGGAAAGCCAGAGGCAGAGGTGAAGAGGGATAGAATTCCAGTCACAGGGACAGTCAGTGAAAAATGTCCTGATTTGGAAGAGAGAGTGTTTTGTGCAAAGAGGCCAGTGTCACTGGCTCACAGAGGAGATGGGGAACGTTTATGCTACCCTTCACTGAGATTGATCGTGTGCCAGACCTGAAGTCAGAGAACAGCGGTTGGAACCCCAGATCGACTCATCTGTAAACTCTATGCCATCAGCCCTAGCCTGTAACAACCTTCCCCAGCTAGTACCAAGGCACTCCCGTCCCTCTGTTGTCTAGAGCACCAGGAACCTCTGCAGACATTACTATGTATCTCTAAATGTATCTATGTAATAAGACTGGGTATTATGGCTCTCCCTGTAAGCACCTTATCTAATGTTTCCTCATCTCCCAGAAAGTAGTGTCCCTGAGGGGATGTATTGTTAAGAGCCTGCGATGCACAGGGAGACAGAGATTGCATTCATCTACCAGAAATGTTGTGTGCACTGAGAAAGGAGGAGGTACTTAAGACACTCTGCATCAACACAGAAAAATAGCCTGGAATGGTGGGTAGAGATGAGGAAGACCTAGGAAGATGAGAAGACCTGGGGAGATGAGAAGACCTGAATGAGAGTCCCACCTTGGACAGGACTTGACAGCATGAACATGGTTGTGTCCATGTCCATAACCTCTCACTTTTTCTAATTTACAGATGAGCCAACAAACTGCATCTGTGAAAGGGATTTCTATACTGGGAGTACTGATATACTGATGAAATCTACTGATGAAATTGAAAGACCCACAAAGTCATTAAAGACACTGCCCACTTTTGTCTGAAGTGTGGGAGTGCCAAGAGCGTAGGAGTGGGAATAGGGCCAAAGAGACCCGTCACTTCAGGCTAGCAAGGAAGGTAGCTCATGTTCCAGCAGCGAGCTGGCTCAGACAAATGGAGAAATTGCTCCATCGGGGTTTCTGTTTTCATTACATCCAGCTGCCATGAACCTGCATAGCCCATCAAAGACGTTTGGCCAACCTCGCCTCCTACACACACACACACACACACACACACACACACACACACACACACCCCAATCCCTGCAGCCAGAAGGTTTCAGCCCCTTGGTGTTAGGACATCAGCACCCTCCCAAACCGGAGTGCTGGAGATGGGTCTCTGGGTCTGACCAGGGCAGGTTACCATGGCACAGGGGGGATGATCACTTGGGTCTGGACATTAGGCCTCTCCTATGTAGCCCCAAATAGAATTCAATTCAACAATGTTTCTTAAGTAACTATCTACCAAGCTCACCCTGGGGATGATACTGGGCACCACCAAGGCCCCCGGTGATTTCACCTCTGCAATATTTCCCCAACACCCCCTTCTCTCCTCCAACACTGTGACCCCTCTAGTGCAGACCTTCATCACCTCCCACCTGGACTACTGCAATCACCTGCCACGGGTGGGGGATGGGCCTGCTGGTCTCAGGCCTCTCCCCACTCCTGTCCATCCTCCATCCAGCTGCTAAAGTGATTTTTCTAAAGCATAGCTCTGACCATCTCAGCCCCTACTCGATAAACTCCAGCAGCTCCCTATCACCTCTAGGGTCAAATATAAAATCCCTTTTGACATTCAAAGCCCTCATAACCTGCCTCCTTCCTGCCTTCCTAGTCTAACATCTTCCAGCCCTCCCCCAATGCACTCTTCAGTCCAGTGACCTTGGCCTCCTGGCTCTTCCTATAACAAGACCCTCCCTTTCTCTGCTCTGGTCATTTTCTCTTCTTGTTCCCAGGCCTGGAATGGTCTCCTCCCAGTGCTCTAACTACTGTCCTTCCTGGCTCCCCGAAGGTTCCAGCAAAAATCCCTCCTCCTACAGGAAGCCTTCCCTCGGGTCATCTCCCCTGTCCTGTAGGTGACTTGTTTGTCCATATGGGTTTGCTTGTTGTCTCCCCCATTAGACTGGGAGCTCCCTGAGGGCAGGACCTGTTCCTTTGTACCCCCAGCTCTTAGTGCAATACCTGGCATATATAATTAATGTTCCTTGACCAATTGCTTGTAAAATGGATAAAGGGATAGGATTGAATCGAGGATTTCATCCACAGCTCCTCAGGAAACCAAAGAAAGGAAAGCTGCCCCTCCATCTAGGCACTTTAAGATTGAAGCACTGCCTGGAGCTCTGAGTTGTGACTGGTCCAAGGTCTCATATCCAGCAGGTGTCAGAGATAGGATTTGAACCCAAGTCAATCAGTCAATAAACATTTATTAAGTGTCTGCTATATGCCAGGTGGGGCAGCTAAGTTCCACAGTGAATAGAGAGCTGGGACTGAAGTAAGGAAAGTTCATCTTCCTGAGTTCAAATTTGGCCTCAGACACTTACTAGCTGTATGACCCTGGGCAAGTCACTTAACTCAGTTTCCTCATCTGTAAAATGAGCTGGAGAAGGAAATGGCAAACCACTCCGGTATCTCCACCAAGAAAACCCCAGATGGGGTCACAGAGAGTCAGACATGACTGAAATGACTCAACAATGACAATAACACGTTGCAGGTACTGTGCTAGGCACCAGAGATTAAAAAAAATGCAAGAGACAGTCCCTGCCCTGAAGGAGCTTACCATCTAATAGGGGAGAAAACATGCAAGTATATACAAAGCAAGCTCCATGTGGGAAATAACTAACAGAGGGAAGGCCCTGGAATGAAGAGGGGCTGGGAAGGCTTCCTGTAGAAGGGAGGGTTGTAGCTGGCACCTGAAGAAAGCCAAGGAGGCCAAGAGTCAGAGCGGAGGAGGGAGAGTGTTCTAGGGATGGGGGATGGCCAGAGAGAGCCCAAGCCCAGAGATGGAGCCAGGGTCATGGGGCCTCAGAGGATGTGTTGGGGAGGAAGGTGTGAAGAGCCTGGGAAGGGAGAAGGAGGCAGGTTAGGAAGGGGTGTGAAGGCCAAACAGCATTTTGTAACTGAGCTTGGAGGCCACAGGAAGCCACTGGAGTTTATCGAGTAGAGGGACGACACTATCAGACCTGTGCTTTAGGAGAATAGCTTTGGCCCAGTGGAGGATGAACTGGAGTGGGGGGAGATCTGAGGCAGGCAGCCCCCCAGCAGGGATTGCACTAGTCCAGGGGTAAAGTCGTGAGGAGCTGCACTAGGGTGGGGGGGCAGCATCAGAGCAGAGAAAGAGAAGTATTTGAGAAATGTCACAAATATGAAATCAACAGGTCTGGGCACCATACTGAATCTGCAGGGTAAAAGAGAGTGAGGGGTCCAGGTTGATTCCTAGGTTGTGAGCCTGGGGACTGGGAGGAGGGTGTTGCCCTCCACAGTAATAGGAAAGGCAGGAGAGGGGAGAGCTTAAGAGGAAAGAACACGAGCTCTATTTTGAACGTATTGAGTTTAAGATGTCTACTGGACATCCATTTTGAGATGTCTGAAGGCAGTTGAAGATGAAAGGCTGGACGTCAGCAGAGAGACTGGGACAGGAGAGGGAGATTTGATAGACATTGGCATAGACATGGTCATTAAGTCCAAGGCACTTGGTCATTAAATCCAAGTCCAAGTCCGAGGTGATGAGATCGTCGAGTGAAATAGTGCAGAGGGAGAAGAGAAAGGGGTCCAGGACAGAGCCCTGAGTGACACCT
>CM053625.1:325032911-325082055 GCA_028646595.1 Phalanger gymnotis | reverse complement strand
GGGACCTTTCTGTACAGTTTAGCACGTTGGTTCTATCTGAGTTTGACTCCAGTGAACAGCTGGACTCTGAGGATCCTCCTCACTCCAAATCTTATTTTCCCACAGGCCAGTATTATTGAATTAAATCTATGTTCCTTGGAATAAATCTCCAGTACCAGGAACAAATAGATTCAATTAGCATTTATTAAGCACCTATCATGTGTCAGGAAATGTACTAGGCATTAAGGGGGGAGAGAGAGAGAGAGAGAGAGAGGAAAGAGTGAGGTGTGAGGACAGAGACAGAGACAGAGAGAGAAACCGAGAGACAGAGAGAGACAGAGAGAGAGAAACAGAGACAGAGAAACCGAGAGACAGAAAGAGGGGGGGGGGGAGAGAAAGAAATAGCAATACCTGCCCTCAAGGAGCTCACATTTTATTGAGAGAAAAAAATCTATACACAGATAAGAAAATGGTAAATAGATGCAAAGTCAACACAAAGTTTTGGGTTTTTATTAAATTTTAATTAAATTTAATAATAATAAATTTAAATTTATTGTCATTGTTGTGTGTGTGTGTGTGTGCTTTTTGGTGGAGGGATCCCTACCAACTGAAAATGGAAAGCCTCTTTATTCACAGCTGCCTCCTCCCACAGTCACAGCCCAGCTCTGTCGGACTTTTCCTTTTCCTTCACAACATCCCATCCCCCATCTCACTCACTGCCTTCTCAGTGGCCATCTCCATGCTCACAATGCACCATTTCTTCCTTCACCTTCACAGAATGTCTTCTTGTTGCCAACTTAGCTCAAATGCCATGTTCTACACGAAGCCCTGCCAGATCCTCCCAGCTGTCAGAGCCCTAACTCTCATTAAGCAACCTTGTAGCTTTCTGCCTGTATTTATATATACATATAAAGGCTGCAGGGTACAGTCAGTCATCAAACATTTGTTAAACCTTTACTATGTGCTACATACTGTGCTAAGCACTGGGGATACAAAGAAAGGTCAAAAAACAACCCTCATTCTCTGGCCTCAAGGAGTTTGCAGTCAAATGGAGCAGAAAACGTGCAAAAAATTATGCAGAATCAAGCCATGTACTGGCTAAGTTGAAGATGATCAACAGACGGAAGACCACTAGATGGTGCCATACTGCACAGTGCTTAGCTTGGAGTCGGGAAGATCTGAATTCAAATCCAGCCTCATAATCTTCCTAGCTGTGTGACCTTGGGCAAGTCACTTAAGCTGTTTGCTGCTGTAGAAGGAAATGGCAAACCACTCCAGTATCTTTGCCAAGAAAACAAAGAGTCAGACACAACTGAAACACCTGAATGACAAAGGGAAGGCCCTGGAGTTAAGAGGGGGTGGGAAAAAGCTTCCTGTAGAAGGTAGGATTTTAGACAAGACTTGAAGGAAGTCAGGGAATCCAGGAGGCAGAGATGAGGAGAGGAGACATCCAAGGTACAGGGACCCGAGATGAGCGATGGAGGGTCCTGTTCATGGAACAGCCAGGAGGCCTGTGCCTTTTGATCCAAGAGTATTTGTTGGGAAGTAAGGCATAAGAAGACTGGAAAGGGAGGAGGGGGCAGGTTAGGAAGGGCTTTGAAGGCCAAACAGAGCATTTTGTATTTGATTCTGGAAGCCACAAGGAGCCCTGCAATTTATTGAATAGTGAGGGTGACATGATCCATCCTGAGCTTCAGGAAAATCCTTTTGGTGGCTGAGTGGAGGATGAACTAGAGGGGGAGGCACTTGGGACAGGCAGACCCCCAGCAGCTACTGCAATAGTCCAGGCATGAGGGGATGAAGGTCTGCATCAAGGTGGGGGCTGAATAAAAGGAGAGAAGGAGGAATATCCAAGAGATGCTGCAGAGGGGAAATCAACCAGGGATGCTGCAGAGGTGAAATCAACCAGAGATGCAGCAGAGGTAAAATCAACCAGAGATGCTACAGAGGTAAAAACAGCAAGAGCTGCTACAGGGGGAAAATTGACAGGACTTGGTGCCATATTGGATCTGGGGGGTGAGAGAGAGTGAAGAGCCTAGGATGACTCCTAGGTTGGGAGCCAGATGGACTGGGAGGATGGTGGTGCCTTTATTGGAAAGGGAGAGGCAGAGCCGAGATGTCAGAGTACTAGGAAGTATTGAGGCCACCTCCATCCTATAAAACTCCAAACAAGTCTAGAAAATGTGCAGCCTGAGTCCTAATAGGGAAAGCCAAGAGAAAATCACCGAGACTCATTTTTTCAGTCAACATGGGAAGACAGACAGAGAGGTCCGTGAAGACTGGGGGCAGCTTCTGGACATGGCTGATATCGATCAGTGGCCAATCGTTTTCTTTGACTATAGATGCTCATAACAAGGTTTTTGTTTTTCTTTCATTTTCAATGGGGGGTGGGGGATTTGTGGGGAAAGAGAGGAGAATCTTGCTGACTGAAAATATTAAATATAATTTTTACAAAACCAGTAATAAGGAAATTCAGAAGAGGAGAGGGCCTGAGTTGGAAAGACTGTGAGTGCTGCTTTGGACATTAGGCTCAACATGCCCCATTCCTTCAACCGTTACTTATATGACATAAACTCTAGGCCCTTCCTCATCCTCATTGCCTGCCTTTTTTCTCCAGCTTGTCAATGTCCTTCCTAATGTTGTTAGTGAAATTTAACAAAAGGGCAAATTGAGTCATTTCTCTGTGCAAGATATTATTTATTCATGGGGTCATGTGACCTGATAATAAAGGATGGTTTTAATGTCCCTGCCTCTGGCCAAAAGACCCTGAATTGAGAGTGCAATACATTTTTATACACATAGAACAAAGAACAGAACAGAAATCATGTAACTGGCCAGCATTAGAGACAAGAGATTATGATTGATTAAATCAAAGAAAGCAGGCATAGCCCTCAGAAAGGGTAACCATCACCTCTCTCCATCTCTAGGAAATGCTTCTGTGAATTTTATAGGTCCTAGCTGCATCCTGAGGTTACTGATAAGGGCAAACTTACTGGCCACTGGGAAATGAGAGAAGATCACCTTAATCGTTATAGATGGGACAAGGTCAGGTCGTCCTAGCTTCTCAAGGATGCTCTACCAACCTTGCAGGAAATGCTGAGATATATTTTCTGGAAGTAGTGAGAATAGTCTTTCTTAACTGACAGTCACTGTGGGAAAGCTTAACTTTTGGTTTCTAACTTCAGAGAGGGGGAGGCTGAACTTTGGCACACATGTGCTTCTCTCAGAGATGGAAAAAAGGAATGGTAACAGAATAAAATGAAATATAATTGAGTCCAGTCTTCCCGATGGACAAGAAGAAGTGAGAACTGCCCCCCGTTGAGTCTGGACACTGGGCGTCTCCTAAGGCAGCCTCAAATCACATTGGCTTTTTCAGTGGCTAGACCAGACCATACATAACCCATAAATAAATAGAACAGGAAATATTATGAACCCAGTACTGTGGACCTTCCACAGCATGGGAAAATTCACTTCCTTTGCAGAGCCAGACGCTTACCACTGGAGGCTGAGGAGAGTTTGTTTTAAAGGTAGACCTGGGATTTTGCCAGCTAAGGAAACACCCAGGTGAGGAAACTCCTTCCATGAAAACGCGGGTCAATGCCTGCTCTTTAGCCTTATGGAGCTGCCCATCCCAGGTGTGGAGGGTCATGGTGATAGTAAAGTCAACAGCTAATATTCATAAAGTACTTCAGAGCTTACAAAGTGATTGACACATGTCATCTCATCATACGTGCAAGTTATCAGAGAAATGTGTGAGGGAGGTGCTATTATTAATTGAGGCTGTGACTTGCCCAGGGTTACACAGTTGTTATATGTCAGAAGCAAGACTAGAACTTGGGTCTTCCTAACTCCAGGTCTGGGTCTCTACCTACCACTCCATGCCACCTCTCGAACAGAGTTCCAACAGGTGAGAATCAGAGTGGGGCAAGTCTGACATTTGGGGTGCTGCAAGTAAAGGCACAGTGTCCAGTTTGGTGAGAGAGGAAGAGAGGGAGAGAGGACTAGGAAGTTTCCTGAGCACCTGCTCTATACCTTCGGGTGACGGTCACCCTAGAGAAGGCACGCAAGTACCAGAGACAGTCAGAGGCTGGTTGGGAAAGACACTGCCTCTAAGAGATAATTAGCATCCCAAAGACAGTCTTTGGTAAGGACTCCAAGAGGGACAGATGGCAAGCCCAGAGGCTGCTAGGTGGCGCTGTACACAGAGAGGGGGCTCCAAACCATGAAGACTCGAGTTCAAATCATGTCTCAGACACTGTCTCTGTAAATCTATAAAAGTCACTTAACCTCTCTCATCTACAGAATGGACAATAACCTCACCTTCCTCCTAGGGCTATTGTGGAGATTCCATGAGGTAATAGACACCGAGTGCTGTATAAATGTTAGCTGTCATGACTGGTGCATTCTGGGCACCATATTGTAGGGAAGAATGAGCTGGTCATGTCCAGAGGAGCATGACCAGGATGCCAAAGGGTCTGGAGACCATCTCATACGAGATCTAGTTAGTTCATTCAGGGGTTCAGAAGTTCTGGTTCTGGAAGGGATCTGAAAGACTGAAGGGTCCACCCTTATCCCCCATTTTAGTGTGGACACAGAATGGGGATTGCTCACAACTTCAGAGTAGCTGAGCGGGGATTTGAATCCATGTTTTAGGACTCTAGATCTTTCTTTAAGTATTGGAAGGGTAGCCATGGAAGAAGAGGGATTGCCTTGTTCTGCTAGTAGAACCAGGAGTAGAGTGGGAAGGGGAGGCCAGTTTAGGCTGGAGATCAACAAACACTGCCTCCCAATGAGGGCTGTTCTAGTGTGGAGCAGGCTTCCTTGTGTTAGAGGTTCTGACTCCATTTTCAGGTATATTGGGGTGGCGACTGGACTTGATGGATGTCCCAAGACTGAGTGAAACTCTATGACCTACCCTAGTAATTAACTGAGAGAAGGAAGTCATTTTGAAGCAGTAGGGCAATCATGGAAGCCTTCCTAGAAGAAGGCACATGGGATGAATCTGCAGGGTGGGTAAGACTCAGATGAACAGAAAGGGAAAGGGTAGGTCTCTCTGGTCCCTATTGTGGGACACAAGTCATGGAGATGAGGACAACAATGAGTAAAGGAAACAGTGAATCATTGTCTTTGGTTGACCTGAAGGGACTTAGTGAAGAGGAGAGGAAGCTGAGACAGGAGTGATGAGCCACAGGGGCCTCGAATGTCAACCTAAGGAGTCTGGGTTGGCTCTATTGGTGACAAGGAGCCCTGGACAGCTTTTGAGCAGGTGTGCTAAAAGTCCTGCAGGAAGGTTCTCTAGCAGCCTTTGCCTAATGGATTAGTGGGGGAGAGGGAGGGAGAGGGGACCTGTTTTGCAGGGGTCCAGGGGAGAGGTGAAGAAGGCAGGATGAGGGTGGCTGCAAGGGAAAAGAGAGGAGGGCTCAATGGAAAAGACACCAGCAGGAAGGGATAAAAGCCCCTAACCAGTAAAGAAACCCCTGCCAGGCTGCCTTCTAATGCCCAGCACAACCCGCTGAGGAGGCAGAAGCCTCTGATCCAATTCCCTCCCCTCAATTAGAGCTCCATCCATTACCTCAGATTGTGTCTGTTCAGCTTTTCCCAGATGTCTTTGAAACCTAAAAAACAGATTTCCCATCATGGGTGTGAGAGGCTCCTTAAATGGACCGGCTGCCTCAGCCACTCCCCAAGCCCAGGCCCCGGGGATGCCAAGAGATGGTCATATGGGAGGCAGAAGGGAGTCCTGTCTGGGAGCCTGGGGGAGCCTGGGACCAAGGCTGACAAATGGCCCTCCAGGGCAGGAGAATGGCCATGAAGTTTGGACTGTAGCAGACCCGGCTTAGACTGATTTCCAAGCAGAGACCGGCCAGCTCCAAATCTTTACTTCCTGAGAAATCAATGACCAAACGTTTCTTCTGTAGATACAGGGCAGACGAGACGAATGGCTGGGCTTCTGCCCGGCCCCAAGCCCCAGACACCGGGGGCAGTGATGGGAGCCCCCAGAGAGAGGCAGGGCGCTAGAGTGGGCAGCACCATGACTCCAGAGGGAGAGGATGAGGCAGGACGCAGGGAGAGGGAGACTTCTTAACCGGGATCAGAGAAGAAGTGGTGGGAGGGAATTACATCTCTGTTTCAATAGAATTGGCTTCTTCTGTAATCCTATGTATTCTATTGTATGTAGTTTAAAACATTCTGAGATGGGCTGTGTGACCCTGAACAAGTCACTGAACCTCTGCTCACCTCAGTTTCCTCAAATGTTAAAGGTCAATAATAACAGCCCTTCCCTCCCACGGTTGTGGTGAGGGTCTTTAGCACAGTGCCTAGCACATAGTAGGTGCTGTGTATTAGTTATTATTGTTTCTTCCCCTCTTCCTCTTTCTCCTCTTCTTCTTTACCACTGGACTGTCTAAGGGGACCATCACACACACACACACACACACACACACACACACACACACACACACACACACACACATGCACTCACACAGAGTTAAGAATTGCTGTTATAGGAGAAGGACCACTGGCCTTGGAGTCACAAGACATGGGATCAAGCCCGGCTCTGGTTTTCTCATGATTTGTTGGGCCCCCAGTCACATGATTTGTCTGAACTAGGGAATTATCACAAAGGATGCAAGTGACAAAATGACCTCGGCCCCAAATGGATTCACATGATTGAAATCCTGCAAACATACAGGCAGGGAGGGATGGAGTCAGGAAGGTCCAGGTTCAAATCCTGCCTCAGACACAAACTGTATGACCTTAGAAAAGTCGCTGAACTTCTCATTGGTAAAACTGCTTTTAAGGTTGGCAAAGCACTCTAGTTATGTTGCATCAGCTGGTCCTTCCAAGGCCTGCCGTCTCCTGTTCTGAGACCCCTCCCAACTCAGACATTCCCTGTTCTAAGGCACCTCCCAGCTCAGGCAGTCCCTGTTCTAAGGGTCATCCCATCCCTGACAGTCTAGGTAGGGTCGTGAACAATGACCTCATATTACAACACCCCAGATGCATCATGTGTGTTCTCAAGCAGCAGGGCCCGAGTTGGGGAGCCCAGATCCAGAACCCAGCACTGTGCAGTGAAAGCAGCTGGGTCTAAGTTTTGGGGGATCAGGACTTTTTGCCCCAGTTCTATTCCAACCTTTGGTAAGCCTCTTCCGTGCTCTCCCAGCCTGGCTCCCCCAGCACACCCTCATGGTAACCCTACCAGCTAAATCACATACAGTTAATCTGCCGTGACTTGTTCTGAATGCACCAATGCTGGCCCTGAGTGAACCCTTGTTCAAGGGAGGGCCAGAGGGCAGGTGAAAGCCCAGTACCATGGCAAAGGGAGAAACAACTGAATGGAGGTGGTGGGGAGCCATCCAAGTCCTGATGGGCAGGGCCTAGCCCCAGGCATCTGGGGCACCAAGGCAGCAAAGACCTTTCTCTTCATCCCCTGCATTTATGAAGCACTTGTTGTACTGAGCCTTATGAGGCACCAGGGAGATGTGAAGTTGGAATCACTCACTGAGTGCTACAGAGGCCCAGGGGAGGGCAAGGTGACCACAAGCTACCTCCTCTGAGTTTGGGAACTCAGGACCCTCCCAGAGAAAGCTTGGTGGCACCATGGACAGAGCACTGGGTCTGAAGTCAGGGAGACCTGAGTTCAAATCCAAACTCAGACACTCACTAGTTGTGTGATCCTGGGCAAGCCCCTTAACCTCTCATTCTGTTTTCTTAACTGTAAAATGGGGATAATAAAAATGGGGATTAGATGCCTCCCATGAAGACCAAACAAGATCATATTTGTAAAGCACACATACAGTAGGCACTTAATAAATGCCTGACTCCTTTCTTCTCCACAGAATGGAAGGGCTCAGCAGCTTGGAGGGAGGGGGTGTCCCAGAACATAGAGTTGTAAGGAAGTCCTCAGAAATCATGTTTTATCTCTTCCATGTTACAGGTGAGGAAACTGAGGCCTGTAGCAGAAAAAGGCCTTGGTCAATATCACCCAGGCAGGAAGCAGCCCAGCAGGCTTATGTGGCAGTAGATTTGTGGTCCTGCACACACACGGGCAGCCCTTGGTCCCAGAAATCCCTGGACATTAACCAATGAACTTTCTCTTCTCCTCTGCCCCCATCACACCCACTCCCTCATTTCTGAAGCTACAAAATGATATGGGAGATGCTTCCCAGTGGCTCACAAGCCCCCCTGGGCATGTGCTGAGAGAAGAAGAAAAAGCATGGCTGGCATCTTCTCCCTGGGGGCTGGAGCCCAGCCGGACGTTTGATGGAATGCAGGAGCAGAAATGAATCAAGGACCTGAGCAGGGAAGGCAGTTCCCACTTTCTCATCACAATCAAAGATGTAAACAGATGGTCCATATGCAGGTAGCCCTGGACCTGGGATTCTGAGGACTCAGATGACCTCGGCCAAGTCCCTCTCTCCAAAGCAGGGGCTTACACAAAATGGTTCACTTTTCCCCCAGTAGCTCTACGTGGTACCCCAGAATCCCAGGATCCTAGAGTCGGACAATATAAGTGTCAAGGTCATCTGGCCCCTACTTGGAGCAAACATCCCCCCTCTTCAGGCAGCTCCTTCCCCTTGGGATATATCTCGCTAGTCAAGATTTTCTTTCTAACGTCAAGCCTCAAAAGGCTTCTGTGTAATGTCTAACTCTTGCGCCTACTCCTGAGGACAAAAGTAGCAAGTCTACGTCTCCTTCCAGGTGACAATTCTTCAGATACTGAGCACAGGCCTTGATGTCAGCAAACACTTCCTGAAAATTCAAGCCATCCCAGCGTGGAAGGGACTGCTTCAGGAGGTAGTAGCTCCCCAACCCTCAAGTTCATCAAGCAGATACTCGGATGATGACTGGTCAGGTGCACAGTAGAAAGAACTGCATCCCAATAAGAATCCTAGAGCTAAAGCTGGAAAAAATTTCCAAGGCCTTCTAGCCCAAGCCTCCTGATTTTACAAATAAGTAAACAGTCTGAGAGAAGGGATGTGACTTTGCCGAGGTCACACAAGTAGTGAGTAGCAGATGTGAGGCCAGAACCCAGCTCCTCACAGAAGCAGGATTCTTGCTGTTATGTGGCTGGGGGAGAGAACCTCTGAGCTCCCTCCCAGCTCTGAAATGATACCATCCTGAAATGACCTGATGTGCCCGTTGTGCTGAAGATTACCAAACATTTAAAGGAAATTGGTGATCATGTCGATGAAACATTTCAAAGTTAAGGTATCAGTCACCCACTACTGCAAAATGGGTGCCTAACAAAAGTGGCTGGTGGCAGTGAGCAGCACAAGTGCTATGAATCTCCATTTAGAGAAGCCCAGCCAGGGCTTCTGTCTCCATTGCTCTCACCCCCATCCCATGGCTTCTCAAGAGGATGTTCATCTCCTGCAAATACCTCTAACTTTCTTGGCTGAGCACAAGTGGATATCACGAGTACTAATGTTTGCAAGCATAACATGAGGTAAGCTTTAATTTGGTGCTGCACGATCTACAAAGGACTTTGCCTACATTCGATCCTCACCACAAGTGTAAGGGGAAAGTGAGGGGCAGAAGCAGGATTTGAACCCAGGTCTTCCAAGACCAAGAAGGGGGCTCTCTCGGCTATGATACAAGAAAGATCCATTAGCAGATTCAAGAGGGTCCGGGCTGTTTGGATGTCTTTCCTGAAGGATGGTTATTGGTATTTATAGAGAGAATCTGGTCCTTTGACCACAGGATGAGTCAAAGCCCTAATTTAATCAATAAATCTACTAACCACTGATTCAGTCTACAAGCATTTATCAATCCTTACTCATGTTGGGCATTCGGCTTAGCACTGGGGACACAAAACAGGAATGAAGCAGTCCCTGCCCTCAAGGAGCTTCCATGTTAATCAGGAGGACAATGGGCATACATACATACAAGTATATCCAGAATATTAACAAAGGGAATTCAAGGTAATTTAGGTGAAGAGAGGAGGAAGGGAGAGGGAGCTGGAAGACAGGGAAGAGGATGAGGGGGGAGCGAGAAGGGAGGGAGAGAGAGAGAGAGAGAGAGAGAGAGAGAGAGAGAGAGAGAGAGAGAGAAAGAGAGGGAGAGAAGGAAGGAATGCCTTCCAGGGATGGGGAGCAGCCAGTACAAACACCAAGCTGTAGATGGGCCATCAGCCAGTGTGGCTGGATGCCGCAGAGGTCAAGGGGCAGGTAGTAAGAATAAAGACTCGAAAGGTCATAAAGGGCCAGTGAAGGGAGCTTTAAATGTCAGACAGAAAACCTGTTTGAGAGAAGCAGCTCAGTGGTGCTCAAAGGGCCAGGCTGAGTGTCAAGAAGCCATAAGGTCAAATGATGAATCCCACACTTCATCACTAAGTGACCCTTTGCAAGTCATTTGATATCTCTTTGCCTTAGTTTTGTATCCAGTAAAATGGGGAAACTAATAGCCCCTATAAATCTTGAAGTACTACATAAACACGCACTGTTATCAAGATCATTACTGCTACTACTATTACCACTACTGCTACAACTACAAGTCCTGGACCCTTTTTGAGAACTTCTGTAACACAAAATTCAAATATACATTTGGGTGTAAAGTAAAATTGTATTTGGTTCTAGGCAAAATACATAATAATAATAATATAAGCAAATAACCAGGAGCTCTGGAAAAAAGTAACCAGAACCCCAGCTCATGAATTGACTCACTGTCCTCCCTTGTTTGATGTTGGCAGATCTTTTGTGTATGTACATATATATATATATATAATATACACATACATATATATGTGTGTGTGCATGTGTATATTATATATGTATCAAACATGTATATGGTATGTGTATATGTATGTATACATGTTTATGTGTAGAACTGCACACTTCCATTCTATACATGCTCTTCTCTCAGGATGCTCATTCACCTATAATTAGGAAAGAAGAATACACACACACACACACACACACTCACAACAGTGATATCACATGCTCACACATACATGTGTCCACCAGTAGTAAGGGATTCAGCTTGCCACTGTCCCTCCCTAGCCCAGAAGTTCTCAGCAGACTTCCTTACTTGTAGCCACCAGGGAACAGTGAGAGAGATCGTCCACTCAAACCTTTTATATGCATATTCATTTCCTAGTTTCTCTGAGTTGTTGGCTCAGAAGCAGGAAAGAAATATTTGCTCGTAATCCAAGGACTGGGGCCTCAATGGCCCTTCTATGACTCTAAATTGAATCAAGCTTAATATAGAACATGCATAGTGAAAGATTCTTGTAAAGGGAAAGGAAGCTCTAGGGAGGAATGTACATCTACATAAGAGGAGAAAGTGAAGAAGGGGAAATACATCTCCAGCAGCCCACTACCATTTGCTCATCCTTCTCTCTGGGTATCTGCCACTCCCTGGGGAGTGGTTCTGCATCTGCCTGCAGTGTCGTCTAGGGTCCATTGATCAGTTTCTGCCCTCACAGCTCTTCCCATCTCTCAGCATGGGAGCCAGAAGATCTTGTTTCCTCTCAACTCAAATCCTGATAGAAAACCTCCCCCCCCAGTGAGCTATTTCATTAATAAGCTTTCAAAAGCAAACACAAAAGCCTTTGATTCGGGAGAACAAAATTTTACCTTCAAGGAGCACTACTGACATATTTCCATATTAGTCATTTTGTGGAAGAAAACTTGAAGAGAGAGACAGACAGACAGAGACAGGGAGGTAAGATGGGAGAGAGAGAGAGAAGGAAGGAAGAAAGGAAGGAAGAAAGAAAGAAAGAAAAGGAAAAAAGAAAGATGTTTCTGTCTATATTCAGATGCCATTAGTTCTTTCTCTAAAGATGGGATAGCATTTTTTATCATGAGTACTTTGGGATTATCTTGGATCATAGTATATTAGATATTCCTAATACACATATCAAAATTTTCCAAGATTATACACACACACACACACACACATGTGTGTGTGTGTATGTGTGCGTATAATAAATAAAAACTATGCCCAAAGTGTTATAAAACTGTGTATAGTCTTTGATCCAGCAATACCACTACTAGGTCTATGTCCCAATGAAACAGCAAAAGAAAGGAAGGACCTATTTGTATAAAAATATTTCTTGCAGCTCTTTTTGTGGTGGCTAAGAATTGGAAGCTGAGGAGATGCCCATTAATCAGGGAATGGCTAAACGAGGTATACTATATGATTGTGAAGAAATCTTATTCTGCTACAAGAAATGATTAGCAGTATGCTCTCGGAAAAACCTGGGAAGACTTACCTGAATTGTTGCAGAATGAAGTGAGCAGAATCAGAAGAACGTTGTACATAGTAACAGTCATATTATACAATGAAGAATTGTGAAGGACTTAGCTATTCTCAGCAATGCAATGATCCAAGACAATTCCAAAAGATTCGTGATAAAAAAAAATGCTATCTGCCTCCAGAGCAAGAACTGATGGCATCTGAATACAGACAGAAACATACCATTCTTCTCTCTCTCTCTCCTTCTCCCTCTCTCTTCCTCTCCCTCTCTCTCCCTCCCTCCCTCTCCCTTTCTCTCTCTCTCTCTCTCTCCCTCTCTCTCTCTCTCAGTTTGAGTTTACCTCTACAAAATAACTAATATGGAAATATGTTTTATATGATTGCACATGTGCAACCAATATCAGATTACTTAGTGTCTCAGGGAGTGGGGAGGAGAGGGAGGGAGGGATAGAATTTGAAATTCAAAACTTAAAAAAGTTTAAAATTGCTTTTACATGTAATTGGGTAAAAATAAAATATTATTTGCAGACAAAAGATATATAGATAGTAGGTTGATTCATAGCTATAGATAGGCAGACATAGATTAACTGACAGACAGATGGATTGATAGGTCAATAGATAGATGGATAGATGGAAGGATGGATGGATGGATGGATGGATAGACCCTATTTAATAACCTTCCAATCATTAATACCAGACAAGGAATAAAATAGGGAGATCTATGCTAGAACACCAAAGGTGTTCTCTACTGTGATGAAAGAGCTCCAACCCAGAGCCCAAATTTAATAAGGATCTCCCACAGATGATAAGATCCTCCAGGTATCACTGTCTGTAGATAACATTGTCCTAGTTGCATGAATCACCATGATATTGAAGAGCCTTCTGAAAGAGATCTGTGGCCACTGAAAAGACTTTGGCCTGGCCATCCACACAAGAAAAAAATTTGATTGGACTAGATAACCTCTAATGTCCCTTTCACCTCCATATCTTTGATCCTATGAAATAACTAATGGGGAATGTTGAAGAAGTGTAGTAGTAATAGACATCAGCAGAGAAATATATAATTGAGGTTGGGGAGACAAGGTCTGCCATCAAGAAGCTGACTCATGGCAAGAACAAGGGATAACCAATTGAATAGTCCCTGGGCATTCTCATGAAGTTGTTTTTGGAAGCCAAGAGAGGGAAGGAGGAGAGGCAGAGGGCATTCCAAGTAAGAATCATCAAGCAAAGGGGGGAAGAAGGTATGATTGCAAATTAGAGGAGGGTGGAGCCATGGATAACAGACACCAAAGTCTAGCTAATGCCAAGCCCGATGACTGAAATGGGTGTGGTGCCATGACTGAGAGGATGAGAGACCTCTGCCTCCTTCTTACCCCATCTCCACTCATTCTCTACAGAGAGGAAACAAATGTGCCCAAAGACCACTTGCTCATTTTAACTTCTTTGCTTCTTTCTGGGCTGGGGGACACTTTAATCTATGTTTTAAATATAAAATATGGTTTCTTAGCAATATCAGAATACCAGCTAATGGAGAGAAATAGTAAGTCCTATTTAGAGGTAGGAAGCTGATCTAGGGGCTTGGAGCTAACTGGAGATCAGTGTTATACTAAAAATCCAGCAGCAGATTCAGAATGAAGACATTACTAGTTTAAAACATAATCTTTCAAGCATTCCAGGCTGCAAAAGGAGTCATATGGACATTTTAATTTTCACTTTTTTTGCCAACAGTTGAAACAAACAAATACAGACAGATAAACTACTACAGGAACAATAGAAAATAATTAAGAGAGGGAAGGCATTGAAATTAAGAAGCGTTCAGAAAGGCTTCCTGTAGAAGGTGGGATTTTAGTGGAAACTTAAAGGAAGCCAGGGAGGTCATTAATCAGAGTGAGCAGGGAGAGCATTCCAGATATGGGAGATAACCAGAAAAAATGCCTGAAGTCAAGAGATGGAGGGTCTTATTAATGGAATAGCCAGAAGGCAGTGGACCTGGATCATAGAATACTTGTCAGGAAGAAGCTTGGCAAGGGAGGAGAGGGTGATGAAGGGCTGTGAATGCCAAATAGAGCATTTTGTATTTTCTCATGGAAGCAATAGGGATCCACTGGAGTATGTTGAGTAGAGGGCAACTTAGTCAAACCTATTGTTCAATGGTTTTTTTTAGTCATGTCTGACTTTCCATGACCCCATTTGGGGTTTTCCTGGCAGAGACACTAGAGTGGTTTGCCATTTCCTTCTCCAGCTCATTATATAGATGAGGAAACTGAGGCAAATGTGGTTAAGTGACTTGCCCATGGTCACACAGCTAGTAAATATCTGAGGCCACATTTGAACTCAGGTCTTCCTGACTCCAGACTCAGCACTCTGTGCATTGCACTAGCTGCCCCTACCCCCAAATCAATATAAGATCACTGATGGTGGCTCAGCAATCATGTCATCCAGCTTTTGTTGGTGATGAGTGAGGTGGTTTGAGGGGCTTGGGGACTTGCACCTGCCATCTGTTGGTGCCTATTTGCTGGAAGCCTCCTCACTCATCCTGGGTTCTAGCTTCTCCTTAATCGTATGTATTTTAGAAATCACTCTCCTTGGCAGAAAAAGAGAAGCAAAGTAAGAGCGGGTATTTCATGCTTCTTGCAGTGGTCTATTCTCATTACCCCATCTTCTCCAACAGGGAGCCTGGCCTTGCCCTGATCCTTCTCTTGGGACTCTTAATGCTACATGCTAGCCTCAGAATCAGGACTCTGAGCTCACATCCTACTCTGACATCCACTAGCTGTGTGATAAACCTGGACAAGTCATAGCCTATCTGTGTCTCAGGCCACTGGAGGACACTAAGATGTAGACCAGACAGAATGTACACAGACAGAAAGACCTTCTATACCTGGGAGATCCTCAGGCTTGATCATGTCCTTACAGGACCGTCACCATCATTGCCATTTCTCTGCAGCTGCCCACCCTTGTTTCCATCCTCTCTGGAGGTCCTTTTACTGTCTGAACTGGACAGTGAGCTCCCTATGAAGCCACACCATTTTAGCAGCTCTTTGTTAATCTTCCTCAGAAGAATTGTCTCTACTGGAGTCATTCCCTATAGAACCAAGGGGAAAAGCAGCTGCTTTGCAGGGCATTCCCAAGAATGGGAATCTGGTCTCTGGCCCTCAAGCAACTTATGAGGGAAGGACAGAAGGAAACACAGATAAACAGGATAACTTTGAAAATCACATGGTGAATTTATTACATTTGAATGTTATTATATTATTTAATATATTGTACTGTTACCTTATATTCTTGTCATGTCATGTTTTGCTGTTTTATGTTACATTGTTTCATAACATTATATCATGTTATATTATATTATATATAACATTATGTTATGGTAGATGTCATGTTACATTAATTCTGTTGTGTTATGTATTATGTTATGTTATATTAATTATGTTATGCTGTGCAGTATAGTGCTATGTTACATTAATTGTATTGTAAAATTATGCTTGTTATATTATACTGTGTTCTGTTATGCTACATTATGTCATGTTATGTTATGTCACATTTGTTGTTGTCCAATCATTTTTCAGTTGTGTCTGACTCTTCATGGCCCCATGTGGAGTCTTCTTGACAAAGATACTGGAGTTGTTTGCCTCCAGCTCATTTTACAGAAGAGGAAACTAAGGCAAACAGGGTTTAGTGACTTGCCCAGGATCACACAGCTAGTAAGTGTCTGCGGCTGGATTTGAACTCAGGAAGAGGAGTCTTCCTGCCTCCAAGCCTGGAGCTCCATGCACTATGGCACCATCTAGATGCCTACTATGTTATGTTATGTTATGTTATGTTATGTTATGTTATGTTATGTTATGTTATGTTATGTTATGTTATGTTATGTTATGTTTTTTATGTTGTATTGTATCATATTATATTAATTATATATTTATTACATTATATTTATTATATTCAATAAATATTTAGTAACCACTTGCCACGTGTCACTCACTGTGCTAAACACAGGAGATACAAATAAGGAAAAGAAAGACAACCCCTGCCATTAAGGAGCTTATAGTCTAATGGAGGAGACCACACCCAAGTGTGGGGAGGGCCTCCTTAGGGACCCGGCTGGGTGTGAAGTGCATTCTTAAAATTGAAACCCAGCAAAGCAGCTGATGGAAAATGAAGTTAACTGGAAAGGTTTGAGCCTTCTATAAAGGGAGGCTCTTGGAGAACTTTGTTACATTATATTATACCATATTATATTGCATCATATTACAACAGCATACAACATAGATTTTATAATATAGATTATAGATTATATACCATGTTATATAATCTATATATTTTTCATGCATAATTATCTTCTCCTCTTCCAAAACGTATGTTAAAGTACTCATTTTATTTGATATTCGTGATGTTCAAAATAAAATAAAAATACCTAAAACAAAGATGAACTGGGCTGGGGAGGGCCAAGCTTCAGACATTATTGTCTATGGTAGGAATTCAACTAAGAATTTCCTGAAAGGGGTACAGGGTGGTAGGACGGAGAATAAGGAAAGGACAGCTTCCCAGAGGTGATGTCATTTGGGCCAGAGCCTGAAGGAGCAGTAAAATGTCAACAGGTAGAGAAGAAGAAATGGCATCCAAGGCTCAAGAACCCTTGTGAACCACTGTTCGGAGGTGGGGAAGCAGCACAGCTGTGGGTGGAGTTATGTGGTGAGTATCCTAATGAGTCCCCACACCATCCAGCTCTCTACCAGGGAGCATCTCAACCTGAGAAGTCCAGGGTTCAGTGGGTGCTATCTAGGGAAACTCATATTCCTTAAGGAGAATAATTTGTTTACATCAGCTATGATTCACTTGGCAGGAAACTTTCTGGAGGCAGGGCCTTTTGTGCCCTTAGCCTGACTTCCCTGGGTCACTCTCTGGGTCACTTTTCTCCCCTTCAATACACCTTCAGCAGCAAGGACCCTATAATCTTTAGAGAAGAAACACCTCCTGGCAGATTTCTTTTTTTTACATAATTCACATACTTCATTTGAATGGAGTTTGTTTGAGATAATTTTTTCCACGACAGCTTTATAAGACATGTAGCTCTGAAGTTGGCCAGACCAGCCTCTCCATCTGATCTTTATCTCTGTCAAGGCCATAGCAACGTTCCCAAAGATGTCCATTAGCCCAGGTACTTAGAGACAGAGAACACTCAGAAGTACAAAACTGGGGGGGCGGTACCTCAGAGATGATCCAGCCCCACACCTGCACTTTGCCCCATTTATTATTTTAAACGTCTCCCTGATGCATTGAAAGGGGAGGGGTGTTGGGCAGGATTACGTGGTACCATCCTACCCCAGACCATCTCCTTCCCCCAACAATAGAATCTTCCCTTTTAACAAAGAAAAACATAGTTAAGTGAAACGAAAGGGATTCTTTGGCCATGCCTAGAACCGGAAGTGTTCCCAACATTCCATGCTTTTAGCCTACCTCTCATTTTACTATGGGTATTCTTGAGTCAAGATTAGTCATTACAATAATTTAGCTACAATAGCTATCGATAAAACACGTGAAGGTTTGCCAAGCACTTGACAAATAAGATCTTTATTGTTCCTCACAACATCCCTAGGGTTACAGGTATCATCGCCATCATCATTATCATCATCCTCCTCTCATTAATAATGATAATATTAGATAAATGCATTTAGATAGCAGTTGATAAAGCATTGCATAAAGTTGATAAAGCAAAGCATTTCACATACAACATTTTTATCCCTACAAAAACTGTCTGAGATAGGTGCAAATATTATCCTCATTTTAATGATGGGAAAACTGATGTAAAGAGAAGTTAATTTTCCCCAAGCCACACAGCTAGTGACTGAGACAAGAATCAAACCTTGCTCTTCCCAAATTCATCATTCTATTCCCTCAACACCACCTAGCTGCCTCCATGTTCATCCAAATCTCGATGCCTTTTACAGTAGTTTCCCCTTAAATGAATGGGCGGATTATTGTTGCTGCTTGTCCTTTGTTTTTGAAGAGGACCAATGACATCATGGGTGATGTCTTGATTTGCCCTCATGAATTGAAGTGAGGCAGATCTGCACAAAGTTATCCGCCTCACTGTCTCTTCCAGAGTCATCAAAGTACAGTGGCAGGACAGAAGGATTACTCAGATTGGTCAGTAAGTCAATAAATATTTGTTAAGCACCTACCAGTGTCCACTAGGCACTGAGTTAAATAAAAGGGATGCAAAGGCAAAAGACAGTCCCTGTCTTCAGAAAGCTCCCAATCTAAGGAGGGAGACAACATGCAAACAACTATGTATGTATGTGTATATACACACACAAATATATGCATACATACAGATAGCTGTATTTGTGTGTGTGTGTGCGTGTGTGTGTGTGTGTGTGTGTGTGGCAGCTTATAAAGGTTATTTGAAAATTCAGGCAGGGGAATGTGTATTTTAACATGAAACTTCTCCATGTTAGGAATGGTAGCCTTGAGCACACAATACTGGCCAAAGGGAAATAGTTTGAATCCCAAAGGCATGGTAGGCATCTGGTCCTGGCTCTTCCATTAACTCATTGTGGGACTCATCCCTCTCTGGGTCTCATTTTTTCCTCTGTAAAATGAAGAAAGAGACATAGACTTGCCCAGCACCATATGGCTACTAAGTGCCAGAGCTGGGACTCAAACCCACATTTTCAAATGCCGAGCCCAAGACTCTTCTAGAATGAGCTGTTGTTGTCCTTCGTTCTCGAACAGGACCAAAACGACATCACTATGTGAGAGTCAAGTTACAGCATGTGTGACTGTGGCTAATCAGACCAACACGAGCTCGGAATGTTCTACCTCAGGTGGGGCACAAATGTGAACATTTGGAGTGGATTCTCTAAATTTGCGTATCTCACATTTCTTTTGAGAAACACCCCTCTTAGAATGTTGCCCAACTATGAGATGCAGAACATGCCCGTAGAACATGGTACTGGGAAGGCTGAGGCTGGCAGATGAGCTCCAGAGTTCTGAGCAGTAGTGGGCTAAGCCAATCAGGTGTCTGAACTAAATCTAAACTAAACTAAACCTCCAGGGTGGGCTCAATTATTTACCAGTAGTGAGATCAGATCATACCAAGAATGCACTTTCTATCTGGGCAAAATAAGGAGATGGTGTATACACACATATACATATACACATATGCATTCATATATATGCACATATACATATACACAAATGTTTATATGTGTGGATATATACACGTGTGTATACATATACATATGCATATATATACATACATATGTATATATGTGTATGCACAGATATATACATATAAATCCATAATACATATATGTGCAGTATAAAAAAAGAAACTGGGAAGCCTTTCTGGGCAAAGAAACCCACCTTTGTTAAGAAAAACAAAAGAGGTGGTCAGTATGGTCTGAGATCCCAACCATACAAGATTCAGTTATTTCTAGTTCTCTCATTGATGTGAATGGTCAATGCCCTCTTACTCAAGCAGGCTCTTGGTTCAAGCAGGGCCCTTTCACACCAGAAGCTCAAGGAAGCTTATTACATTTTAACATAAAGATGATTAATATGGTCACATACTTCATAATGATTATAGTTATATTCCTTAGGTCAGTTAACACAGGGATTTCCCTGGGACTACGTAAAAGGTTTGGTTACACAGGTTTTCCTCAGGTTTATACGCTTATTATAAATCACAAGGTACCTCTTATCCGATCAGCCAATAAACGATTGGCAATCAAAGTAAAGCACTCATGGCATTGATTATTGGTCTTTACTGTGTGTGTGTGTGTGTGTGTGTGTGTGTGTGTGAGAGAGAGAGAGAGAGAGAGAGAGAGAGAGAGAGAGAGAGAGAGAGGAGAAAGGATAGGGAGAGAGAGGAAGAGGGAGAGAGAGAGGAGGAAGGAGAGGGAAAGAGAGAGGGAGAGGGAGAGGGACAGATAGATACGGATGGATGGATGGATGGATGGGTGGATGGATGGATGGGTGGATGGATGGATGGAGATGAAAAAGAATATAGCCCAGTGATAGGCAGGTGCTGAGGAATGTCCATTGACTTTTAGGGAAGGTACTACCCCTGTCTTATCCATAATGAGGTCCCCTCAGTGAAGATGAGTGTTCCCACGGAGAAATCTGTGTCCATCTCTGCAGCTGCTTGGCACCATGCTAGCATGGAAGGGGCTGCTCCATACACCTGGCGAGAGGTGAAAAGTTGGCCACTGAGGCTCAGAGGCTTCCAGGAAGTCCCCCCACCTCCGGTGGCTCTCCTGATGCCTGGACACTAACGGGTGTGGAGTCTGGCACAGATACTTTGCTCCTGCCTAATCCAGAAAGCATGTAAGCATGACTTGGACAGGCTTCTCCCTTAATGGCTGCACATTTTCTTTCTTTTGGCCGGAGACAAATGATCATGCACGTCATCCCTGCTCATGCCACTCCCAATCAGAAAATCACAGAATGCAGAGGTTGGGAAGGCCCCCAGAGCCCATTTGTGCCTGAACAAGGGTCCCATCTTCAGCATCTATGCCTGGTGAGCGTCCAGCTTGCGGGTGATGATGGCCTCCAGGGAGGGAGAAGCTACTACCTGCCGAGGCAGCCCAGCAATTCCACCTTGGAATAGCACCAACTTTTAGGAAGCTGTTTGTTCCCTGGACATTATATTGATATCTTTGCCATGCCCCACTCTGCCCATTGCTCCTGGCTTGTCCCTCTGGGGCCAAACAGAAGGAGTCTAATCCCTCTTCCATTTGACAGTCCTTCAAATTTGGTCTCAAACCTTGGACCTCAGACATAAGATCTTAGACAAGTTGGACAACTTCACTTCTATTTGCCTCAGTTTCCTCAACTGTAAAATGAAGATAATAATAGTCCCTGCCTCTCAGGGTTATTATGAGGATCAAATGAGATCATATTGGCTCATGGCACATAGTAAGTACAAAAGAAATACTAGCTGTTATTATTATGAATGCCCGCCCACCCTGAATCTTCTTTTCTCCAGACTACACGTGCCCAGCTCCTTCTGCTGGTCCTAAGATGGCATGATCTCAAGGCATCCTGGTCACTCTCCCCAGACAT
This sequence comes from Phalanger gymnotis, assembly GCA_028646595.1. Classification (NCBI taxonomy): domain Eukaryota; kingdom Metazoa; phylum Chordata; class Mammalia; order Diprotodontia; family Phalangeridae; genus Phalanger; species Phalanger gymnotis. Next base: position 325,060,806 of record CM053625.1, on the reverse strand, counting down.
CTTCCATCTATCAATGTCCTTCCTAAACTGAGGCATCCAAACTCAATATTCCCAGCAGGATTTATCTCTGCAAAGTCTATCTTCAGGTCCAAATGTTAGGAATACTTCCTTGGTTCCAGCTCAGATCTCCTTTACTCCCATTTTGACCAACTCTTCCCTCTGCCTTCCGGGGCCAAGCCAAGTGAGTTCAGTCCCTCTTGCATTGGATCAACTCCACTTCCTCCTCAGAGGGACCCAGAGGCAATGTGGCCAGTGTGGGTGAGGAGGCTTGGGCTCAAGTCTGAGACATGCCATAGACAAGCTGAGTGTCTCTGGACAAATTGCTTTGCTTTTCTGGGCCACCAATCCCTTGGGAAAGTTTACTCTTGATAAACTGAAGGAGCACGAGGTGCTTCACAACTTCACAATGCCTACAACCCTGCACCATCGAGCTTCTCTGATACTCAGTTTTCCCTTCTGTCAAATGAAGGCATGGGCTAGATGCCATTCAACAAATATTTATGAAGCATCTTGTCTGACCGAGGCATGAGCTCATCTCTGAGGCGACTTCCATCTCAGAAAACCCAAGTCTGTGTTCTTTTACATCTCGAATGTCACCCACGCAGATGGCTCTCTGCAATGATTCTCATGTGCATGAAGCCCATGGCTTCCTTAGTGGGGAATGAAGCATGGATCCAGCACTGATTTATAGGCATCTAAGGAAGGCAGAAAAGGGAGGCCAGAGGCCAAGGCTGAAAATAGCAGGAGAGCATCTTTCTCACAGCTCAAGACCCTGGCCATGAACTCAAAGGGTGAAGGCTGTGACCTCAGCTGGCACTGACCCTGGGAGCTGGGAGAAGGTTCAAAGAGAAATCTCCTTTTGATCTCATCTTGGTGTTTCTGGTATCTAGCACATGGTATCAGTGCTGGATGGAATGAGGAGTGTTACTTTATTTTTATTAATATTACCCCCCATCCCCCACTAAGGCACATAAATGCCTCCAGAGTAGTGATTTCTCATTCTCTGTTCTTGTCTCCCCAGTGCCTATCACCGTGCCCAGCCCATTGCAGGCATTTAATAAATGCTTATTGGTTGATTAATAATGGCACTAACATTTATAGAGCCTCAAATAGCCCACTTTCCTTATCCCCATTTTGCAGATATGGAGACTAAGTCAAGTGACCCACGCAGGGACACATAATAGAAAACTCTACCCAGTTACAATTGCCGTTCTCAGCCAGATTGAAGAACCTTGGAAATAGTTATTTATATCCATTTGTGACCCTCCCCCGATGGAATGGGTGCTCCTTTTGTTTCTGTCTCCCTGGTGCCCAGTCATATAGTAGGCTCTTAGTCACTGCTCATTGAACTAAATTGGACTGGATCCTGATATCAGAATCTCACTTTGACCTGGAGTGTTCTCTAATTCCATCACAAATGATAATAGTCAATACTTATGCGTTTCACAAATATGGCACATACTACAGGGATTATCCCCATTTTATAGATGTGGGAATTGATGCTCAGCTAGGTTAAGTGACTTGTCCAGGGTCACACAGTTAAGTGTCAGAGTCAGAATTCAAACCCAGGGCTTCCTGACAGCAAGACAGCCCTGAAGCCCCTGCAGCCTGTTCCAGATTGCTGTGCTAGCTTCACCTCCCCCACAAGTTAACTAGTCAATGGGGATCGGATCCTGAGGACACCCTGGCTCTGGTACTTTTGACCTGGGTGTCCTTGGACAAGTCATTCTCCTTCCCAGGCTGGCATATAGTACATACTTAATAAATGCTTGCTGCCTTGACTCTCTGGGCCTCAGTTTCCCCATCTGAAAAGATGTGATTAATAATACTTGTCATATCTTCTTCATAGGACTGTTGTTTAAAAAAATGTTCCAAAAACCTTTAAGAATGGTGAATTATTCTAATGAGATCACTTTTGATATCATGGACTCTAGGACTGAAGTCTGACTTTATGGCTTCTTTGTGGGGTGACTTTGGTCAATGTCCTTTTCAGAGCCTTGGTTTCCCCACCTGTAAACAGAGGATAATCCTATGTGTCCCTTGTGGCCATGGGTGCAAAGCATCCTCTAAGCCAAGAATGTTATTTTACTGAGGATAACTAGCACCCCGCCCCTCCTACTCCTGTTCTCAAGTTCATGGCCTGAGCTTTGAGGATAGGGGTAAATCCGCTCACACCACCCCCTCTTTTTAGCCCTGGCTTCTAGCATCGGGTTTCTGGGAGGCCTCTCCTGCTTTCCCCAATCTCCCTTTCCCCATTCATTTTCTTCTGAGGTTGCTTCCCTTCTACTCTGTCTATATCTTCTATGTGTCCTCTTTAGACTGTGAGGCCCTTGAGAGCAAGGACTGTGTTTTTGCTTTTCTCTGTATCCCTAGAACTTAGAACACAGGAGTGCCGAGCACATAGAAGGTGCTTAAACAATGCTTGTTAATTGACCGACTGACAAAGGTTAAGCTAAGCCTGTGCTTGAGCAGTCAGACAACAGAAGACTTCAGTTCATCCTAGCTGGGCTTTCAGCATTTCCCTCGTCTAATGAAGCATGCCGGGTTTTCTATTTTCCTGTTCTTTTCTGTGCCCTCAACGTATGGCTTCCTTCCAGCTTGAGATCCAGCTATAAATGGCCAAGTAATAACAAGGAGGAGAACAGAGTTGAAAGGCCAAGGGCCGGCAAAGCCTGTTTGACGTTAATTCTGTTTGACCTGAGTGACGGCGGACATGACCGCACTTCCCCTCTTCCCCTCCTGCCCATTCCCAGGGCTCAGTATGAGGAACCTGCTCCGCGAATAGCAAAACTTCCAAGATCCTCACTCTTGATCTGTATAAATACAGTCGGTCACTGAGACCTCTGTTTACATCTCTATAAGCCACAAAGAACATTCCTTTGTCAAAATCCAACTTATTCCAAAGGGAAAATATCTTAGTGAACTCTCTCTCCTGATTCTCCTTATGCAGGACCCAAAAACGAGAGGCAGCTTCAGGACAGGCAGTCGGGGAGAGCACAGGGGATCTGTGACCCTCAGAGTGGTAGGAGATCACAGGATGATCCATGCTTGGACCAGCATCCCTGCAGAATCCCCACCATCCAATCTCTGAGGGAAGCCCTCAAGTGATGAGAAGCTCACTCCCTCCAGAGGGAGCCTACTCTACTTTGGGACAGGCCTGGGGTTAGATATCTCTTTCTTATGTTGATCCTGAGTCTGAACCCCATGAGCTCTGACCCTCGTTCCCAGCTCTGTCCTTTGCTGACCCCATGAGAAAGTGACCAGGTACTGTTTTATGCCTCTCTTGTATCCCCAGCACTTAACACAGTGCCTGGCACACAGTAGGTACTTGCTAAATGCTTATTGACAGGTGACCTGACATTGTGGCCAAGCAAACAAAATGAAATTCCTCTTCTAGGCAATGACTTTTCAAAAACCAGGAGGCAACAATTATGCCCTTGCTGAGTATGCTCATCGGCAATCCAAATATCCCTTGTTTCATCTAGACCTACAGGCTCTCACACACCCCTGGGCAAACATCAGTCCCCAGTCCATAGTGAGGGCCTCCCCTTGGAAGGAAGGATGCCATCTTCCTTTCTCTCTCTCTCTCTCTCTCTCTCTCTCTCTCTCTCTCTCTCTCTCTCTCCTAGTAAGTAGTCAGTAGATGTCTATTAAATGCATTTCTGGGTGAATGAATGGCTAAATAGGTAGACCACTGCTGCTCAGGACCTCTAGGCTCCAGCCACACTTGTGTCACAAACTAGGTGGCAGAACTGAACCTTTGTTTCCCCATCCATGTAATGGGGTTCGGGCCTAGATTTTAGGATCATCATAGCTAGCCAAAGTGTTTTTCATAGTGTATCTCATCTGATCCTCCCAACAACCCTGTGAGATAGGTCAGTACAATTCTTGGCCTCATTTTACAGATGAAGAAACTGAGGCTGAAAGGAGTTCAGACACGGCCTTAGTCACATAGATAAGAAGCATCTGAAGGAGGATTCGCACACAAGTCTTCCTGACCCGGGCTCAGAGCTTGATCTACTGCATCTGCATAGAGATAATCATGGAATCCATGGGAGCTAATGAGGTTGCCAAATGAGTATAGAGAGAAAAGGGAGGTGGACCCAGGAGAAGGCCTGGAAGGGATACCCACTCCTGTCATGCGGATGGTGAGCTAGAGAGGCTGAGAAACAGCAGTTAGACACATGAGAAAAGAAGCAGGGAGAAGAATGCCAGGTGGCCAATGAGAATGAGGATTCAGAAGAGGGCAGAGGAGGTAGCTGGGAATTTGGGGAGGGCGGTTCGTGCTTCTAAAGTTCCTCCCAGTTCTGAAAATCCACAAAAGGGGCAAAATGAGGGAATAGCAAAAAGAACCTGAAAATGAGATCGTAATTCGGACCCTGTCTCTGTGCTGGGCTCACAAGCTGAAATAATTGCCCTCTAAGGTGCCTCCCTTTTCCCTCTTTGAAGTCCCATGAGAAAGACAGGGAGATGGCTGGCGGTGGAGGGACAGGATATTTGGGCTGGAAATGCAGGCACCGACAGCTGGAGTCGACTGATTAGCTCCTTGGAAAGCTGTTCCCTGCACGTGTTGTGTGGGGCGTCAGAAGCCTGAGCACAACCGCTCGCCCCCACCCCCAGCTTAGTATGTGTCTTTAATTTTGGAAAACAGCTTCTATTTCCCTCTCACCATCTTCCTTGAGCACAGAAGAAGCATTTTCCGGTAAGCTGGCTGCCTTTGGAATCAGCCCTGCTCATCTCATCCCCAGAGAGAGAATGTTTGTGAATGCTGGGACCCTTCTCCTCTGGTATCAGATAATTGGTTCCCAATACCCACTCATTGTAATCAAACAAGAATTAGGTTGGGGAAATTTTCTCCTCCTATTGTCTGGAAGGCTCAATTCTAGGTAGTTTTCAATGGAAAAATCCATGGCCTCCACTCATTATTTTTTCCATATAGGTGGTTATAGGATTTTCACCCTTAGAAAATGCCCACGTCTCAGTCACTAGCTGGGTCTGCTTAGTCATAGTCCCCCTGCCCACAAAGTATCCCCAGCATTCCCTACCCTGACCCATTACCACTGAATACAGTCCAAACTGCTCTTAGCCTGGCACACAAGGCTCATCACAATATGGGAATAATATTTCTAATAATTGTTATGATATATATTTATGTTTAAAATAACATGTTATAATTATGATTATCCAAAATTACATGCCATAAGGTCACTATTCTTCACAGATGGCTAGCAAATTTTTTTTTTACAAATATAAACCCCACATCTCCATAAGAAGTCCACAAATACATTTTAATGGAGCCAGAGCTTCATCCTGGACTGATCTCCACACATAACAATGACCCATAGAAATCTTTTTTTTTAATTTTTTCAATTAATAAGCATTTATTTCTCTCTTCCTCCATTTTCCCTTTCCAACAGTAGAAAGGGGGAGAGGGAGAGAGGGAAACCCTTAAAATGGCTATACATGGTGAAGAAAAGCAAAGTCTTGCATTGGACATGTCCAAATATAGGTCTCCTTGTGCCCCCAGAGCCCATCCCCGCTCTGTCTGCTGTCAGGGGATGAGTAGTAGGTTTCATCATCGGTCATCTGGAAACATGAATGGTCAGCCCTTGTACTGATCAGAAGCTTTAAGTCACTGAAAGTTATTTTTCTTTATAATGTTGTCACTGTATAAATTTCTCTCCTGATCCTGCTTACTTCCGTCCAGACTAGTCCAGGGAGGTCTTCCCAATTTTCTCTGAAGTCTTTCCTTTCATCATTTCTTATGGTGATATAATATTCCATTAATTGCATTCATGCACTGGATTTATTTAGCCACTCCCTAATAGGGAAGCAAGCACTCTCTTCATTTCTAGTATTTTACTTAAAAAAAAAAAAAAGAAGAGCTGCTATAAATCTTTTACTACCTATACCCAGAACAATCTCAGCTATATCTGAATGGATGTCACCAGACTGGATATGTATAACCTCCAATGTGTGTAGAATGAAAAGCTTCCCCAATGTGGAGCCCCAGCATAAGAAATCCAGATCATGTGGGAACAAGATGAGGGGCTCATCGTCCCCATGCTCCTCCTTCTCTTCCCCTCCTTTTCCTCCTCTCCTCCTCTTCTCCTCCTCTTCTTTCTCCTCTTCTTCCTCCTCCTCCTCTTCCTCCTCCCCTCTGTCATCTGCTCCTGGAGATGTCCTGAAGAGACTTTCAGTGAGTCTGCCAAAGAGCAGCTGACACCCCAATCCTCTTAGGCCCTTAGGAAAAGCAATACTTTTTACCCACTCGCACAACTGAGCATTAAACGTAAACCTAAAACAACAATAGCAGAGACGTAGCCATTTTTATCTCAACTCCACAGAACGTGAGACCAGCACAAGAACAATAAAAACGTTAAATGACTCACGTTTATAACGTACTTGAAAGTTTGCAAAATTTGACATACCTGACCTCATCTGAGTGTCATCATAGCTCTTTGAGCCAAGTGGGGTTATTACCTCCATTTTGCAGATGAGGAAACAGAGACTGAGAGAGAAATAGTGACTTAACCAGGGTCACGTGGCTAGTAAGTGTCGCAGACTCGTCAGTATTATCTTCATGCTGTATCTAGCACCATGGCCTTCTCTCCACTAGCAGCCTCCTCCTTGGACTCCGGGGTTCCGATTTCTTTCCTTTCTAATTCATCTTCCACTCAAATATACACAGTGAAGGAAAGCAAATGCCAGGTCCAGAGTAGTTGACACAATGTGGGGAAAGTTGGACTGGAAGGGAGGAGACCTTGGCTTAAATCCAGGCTCTGACATTTGCTATGTAGCCTTTTTCTTTCTTTTTTTGGGTGGGGGGAGAGAATTGGGAGAGGAGACCTCGACTGTCATTGGTGGGGGAGGGAGGGGGCTCCCTGTCCCAGATCTGAAGCTCACTAATGGGCTGCAGTTGAGGGGATGAGCAGGAACTTTGAAAGCGATGTACTCACAGATCTATTTGCATATTGGAGTATAATATAATTCCTGAAATCGGTCGGTGAAGGAATGAGCTCTGGACGGGCACTCACAAGACCTGGGGTGGAGTAACGGCTTTGTTATGAACTAGCTGGTTGACTTTCTTGTTGCCTGTCTGACCCTCAGTCTCCTCACCTGTAAACTAGACATTCATACTGTAGTCCACATATATCTGTTGCAATGTAAATGTTTGAGTGTCCGTAAATTACTTTAGAAATGTAAGTTACTATTACTTTTATGGAGGGCACTCAGTAAGTGCAGGTGGAATGCATGAATGAATGAGCCACGTAGGAAGCCAGGAAATTACAGAGGATGAGGAGAGAAGGGAGGCCACTCCAAGTATATCAGGCAGCCTCTGCAAAAGCCTGGAGGTAGGAAAGGCTACGCCATGTTCAGAGATCAGTAAGCAAGCCAGTTCATCTGGAAAGGAGGGTGAGCAAAGTACACAAATGTGAAACATGCCTGGAGAATTGCCTGGGATCAGAGTCTAAAAGGCTGAAAATGCCCAACAAAGAATCACTGGGCTGTCTTAGAGTCCCTGAGGAGTCGCAGGAGCTTCTGGACATGGGGAGTGAGTGGTTCCTCGTGGTCTTTGGGAAAATCATCTTGGCAGCAGTGTGGAGAGCAGGGGATGGGTGCTAGATAGAGTGGGGAGATAATATTGGCTAGGTTTGGCTCCTGAATTGATATGGGGAGTGAGGGGAAAGAAAGAGTCGAGGATTATAGTGCTGAAGCCATGAAATCAAATACCTAGACAGAAGACGTTACCCTCAATAGACACAGGGAAGTCCAGAGGTTCAAGATGAGCTTGAGATGCCCAGTAGATGTTCAGTTAGAAATATCCAACAGACATGTGGTGGTATGGCTCAAGACAGAGGCTGGGGCTGATCATCTGCATGGAGATAATAAATGAGCCTGTGGGAGCCGATGAGATCATGAGAGAAGGTGTAGAGAGAGACAGAGCCTCAGGGGACACATGTGGTGATGGAGCTACATGTGACTGGCCCAACCTGGAAACTGAGGAGCCACTAGTCAAGTAGGAAGATGATCGGGAGGGAGCAGTGTTATAAAGACCCAGGGAGGAGAAGGGTCTCATGAGGAGATGATGGTCAACAGTGTCAAATACAGCAGAGAGTTCAAGAAGGATGAGAAAGAACCTAGAGGAGCCCAATACTTTTGGCAATAAAAGGTCATTAGTGAACTTGAAGGAAATTGTTTCAGTCAATATGGAGGGTCAGAAGCCAGACTAGAAAGGGTGAAAATGAGTGGGTGGTGAAGGAGTGGAGGCAGAAAGTGTAGATGACCTTGGCTAGACGTTTGGTTCTAAAGGAGAGGAAATAGGATGTTAGCCTGAAGGGCATTACAGTTAAGTGAAATTGTGTTTTTAAAGGATAGTGGAGACCCAGATGTGTTTCTAGGAAGCAAGGAAGGACCTACTAGATAAGAAGAGAGTGAAAATTAAAGAGAGAGAGTAGATGATAGTGGTGGGAAATCTGTTGAAATAAGCATCATTATCCTTACTCTAGAGATGAGAAACTGAGGCTGAAGTTAAGTGACTTTATCAAGGTCACACAGCAAATAAGTGGAGGATGGGATGAAGGGGACATGTAGAGTGGTTGGCCTTGGGGAGGAGAGAGAAATCACATCATCAGAAACTGGAGTAAAAGAGGAGAAAATGGGTGATGATATCAAAGGAGGTTGAGGTATGAGTAGTAAAGATGGCAAATGGCCCCTGCTTTCTCAGTGGAAGAAGGAAGGTCCTTAGCTGAGTTAGGTGGGGGTAGAAGCCATAAAGGAGTTTTGAAGTGAGGAGAGAAGATTTGTGGATGATGGGATATGGAATCAAGAAAGGACGAGTAAAAAGATGGTTTTCACTACAGAGAAGGCTCAGTTGTTTCTGCGTAATGGCATACTATATATTTGTAGTGGACCCAGTTGGCATGGTGCCATGACTTCCTACATCAGTATTCAACAGCAATGATGTAGATTCCAAGAAGGTTCGTGGCCCCTGGTTCTGCCCTCTAGGACCAAGCGAACAAGATGAATTCCTCTGCAGTTTGGGTAGAGCTTTCATGTTCCCCCCGCCACCCCCCGCCCTGAGTCTTCTTTTCTCCAGGCTAAACATTTCCAGTTCCTCCAATTCATGTTCATATGACATGGACTCAAGGCCCTTTCCTATCCTGATTGCTCTCCTCCAGATGGTCCCCAGCTTATCAAAGTCCTTAATTCATGACTCATCGGAGGTGGACCCAGGACTTACCAAGACTTAGAGAAGACAACATTCTGCAGAAACCTTCAGGGGCACTGAGGGCCAGGGGCCCCAGGTCTCATGGCAGCCCTTCACTGCTGTGGTCCAACATGACTGCCAAGAGCTGAGATGTCCAATAAAATGAGACCAAATCCTCTTTCTTGGGAATTTGGGTTTGCCTTTTGAGTCTTAAGCAGCTATAAAAGAAGAAGAGATCATTCTCCCTGTGGCATATATTTAGCCCACATTCCTGGTGGTCAGTGGGGGAAGGGCATGCCAAAGTTCACTCCTCATATTAAGCAGATTGTCAGCCAAAACAATTACACACAAAAAGTCTGAACTCCATCCTATGAAACCCTTTTTTCAAACAAAGCCTAAATTTGGGGCCCAGAGAGCCCAACAGCATTTCTGTAAAGTCCCAGGGTTTAACCTTACATTATTGCCAGGACCTGTCTTGACAGCCTCAAGAAATTCTGTACTCCAGTTGCTATTAATGACCCATATCCAGGATCAGTCAGAAGCACAAAAGGGTGCCCTTATTCAAAACACATTCTCTGCCCTCCATAGCCCAGAAAAGGGGAGCACCCTCCACCCAGAGTCCTATAGGGCCCCTGTGGCAAATCTTGGAAAGCCCCTGGGGCTCAGGCAAATCTTGGAAAGCGTGGAATAAAAGCCTGAATCAGCCTAAATCCCACAATCTAGAGTCCCAAAGAGACCACAGAGATCATTGAGTCCTGATCCCTTCATTTCCCAGTTGGGATGAAACTTGCTCAAGGCCACACGATTAATAAATCATAGAACTAGGATTCCAATTCATGTCTTCTGAGGCAGCTAGGTGATAACAGCAAATAGAGTACTGGGCTTGGAGTCAGGAAGGCCCGAGTTCAAATCCAGCCTCAGACATTCACTAGTCATATGACTCCAGGGAAGTCACTTAAGCTCTGTTTGCTTCATTTTCCTCAACTGTAAAACGAGGATAATAACAGCACCCACCTCACAGGGTTGTCATGAGGATCAAACGAGATAATATTTGTAAAACCCTTAGCACAGTGCCTGGCACACAGTAGGCCTCTAATAAATGCTTATTCCCTTCTCTTTCCTCTTCTGGCCTCAAGCTCAGAGCTCATCCCAGCTTGTCACAGAGATCTCCAGCAGTCCAAGAATTGCTCCCATTGGTGAAATCTCCTTATGGAAGTTCCTAAAGCTTTCCTGTCCTTCATCCTGCGTGACCTTGGCAAAAGGTCCCAACCGAGTCGCCAAGCCTGGGACTTCGCTAAAAATGAGTAGATTTATCATATGCAATTATTAAATAATCCCTGCGTGGCACCACCCTCCTGCATGCTGCCTCCGGGGCAGCCCCTCACCTTGCCTGTCCTCAGTCCTTGCTTCTCTGCCGCTGCATGAGGAGCACATAAAATGTTTTAAAACCCAGGCCCTGCCTGCCTTCCTGGCGCCACTCCCTGTCTAGTACAGGTGAATATCAAGAGCTGGGCACAGATATCTAGGACTGGCGAACTAGGACAAGGTCTGGGAGGGCTCAGAGGAGAGTTCAGAGAGCCCTGGAGGGCAGGAGAGCTTCCTTCCTCCCTCCCTCCCTTCCTTCTTTCTTTCCTTCTTTTGTTCTTTTCTTCCTTCCTTCTTTCTGTCCCTTTTTCCGTCTTTCCCTCTTTCCTTCCTTCCTTCCTTCCTCCCTCCCTCCTTTTGTTTCTTCTTTCCTTTCTTCCTTCTTTCTTCCCTTCCTTCCTTCCCAGATCCCCCAAATCTCTGGGCCGCTAGAGGCACCGAATCTAACCCATGCACATCCCCAACTAGCCTCTTCTTGAAGACCTCTGGGGAAAGGATCCCACCCCACCCAACCTTTATGGCAATCTACTCCCCTTTGGGACAGTTCTGATTGTTGGTGTCATGCGTCAGGATATCGGATTCACCCAGGCAGCGTGAGTCAACACCTTATGTTCACACAGCCCCAGACAGAACTTGGTGAGTGAACTGCAGACCAGGGCCAGTAGGTGGGCCTCCGATAGGGCCCATTGGATGGCAGGAGTCTAGGGCTGGTGTTTAGGGCTTGTGGCAGCTCCAGAAACTTGGCCTGCAGCTTTTATCTTCCTACACTGCTTTTTAAGCACCCTGAGAATGACTTTTTGCTGGGGGTATTCGTACATATTTTCATTAAAGGGATTGGTTATTTGGACCCTCAGGCTCTGAATGATCCATTTTGTCAGAATATTATTAGCATTTATTCCTCTGTCAAACACAGTCTCTCTCTGGTGACAGAACCTAATCATTTCAGAGCTAGAAGGGGCCGGCGAAGTCAGTTTTTGCACCTCCTACCTGACAGAGAAGCCCCCCACACCCCCAATCCACCAGGCAAGTGGCCTTTAGACTTGCTTGAAGCGCTGCCAAGAAGGGGAACCCCCATCCCGTGGACCACCCATCCCACTTTGGCATAACTATCAGAGTCTTCTCCCCGACCTCAAGCTGGAATTTGTCACCCCCACTTCATGGTTCATCAATAAGTCATTATCAAACAAGTATGAAGAGCTTCCTACAGCCTCCTTGGATTTCTAGACTGTGCTAAGCCTCCAAAGGCTCCTAGTCTACCTGGGGGGAGAAGCTACACCCAAGAAACAGCTGAGGAGTGAGGCCGTGCTATTCTCAGACTCACTTCCTACAAGAGAGAGTCACCCTTTCCTAACCCTCTCCTGTTATTGTCAACAAGCATTTAGTAAGCTTTTACTGTATGGCAGGCATTGTCCTAAAGACTGGGAATGTAAAGAAAGGCACGAAAATTATGGTGCTTTTTGCCCTCACATGATCTCATATATACATATATCATTCATTCCTTCATTTATTCTGGGTATAGATATACACATATATGGATATACATAATATATGTATGTATTACAATATAATGGAGAAATATAAATAATTAAAAACAAATAGAATATTTAAGTAATATAAATTAAAAATAAATAATGTGTATAGATGTAAATAAATAATATAAATTATGTACATATATACGTATATACATAATTTATATACACATACAAAACAAATGAAGGAACGAATGAGCAAACAGCTACAGGAAGGTGCAGTGTGCTTCGGGGAAAAGCACAGTCTCATGCCTTAAGACTGCACCTTCCTGTTTCTTCCTTCAGAAGTTAAAATCTTCATCCTGAAGCCATTATGAAACAGCAGAAGACCCACTGAGCTCCCCGGGCATTTCAAGAACCCAGCCCTGACGCCTTCTCTTTTTTTCAATGAATTTTTTTAAAAAACCACACAACTGTGAGATTATTAACTAGAGCTTCTAAAAATATGCTCCGCTTAAAAATCACATTTCAAACAATTTTGAATAGAGCCTAATTGCCAAAATATTAAAAACCAGAATAGAACCACAGAGTTGGGGGGGTAGCATTGAGTATGCCAAGGCAACCAGATACAAATCATCCTTATTGAGTAGCAGCAAGTGTTGGGCCAATTAAAATAGAGGGAGTTTGCAATTAATGGGTCATGCTGAGCTCAGCTGGGGAGTTTGGAGAAGGTGACTCAGGAGCTCCCACCAGATGTCTTGGAGGCTCAGAAATTTTAACTGAGAGTTTCAGAACAGAGCAAAGGCCCATGCCTGAGATGACTTCTGGATTCCAAAGACGTTCTATGCTACTGAACACATGTGGAGCAGAAGCCACCCAATGTCCGCCATCTTGGAAAGAGTAATCTCCCTGAGGGCAGAAAGGTTTCATTTTTATTTTTGTATCTTGACTACCTAGCACAGTGGCTTGTGTCTAATAAGGCAGATTTAAAAAGGCCCCAAGGTCATAGTAATTCTGGCCTTAGAAGTATAGCTGTGAAACATATGACTAATCCATAACGATATCCCCATAAAATCTCCCTAACAATGGGGAGCCTGGGAGTGGAATCTCAGCTGTGCTGGGTACCTCCCAGAGCTCTCCAGGGCCCCCATACCACAAACAAGAAGCCACCAGGAAAGGTAAGGACAGAGTCAACCACAGGTGTCCATGAAAAATAGGATTAAATCTGTCAAATGCTATCTTTAACAGAAGAAATGGACACAGAAATGTATGCCATTGGCACCCAACTAAATTAAAACAGGAGAGAGAGGGCTAGCCAAGTCAGGAAGCATTTATTAAGTGCTTACAGTATGTCAGGCAATGTCCAAAGTGCTGGGAATAGAAATACTTGCAGAAATAAAGGCAGTGCCTTTCTTAAGCTTACATTCTAACGGGGGATGACGACACCTAAGATAGAGCTGAAAACCTGGGGGTTGATGGGAAAGGAGAGACAAAGATAGCAGGGAAAGGGCATCACTGAGAAATAGCAAGAGGACCCGGAGTTCAATTGGCAGAGAAATGCAAACATGGCTGGCTTGGCCAACCTCCTTCAATGGAGCCAGTCAGGATGGAGGATCCTTACAATGTGAAAAGTCCAAAAGTGAAGTGAGTTTCCAGGGTGAATAAGTCTCTGGGGTGTTGTAGAAAAAGTCTGGGAGAATCAGGGGCAAAGACCAGAGGAAAATGAAGACCCTCCGTGGGTTTGGACCACCAATTTTAGCATGCCTATTTTGTTCCCCTTTAGTGGTCTAGCCACAAGAGTAAACACCCATGATTTCAACACAAAAAGAGCAGCACCCCCAACCACCCACTTGTCCATTTAGAGGTTATCTCTCATGGTCTCCTGTGGGGCCTTGGGCTTGCAGAAGAGAATTATAGATGTCCCTCCCACCTGCTAATGGGTTCTTACTGTTTCTCTGCTTGTTAGAGAAGAACCCCCCCAACTCCCTCTGGAAAAATCCTCAAAAACTCCTTCTATCAAGGGGGAAAATCTCCACTGCAGGCCTGATCTCATGTTATCTTCCTCTCTTCCTAGCCTGGGAGAAATATGGCTCCCAATGTCTTTAGGGAATTGGGTCTCCTTGCCTAAGGGGGTGGGGCTGGTACACCTGAGGAATAATTCCTGATTGGAGGATGGGAGGTCAGCTATCAGGAGAGACAAGGGGTCTGAGAGAGCATCTAAGTATAACAGGGGAAGAGGCCAATAAGAGCCCAGTGCTCTGAGATGTGTAGGGTAAGGTGGCTAAGTTTCCCAGGTGGGTGATACGCTATTTTTCCTTGAATTTTATTTGTAATTTTGTAAACACTCCTCAGAAAGACCTGCGTTCAAATTCGGCCTCAGACACTTACTAGTGTGTGACCCTGGATGAGTCACTTAACCCTGTTTGCCTCAGTTTCCTCATCTGTAAAATTAGTTGGAGAAGGAAATGATGAATCACTCCAGTATCTTTGCCAAGAAAACCCCAGAGGGGGTCTTGGAGGGTCAGACATCAGTGAAATGACTGAACAACCAAAAACTCCCCCCAAGGAAAAGAGAGAGTCCCAGAGGGATCCCTGATATTGCCTCTGAACATGCGCGAGCCTATTGAGTGTTGTAACCAGGTGTGGTTGATAACAACTCCAACCCTGACTCTAGCCAGAGGAAGGGAAGGGGAGCAGAGAACGCTGCTGTTCATACCCCTGAAGCCAAAGCTCTTCATCTTATCATAAAGGAGGAGGCGAGGAGGGCGCTGGAAGTGAAAGTCCAGCTTCCCGCTGGCCCAGGGGTGGAAGCAGATGTGGTCTGAAAGAATTCCGCTTTCCCTGCTCCCTCAAAAGAAAGGGAGGAAAGTGCCTCCCCAATGCAGAAGACTCTCCTCACAAGCAGCTGGTGGTTATACAAGGTATCACAGGCTGAATGAATCCTCTTGCTTGGGGAGGAGACGGGGAACTGTGCACATCTGGAATCCAAGCCCCAGGTTTGATTTCTGCGGTGGCCACACACTGCCTGGGTCACGTCGGCTAAGTACCTTGCCCTCTGTGAGCGACAGCGTCCTCCGGGTTGAAATGGGGAGGCTTGGACGAGGCGCCAGCTCACAAGCCCACAACCTTCCGACTCCATGAAATCCAACAATATGGATTAAGTGTTTGCACTAGGTGCTAGGGAGCCAAAGGCAAAAACGGAACGTTCTCTGCCCACGAGAAGCTTACATTCTGCTGGGAGGTCCAATTGGTACACATTCAAAATGCAAACTGTGTACCAAATGACACAGAGCAGTATTGGTGGGGGGAGGATAGAAGGAACTGGGAACTTCAGGTAAGGCACAACGCAGCTCCTCCCCTTCCTCACTCCCACCCCCTGCGCCCATCCCCACCCCACCCCCCGAGCCCACCCCCGCCATCCCCACCCCACAGAACCCCAACGCTATTCCCCTCCCCCAACACACCCTGGACCCACGTGGACCAGGTCCTTTCTTGAGAGCTCACAGCAGTCAGTTTCTCTCTTTAGCTCAGTTCAGAGTTCGTTTAGTTGTTTTCCAGGGGTGTCAGACTCTTCATGACCACATTTAGTTTTCTTGGCAAAAATACTGGAGTGGTTTGAAGGTTCCTTCTCCAGCTCATTTTACATGCGAGGAAGCTGAGACATAGGTTTAAGTGACTTGCCCAGGGTCACACAGCGGGTAAGCGTGGAAGGCTGTCTTTGCACTTGGGAGGAGGAGTCTTTCTGACACCAGGCCAGGCGTTTGATCCATTGTGCCACCTAGCTGCCCTCAGTTTAGCGTTTACTCCACGGAAATATCCAAAATAAAGCTCCATTTTTCACCCATGTCTAAGGTTTCCCAAATAGAGGTAAAAAGAAATTGAACTCTTCCCAGCTGTGACAGTCTATGCTTGGGGTTCTAGGCTCTTCTGAGAACTGCATGTTCTTGCGTCTATGCCAGAGTTGACATTGTATGTTCTAAGGCCCTTCAAGGGCTGACATTCACTGTTCTGTGGCAGAAGGTCCCTCACAGCACTGATGTTTTCTCTTATCTAAGGACCCTCCCAACTCTGATATTCTATGTTTTCCATCTTTGACATTTTGTGTTCTGTTCTAAGCCCTGTTCTCCACCAATGTTCCACTTGGGGGAAGGATCAGGACATATATCCTGAAGGAGGCTGGTGTGAGGAGGCAGAGCCTTCTGGGCCTGGGAGGCGGCAGCCTGTGCTGTGTGGAGGCATACTGACAGGAAAACCATTGGATGGTTGGTGGGGAGAAGAGAGGGGTGCATTAATGAAGACAGTATTTCTTCTTTCCACCCCCACCTCCATAACTGAGCTAGGCAGAGTTAACTCAATCCAAAGTGGTGTTTTATTTTTTTTAATTGATGTGGTTCTTTGGGAATTCTAATCAAAAAAAAAAAAAGAACTGTGATTTCAGGGCTGTTTTATTTCATCATAAATCTCTGCCTCTCTCTATTTATTTTTTCTATTGGATAAGTTTAAGAACACTGCACAAGACAGCCACCCAGAAATGGTTTCTCTCAGCCCCCTCCCAGCCAGTCTGGCTGTTGCTTTTCTCTTAGGGAAGGGATGGGGGAACAGTGCCCAGCCCCTCCATCAAAGTGAGGCCAGGGGAGCCCAGAGCTTTAAAGGACACCCCTTGGGAAGCTAGGGAATCCACAGCAGTCACCAACCTTCACAGGGCAACTTGATACACTGAACACAATCATTACCAACTGGAATTAAAAATAAAACAAGCCTACCTTGGGATTATCCTTAGCAATAAAGCTGAAAGAGAGCAAGCTGTCCATTTTATGTTGCATATACCCTGTTATAGAACAATCAGTGAAGGGAACAGAAAGTTAGGCTGCTCAGTCCTTGCCTTTCTTGGACACTCCCTAGTTTAGGGCTCTGGGAGATCGATTTCCCCTAGCCAAACCACTTCTATAAAATGAAAACAGTAATATTCACACTGCCCACTCTGCAAAGGTTTTGTAAAGAAAGTACCATGTAAATTTTACATTTATGACAGGACAGTGGAGACAGCGTCTGCTGGGAAATAAAAACCGCCAGCATCCCTGTGTGAGAATCTGGGAAGATTTTTGGACTCTTCTATAGCTTGCTCGTACCTAGATGTTTGCATGTTGTCTCCTCCATCATACAGTGAGCTCCTTGAGGGCAGGTACCCTCTTTTGCCTTTCTTTGTATCCCAGAACTTAGCATAGTGCCTGGCACATAGCAGGTGCTTAATAAATGCTTGTGGATGACTGGTTTCTGAAGGTGGATTACTTCAAGGAAAGAATAGGATTCCTCCACCATTCTAGGTCCCAGTAACATTTAAACTCCCCAAGAGAACCAGAGGAAGGACCAGACTCTCAACTCAATAAAGACAGACCTAGCCCAAAGTACCTAGACTGGCCAGTTCATGAAATAAGTCACTCACATTCTGAGGGCATCAACCAACCAGCCAGTACCCTGCTCTGGGCTGACTGAGCTTGTAGGAGATACAGGACATCAAAAGCCCTGGTCTCTGCCCTCAAGAAGCATACAGTCTTCTTAAGAAAGCAGGAGCACACACAAGATAAATATAGTCTGCATACTCTCGGTGCAAGAGTTTGGAGGAGTGAGAGAATGTTGAGGGCAGGACCAGTCAGGGGAGGCTTCCTGGAACAGCTGTCTGGAGATGGCTTTTGCTAGTATGTGTGGAAAAGAGGGAAGGAATTCCAGTGAGGGAAACAGCCCTTCTTCGTCCTGGTAGCCGTCCAGCATTACCACGTCCTTCTTAAGCCAGGGAGACCAGAACTGGACACAGTCCTCTACCCATATGGGGTCTGACCAAGGCAGTGGAATGATCACCTCCCTATTCCTAGATGGTGAGCCACTGAATTCGACCCCAAATTAGGAAGGAAACTGAGGCAGACAGATATGAAGGGACTTGACACAGTGAGTCAGTGACTGAGGCAGGCTTGGAACACGGTCTTCAAGGCTCAGAGTCCAGCACTGCCCCCCAATAACCATGCACTGAACTGGCAGCTGCATGAGAGAGGACATTTTCTGGTGTTCTATCTCTTCTCAGAGCCTACCATGGTGCTTGGGGCAGCATATGCATTTAATATCCTCTAAAACCTTTGTGCCAAAGCACAGACCAGCTGTAATCTTCACCCATGTAGAGAATCTCTCCTTAGTAAAATCATAACTTCTCATAAAATTAACATGTCCCTAACATGGGACACCCGGTCCAAAATGACAGACCTTGCTGAGTTGGCCTATGTCTTTGGTTATAGGATTCCTTTTGTTTATCCAAGTTTCTATTTTGGTATATCTCTAAGAGCAGCATGTGGACATTTCCAGTGTGTGACCAGCTCCAAATGCCTTCTTCCCTAGAGCCTAGATTCCTGGAAATAGTGAGATTTTAGAATCGGATCACTGGCAATATCAGGACAGATAAATGAAACCAGCTTTCTCACACAAATAAAACATCCACAAAAGCAGCCACGGTTACATTGCATTTTCCCTAGTGGGGCACACCACTAAGGACAGTACAGATACAAAAATAACTCAGAGAGAAGAAATGGATGGCAATTTGGTTCTTGCCAGTTAAAAATAGGAGCAAATGTTTGGACAACTATCCAGGTGGGGAATAACCTCCAAATAATTAGAGCTGCCAGTTCCCTAGTTCTTTAAGGCTTACAAAGTCTACTCCCTGAATCTACACTGGAAGGGGGCTTCTGCCAGTATTATTATCCTCATGTTACAGACAAAGGAAATGAAGTTCAGAGAAGGAAGTGACTTCCAATGTCACATAGTCAGGAAGTCTTTGAGCCAGGATTCAAACACAAGACTCCTGACTCCAAGGGCTGTGCAGGACGAAGACAAGGTTTGAGCCCTGGGACTTTCAACCCTGACACATTTCAGGTCAGATCAGGGTTCTCAGGAAAGAGCTGGGGTGGGAGGGGAATCATGTGACTCCCATGACGTTGAGCTAAGTGGCAGGTTCTAACATTGGGCAAGTGGCAGGTCCTCTCTGAACCTGGCTTTCCTTCTCTGTATTTATTTGTAGACCCAGTCAACTGATTGATAAATAAACAATCTTATGATTATGTTTTATATGTATATATAATATATGTAGTATATTATATATAATATTATATTAGATATCATTATATATAATGATTGTACTTACTATGTGCTAGATACTGTGCTAAGTTCTGGTGATACAAAGCAAGATAAAAGGCAGTCTCTACCCTCAAGGAGCTTATATTCTAGTGGGTTCACATGAATTCTTTGCACTTTCGTCATTTTTTCGTGGAGGGAAACAAGAGCTGCCTTCTATGTATTCGTTAATTTGAGTGCTTCTCAAGGAAATATGGACCCTCTCCCTCACTAGTGGAGAGACTTGAGATTAAGCTCTGCCTGAGCTCCAGCTGGAGATTGTCCTGGGGGAATCTCAAGCAAGATGGGACTCACTGGGGGTCAGTCCCTGAGATTATATGCCGTCTGCCCATGGCAACCAAGAACCTTGAGGAGGAACCCTGGGTTACACGGCAAACAGGGATAACAGTCTTCAGACAATTTATCTCAGAAACTCGTTGTGAGGAACACATTTTGCAGCCATCAGTAATGTAAAGGAAAACGAGGAAGATGGGAGTTATTGCTGTTTTTATTTGCTATACTCGCAAAGCCATTTTCCATTTCCTCTGCCTGGCTGCCAAGGGAAGGAGCAGGGTACTGGGGCAGGCTCCTCGTGGGCTGTTCCCCTCCCTATGCTACAGAGACGCTGTGCCGCCGGTGGTGATTTGTAAGCTTTCAGGATTCCTGGGAAATGGGCTAATCAGTCAACAAGGAGAAAATATGTTCGGGACTGGGGAGCATAAAGGCTAATAATTATAATAATGATGACCGGCATTTCCGTGGTGCTTTAAGATTTACAATTCATCGTCGTTCATTTGTTTCAGTCGTGTCCAACTCTCTGTGACCCCATTTGGGCTTTTCTTGGCAGATACTACACTGGTTTGCCATTTCCTTCTGCAGCTCATTTTACAGATGAGGAAAGTGAGGAAAACAGGGTGAGGGGACTTGCCCAGGGTCACACAGCTAGGAAGTATCCGAGGCCAGATTGGAACTCAGAAAAATGAGTCTTCCTGATTCTACCCAGATTTGCAAAGCTCTTTGCAAATGTTGTCTCGCTTGAACTTTATAACAAGCTTGTGAGTAAGATCTTGTATTTATCTGCATTTTACAGACAAGGAAAGAGCCTAAGAAGTTAAGTGACTGACCCAGGGCAACACAGCCAGTCAGGCAGTGTCCTCAGGTCTTCCCAATGCCATGTCCAGCTTTCTATCTCTTACACAAGTTAGCTTCCTCAAGGGAAAAACAGTCATTTTGTTCATGCTAATGGGGAAGACACTGTGAACCTCCAAGGACAGGAACAAAAGAAAATGAGCCCTGGGGAGGTAGGCGCCAGCATCTGGACAGAAAGGCAAAGCCTTCGTCTTGAAGGTGGTCCTGGAACTGTGTCCTGAAGGAAGCCAAGGATTCTAAGGGATGTGGATGAAAGGAGAACACTGCAGGTGTGAGCAACAGCCAGTGCAAAGTTATGGAGGTGGGAGGTTGAATGTTGTATAGGAGAAAAGTTAGAAGGTCTGTTTGCCAGATGGTAGAGTGCACGGAACAGAGAGTGTGGAAGAAGGGAAAAGAAGGAAGGAGTTGGTTTGGGAAGGATTGGTTTTAAACACTAAACAGAAGTATTTATGTTTATCGTGCCGGGCGGGGGGGTGCAGCAATAACAGGGAGGCAGCTAGTGGTACAGTACACAGAGCTCCAGGCCTGGAGTCTAGCCTCAAACACTTACTAGCTGTGTGACCCTAGGCAAGTCACTTCACCCTGTTTGCCTCAGTTTCTTCACTTGTAAAATGATCTGGAGAAGGACATGGCAAACCACTCCAGTGTCTTTGCCAAGGAAACCCCAAGTGAGGGCACAGACATGCCTGAGATGACTAAACAACAAAATAATAGGGAGACAATAGAATCTATTGAGTAGTGGGGCGACACGATCAGATTTGAAGAAAATCACATTGAAAACTGTCTGGAGGACAGATTGGATGGGGGTGAGCCCTGAGGCCAGAAGACCATACGGGATCCTATGTTCATGGTGATGGCAGCCTGCCTGATTTAGGGTGATGGGTGTAGGAGCAGAAAGGAAGGCGCACATAAAAGATGTTCTGGAGATGGAAGATGATTTGCTGATAGACTGGCTGGATGAGCGGATGGAGGAATCCAGGTTGGCCCCAAGATTACAGACGGGGAATTGTAAGGATGGTGGTGCCTTCCGCAGTAACAGGGAAGTTGAGGAGAGTGGGCTGGAGGGAAAAGTGAAGGAGGGGGCATTGTTGCCTTGGATTATTCTCCTCGGATGGAAAGGAGTGTGCTCTTTTTGTAAGCTGCCCTGGTGAGACTCTGTCGGCAGTGTCATGTCCAGTTCTAGGAATGACAATTTGAGAAAGACCTTGCAGAGGATGACAACCAGGAGGGGACGAGACAAGGGAGGGGAGGGGAGGAGAAGGGAGAGGGGAGGGGAGGGGATATGGGAGGGATTGGGAGGGGAGATGGGAGGGGAAGGGAGGGGAGAGAGAAAAGAAGAGAGAAGAAAGAGGAAAAAAAGAAAGAAGAGGAGGAGAGAGAAAAGAGAGACAGAATGAGAGAACATGCATTTAGTGTGCTAAATGCTGGGAATACAAATGTAAGCTAATAAGAATGTCTGTGCCTCTAAAATTATATTCTAATGGGACAAGACAACACATATGGGGGACAGGAGAAAGGGGAAGGTGGGGGAAGGGTAGTGGAGGCAGGAGCAAGTGAAGCATTAGGAAAGGATTAGCCATTTTCTGCTTGGCCCCAGAAATGCAGGTGGAGGCTGTGTTTGGGGGGTGGATTTATGTTGTGGGGTGGGGGTGGGGGTGGAGGCAGCAATTTGACATCAGGAAAAGCTTCCCAGCAATGTGTGCTGTCCCACAGTGGGCTGGGCTGCCAGGGAGATGGTGAGTCCGAGGGCAGTGGGGGTCTTCAACCAGAGTCTGAAGGACTGCTGGTCAGGTGTGTGGATGGTGGGGCTGGTTAACTGGCCTCTGATGTCCCTGCTCACTCTGACCTGCCGAGGGTTGGAGGTAGCCTCCGCCCTACCTGGGGAAACCTGGAGAGCACAAAGCAGAATTAATAACTTTCTGCTGCTCTTCCAGCTTTGCTATTGCACCAATTAATTTCTACTATCTCCCCAGGAAACAAGGATTTAACAGTCCAGTGAGGTAGGGCCCTGCTCCGACACATGCTCGAAGCTAGAATTTAATTCAGTTCTGCAAATATAAGGCAGTTCATCTTGGCTTTGATATGAAATCAGAGTTAGAAAAGAGAAAACCCCTGAGGAGACACCCACCCAGGTCATTTGTGCAGAAGACACACTTAATGGTCTTTTAACAAAATAAAAATATATGAACATTGAATTTCAGAGAGAATCATTCAGGAGGAGAAAATCAATTCCCATTCTTGTGAGGCCCCCAGAGATGATGCAGAGAAAAGCCCTGAGGACCCCAAAGAGCCAGTCCCTAAGAGTCATTGGATGGAAATGGAGATGGAAATAGTCAACACATGATATTCGTCCCATGTTTTCATGTATGTGCATATAAACACAAGTGCCTCCAAACCCGGAGATGCTGGGATCATGTAAGAAGAAGCAGATGGAAGCTGTAATTCAGTCCTGAGAGAGAACCTTGGACCCACTGAGGCAGAGAAAGCATCAAGCAGCCTACTCATACCCAGGAAGCTCCTGGAGGGCCTAGACATTGTCACCCTGAGCATCCCTGACCCAAAGACCTGAGTTCAAATACTGACCGTTATTTTCGCCCTGTGTCACTCTGAACAAGCCACTTCCCCTGCTTTGGGTCAGTTTCCCTCTCTGCAAAATGTGATGGAACAGAACAAGAAGATCTGTCCTGAAGCATCTTCCTAGATCTCCCAGTGCTCGTTGGCTCCCACAGGTCATCTCCACACTGGGGACTCCCAGGTCTACAAATTCACCCTCAGCCTCTGTGACCCATCAGAAAATGCCTTTTGGATATTTTGAACTGGGTGTCCTAGAGACATCTCAAATGCAATTCTAATTGCAAAACGGAATTTGTTATCTTTTCCCCTAAATCTATCCCTCTTTCCAAACATCCCCATTTCTGCCCAGGACACTGCCATCCTTCCAATAAGCCAGCCTTGATTTTTCATCCTCCCACACCTGCCATATCCAATCAGCTGCCAAATGGTGTGAAAGATGTGCTAGAGAAGGAAGAGACTGGAAGCCACTTGGGAGTCCAGGCAAGAGAGGATGGAGGCTTAAATTAAAGGGGGGGGGGGGAAACCTGTGAGATCGGCAGGGGCGGCAGAAGCAAAATCCACTAGCTCTTCTGCGCAGTGAGAATCCTGACCATCACACCTCCCTGCTCAAGCATCCTCACTGGGTCCCTTTTACTTCTATGTCAAAATACAAACTCCAGGCTCAGAGGCCTGTCATCATGTGTCACAACCCGACCCTTCCGGGTTTATCTCCCATTACTGCCAGTCCCACATTCCCCTGAAAGCCCAATTAGCCTCCTCGCTCTCTCCTAAACTGGGCATCCTATCTCCTGCCTTCAAGCCTTTTCAACAACTGTCCCCCATGCCTGATGCACCTCCTTTCTGCCTCTCACACAGCCCCTTCTACAGGAAACTTCTCCAATTCCCTTCTGGTATTCAAGCTCTCAAGCCACCCTCCTCCTATATCAGCAGAAAAGGCGCCCCTCCTGTGGAATGTAATCTCTGGAGGGCAGCAACCCTTTTCTGTTTTGTTTTTGCGTGCCCCCAGACCTGCACATACGGGCACCTGATAAATGCTTGTTGGAGCAGATTGCTGCATATTTAAGCTGTTGTTGCTCTTTGTCCTTCCTTCTCCAAGAGGATCATGACATCAGAAAGGTGATTTCATGACTTGCAAGGGAATTGGAATTAAGTGAGGAAGGGCTGTGCAAGGTCACCAGCCTCATCTTTTCTTCCAGAGTTAAGGATATTGAAGCTCTCTGCTAGCAAAGACATTCTGTGTTCTAAGGTCAGTCCCAGTTCAAATATTCTCTGTCCTAAGGTTCTTTCCAGATTGAACAGGTTGTGTTCTATTCGCCCTCTCAGTCTTTGTCTTAAGAATCTTCCCCGAACTGATATTCTGATATCCTATAAGATCCTGCCCAGCCATGACTTTGCATTGTAAGATCTCCAAACTCCTAGTTGACATTTTATCTTAAATTCTAAGCTCCCTCCTAGCTACAATCTTTGTTCTAAAGGCCCTTCTCACTCTGAAACCCCTAATCCTACACCATTGGATTCTCTCTCTCTCCCTCCCTCTCCCTCTCCCTCCCTTTCTCTCCCTCTCCCTTCCTCTGTCTCTCTCTCTCTCTCTCTGTCTCTCTCTCTCTCTCTCTCTCTCTCTCTCTGTCTCTCTCTCTCTCTCTCTCTCAACAACAGCAGAAAGAGCAAGAAGAAAGAAAAAAGCAAAAAATAATATCTTTAAAAGAAAATATGTTCACTATACTTAGTGAAACATACTTAACTCAAGTAAGTTAATTCTTACTTGACAACCTAAGGATCATAGGTCTTCTGGAAGCACTTTACAGGACAAAAAAGCCTTAACACCATAATGAGGGAAATAATAGAAGGGAAGTACCCGGAATTTCTGAATATAAAAAATGAAATTCCAGTTGAAAGAATTCATGAGTCACCTCCAAAAAGCAAACAAAACAAACCCTAAGGCTGCAAACTGCAATACACATAGTGGTTAAATTTAATAATTTGCTTCAGAAACAACCAGTTCTGCAAGCCATCAGAAGGAAGCCCTTGGAGTACATAGGAAAGGACACTGGAGTGACAGAGAGTGCTCTGCACCCACCTACAGATGGAGGGGGAATAGAAGGATGTGCTCCCAAGAGCCTTGGGGCTCAGGATGCAGCCAGGGTGTCCTACCCTGCAAATCTGAGGGACACAACAATCAAGAGGCATTTGAAACATTTTTAGAAAGAAAGAAAACCAGAACTGAAGAGCATATTTACTTCTCAAATGCCCCAAACCACAGAATCCAGGAGGAGAGAATGAAGGCCGCAGCCAAGGATGGCAACACTAAGGGACGAGAGAGAGACCAAGAAGCAACTTCTTTCTCAACGTCCACAAGGAGACAGAAACGGTGGCAGAAGTCTGGTAGAGGCGCCAATGAAGAGGCAGGTATGGAGTATCTCAGACAGAACCTGGAGACACCCTGCCTACAGGCGAATACTTCTTTGGTGGGAACCAAACCCTACATTGCAATATGGAGGATGCATGAAAGGAAGAGCAGGGGAATAGAGAGGAGTAGGTGAGGTGCTGGGATCAAATCAAGGGCTAGTAATGAGGGGAAGATCACTTCTGTGGTCTCAGAAAGAGAAGACCCTCCAGGGGCGTGGGTGAGGAAGAGGAAAGGAATGACTGAAAAAGAGGGGAAAGAAGGAGACCAGTCTTTGGGGGAGGGGGTTCCATTGAGGAATACTCCTATGAGTGAAGAGAGATGGTCCATGAAAGAGATGGGGAGCTTGTGATGGGCATGGCTTGGGGGATTTGGGCTTGAAAAGACTACCTATCATACATCAGAAGGTGGGAACTCTTGGGGTCAACTGGCACCTGGGTAAGTGAGAGGGTATGGACCCAGGAAGGTTTCTAAGCAAATGGGAAAAGGGTAACCAGAGGAGGGTACAGATCAGTGATGGGCTGTATAATCAGGAACATGGTGGGAGAGGGGGCCTACCCTGGGACAGTGCCCTCTCTGACACTGCTGATAATTGGCATCCTTCTGGGATGGAGGCATAGTGGGAAGGGAAATCCACAGAGCAAGCTCTACAAGGCAGTGATGGAAAGTGCCTAGAGGGCAGCATCTAGAATGGATTCCTTGGAACCTTTGCTTGCATGAGGAATGCAGAGAAAAGAGAGAGACCAGACAATCACAAGGTCATGAATCAAAGAATGAGGTTCTAGATCAGGTAGAAAGATAATGCATAATGAAGAGAATTAGAAGCAAAATGATATTTTAAAAATGAATAGGATTAGTTGAAGGGTAGGAGAGGAAGGAGAAATCTATTTGCCTAAACTAGAGGAAAAAAGAGAGGGGGTAGAATTATATAACCAGATAAGTTAGAGGACAATGAACTAATTAACAAAAGTAAGGGACAACAAAGAAGAGAAGAGAATCAGAGTTCCTAATCACTGGAATAGAGCCACTTTAAAAAAGATTAAGGTAAAGTACCTAAAGGAACATAATAGTATGTTTACAGCAAAAGAGGGGGAAAATCATAACTTAAAAAACCCAATTTTAGACACAGATTGAGGAAAATATATACTTAACTTTGAGAACTTTAAATATGAGTGGATTAAACAATCCAACAAAAGGAAAATGAAAGCCTACAATCTATTGCTTATAAGAAATATACCCTGGAAATAAAGATATTCGCGCAATAAAACTGAGAGGATGGGGAAAGTTTTATAGAAGATAGGTGGATAGATACATAAGTAGATAGAGACAGACAGAAAGATGGATAGATGGACAGATAGATTAGGTACATAGATGATAAATAGAGATAATAGATAATAGAGGCAGATAGATAAATGTAAATAGATATAGGTAGATAAACATGATAGATAGCTGGATAGATAGATAGATAGATAGATAGATAGATAGATAGATAGATAGATAGATAGATAGATAAACAGAGAGAGACAGAGGGTGAGCATAATAGGCAAACACAAAAAAACAAATCAGTTCTTATCCTCAAGGAATTTAGATTCTGTTGGGGGAAGTCAACCATATAGGAGAGCTAGAAAATATGAAGGTAGAGAAGACCAGACAGTGAAATAAGGGGATGCCCCAGACCTGTGGTTTCATCCCCCAACGAGTGCACCTTAGTGCTGTGCACGTCAGTGAACATTACTAACCCTTATAGTCTTAGAGGATGACCTACAGCCACAAGGCAGTGAGGCAGAGCAGAAAGTGCTGAGCTCAGAGGCCTGAATGCCTGGGTTGCAATCCCCCTACCTACAATAACTGGCTGTGTGACCCTGGGCAAGGCCCTAGACCTCTCTGGGCTTCAAGTTCTGCCTCTCTAGAAGGAGGGGGTTCAACTCAATGACCTCTAAGGTCCCTTCCTTAATAGGACTTGCTTCCAGCTCTAAAACTAGGGCTCCGTAAATGATGAGCTTATCCATTGGCCCACAGCTAGAATGTATCAGAGGAAGGGCTATCTTTTTTTTAATTTATTTTTTTTAATATTTGGTTTACAACACTCAGTTCCACAAGGTTTTGAGTTCCAAATTTTCTCCCCCTCCCTCTCCTCCCCCCTCCCCTGCCAGGACAGCATGTAATCTGATGTATGTTCTACATATACCTTCACATTAAAGTTATTTACACAATAGTCAAGTGGTAAATGAAATAAATCATGAGAAAGAAGAAACAAAAACAAAAAGAAAAAAGAGAGAGCAAGTAGTTTACCTCAATCTGCATTCAGACTCCATAATTATTTCTCTAGATGTCGATAGCTTTTTCCATCATGAGTCCTTTGGAGCTGTCTTTGAACCTTGCACTGCTGAGAAGAGCCAAGTCTATCAAAGTTAGTCATCACAGATACCGTGTGTCTGTAATCATGTATAATGTTCTCCTGCCTCTGCTCCCCTCACTCAGCATCAGATCATGTAGGTATTTCCAGGTTATTATGAAGTCTGTCTGTTCCCCATTTCTTATAGCACAGCAGTATTTCATTACCTTCATATA
>CM053625.1:324982407-325032811 GCA_028646595.1 Phalanger gymnotis | reverse complement strand
AGCCCTTTGGGCATAGTTCCAAATTGCCCTCCAGAATGGCTGGATCAGTTTACAAATCCACCAACAATGTAACAGTGTTCCAATTTTCCCACATCCTCTCCAGCATTTATCATTTTCCTGTTTTGTCATTTTAGCCAATCTAACA
This sequence comes from Phalanger gymnotis, assembly GCA_028646595.1. NCBI lineage: Eukaryota > Metazoa > Chordata > Mammalia > Diprotodontia > Phalangeridae > Phalanger > Phalanger gymnotis. The sequence continues at coordinate 325,032,666 of CM053625.1, read as the reverse complement.
GGAGAGATGTGGTCCCTAAGAGTTGTTTTGATTTGCATTTCTCTGATCAATAGTGATTTCGAGCATTTTTTCATGTGATATTGTTATTTTCTATAAATATTATTAATTTCTTCCTCTGAAAGCTGCCTGTTCATATCCTTTGCCCATTTCTCAATTGGGGAATGACTTATATTCCTATAAATTTGGCTCAGTTGCCTGTATATTTTAGAGATGAGGCCTTTATCAGAGACTGCTAGTTGCAAAGATCTTTCCCAGTTTTCTGCTTTGAAAGGGCTATCATTACTCCAACATTGGCTCTCTATCCCCTACATGACAAATGAGCTCATATCCAACCTCGGATACTTCCTAGCATTGTGACCTTAAGTCACTTAGCCTCCATTTGCCTCAGTTTCCTCATCTGTAAAATGGGGTTAATAACAGCACCAACCTCTTAGGGTTGTTGTGGGTCAAAGGAAGAAATGTTTGTAAAGCTCTTAGCCCAGAGCCTGGCCCACAGTAGGTGCTTAATAAAGGCTCCTTCCCTTCCTTTCCTATTCCCAGCTGATTAGTAAAGATCAGAAGGGCAGAGTTTTCAGTGCAATCATTCATAGTTACTTTTCTGAGGTTATTTTCCTGCTTTGTTTATAGGCTTTAGGTTCATTTTGTTGGTTGGTCTGTTTGACTCAGTTTCTTTATTCTATGATTGATTCTGTTTGGGAGTCTCTTATTTCATCTGGGTCGCTGCTGTTCTTGCTTATGATTTTGTCCGTGCTATAAAAAAGTAAATAACTACATTCAGGCATTTTTGTTTATGTTATACTGAACTGAATTCAAATGAAATATGCTCCATGTATGCAGTCTCCCCTCACCACCCCCAACACTTATTCACTTTTATGAGAGTCGGGGGAAAAGCATTAGAAATGACCCAGTCCAACACATCTACTTTACAATTGGGGAAACCGAGGCCCCAAAAGCCAAGACAGGGATTGTCCAATTAAGTTCCAGGGGGCCACCTTCAACTCTGCCAAGTGCTGTGCCCTCAGTCTCCAGCTCCTAGAATCCTGCTCACTACTCACTGGGCCTCTGCCCCTGGAAGGGGCCTCCGAGTTCTTCCTTAGACACCTGGACCATTCATTCCACTGGCTAAAATTAATCTATGATCAAAAATCTGCAGCCATCCAATATAAGAAACTTCTGTCCTGTTGTAGGAGCACAGATAATACACGCTAGGACCCACCAGGAAACAGGGAAGGAAGCCATCTGTCCCCTCCACCAGGGTTCATCAGAGAAGAGAATAAGACTGCTTTGAATGACCCAGCCTAGGGAGAATGGAAGCCATTTGGGGTTTCCATTAAGGGAAAGAAGAAAGAAGCAGTATTAAATGCTTACTATGTGCCAGGCTTTGGGCTAAGCGCTTTACAAATATCATCTCATTTATCCTCACAACAACCCTGAGAGGGAGCTGCTGTTATGATCCCCATTTTACAGATGGCACACAGTAGGCACATAATAAATGCTCATTGATTAAATGTTTAACTTGCCCAGGCTCACACAGCTAGGAAGTGTCTAAGGCAAGATTGAAACTTTGATCCTCCTGTCTTCAAGACCTGCCCTCTATCACCTGTCCTGCCTGGGTACCTGGGCCCTTTCTTTCTATCTCTGATCTCCTTGGGGAATGTGCTCTGGACCAAATATCATGGGCCGATGGGGAGACTGTTAAAATAGCCCATGTAAAAGGTAATGGAGGAGGTGCTGAGCCATTGCACAAGGATAGGAAGCAAGGCAGCCCCCAAGAGTGACCCATGCATGGAACTCGGAATCAGAAAGACCTGAGTTCAAGTCTTCCCTCACATACTTCCTGAGTGACCTTGGGCAAGTCTCTTCAACTCTGTCTGACTCAGTTTCCTCATCTGTAAAAGGAGGATAATAATAGAACCTACCTCTTAGACTATGGAGAGAATCCAATGAAATAATGATATGCAGTATTCTGAACTCTATGCATATGGTTATTATTAACTATATTGAGCCAAAATCTGCCTCCCTTAAAGTGCCCCCCTGCTCCCAGTTGCTCCAGATTCTGCCCTGAGAGGCCAGTGATAAGGCTGATCCTCCTTCCACATTCAAGGCAGCTGAAATACTTAAAGGCGGCTCTCACGACTCCACATCAGCTCTTATCAGCTAAAAAATATCCTGTTGCCAAAAGGCATTCTTCACCCCACGACCTTCCCAAAGACCCATGATGCATGGAGAGCAGAGGAGGACTCTGAATGTCACTTATTAAAGCAAGCCTGAGGAGCTCGACCTTGACTTTCTGGGAATTGTGGCCACCAAGTACGTAGCTCCCAAGCTCTTCCCGAGTCCTAGATGACCCCTTTCCTCTGCCAGGAGAGGAGGGGGATCCCCAGAAAGCAGCCAGTGAGGGGTCAGGGGGATAAGAGCCACACCTTATTCCATGCCCGGCCCGCTGTGTGGACGGCCCTACAGAGAGCATGGCTTTATCTCCAAAGGTTTCCCCTGGTGTGACCGCCAATGAAGGCAGCTTTCCCATAACAGAATTTTGATAAATATGATCTCAAGGATCAGGGCTGAAGGAAGGAAAAGTTCTTGGAATTGTCTGTCTGTGAAATGCAAGAGAAGCTGATTGTTACCTCGGGGAACTCATCGCGGCAGCAGGAAGACGTTTGGAGCCGACCCACTAGAATCAGTCGGCCAACCTCAGCAGGTCCATTAGACACCAGCGGCCAAAGGGGACCTCGGGGTCACCTCGTCCAGCCATTTCATCAGGGTGAAATCAGCTTCAGTGTTCCCTTGTCCCAGTCCCGTGCCTCTCTCTGCCTTTTCTACAAGAAAAGCACGAAGACACTATCAATGCTCCTGATGGACCCTTCCAGGGACCCAACTAACAAAGGAAATGAGATAAGTCTGGCACGATCCTGGAAAAGTCACTACCCTCTCAGGGTCTCAGTTTCACCATCTGTAAAGTGGGAGTAATAGCATCCATCAGCAACCAGGTGGTACAGTGGATAGAGCACCGAACGTGGAGTTTGGAAACCTGAGTTCAAATACAACCTCAGACACTTACTAGGTTTGTGACCCTGGGTAAGTCACCTAACCACTGTCAGCCTCAATTCCCTCAGCTGTAAGATGGGCATAATGATAGAGTCTACTCTGAGGGGTCGTTGTGATGATCAAATAAGGTAGTGTATGAAGCACTTTGAAAACCCGAAGGAGTCACAGAAATGCCAGCTCCTAAGAACACACCTGTCTGAATGTTACCTGTACAGAGGAGGTCTCGTGCTGGACTCCACGGCCCCCACCTAAGTGCAAGCCCTCCTGAAGAGCTGGTGTGGTGTAGAGGTTAGAGCTTCAAGAGTCAGGAGGTCTGGGTTCCAGTCCCCACGGGACTCTGTCTCAGAGAACTGAACTGGGAATCAGGAAAAGCTTTATTTGAACCTCACCGCTGGCACTTAGCAAGTCACCTGCCTGCTCTGAGTCTCAGTTTACTCACCTATAAAACCTGGGTGATCATACTTGTTGTGCCTCTCTCACAGTAAATGTGATAGATGTATAATGAGATTAATAAAATTAAAAAATAAATAAAAATAAAATGATACAATAAGGTCAATCAATCAGCATTTATTAAGTGCCCACTGTGTGCGGGGGGGTGAATGAACATGGCTGTGTCCCCCAAACACCAGACTTGGTTCCAGCCCTGCCCTGACCCAAGTCATTGTGAAGAAGGGATCCACCCTCCTCATGGCTGATCACCCACCGTCCACAGGCAGGTCCAGCGGTCCAGCAAAACCTCATAGTTCTTATGGGGGAAGGAACTCCTCTAGTGAGGGGGCTGCTGCCACTCACCAGGCAGAAAAAGCACATTGCTGAGGCAACAATGCATCCTGGGGGAGACAGAGGAGGCAGCCTGTGACAGATGGCCACACCCCCACCATCTGCACTCAGACCCAGTGGCCCTAGCTCAGGACCCTGAATCCCAGAGCCCGGGGATAGCCAGGCTCCCCCCAGGGCCCTCGGCCCCCATCCCGAGAAGCCACCCCTGTTCGGAGGCAGCCACAGCAGCTGAAGACTCAGAAAGGAAGGTTCTGGCCACGAAAGTCCATGATCCCTCCGGTGTTCTACCTGGAAAGTGATAGGATTTTATCAGTGGAATAGCATTAAATTAAAGATACTACCATCCGCTTTGCAGCTGCCGCGAGGACCATACATGGAACCTGCCTGGATGACATGCAGAAGAGACCTCCCCCTTAGAAGGAGTGGTCCCTCAGGCAAAGACCACTTTCCCTGGGTATCCCCAGCACTTAGCACAGCTTTTGGTGCAGAGCCAGCTCTAATAAATACTTCATTCATTCATCTGAAACTCAACACATCCAAAGCTGAACTCATTACCTCCCCCAGCCCCACCCACCATCCCCAAGCCTTTCCCTCCTGCTAATTTTCCTGTTACTATTAAGGGCATCACCATATTCCCAGTTCCCCAGGCTCACCACCTTAGTCTCACTTTCCAGGTCAATCTGTTGTCCAATGCGGTCAATCTGAAGTTGTAGCATCTCTCCTCTACCCCACCCCCGCCCCTTCTCTCCTCTGAAACAGTCCAGAGCTGGCCCTCTGCATCTCACTCTGGACCACTGCAGGAGCCTGCTGAGTGGCCCTCCCGCCTCAAGCCTCTCCCTGCTCTCATCCGTCTTTCAGCCCAATTCATCTTCCTAAAGCCCAGGTCTGACCCTGTCTCATCTCCCAACTCCCTGTTCTCCTCAGTGTCCAATATTCCCGCCGTTCCCCATCACCTCCAGGATCAAACATAAAACCCTCTCATTGGTGATCAAAACCCTTCATCACCTCACTCCTTCATACCGTTGTGCCAAAAAAAAGCAAGCGAGACCCGGATATAAATTTTAATGTGGATTTATTCAAGTGCGCCTCTGTTCGGAGTAAAGACTCAAATGGAACAGCCCCGAGCAGGGGTAGGGTCAGGGTACTTAAAGGGAAAAACCACAGACTGATTTCCGTGGAGATGGGGACACAAACAGTGGGGTCCGTGGAGATGGGAGCATGCACAGTAGGGTCCGTGGAGATGGGGACACAAACAGTGGGGTCCGTGGAGATGGGAGCATGCACAGTGGGGTCCGTGGAGATGGGGACACAAACAGTGGGGTCCATGGAGATGGGAGCATGCACAGTGGGGTCCGTGGAGATGGGGACACAAACAGTGGGGTCCGTGGAGATGGGAGCATGCACAGTGGGGTCCGTGGAGATGGGGACACAAACAGTGGGGTCTGTGGAGATGGGAGCCTGAACAGTGGGATCCGTGGAGATGGGAGCGTGAACAGTGGGGTCCGTGGAGATGGGAGCATGCACAGTGGGGTCCGTGGAGATGGGAGCATGCACAGTGGGATGAGCTGGGGCAAGATGGAGCAACTTGGGGTGGGGGGACAGGGTGTAACAATACATTCTCAGTCTTCTCACACTTTCTACCCATCCATGTACTCTTCAATCCCCTGACTTCTTTACTGTTCCTTGCACAAGGAGGCCCAGAAGGGTAAGACCCTCTATCTCCAGACCCTGGGCATTTCCCCTGGCTGTGCCCCATGCCTGGGATGCCCTCCCTCCTCACCTCTGCCTTCTTGGTTTCCTTCAAGCCTTGGCCAATATTTCTCCTTCTGCAGGAAGCCTTTATGGATCCCTCTTAATGCTAGGGTCTTCCCTCTGGTGATATCTTGTTGAAAACTCATTCGTCCACAGTCATTGGCATGTTGTCTTCCCCATTGGACTGGGAGCTCCTTGAGTTAGGAGGCTACCATTTTGTTTTTTGAAGGTGAAGATGTTACTTTTTTTGTATCCCCAGCACTTAGCACATTGCCTGGTATATAGTAGGCACTTAATAAATACTTAGTGACTGACAGACTGGGCCACTGAGCTGCTCCCCTAGGTGACAGATAACAGACTTCACTCTTTCCTGATCACCAGTTTCACACTCCAGTCCCTTCCAAAGTTTGCCTGCTATTGTATGTGCATCCCCAGCCCTTGGCACCCAGCACACCGTAAGCACTTAATAAATGCTTTATCACTCATTCATTTATTTAATCCCTTTATTAAGCAGATAAAGAAACAAGCTTAGAGAAGGAAATGATTTCCCATGGTCCCTTAGGTATTTCTTCTCTCCTAAGCTAGTGCAATGATCTCCTAACTGGTCTTCCACCCTCCAGCCCAGCATTGTCTCCCCTCTTTGATCCACCTTCCATACCTGAGTAGGTCACTCCTTTTTGTGAAAGTCTTCCATGGCTCACTGCTGCCTAGAAAGTAAGTCTGATCTCTTTAAGCCTGGCATTCAGGACCCCCCACAGTTAGGAACCCTTACCCCTTGAAAGGGTAAGATGGCTTAATGGAAAGATTCCAATGACATTTTGTTGGGCTATACAAATTAGCCATAGTTCTCAGGAAATGCAGCTCTGAATGACTTCATTTTTTTCAAATTTTAAACAGTAGACATATAAGTTTAATGCTTTTGAGGCTATTAAAATAGCATTGTAACAGTCTTCAACATAAACTGCAGCATTATCTTCAAGAGATGGCAATTTGCACCATAATATAGTACTTTCACAGCCTAGGCATTTAAAAATTTTTGTCATATATTTAATTGAATTGAAACACATCAGCCTGCGTCTATGGTGGCATTTGTAAAAAGCACTTCCACCCTCACAATGTGGAGGCTGGCCCTTGCTACAAAGATAAAGAGTTAACATTTTACATAAACCCCCAAAGTCTTGCTAAAGCTTTTATATATATATATATATCAGTTCATTACAGCCCCATGCCAGCCCTTTGATGTGGGTTGTGTTCTCATCTCCATTTTACAGATAAGAAAGCCAAGGCTTGGAGAGCAGTGTCCTGAGGACAGCAACAGCTGACAATGATTTTAGTATCTGCATCAGGAGCCAGCACAGACTCGATACACCAAGAAAAGGCAGATCCAGGGCTCGACAAGGAGGCCAACAGAAAAGCTGTGCCCTGCCTTCTACAACATCTTGAGCCACAACAAAGGGACTTCTCGGAATGTGTCTGATGGTTAGGGTTGGATACAGCTGGGGTCCCGTATCTAACCCTCGTCTCACTCTAAGTCCCTTTGCCACATGTACTCCCTGAATTCAAGCCCACATTCTCCTGGATTTTGTATATACTTGTTGCAGAGCATGTCACAGATTTTGAGAAGAAGAAAGAATCCTAACCGTAACCCTAAATATTTTATACCAACTGTTCTCACATCACCTTAGTAAAAACTAATTCTGACTAGCTGAGTGATATCAACTGACTAGCATGGTGGGAAGCACACTAGTAGGGGCTCGTGAGTTGTACTATTAGAAAAATGATACCCCACTACTCAAGGCAATGGAGATATAGCAGCCATGCTCTGGGGACCCAGTGAATTTGAGGAGGGCTTAGGAGAGGGGTCTGTCTCATTATTATCCCACATCACAGCACTTGGGAGTCTTGGAGCCGAAAGGAACTTCAGAGGTCCCCCCCATCCAACCCATTTCTAAACAAAAATCTCCTCTATGCCAGGCCCAATAAATAGTCATCTACACCAAGGAACCCACTTCTTTCTAAGGCTACCCATTCCATTTTCAGTCAGGGTGCTCATTGTCAGGCATTTCTTCCTTCAATGAAACTGAAATCTCCCTCTCTGGAACTTTCGCTCTCTGTTGACCAAACAGATTAACACTAATCCTTTTTCCCCATCTCAGATAACTATCCTGTGTCCCCTAAGTCTCCTCTTTTCCAGACTAAACATGGCTCTGGTCCTTCAGCCAATCCTTGTATAGCATGGGGTTTAGTCCTATTTTTGTTTTATGACAAGTATCATCCCATTTGACAAATGTGAAATATGAGGTCACCATGATTTCACCCAGGGTTGGGAGTAAGAAGACCTGTATTTCCAGGTTGCTTCTGGCCCTAAATAGCTCCGTGTCACTGTCCCAGTCACCTAATCTATCTGTGTTTGTTTTCTCATTGAAAAATTAGACTAAAATATCTATCTAAGCCACCTCCAAAATTGTAATGAGAATGTGTATAAGGGGGGCAAGGGGAAGCCTCTCACTTCTCCTGCCCCTCCAGTGTTTCTAGACCAGGCATGGGGAACCTGGGGCCTTGAGGCCACGTGTGGCCCTCTAGGTCCTCAAGCGCTGCTCTTTGACTGAATCTAAACTTCACAGAACAAATCCCCACCCCTGTTCTAGATCTTTCCGGAGGTTCTGGTCATTTACAGGAACAGTCCTAGTTATTCTGAAAACATAAAAGACAAATGAAGAGTCAGGTAGTTTGTTTATCTCGAGTCTCAAGAAAACTCCTTCATGAGTTATAAAGACTCATTGGGACAAGCTGGCCAGCTGGGCATCAGGGAGGTGGAGGCAGCCAGTCTGTGCCCTAAGGCAGAGAAGAAGTGAAGGAAATTCAATTGCCCTAATTCAGCTAAAAGAAGGGCTGGGAGATTCTAAGGAGTTGAGGGGGCATGTCTGAAAGTCTCAAAGCAGTGAAGGAGTGGCTTCTATTGGGTACTTACCAAGCGGAGATGGGAAGAGGTGGCCAACCTCGGGCAGGCAGACCGACATAGAGCCTGCCATGACACTTCTCTCAGGAAGCGTGGGATGGGAGAAATGATGAGTTCTTCAGGAAGGAAAAGCAGGGTAGGGGCTTCCCAGACACCTCGGGATCCAAGCAGGATGGAACCAAGAAGCAAGGGAGATTAGGTCAGGCCGAGAGGGGCAGGCAGCAATGCCACAGGATTGATGCAGCCTCCTCTGCTTGGCAGACGTCATCCTGCATCAAAGCGTGAGTTTCCTGGGGAGTCGTTTAATTTCCCATTGTTTCCAGTCTATGGGGCCTATATGTTTGTACAAGAGGTGAGGAGCTGAAGAAGCTGAGAATAAATCAATTACTTCATTTCTCCTTATTTTTTAATTTCCTCTCATGTCTCAATTAAACACGTTGCTATTTGATTTATGGCATATTATCTCCTCTGTTAGACTGGAGATGTAGCCACGGAAGGCCACATCTCAGGATTTCCACCTAAACTGCAGCCCTCCTCCTCACCTGTTCTTGGTTGACATCTTTCATCCCAGCCTCTTAATGTAGATCCTCCATACTTCCTCATCTGGACTATTGAAAGTATCTTAATTGGTCTTCCCGGCTAATTAATTGGTCTTTGAGCTCCCTAATTAATTACCTACACAGCTGCCAGATTGATGTTACTAAAGCGCCAGTCTGACACTGTCTGTCTCTTCTCTCTCTCCTCACCCTCTCTCTCTTTCTCTGTGTCTGTCTGTCTGTCTGTCTCTCTCTCTCTCTCTCTCACACACACACACATACACACACACATACCTCACTGGAAGAAGTTCCAACAACTCCCTGTTGCCTCTATAATAAAAACATGAACTCCTCTGGCTCTTGCAGCCCTTCCCCATCTCTCTCCAGCCTGCATTTCCAGGCTTATTGTTCCCTCTACATATCCTCTACATTTCTGCCTAAGTGAATTACTTGCTAGTCCCAGAACATGACCTTCATCTCCCATCCCCATGCCTTCACCTAGGCTGGGCCCCCTGCCTGGAGCACACTCCTTCCTCACTTTTTCCTCATAGAATCTCTTGTTTCTTTCCAAGCTCAGCTCCAATCCCTACCCCTATAGACCTACCTTAATCCTCACAGTTGCTGATGCCTCTTCTCTCAGTCATATCGTATCTATCTCCCTTGTTTGTATTTTGTATGTCCTTTTGTAAAGAAAAATTGAACACATAGCTTAAATTACCGCCACCCCATCTACATAAATGATAAAAAGTTACCCCCTTGTACATTAGTCGGGTGAGAGCCCTACTAAAAAATTTAGCCAATCACTCACAGGCTGTAGACTGAGTGTGAAAATGTTGACCTAGGAAACGTGTTTTTGAGCTGACTGAGGGGCATTATTACTGGTTAAAAATATTTGGCTAGAGCTAGTTCAGAATGAGACAGGAATTCGAACAAGGGTGAGAATTCCATCTAAAAACCCTCAAGAAAGAATAGATGGGGGGAGGAGCAGAGGCGGGGCTTTGAGGGCATTCTTGGTGCTGGCGTCCTACCCCACACCCATCTTCAGTACGATCCTTCAGCAGAGGAGGCCTCATGGACTTCAGAAGACTCTGGGTCTTCCCAACGGCATTTCTGCAGCATCCTGGATCACCCAGTGGCCATGTCTTCATCCAGAGCCTTGCCCAGACTGGAAGCAGGTTCAAGGCTGTCCACTGACTCCCTGAGCTTGTGCTCCCCACCCCCTGGGCTGTGTATGTGCCGAGGGATGTGGGAGAGGGTGCCCTCAGCATGGGGTAGGGGGGGAGGTTTTGTGTCTACTGATCTTGCTAAACAACCATGAGTAAAATGCCCCTTTCTAAAAAGCCTGGACCACTAAATGATAATCCTGGTGGGAAGAAGGAAACACAACGAGATGCTGTCTTTAAGTGTTCTTAAAGTGCTATTCAAAGGCTGGTGGTGATCCTTATTGCTAGTAGAATAGGGGTTCTAGCTATAGCATTAGAGAAGACACCTCCAAGTCTTCAGGGCTCTCCCTAGATCCCTGAGGGGAGGTAGTAGCCTACACTGGAGACCCAACTTGCCAATGTGAGAGGGAGTTGAAATAGCCATCCCAGAGAATATACTTGATTGTTAATTAATACTAATAGGTAGCATTTAAATAGCACTTTAGGGGCCACTGGGTGGAACTGTAGTGCCTAGACCACTGTGCCCAGAGTCGCGAAGACCCAAGTTCAAATCCAGCCTCAGACGCTTCCTAGCTGTGTGACCTTGGTCAAGTCACTTCACCCTTTTGCCTCAGTTTTCTCATCTGTAAAATGAGCTGGAGAAGGAAATGGCAAATCAGTCTGGTATCTCTGTCGAGAAAACCCCAGGTGAGGTCAAGGAGAGTTAGTCACGACTGAACAGAAACAACAAACATAGCACTTTAGCATTCGCACAATGCTTTACAGCCATCGTCCTCATCCTGGGAGGCAGGTGCCGTTATTGTCATCAGCTGGAGAGATGGGAAGAGACTTGCCCAGGGTCATCCGGCTAGTGAGTATCTGAGGTTGGATTTGAACTCCTGTCTTTGTCACTCCAGGCCCAGTGTTCCACCCAACGTGCCACCCAGTCACTTCTGTATTAACTTGTTTCCACCCAATTGATTGTAAGCTCTGTTTCCTTTTTGTCTCTGTGTCCAGCACTGTGCCTGAGACATGGCGGTCATTTAGTGAACACGTGTAGAATGTTGAATTGAGACCCACATTGGGCCTTTCTGTGGAGCCTTGCTTCTGCATCCACTCTGTCCTTGGCTTCTGATGAAGAGACTGCCATCGGGTGATCCAGAGTGCTGCAAAAATACTGAACAGCAGATGGGAAGTTCTCTGGACCCCAAAGTTCCCAAAGTCCTCCTCTGGGTAGGCAGTGGGGGATGGGCCTAGAGATGAGACCAAGACCAAGGATGCCAGTACGCAAAAAGTGCCGTGTGAGCGGGGAGCCGGATAGCCCATCTGTTATATGTGAAAAGTCTTGGAAAATAAAGTGTCATTTAAATACCCCCACTGAGGACACACAGCTCTTCAGTAGCAAAGCTGGGATTAAAACCTATTTGGGCTGATCACAGATCATGAGCGATATGGTTGGAGCGAGAGCTAAAAAGGCAGTTGGAGGCCAGACTGTCAAGGGTGTTGAGTGCCAAGCTATGGAGTTTAGCTCAGACTGTATTCAGTAAACAGTGTGGATCTAAGGAAGGTTTTTCATCTAGAAATATAAAATAAATTAATATTCTGGTTCAAATACTTTTGGTAAACAGATCTGACTTCCCAGGGCTTATGCTCACATTCCCTCAGAGAGAAGTACTTGGGATGCACAGCACGCCCCTACAATGCAGCAGAGACTCAGTGAGCTCCATAAGTGGTGCATTAGCAAGGACGAATGCCACCCAGAACCCCCATGTCAAAAGCAATAGCCGCCTCATTCAGTGATAAAAGCGGGTTTGCATCTTGGCTTCGACACCTAAACCTCTCTGAGCCTCTGTTTCCTCACCTGTAAAGCTGGGGAAGAGTGGAAGGGTTAAACAGTCTCTACGACCCCTTCCAACGCTCCATCTGTCACCGTGTGACTGACCCCTGAAGTGACTGAGATGAGATGATGAATATAAAGGCCTGTGCAAATCTTAGGTACGATAGAAACATGAGCTCTTCTTATCCCATCATCAGCATCCCACGAAACAGCCTTGGCTCCCAAGGATGAGATTCTGTGCCCAGACCCAGAAGGGCTGTATGCCATGATCTGAGGGGTCCCTCACTCCCCTGTCATGAGGCCGGAAACCTTACCTCTGTAGAGTTTCTCTTTATCCCTCCTTTGGGCATAGCCCACTCCTAGGAAGGCCATTGGAGTTCTCATCTGCCTCTGCCATCTGCCTCATGTAGCCCAATGGAAGGACCATGGGATTCCGATTCATAAAATCTGGTTTCTGGCCTTGCTTCCATCACCTCCTGGCTACTTGTCCACCACAAATCATTTCTTCATTCTGAGATTCGATTTCCTTTTCTTTAAAATGAGGGTAATGATACCCCTTTTTGCCAGCCTCATAGGGGTGTTGTAAGAATCAAATTAAATAATTGCCTCCCGCCTTTTCTCCTTCAACTGCGGCCCAGTGGGGCTGTTTGCATTCCCTTGATGCAGCTGGTACACATTGGTTGTGTACCCTTTCTTTGCTCATTCTTTATACCTGTCAGGCCATCACCTTCCCTTCCTTTTCTACACAAAACATTTCTGCCTGCCAATTGTATACTGACCCATTAAGACCCAACTCAAGTTTCTTCCCTAAAGGAAGATTTCTTTGAGTCTCATTAACTTCCCTAAACTACTCCAGCTGGAAATCATCACAGAATTTTACTCTTCTCTCAGAATTTTGGAGCACGGGGATTCTGTGCTTACCCATGACCTCCCAGGAAACATCTCAGATTTGCCTACATATGTGCTGGCCTTGTTTTGTTAGAGGACATTAAGAAATGGAGGAGTGAAACATGTTTCTGCTCCTGGAAATTGTTCTCACATATAGTGTTAAATAATGCAAGTGTCACTGTGATGGCCTCTGCCCACCGAACTGGTTTTATGCCCTTTCGTTTCACGACATGTGGAAAGAGGGTATTGACTAATTGACTAAGACCTCACTTTGGCGCTGCCTAAGAGCCATAGGCCCATGAAAGTTTGAAATGCCTGTGACTTCATGCTTTCCTCTCCAGTCCCTACTCACTTATATTTTCATTTTTAGAGTTGCTAATGTTGATATCTAATAATGCAAACACTATTATTTAGACTCTTGGAGATACAATATACGGGGTTTGAACTGTCCTTTGTTTTCAAGGATACAGTTGAATTTCATTTTTGTCCTTTTATGTAAAGCTTTTACCCATTTGAAGAGGTAACAGACCACATGTCATAGCTGCCTTCGTTTTCAAGAGATACTGTCTGAAAGCATAACTTTCCTCACCTATGATCATCTTGGCTATCATAGTTTAATGCTACCCAAAGGGGGACCCTTAGTGAGTGACCGTAATCACTGACCATACTATCTACAGCCTAGTTCCTGATCCACAGTCTACACCAACTTAAAGATCAGATGTCCATAAAAGAAGAGGCCTTAATTTTCACATGTAGACAAAATTCAGATTGTGGTTTCTAAGAAAACTGTTTTTGAGTTAAAAAAACATTTTGATTGGAGTATTTCAGTTTTTTACAAGCTTCTATAATTTAGCATAGATTATAATATACATATGACTAATTTTTCCATTTTAAAAACATTTACAGGCAACTAGTTGGCACAGTGGATAAAGCAGTGGGCCTGGAGTCAGGAAAACTCATCATCCTGAGTTCAAATCCAGCCTCAGACACTTCCTAGCTGTGTGACCTGGGCAAGTCACTTAACCCTGTTGGTCTCAGTTTCGTAGTTATAAAATGAGATGAAGAAGGAAATGGCAAACCATTCCAGTATCTTTGCCAAGAAAACATCAAACGGGGTCATAAAGAGTCAGACATATCTGAAACAAATGAGCAACAGCAAAAATTTATAGTAAACCATCATTACTCTTATGAATGCATCCCTAAGAGTGGTTATTGGAAACCTGTATCACAGTGTAGCTGTCTCATTGTGAACCACAAGTACATGTTATTTAAGGGGGAAGAAAAAATTAGCTTCAATACAGGTAACCTCTTGTAGGGACACACTATTGTGGTCTGGTTCCCACACTGATAGAAGGTAAAAGGCAGTAATGATCATAGGATTGGTGTTGAGAGCAAGTTTGCCCACTGAGGAAGAGGGGAAAATGAGGGAGAACAGAAAGTGACGAATGGTCTTTGTATATCTCAGTGAAGTCAATAGGAGGCTGTGTTATGTGGTCTGTAATAAAATGTCACTACCTCTTGTATTTTAGGAAAGGAAGAATCTCATTAATTGAAAGACCACAAGAGAAAATATCCCTTAGTGCCATAACAGTTAAAAGTTTATGAAAGGATACAAAGAAAATCTATGCAAATAAAACATCTCCCCAGATGGAGGTTTTCTCTGCGTAAAGTGGTTCTCAAACTTTTCCTTGGTCTCCAGTTGAAATAATGAGGAATATGTTGTCCATAAACAGAAATACCAGGAGACTATGCTGTGGGGCACTGGGAAAGAAAAGCTCTCTCATTGTGGGAGAGAATAACACTTACACGGCTGAGTTTACTTGCTGCAGTTAAGAATTAAACCTGTCAATGTTAATAGGACATTGCTATTGCATCTGAAATAAGTGATGTTTGCGGGGGTAGGGGGAATAGAACTTTGGAGTAGGGAGAGACCTGAGCAGCCATCAAGGCCCACTGGTACCCAAAGGGATCTCCTCCACCACATCCCTAAGCACTGACCAGCCAGCTTTCACCTGAAGACATCCAGTGGGGACCATCTCTAGTAATCCTGATCTATATCTGGCCACTGGACCCAGATGACCCCAGAGGAGAGAGTGAGGCTGGTGACTTTGCACGGCCCTCCCTCACTTAAATTCACTTGCAAGTCATGACATCACCTTTCTGACATCATAGTCCTCTTCGAGAATAAAGGACAAACAACAATGACAATGAAGACGTCCAGTGATGAGGAAGCACCTTCCCTCAGGGAGGCCCATCCCACCCATGGAGAGCTCTCATTGTTAAGAAGTATTCTAAGCGTCCAGCTTAAACCTTTGTTACAACTTTTTGGAACTATTCAGTTCCATTTTCTGAGCAGAAAAGAACCAACTCCTCTTTCAAATGACAGCCCTTCGAATATGTGAAGACAACTGCCATGTCTCCTCCAAGTTTTCTTTTCTCCAGGCTAAATCATCCATTCCCCCGTACTTTCAATTGGTCCTCCTGTGACATGAACTCAAGGCTCTTCTGCCTCTGGACTGCCTTTCCCTGACACTCTCCAGATGAGCAACTTTCTTCTTAAGCCATGGTGGACAGAACTGAACACAAGACACTAGATATGTCTTCACCAGGACAGAGGTTAGAGGGCCTCTCACCTCCCTAGTCCTGGCCATGAGACCTTTCTTCAAGAAGCCCAAGACCTCCATTCCTGTTCATGGCTGCCATGTTATATTGCTGACATGTGACCTTATAGGCTGCCAACACCCCCAGATCTTTGTCAGACAAATTTCTGTCGAACCAGACATCCCCAACCTTGAATCCAAGGGTAAGACTTTCCATTAATCTCTATTAAGTGACATTGTACCAGATTCAATCCAACATGGCAGCTTGTCAAAACCTTCCTGAATCCTAACTTTATCATTGAGACAATGCTCCATCCCATCTTTGGGTTGTCTGCAGATTTCATGGATGCACTATCTATGCCTTTCTCTCAGTCATTTATAAAATTATTAAACGACATTGAGACAAAGGCAATTCCCTGGGGCACACTCCCAAATTGACCCAGATGCATTTATGGCTGTGATGAGGAGTGGGGAGGAGAAGGGTCTGGTGGCCAAGCGGTTCTGAGTCAACTAAACCCTTTTGTCTTCTCATCCACATCTCTTTCCCTTTCCCACAGGAAAAGTGTGAAATGCTTTGTCCAGTGATTTTCTATAATCTAATTAGGCTCATTGAAACAGCGCTGCAAAGAATCCTAGAAAGCATCAACACCAACCCTATTATTTCCAAGATTCACAAACTGACATGAAGAGAAGACAAGTGATTCACTTAAAGTCCAACAGGTAATAAGATGCGAGGGCAGGATTTGAATCCAGGTCCTCATATGCTAATTCAACATTCTTTACCCTTCAGTACACTTACTTGTTTTCTCTTCATTGACAACCTTTTTCAATCTAAGGATGTTGCTTTGGAAAGGACTCCGATCATGAAATGTGACAGTCTGGGCTCTGAGTAAATAAAATTCAGGACAATTGTTCATGTCTGGGAAGTGACTTCTGACTGTGCAAGACTTTCCACTCATTCTCTTCTTTTGCCTTCCCAAACCCCCTTTGCGATGTGAGGAGTAGTCATATTCCCACATTATAGCTTCAATTTAGTTCAACAAACATTTATAAAGCCCCTACTGTGTGCAGAGCCCCATATCCAGTGCTAGGGGAAACAGAATGTTACCCCAAAACATGGTCATTGAACTTGTAGAGATAAGCCTTGGAAGTCTTAGAAGCACAGACACAATTACGATTCAAGTTTTGCATTAAAAGTACGTGAAAATGGCACAAAATCTTATTATAAAGGGATTTCTCAGAATCCTGGCACTGGAGCTGGAAATGACCTCAGAGGCCAGCTAGCCCTGCCCCCTCATTGTACAGATATAGAAACTGAGGTCCAGGGAAGGTTCTCAAGGTCACACAGGTAGGATTTGATTCCAGGTCCTCCGACTCCTGAGCCCTGCTCTTCCCACTGTAAATCTGAGGAGCAAGGCTGACACCTGGGGGAGAGGGACCATGTGGGAAGGTTTCCTGGAGAATGTAGCATTTGAGTTGTCCTTTCAAGGATGGGCAGAAATCCAAAAGCTGGAGAGAATGAGGGAAAACATCCAAAGAAAGGAGAACACCTGAGCCTACAGGCAGAGATGGGAATCATACTAAGGGGAGAGAGAGGAACAGGACACCGTCCCAGAATGGAAACTCCTCTTGAGTTTGTGGATATATTTTTCACATGGGAAAGTTAGTTTCATTTACTCATTCTGATATTGCCAGTGACCCACTTCTAAAATCTTCTTATTGTCAGTTATTGTCTACCAGGGCAGAAAGAGTTTGGAGCCAGTCTGACACTGGAGAGGCCCAATGCCCCCTTAGAGATTTCCCAAAATGAAAACTCAGATAAGCACAAGTCATCTTATGACTAACACTACCAGCTAGCACAGGAAGTCCTGCCATCTTGAATGGGATGTCCCATTTTGTGGACGCATCAATCCTTTGAAGGAGCTGTCACTTCACCACCACTGTTCAATGGACACTTTGAATTGGATGTCCCACTGGCTTGTCAAACTGAAGGATTTGCAAAGTCAGTTTTTGTAACTGAGGTAAAAGACTTTCCATTTATCTCTATTCAATTCCCCCTTTTAGATTGTGCCCAATGTCCTAGACTGTCTTGATCTTTTTCAATCTGGCATGAACTCTGTTAGCTCTCTCTTCCATCTTGGCATGATCAGCACATTTGATGAGGATGCCCTCTCTGTTCATGTCCAAAACACTGCGGACAATGTGAAACTGCACAGGGCCAGCACCAAGCACAGAACCCAGAGCCCTACCTCTCCTGATTTCTCAGCACTCTGGAGTCTTTGTATCCACTCATCATAAACTAATTTTAACTATATTTAGGAGAGCCAGCTGGATTGCCTTGGAGGAAATTGTACAGCTTTTTAATGACTCCAAGCCACTCCCAAACCAAAGGTCCATCTTTGACATTGATTACATTTAGTGATGAGGTATGACCCGTGGCCATCCAGGGCTGTGGTCACCATAGGATTGAATCTGGGCATTACCCAAAGGGAGAGGAGGAGGCATACAGCTGGTGTCATCTAGCAGTAATATATTACAGCTGAATAAAGCAGTAGAAACGTCCAATGGTCAATGAGAAATTGGGGATGAAGCCACAAATCCTTGAAGGGCTGGAAGATGTCACCCAAGAACTAGGGAATAGGGACTAGATCTAGGAATTTACTGACATAGGGAACTCCCAGATGAGGACTCCCTCCACCAATGCAGTACCTTCTCAGCATCTCATTATCTTGGAACTCTGCCTGGGACACCAGAGGTTAAGTGACTCGCCCAGGGTCACATCCAGCCAGAGGCTGGTCACATCTATCCCAGACTCCCCTGGAGCACTGGCACATAGGCTTCCTCCTTCCTAATTCATCCTTGACCAGAGCTGGGAGCACATCCTACTCAGCTCAGTCTCACCCACACTGTCTCATCTCGCACATGGAGGCTCTTAAAACATTTTGTGGAGGACCATAAACCTGTTATCACCATAAAGCACTGGGTAAATGTTGAGTTCTCACTAGGGCTGGGCAGAGCAGCGGCTGCTGCTTCCCAAACAGCTCTGGGGAGACCTTTGTAGATCAGGACTTTACTGTGCCCTTGAAAATGAGCCACAGGGGAAAGCTCCCAGCTCAGTTGGTCAGCCAGTCAACGAGCATTTATTAGGCATGTAACATGTCAGGAACCAGGTCAAGGGCTGGGAGGAATCCGCATCCTGAGAAGCTCTGCCCTCCGAGCATTCATTCTGCCACTGTACATAAACACCTGAAGGTCCAAAGGAGAGGAAGGCACAGGGACAGAGGGGGGAAGGAGCAGGCTTCCCATGGCTTCCTCTTCTTGCTTCAGGCAAAACTTACAGTACAGTCCTAAGGCCTCCACCCAGAGGGTACCCAGGTGCTTGGCAGCATCAAATCGGGATGATAATATTCACACCAGCCAATCTACTCTACCTTGGAAGACCCTGAGCTAGGCATAGTTATTTTATCCCAAGATGGAATTCAATCCATCCTTCAAGGCCTATGTCAAATGCTCCCTCCTCCTAAGAGGCCTCTTGGGTCCCCTGATCCCCACCCCCCAGAAGCGATTCTTCACTCTGTATCAGCTTCTGTATGTCTCTAACAGCCTGTTCATCAGAGAAGGTACACTGGGCAAGCTGTCACAACAGCTTGCCTCCTGCTCTATTTGCTAGCTGTATGACCACTAGCCTACTTAGCTTCTTAGCACCTCAGTTTACCTCACAAAAGGCTAGTATTTGTATCCCCAGGGCTTGACATATAGAAGGTTCTTAATATATGCCAACTGGCTGCTTGATGAACAAACAGCAAAGCTCTATAGAAACGGGAGGCAGTGTGGGGCAGTGGGTTGACTGCTGTGCCTGGAGTCATGAAGACCCGGGTTCAGATCCTGCCTCAGCCACTTTCTAGCTGTGGTGCTCTAGGCACGCCCCTTCATTTCTCTGGGACTCACTTTGCTCACTTGTAGAATGAGGCAGTTGAACCAGATGGGGGTTCAAGTACTGAAAAAGCCCAGAAGTGAGAGATGGAGGTGAGGTATCTGTTGTGTCTAAGGAACAGCAAGGAGGCTGGGGTTGCTGCATCACAGAGTGTGTGCAGAGGGAGTAAGGTAGAAGGAGACTAGCACCCCAAGGCTCTCCAAAGCTGTGCCAACCCAAGACCAGCTCTTCCTCACAATAAGAGCTGTCCCAAAGCAGAAGAGGGCTGCCCCAAGGAGTGGTGGGGCCCCCCTCCATGGAGGACTTCAAGAAGAATGTAGGCAATCTCTCTTCCAGTATGTTATGGTGGGGATTCTATTTGTGCATGGCCATTGGGGTCCCTTCCAAGTCCAAAACTCTGTACTTTTGTACTGTTGGATGAATGGATAGATGGATGGATGGATGGATGGATGGATGGATGGATGGATGGATGGATGGATGGATGGATGGATGGACGGATGGATGGGTGGATGAATGGGTGGATGGATGGATGGATGGATGGATGGATGGGTGGATGAATGGGTGGATGAATGGAGGGATGGAGAGATGGAGGGATGGACAGATGGATGGACAGACAGGTGGATGGATGCTACTTAGCCATCAAATACCAGGCTACAGCTCTCAGAACCTCAACCTTCATGGAGACAGGCTCTGTCCAGGAAGGAAGGGAGCCTAGAACACTCACTTGCCATAACGTTTATGGGCTGTAAACCCTACTGTCAGCAATCCCAGATCACACATTCATGATATAACAGTTGGGAATTTTTTATTGTTTTTCCTTGAGAACAGCTCTTTGCTTGACAGGGTAATAACAGATTTCCCAGCTTTGTCAGCAACTTGTCAACAAGCCTGGCTGTTAAGGGAGACTCCCTGGAGTGCTGGTGTCTCCCGGCTCCAGCTGTACTCACTGCAGAGGGATGAGGGAATGGAGAGTGAAGATAGGAAGCCCCAGGTATCCAGGAGGAAGAGGAGGACACAGAGCCTGTGGCAGGGAACTAGTCTCAAGACACAGAGCCAAGAGAGGCATAAACTGGGCATGTGAAGAGGCAGGATTTTGGCTACACCCAAAGGCACCATTGCTCAGCAGACAGCCAACTTTCCCCTTGAGGGTTGAGGGTTCACTTTGTAACAACTCCCCAAACTATGAGAAGTAGGGAGAGAATTCCAAACATGAGGAGGCAGTTCAAGTACTGAAAAAGTCCAGAAGTGAGAGATGGAGGTGAGTATCTGTTGTGTCTAAGGAATAGCAAGGAGGCTGGGGTTGCTGCATCACAGAGTGTGTGCAGAGGGAGTAAGGTAGAAGGAGACTAGAAAGGCGGGTAGGGACCAGGTTATGAAAGACTTTAAAAGGGAAACAGAAGATTTGATATTTAATCTTTAGCATTTTGCATTAGGGGAGTAAAGGAGGGGATATGAAAAATAAGAGCTGTCCTGTACCTGTTATTCATTGTTACCTTTAGTGCTTACATGGGAGTTAAATATCATTATCTGTGAAGACCTAGCCCCACAATATATACACATACACATGTGTGTGTAAACATACATGTAAGTATATGTGTATAGCAGTCAATTAATAAACATTTATTAAGTCCCTACTATGTGCCAAGCACCGTCCTAAGTGCTAGAGGTACAAAAAGAGGCAATGTTAATAGACATATATGCATATGTGTATGTATAAACACATATCTATGGGTATGTAGGTGTGCATGAACATGTGTATTCTGAGATTTCCCGAAGGAAATTCTGGGTGGGAGCAAGATAAACCAAAGAGATGACACTTTTTAGAGGCCCTCAAGATTAACTCTATACAGGGTAGGGGTTCTGGGCCAGAGGTGAGATATGGATCCATACCATGGGCAGATAAGCCTAGTTGTGTCTCTGAAGTCCATTTCATAGGCAGGGACATGAAGAACAGCACAGAAAACCCCACTGGGGAGGAAGAAATGGCAGAAAGAACCCCTAAAACCTTGGCTTCTTAAGTCTCCCATGTCTGCCTCCCACGCCACGCACATCTCCTCTGCTTCCGCCACCAGTCCCCACACTCGGTGATAATCACAGGCTGCCTCAAGGGTCTGGCCCAATGTGACAGTCATTATGCCTCTGCACGTGCTGGAGGATTTCTCAGCTGTGGAGTGATTTCTGGGCAGTGGCAATTTGCTGACACCATTGATAAAGCCATCAGTAGTTCCTCCGGCGCACACACACAGAGGCAAATGAGGGATGGCCTCTGTGCATGCCAATGAGCTTTCTTTCCCTTTTTTGTATGCAGTACCACATTCATGTGCCTCTTGTTTGTGGTTCCCTGTATCCAGCGTGATAAGGAGCAAGCCCAGCCCAGACCAGCAAGACCTGCTCCTTGGAGGCTGAGGAGCACCACCCTTAGAATGGACAACCTCCATCTCACCCGGCCTCAGCCCTTGGGCCCGTTTCATTTAGTGAACCCTAGGACAGGGGCTGCAGTGACGTCCATTGTCAGTGCCTCTTGGGCTCTCCGAGGTTGAGCCAGCAGGATGCAACCTCAGGAAGTTTGACCAGGCAGAAGGGTTTGGAAGAGAGGCTCATGCCCCTAAGGTCAGCCCCTAAGGGGTGAAAACTCAGGAAGACCTGAGACATGGGGGGTGGGAGCAGATTGGAGCGGACAAAATCTCAGGTTGTTTTTCCTTTTGCAATATGAATAAGTGGTCACAATTTAAGGGAGCAGGACAGAGGGGAAGGGCATGATTGTCAGAAGGGAGAGTGATGAGGAATGGTTTGTGAAAGGTGTGGAGGAAGGAACGTTCATTGCATGTTTAAGGGACAAGGAGTAGCCAGGCCAGGATGGCCCAGAGGGTCACCGGTAGAGGTCAGGGCCCATCATGGCAAGACTTATTTGTGAGATTGGTCCTTTTTTCCTGTACATTCAAAAGTTACTTTTACACTTTCCTGGGAAAATGTGGCAAGCAGCAGGCAGGAGTGAGTCACTTGAGAAAAGGCGGTTAAGTTGAAAAGGACATAGATGGCTGCTCCTAAGGCTTTAACGGTGTTGAAAAGGCCCGTCCTCACCTTGTTACTGACTCCCTTCCCTCCAACTACCCCTAGAGCCTTCTCAAGAGACAGACTGTGATGCTTCCTCTTCTGTACCAGCTGAATCATCAACCCAGGAGTCACTAAGAATGGCATTCAATGCTCACAAAATGGGACCATGCAAGGTTGGGGATTAGAACTTTATATTTCCAATGACACTTTACTTCAGGTCACCATCATCTACTGTCAGAGCAAGATCAGTGACGAAACCTCATGACTTTGGAGATCTTCACCTAATATGACTTCTGGAGGGGCAGTAATGTTCAAAGCCTGGGTTTAAGCCTGCCTTTGGCACTTACTTACTGTGTGACCTCAGGCAGTCACTTCATCTTCCCAAGCCTTGGTTTCTTCATCTGTGAAATGGAGACAAGAATGCTTCATCTCATCATCCTCGGGTTTCCAACCAGGGGCACCAACCCTGGCTCTGGGAACCTGAGCTTCTGACTGGGGAATCCACCATCTCTAGCCCTTCCCCCATCCCTCCTCTGCCATCCTCATACCATGGCCTCCACCCTTCCCTCCCTCTTCCTTGAGTTCTGGGAAGAATAATTCAATCGATCTTGGCATTCCTAGAAAGGACCCGTCCATCTGCTTCCCTGGGCCTCTTCTCACCATTCCTGCTGTCTTCTCCGTCCAACACTCCACTCTTGCCCACCATACTCTAGGCAGTAATGTGGCTCAGCTGATAGAGTAATGGCCCCGGAGTCAGAAAGACTTGAATTCAAATCCAACCTCAGACACCTTAGGCAAGTCACTTAGTCTCTGTTTGCCTCCACCTCAACTCCCAGGATTGCTGTAAGGATTGAATGAGAAAATATGTGCCTAATGCTAAGCACATCTAAATGCTAGCTATCAGCATTATTGCCACTACTATCATAATACCTGACCTGTGATAAGGCTCAAGTGAGATCACACAAACAGGGAACTCAGCCACAGACACACAGTAACTATTACTTATGTGACTGCTGACCCAGCTGGACTCTCTAGACCAAAGCAGATGGTCTTTGGGAGAATCTGGGCCTTCATCAAAGGGCACACACTCAACAGATAATCACTATTGGAAGAAAAGCTCTTTAGAGGCTCCAGACACCTGGCCTTAGGGCAGAAGACCAGCTTTCCACACAGTCCCTTTTTATACTTTTTTTTGGAGGGAGGAAGGCAGGGCAATCGGGGTTAAGTGACTTGCCCAAGATCACGCAGCTAGTAAGTGTGTCAAGTGTCTGAGGCCAGATTTGAACCCAAGTCCTCCTGACTCCGGGGCCAGTGCTCTGCTCATTGGGCTACCTAGCTGCCCCTGACAAGTACCTTTTCAGAGAGTGACCTCTGTCGAATCTACTGCACACTTGGCACAGTACAAAGAGAAGTGGGTTTGAAGACAGGAGAACCGAGTTCGAGTCATACTTTGGCAGTTACTAGCTGTGGGAGCTTTGGGCTTCCTTCTCAAGCCTAGCCCCAAATGCATCAATGCCATGAAAAAGTTATTTTATGTATCTTTGAGTTGACTTGTGTGTATATGTTGTTTCCCCTAATAGAAAGTAAGTTCCTTGAGGGCAGGAGCTGTTATTTTTTTCCTTTGGGTCCCCAGCAGCTCGCCTCATGCCTGTCATATAAAAAATATCTCTTGATGTATGGACTTCCTCTCTGAGTCTCAGCTTTGCCATCTGTAAAATGGGGCTTATTTTGCCCATCTTCCCTCCCTCATGGGGGTGTCTACAAAAGTACAGTGCCAGAATATTATAGAACCGACTTATTATAGTGGAAATAAAAGTTCAAAATATTTCTTGCCTCCCCCTTCTTCACTTAGGTGGAAGGAGTGGAGTCCTTTGATCACGCTGTACAAAGATCATTTGAAAGAACTAGGGAGCTACAGGCCAGAGATAAGAGATAGGGAAGGAGGAGGGGAAGGAGACATAGCAGCCGTCTTCAAGTATTTTAGGGCCCCTGTCCCACCCCGAACCTTTATTTAAGGGGGCGTGCCTAGGACGGTCAGGTCTCATTCCTCTCCTCCCTCATGGCCTAGCTCTTCATCCCGAATCCTCCCTCTGGCCCTGAAGTCCCCACCCTGGCAGTACGCCCACCATGCCTTGGCTTCTCCAAGGGCCTCTGATGAAGGAGGGTGCCCAGGCTGGCTTCATTCCTCTCCAGACCACCCCTACCCTTTGTAGGTCCCTGCCATGTGCTGTCCTCTGTCGTTAGAGTATAAGCTCCTGGAGGGCAGGAGAGGTCTTCTCTTTGTATTCTCAGTGCCTAGCACAGGGCCTGGAATATAGTAGGCCTTCGTAAATGTTTGTTGACTGACTGAGTGATTGACTGAAGGGCTGCCATGTGGAAAAGAGATTTGTTGTTGTGAGGCTGTTTTTCAGTCATGTCTGACTCTTCTTGAGCCCATTTTGGGGTTTTCTCAGCAAAGATACTGGCGAGGTTTGCCATTTCCTTCTCCCACTCGTTTTACAGATGAGGAAACTGAGGTCAACAGGGTGAAGCGATTTGCCCAGGGTCACACAGCCAGTAAGCATCTGAGGTCAGATTGGAAGTCAGGAAGATGAGTCTCTCTGACTCCAGGCTTGGTGCTCCGTGCGCTGTGGCGCCCACTGGCCGTCATGTGGCAAAGAGATGAGGCTTGTTCTTTTATGTCCCAGGTTAAGAGCACAGAGTAGAGATTTTAGACAAGCAGCTTTAATTTGGTACAAAGAAGAGCTTCCTACCACTCAAAGCTGGTTATCAACATAAAAAGCTTTTCAGGAAGCAAGGAGCGCCCCTCACCAGAGATATTATCGGTGATGAGACCGCCACTCCTGACAAGTTCTGGAGGGGATTTTTGTTGCTGATGAGCTGGGATAGCTAGGTGGCTCAGTGGATAGGACACTGGGCCTAGAGTCAGGACGACTTGAGTTCAAATCTGGCCTCAGACATTTACTAGCTGTGTGACCTCGGGCAAGTCACTCAACTGTTTGCTCATCTGTAAAATGATCTGAAGAAGGAAACGGCAAACCACTCCAGGATCTATGTCAAGAAAACCCCAAATGGCATCACAAAGAGTAGGGCATGACTGAACAACAAAAATAATGATGAAACAGCTTCAGTGCCTCCAAGATTCCCACTTTAGAGACAAGTAAACTGAGGCTGTGAAATGGTAAGTGACTTGACCAGAGTCACATGGCTAGTAAGTATATGAAGCTTTCAAACTTGGGTCTTCCTGATTCCAAATTCAACTTTCTACCCACTGCACAATAACAGAAAGATAAAAATTATTTGACTTAGAACCATTACTGGAGATATGCAAGAATCATGAGTAGGCAGAAGGACATTTGGTAAGAACAGGATGTTTCTGTCAGAGGCAGGCCCCACTCCCCTCCACCCCCACCAGCCCTTGGGCCTTTGAGAGCAGAATGGGGCATAGACCAAGGGAAGGTAACCCCCATGAGCCAGGCTGAAGGGAAAAGTTCGAAAAGAGGAGCTCTGCCCACATTCCAAGGGTGAGGGCCATGTAGGAGGAAGGACTCCCTTGCCTTAGATCACCAACCCTGCCAAGAGTAGCACCATCTTGGTGTAAGCCCTCTGCTTTGTGTTGGCTGTGCACCCTCCCTCAAGTCACCTTCTCTATGTCCAATTCCTCTTGTAGAAAACAGAAATAATCATCCTTGTAGTCCCCACCTCAAAGGACTGGGTGAGAAATCTCCTGGATCCTCTAGCAAACTAGTAAAGTTTGCTGTTACTGTTGTCATCATTCTCCTCGAGTATCCCTTCATTCCTTATGTTTTAATCTGCACAGAGCCTCTCAGTGTTTCAGAAGGAGGTGGGAGTAGGTAGATCTGGGCTCATGACTCCATTGGCATCAGCTCCGATCTCCAAGTCCTATACAGCTTACAGTCCTGGGGAGCTGGCGGGGGCACTGAGGGACAAAGGTACTTAGCCAGAATTACAAAGCCAATCTGTGACAGAAATGGGACTGGAACCCACGTGGGCCGCAGTCCAAGGCCAGCTGCTTATCCACTGGACTGCAGTGCCTGGCCACAAAAATATAGGCAAGATAAAAAGCAAATGCTATATTAGTTAATTAATGCAAAGCTCCCATTTGTGGTGCACTCTGTACAAACCCATCCCTTTCTAGTGTCCAAAGGGAAGACCCTTTAATCTCAAGGCAGCAAATGAACCATCAGCTCGCCATGGAGCCACCATAGTGGTTCCCAAAAACCGATGGGGACAAGCCAGCCCCATGCAACGCAAACACAAAAATGTTGTAAGAGTGATTATCATTATTGGGGTGTTCACTTATAAATGCACAAAAATTAATAAGTAATCCAACAGACTGTGAGTGTCTTGAGAACAGGGAAGGTTTTGCTCATGTATTTATATTTGTAGAGGACACCACAGGTCTTGTGCTCACTAGCAGGCTCTACATTAATAAAGTTTGTCAAATCAAATTGAAACAATGCTTTTGTTTGTCTGATCATAAGTGCCAAGAATCAGAAACTCTGGCAGACCTGATTTCATCACCACAGCACATCTCTTAAAGGGAATCTTTGGCCAAAGGGACTTTAATGTACGGGCATGGCTTAACCCTGTTTGCCTCAGTTTCCTCATCTGTAAAATGAGCTGGAGGAGGAAACGGCAAACTGCTCCAGTATCTTTGTCAAAGAAACCCCAAATGGGGTCAGGAAGAGCTGGCCATGTCTGAAACAAACCGAACAATAATGATGATGAGCTGGCCTTCCCCCACGAATAACCTATCTGTGGTCCTCTGGACAGGAAGAGATCCTTATGAGACCATGATGGGGATATCGGCTTCTCTCCCAGGGTGGTATATGAAATATACTCTCCTTTCTAGAGTAGCTGATATGGCTTTTTCCATTTCTTCTCCCAACCTACAACAAATATTGTTGCTGCCTGGTCACTGCTTTTTCTGTTCCTCCTCTAGGGAGTGGGTGGTTATGGGTACTTGTGCAACCACCTCTGTGAACATCTGTACACAGATTTGGATTGGCTTTGTACCCCAAATCAATGTCTTATCATCATCTATCAATCAAGGGGAGAAGTAGGGGAAGGGATGCCGATACTTCCAAGAGCTGGGATTCCTTCTCTCGGTATACGCAAGCAGACTCCAATCCCACAATACTGTCATAGTGGGTTTTCAGGGATATTACAAGCACAAAATATCAAAACAAAACACAGCAAAGCAAACAGAACTTCTTCAATGATCAAGTCTAACCCCAAAGAAAAGATGAAAAGCTGCATCTGCCTCCCTTCTGGGCAAGGTGGGGGGCTATGGCTGTGGAAGACTGCATACACTATCGAAAACAGGGAATGTTGGTTAGCTTGGCTGAAATGATATTTTCCCCTCTTTCTTTCTTGTCCTTTGTTACAATGAATAGTTCACTGGGTAGAGGAGGGAAGGATATATCTGGAGGTGAAGGTAGAAAAAGAAAAGGCATCAATGTTGTTTTTAAGAATGACAGAAAAACTCTGCAACCTGAAGCCAACCTCTGAGCATGCATCCCCAAGCTCAGCAGGACAGGCCTCAGACAATGGACACACCATCTACTCCCTGCCCAGATGCAGGACCTTCCTCCCTTCCTAGGACTTGTGCTGGGGAAGCCTTGGGATGCCCAGCGTCACTCCCACACAATAATGAGGCATCCAAGGAGGAAGTCAGTGGGAACAAACATGAAATGTGTACTTTCTGCATAGCTGACTCCTCAAGGAGAGTGTAGATAACAAATGTCACAGTGGACAGACAATTAGGGGCTACCCAGTCCAAATCCAACCAATAACTTAGAAGAAAAAACAATACCAGAGGGTCATACAGACTTTACTAAAGACTTCTAGGACCAGGAAACTGAGCTAAAAGCTGCCTGTGTGGGACTGCCCCCCATTGCTCCCCACTTTGCCCTCAGAGACCTAGCAGCGCAAAGCTAAGTCCCCTTTCTTCAAGAGAGTTCTCCAGGTGTTTGAAAAGAATTATGCTGTCTCCCCCCCACAACCAGGCCAAATATTCCTAGTTCCCCCAACTGAATCTCCTCTGGCAGAGTGCCCAAGCGAGCCCATTTCTACCCTGGCTGCCATCTGGGCACACCTGACATTGTATCTGGAACACCAGAAATGAATTAGACCATTCCCCCGCCCTCTCTATGACATTGTATTTTCTATAACATAAAGAAAAGATGAAGGAAGGAAGGAAGGAAGGAAGGAAGGAAGGAAGGAAGGAAGGAAGGAAGGAAGGAAGGAAGGAAGGAAGGAAGGAAGGAAGGAAGGAAGGAAGGAAGGAAGGAAGGAGAGAAAGAAGGAAGGAAGGAGAGAAAGAAGGAAGGAAGGAGAGAAAGAAGGAAGGAGGGACGGAGGGGAAGGGAAAGAAAGAAAGAAAGAAAGAAAGAAAGAAAGAAAGAAACAAACAAACAAACAAACAAACAAACAAACAAACAAGGAAGGAAGGAAAGAAGGAATATGAGAATCATTTCTCAAAAAAAAGTGATTGTTTAAAAGAGATGCCTTTTGTTTTCTTTCCCACTAAAGCATTTGGACGTTAGTAAGAAGGTCTGCAAAGACCAAGTTTTGCTTCCCCAGTATAAGAATACGAGACAACAGGAGAATCTGTGCACTGATGTAGGACATTTATTAGGCTCCTAATCTCCATGTTTAGCGTGTGAACTTGAATGCACATGCACTGTTCTCACTTCATGGCTTTTACATGCATGTAGAAGCATTCATTGCCTTCATCCCAGGCCACACACCAGCAGTTTTCTGCCATCAGTTCCGTGGTCAGTTCTAAGTCTGGAAGGAAAGCCATATTCCACACACTGGTTGTGGGTATCAACGTGGCATTTAGAACTCCTTCCTCTCTTGCCTCATACTGCATCATGGACGCTATGTAAAAAATAAATTGCTGAATCAGGCATCTTCTTCAGCCTCCTTGAGAAAAAAATAAAGCCTGAGCTATGAATTCTGAGCAATGATTGTCTAACCATGGCCGAAAGGTTCACCCTGAGAATTAGTGATCTGAACCAATGTGCCAAAGGTTAGAAGGTCAGAGTGGCTAAATGTTGGAAGAATAGTAGCAAGACCCCAACAAAACCAACATGCAAGCCACTCCCCAGAGTCCCAGAGGTCCCAAGATGTCAGAGCTGGAAGTCATCTCGAAGACTGAACCTAAATCTCCCACTTTGATAAAGAGGGAAACTGAGGCTCATAGAGAGTGAGTGACTTGTCCAAGGTCACACAGCTAGCAAGCGGCAGAGCCATAACTCAAACCAAGCTTCTTGAATCCTCCATACGCGACTGATGTTCCCAGAATGCATCACTTCACTGTGTCATTCTCTAAGGACACCGTGTCATAAATGTCCTCAGCCTCATCAATACTGGATGCATCTGTGGAGTCTTGCTCACTCACTACAATCCCTGCAGAAGAAAAGCTAGAAATAAAGGAATGTACTCGCTTGGCATAGATATCCCTAATGTTGAAGTAAGGTAGCTCATTGCATCCCTCGGGTGGCTCATCACTGCCATGGTCCACATCGACATCCTTCTGTTTCTGATAATACTTGGAAAACTTGTTGAAAATAATTGTGATGGGAAGTGCCACCACCAGGATCCCACAGATGATGCAGATGCTCCCAAGCAGTTTTCCTGCCAATGTGACAGGATGGGTGTCTCCATAGCCCACAGTGGTCATGCTTATGGTAGCCCACCACCAACAGATAGGGATGCTAGTAAGCCCCGACTGAGGATCATCTTTTTCCACAGAGTAGACAAGCACAGAAAAGATGGAAATTCCCACTGACAGGAAGAGGAGAAGCAACCCAACCTCATGATAGCTGTGTCTCAATGTGGCGCCAAGAGACCGGAGCCCAACCGAATGCCGAGCCAGCTTCAGGATGCGAAATATTCTCATGAGCCTCAGGATCTGAACCACCTTCCCCACATTCTCAATATCTTCACTGTCCTCATCTTTGGTGTCCACAGCCAGTGTGGCATAGAAGGGGATGATGGAGACAAAGTCAATGATGTTCAGCGGGCTCTTCCAGAACTTCTTTTGGCAAGGGGCAGCTACCAGTCTTATCACTAACTCACCAGTGAACCAGATGATGCATGTAATTTCCACTGCTTCCAAAATGGGGTTTTCTACCCCATCCTCTGTTCTCTGGAACTCTGCCATGCTATGGACGCACATCGCCACAATGGACGCCAACACGACACTCAAGGAGGAGATGGCGATGAGCTTGGCTGACAAACAAGAGGCGGGGTTTTCCATCCTGATCCAGATGTTCTTCCTGAGGTTGCCGAAGCGCATCGTGTCAAACTTCTCCAGCTCCTTCTCAAAGATGGATGACTCTTCAAAGGAAGAGTCCGTACTCACATCATTGCTCTTCTGGTCCCAATCCTTACTGGGATTATCATCTTTTCGTTCTTGGTACCGGTTACTGCAACAGGAGTCAATGAAGAGTTCATTAATGCCCCAGTACTCAATCTCCTGGCAGAATGAGAAGACGCAGAGCTCCTCCATGACGTGAAGCTTGCCCGTATAGTAAAAATTCAAGACATAGCGGAACAAGGAGGGGTTTCGGTCAAAGTAATACTCCTTCTCGGCCACACTGTAGTCATCGCAGAGCTCCAGGATAGCCTCCTCTGAGTGGCAGGTGAGTAAACGCCCTAGTCTGGTATGAGGAAAGCGTAGGAGGGTGCTCTGGCCAACAGACTGCCTGAAGCCCCCAACATTCAGGTTAACCAGTTCCTCGTCTTGTCCAGGGCTGTGGAAAAACTCACCAAAAACCATGGCGAATGCTGTAGGCTGGTTGCTCACTCGTGAGACTGACAAGGGAGATGGCATGGCATCTGAAAGGAGAACAAGACAAAGTTATGTGGCTCCATCCCGTTAAAGCTCTGACAAAATACTTTTAACCCTTCCCAGAACGAGGCAACAAATTAAAAACCCAGCAGGAAATGAAACCACAAACACGGGCGCTCCTGTCTGCGAGGAGGAAATTAAAACCAGCCTTAGTATTTGAGAACACAGGAACCCAAGTCGGTAACCCTGCCCGCCTCCCCCCAAATCCAAACTGCCTTTTAGAAAAGCAGACCAGGATATTACTTCTATCAAAACCTACTTTCCTATTGTTAGGCCTAATGATTTTTTTAATCCCCAAAATCTACCAAAAGTACCACAGTTTTAGTCAAAGAATTTTAAAAAAAAATTGTATCACTTGGACATAAGAAATCCATAACATAAGAAATCCTTTCCTGGTGTCTTTTATTAAGACAGAGGTTCCTGAAGGCCATGCCCGTAGTGTGCTGTGGCCAAGCCAGTGAAGATGACAAGTTTGGACCATTGGAAGGATAATCACTAGGGGAGAAATTGTGTCATGAAGCCCATGTCTCTCTCTCTCTCTCTCTCTCTCACACACACACACACACACACACACACACACACACACACACACACACACACACACACACACATCTATGAAATCTAGGATAATGAAGTTAGGGCATTCACTCCTCCGGAGACAAATTCAGAAAGATTTCCATGCTCATAAAGTATAACTCAAACCCTTCCCTGAGTCATGGACTCACAGATATCAAAGCTGGAAAGAAGCTAGAACAGAAAATGCAGAATGTTAGAACCTGGTGGGACCTCAAAAGAGAGAGTCACGGCTGGTCTAGAAGTGACAACACAGAATCTAGAACATCAGAGCTTGAGGAGACCTTAGAGCATAGAATAGAGATGTGAAGGTTTAAAAGCATCTTAGAACATGGAATGTCTGAGCTGCGCTTAGAACATAGAACATTAGAACCAGAGGTCATGCAATCCAACCAGTGATGCTGAAATTAAACTGCCAAGTTTTCACTTCTTCTATTCTCTCCCAGAGGGTCAAGGAAGTTGTCTTTGCTACCCCTCTCTGTGTTCCTAAGCCCTGGACCGCTCAATTTTCATCCACTCCATAAATCCTTCCATTACTTCCATGCCTTCCCCCAAGTTGTCAGTATCTTCCCCAACTGAATGATCATATATATAATATGTATATATATATATATATGTGTATATATATATATATACATACAATGAAATGATTATTCTGTAGCTGCTTATATAAGTACTCATGTTATGGAATCTGATGGAGCCTAAGTTCCTTGGGGGAAGGTCTGTCTCACTTTTGAATTTGCAGCTCTGGCCCCTAATACAGTGGCTGGCACATAGTAGGTGCTTAATAAGTATATCTTGATGGATTTGGTCCAGGGATCACAAGTCCTCTTTCTGAGTTCCTATAGTCCCCAGCATCTGTACCAGTCAATTCTACTTAATTGTTCTCTTATTATGTCATGGATGAAAGTCTTGTCTTTCTACCTAGACTGCTAATTAGGAAGCAGCCATGTTGTCCCTCCCCTAGGTTCATCCCAGCTTGAGATGCACTCTGTAAACACTCACTGGTATACAGCCTGCTTCATGGAGCTCTGCTGAGTTCCTAACTCCAACCTGTATTTCATTCAATCATCAGACCATAGGGTAGGAGCTGGAAGGCATATTTGAGATCATTGATTCCTATTCTCTCAAACAGACGAAGGAGCTAAGACACAGAGATAGAAATTATTCACCGCTTGCCTGGTCCCTCTACCTTTACAAATCCTCATCTTCTCACCACAGCCTGTCCCCTCCCAAATCTAATAACAACCATAGTCGTAATCATAATTAACAACTATAAGGCTCTTTACATTATCCCATTTGAGCCCCATGATAGCCCCATGAGGCAGGTGCTGTATTATCCCCATTTGGCAGATGAGGAAGCTGTAGCTCCCAGTCGTTTAAGAGATTTGCCCATGGTCACAGCTTTCAACCCTCTTGCCACCACCGGCTTCTGGACAAATGTACAATTTTACTTTAAAATTACTAGACAGGTCAAACTTTCTCATTGTGCAGATGGAAAAATTGAGGCCTAGAGAATGAAAGTGCCTTGCCCAAGAATGCATGCTAAACGCGGGATTTGGAGCAGGCATCTCCAGGTCTCCTATACCCCACTGTCTCTAACTAATGGGACTGATTACAAAAGCATTTCATATTCTTGAAATGGCAGCTGATGATATTATCAGTATTACCCCCACTCTGACAGTGTCTGGGCAAGCACAGAAGAGAATCTCTTCTCCTTCCGTGTTCCTGGGAGCCCCACAACCACCCATCACACCAGGGATTCCTGTCCTGTAAAGGGCAAAAGAACGGATGTGCCTTGAAAACATCATTTTGGGCTCATCCATCAAGAGAGGAAACTCCCTGCTTCCAAGAAAAAACAGGGCTACATCAGCCTGCCATCTGCCTAAAGATGCTGTCCACGGTGCCCATGTCCCGAAGGCAGAGCACATACTGTCTGTTGTAGCAGCTAATGGGCTGGTTGACCTTTTCTAGAGACTTCCTTTCCTTCTTCGCTTTCTATTTTTAGCTTAGGTACCTTCTTCTCCCAGCCAGAGATGGTCCCTAGGCTCTAGCCACATTATTCCATGGTTTCAGATCTCCTTGGAAGGGAAATTCCATAGAAATTCACTACAAAAATAATAAATGACAGCTTATAAGGCACCATGTTTTTTTTCCATTTTACCCTCAGGACAGTTCTCTGTGGTGGGTAACACATATATCATTATAATCATTTCATGTCAAATTGACAAGACATGTTGTGGAGGTGAAATTGACAAAAGATGCTACAGTGGTGAAACTGAAAAGAGATGCTACAGAGGTGAACCTGACAAGAGACTTTTGTAAGGTGAAATCAACAGGCCTTGGCACCATATTGGATGGGGGTGAGCGAGTGAAGAGTCCAGTGTGTCTTCTTGAGTGTGAGACTGAAGGTAGGGGAAGAGGGGTGCCCTCTACAGTAATAATTCTCCAAGCTCAACGTGTCTCCAGTTCCTTCAGCCAATCCTCATATGGCCCTTTACTATCCTGACTGCCCTCCTCTGGACATTAACTTATCAATGCCCTTCTTAAACTAAGATACTCAGAACTGAATGCAATATTCCAGCTGAGGCCTGATGAGGGCAGAGGAGAGAGGACCATCCTCTCCCTATTCTTGAAAGGCATGACCCTGCTTACCACAGCCCAAGATGGCATTAGCTTACTTGGCTGCAACATGACACCGCTGATTCGTCATTTTTCTGAACAACTGGTCTCTATCCAGACCTCCCCCATATGATACTTATGGAATTGAGTTTTGTGCCCACATACAAGACTTTACATTTCTTCCTATTGAATTTTATCTTATTCAAGTCACCTTAATGCTCAAGTCTGTCAAGACCCTTCTGCATCCTGACTCTGTAATCTAGTGTCTTAGCTCCTCTTCCCAGATTGGTGTCATTGGCACCTTTGATGAACAGACATTCAATCTGTGTGTTTCTCTAAGTCATTCGTTGAATATTAAACAGCAGAAGATAAAGCACAGAACCCTGAGGCACTCCACTGGAGACCTCTTTCTCACCAACATGGAGTCATCCACAACTATTCTTTGAACTGGGTGATCCAGCCAGTTCTGAGTTATTCCAACTCTACTATCTCCTAATCCCTATCTTCATCTTCTCCACAAGAATATTAAGAGATAGTTTACCAAAAGCTTTGCTAATAGCCAAGTAAGTTCTATTGAAACATTCTCTGAGCGACTAGTTTAATAATCCTTTCTGAAAAAGAAATGAAGTTAAGCTGGCACAGCCTATCCTTGATGACAAAAGGTGGATCTTTGTAATGACCACTGCCCTTACTAGATGTTTGCCATCTCTGAATTACACTTTCTCATATGCATTCTTTGCCTTCTGTTGGCAACAAAGTCAACATCCATTTTTTATGTGCTCAGTATGTGCCAGGCATTATGCTAAGTGCTGATGATAAAATACAGGCAAGAAGAAAGACAGTCCCCGCCATCAAGCATGTTACATTCTAATAGGGAAAGACAACATATAAAAAAGAGTGGAGGGGGGAAGATACCCGCAAATCAGAATGGTGGGGAAGTCTGGAAAGTCAGAAGCAAAGAGGAATGAAGAATGGCAGGCTGGGGCCCTTCCCCAAATGGAGGTTTCAGGAAAGAATTGCCAATGGGAGAAGGGGGCTGCAAGGGAGAGGGATGTTCCAGAGTGAGAAGTCAGCTAAAACATGGTGGTAAAGTCAGGACAGTCAGAAGCAGCTGGGGACAAATGGGGGATGGCTACAGCATATGGGGGGCACAATAACGTGAAATTAACCCAGAAAAATCACTTTGTGGTGAATGAAAATTCCAAAAGTGAGGTCTTAACAAAAATAGAAAGAAAAGAATGAATCACAAATTAATAATTAGTTATTAATAAAATAGCATAATATTAATTTCTCTCAGTCTGGAGACAGACTGTGAAATTTAAATGCCCAATGGAAAAGTTTGCATGTTATCTTAGAGGCAATAGGGAGTTACTAAAACTTAAGCAGGGAGGAGTAAGTATTTATGAAGCTCCCATGATGTACCAGGCCCAAGACATAGAATCCAAAAGATGAGGAAACAGAGGCTGATGAAGGCTAAGTAATAGCTAGAAAGGGTCTGAGGCAGGATTCAAACCCAGGTCTTCCTGAGAAGCTCCAGGTCCAACAATCTACCCATCATTCCACCTATTTTCCCCTCAATTCATAGATGAGGAACTTAAGCCCAGTAAATTTAAGTGACTTGCCCACAGTCACATAGATAGGAAGGGTCTGAGGCAGGATTTGAACTCAGGTTTTTCTGAATCGAGGTCCAGCTCTCCACTGGCCTATACTGCTTCTCAATCTGCCTTTAAAGAGGTGGTTGAATCCTATCTCTAACACGTAAATCAATCAGCCAACCAATGAGCATTTATTCAGCACCTATTGCATGCCAAGCACTACACTAGATACAAAGACAAAATCAATCAGTTCCTGCCCTCATCAAGCTTATACCCTAACTACACTCAAGCTTCCTACTGTGTGACCAAGGACAGGTCATTTAATCTCTAGAGGGTCACTCTTCATTCTCCATCTTCAGCTGTTTGGTGTGCACTCCAGGGGACTAGATGCTCTACCCGATTCTCCTGAAATCTCCTCCTCATACTGCTAACTTAGCCTTGGGCACTACATAAAATGCTTCCTAAACCTCAATGCACTATAGAAACGTGAGCTTTTTACTACGCCCACTGGGTACTCCTCCTCCCCCTCCTCCTCCTCCTCCTCCTCCTCCTCCACCCCAGTGCCTAACATTCTTCACCATTACAGAATTCTCAGCAGCCAGCCTACCGAAGGCCTTTGCTCCTCCTCCCACCCCCAAACTGAACTAAGATGCAGACAGAGCTCTTACCCACACTCAGAAGAGGTCACACAGACTCCCCTCATCCTGTCTGGTGGAATTTCCATCGCTGACTTAGCAGTGCCTTATGCTTGATCCCAGGGGACTCGGTGGTGCATAGGAGGGATCCGCTGGGCAGATGCAAGAGAAAAAGTTGCCGATCCTGGGCATCAACAGGCCAAGGAAGCCAAAGGGAAATCCCACTCACCTGAGAAAGGAATAATCAGAGAAAAAGGTCATTGAAGCTCCAGGGAGAAAGCCACAGCCTGGATGCTTCTCTCTGTTTCCCTGCCTGCCCTGATTCTTCTCAATAATGAAAGGAGGCCCCGGAGCCCACATGCACTCAGACAAGAGCAGGACGGCCTCTCCTCCTGGTAGGACGACCTTGCCTTTAGAAGACAGGAGGGAAACACAAGGGACTCCACAGGGAGCTCAGCTCAGGCTAGTCAGAACTCCCCCAAGGCTGAGTAAGACTGAGAATAGGCCTATAGACTGTCTTCATATCCCCACTATCTAGCACTGCATCCAGCACACAGTAAGCACTTAATAAATGCTTATCAAGTCAAACTGAAACCGCCTTGCCCAAACTCACACAAGGAATGAGTGCTGTTGTCTTCTAACTCACCATACAAGGATTATTCCCATTACACAGATGAGGTAAGTACAGTCCACAGAATTTTGAGAAACGCCTTACCCAGGGTCATGTGGCTGGTTCCACTTTTGCCTTTGGATACCCGGCTGCTAGCACAGTACTAGCATTCAGTAGGTGATTAATAAATGCTAAATGATCAATTGATTGATTAGTAAGGGTCAGAGTCAGGCCTTGAACACAGAACTCCTGACTATAACTAGTGAATGTTCTTTTCACTCTCACGCTCATTTCAAAGGAGAATTTGTGCCTTTTGTCTTCATCCTCACTAACAATTCTACAGCCCTTACAATGTGCCAGGCACTGTGTCAAGAACTCTACAACTGTTCTCTCATTTGGTCCTCACAACAACGCCGAGAGGCAGGTGCTTTTAGGATCCCCATTTTGCAGATGAGGAAACTGAGGCAGAAGGGGTCACCCAGCTAGTCAGTATCTGAAGCCGGGTTTGAATTCAGGTCTTCCTCACTCTAGGCCCAGCACTCTGGCACCCCTGAGCCGCTCTTTCATTTTCTCAGTTTTCCCAGGGATGGTTTATTTATTAGTTCCCATACGGCACATTTCTGCCCATTTCTGTGCCCTGGTTCTGTAGGTTAGGGCCCTTATATCCTCACATCTTTGCCTCCATTAGAAATCAATGGGTTTGTGAAGCCCTGCCCCTGTCCCCACCCCCTCCCTGGCCTGTCCCTACCCCTGCATCTGCCCATGCCTCTGCCCATACCCCTGCCCCTCTCCTCCTCTCCCTGCAGAAAGGCCCAGCGGCTCTGGGCTCACAGTAAGATCTTTGAATTTGCTTAGTTTGAACTTATTAGAAAATGGAATTGGAATAACACAGAGTTTTTTTAAGCCATAAATTACAGATTCAGGCATTTTATACCATCTTTTTCCTAAGGAAAGGGGTGCCTCTGCTGACATTTGCCAAACTCATCATTAAATGAGAAAGATTCAAATTGATGCCTAAATGTTTCATCTCAGAAGCGATCAAAGGCAATAGAAACTTCTCACTATCGATCCAGGCGGCTGGACCACACTTGAGCTGCTTCGACAGATTTATAACAGCAAAGGGCCATCTGCCCACCTGCCAGCCACTGCCGGAGCAGGGAGACGGCATCCTGGTCCTCTAGATCAGAAGGGGAGGCTGCTTTGGGTATTCAAGTGCTCCTTATGTTCAACTGAAATGGAAGGGCTCTAAGGCTTAGCCTTGTGTCAGGCAGCTCCTGTTAGACTGTAGGCTCCTTGAGGACAGGGACTAGGTTATTCTCTCCTCTTTGGCTCCAAAGTGCCTGGCACAGGGCCTTGCACACAGTAGGTTTTTTATCAAAGGTTTGTTGGGTCAAACTGAATTCAAATCTGTCCTTTCCCTCCCCTGTTAATGTTATATTTAGGGCCATCTTTGGAAAGAACAGCCCCTGCCTGCCCACACAATCTCCCCTCACCTTTCCAGCCCCTCTTCAAATATCGCACAGCTGGTGGGAAAAATACTGTAATTATTAATTTATCCAGAAGCTTGTGGTTTTATTTTTTATTTTTTGGTTTTGCAAACTGCTCAGATATAATTTTATTAATTATTAAATGACAGTAATAGAGGGGCCAGGGCAGATGGAACACTCTCTTCTCAGGAGCTTCACACACTGGAGAGTTCACTAGTTCTCAAACCAGAGCTAAGACCTGCTCTTCAAGGTGCCAGGATCCTTCTGCCCCCACTTCTCACTTGGGTACTTAGGGCCAGCTGCCCTTGCCCCATCCTGGAAGAGCCGGGGGTGAATCCAAGCCTGGGGCACAACTGGGTGCTGCCTTTGACGTCCTGACCCCATTCCCCTCCCCTAGCCCCCAGGTATCAGCCCCACTTTCTCTGTATCCCCGGCACTTACTCTCTTACTTGGTACACAGTAAGCATCTAATAAGTGGATTTCCATTTCATTCCTCTCAAAATCACAGTGTATCCATTTACCCACCCAACCACTTCCTCCCCAACATACACACACATTCTCTCTCTCTCTCTCTCTCTCTCTCTCTCTCTCTCTCTCTCTCTCTCTCTCTCTCTCTCTCTGAAGGCAGG
The DNA here is from genome assembly GCA_028646595.1 of Phalanger gymnotis. Taxonomy (NCBI): domain Eukaryota; kingdom Metazoa; phylum Chordata; class Mammalia; order Diprotodontia; family Phalangeridae; genus Phalanger; species Phalanger gymnotis. The sequence continues at coordinate 324,993,098 of CM053625.1, read as the reverse complement.
AATCATATGCTTTGTGCAGTATCTCCACTGCCTGGCACATTGACAAAAAACTGAAACTGAATTAGTCGTGTACACCTCAGTGTGAATTTAAACCACAGACCAACTCTTTGTCCTAAGGGTCTCCCACTCTAAGTTTGACCTCTAAAATGCTTTACTGGGGAGTCATGGGGTGGGGGCTGGGGCTTTACAAGAGAATCTGGGGTAGGGGTTGGGGAGGAGGGGACAATTTTTGCAAACCTTCCACCACCTTGCACCTGCTTCCTCTTCTGTACCTGCTTCCTCTAGGTGATGCGGGCTTACATCACTCTGCAGGTAAAACCATATGGAGTCTTGGGATTTTGAGCTGGGGTTACTTAAGGTATCATTGACCCAAATCTTTCATTTTAACAATAAAGCTGCCCTTCCTGGCCTGCCGCACCCTCTCCCCAGCTACCAGTGACTCCCCCACGCTCTGCCCATGCTCCTCTCAGCTCTCTCAGTGCCATGCTGATCCGGGCACATCCGTGGGTTTTCTCCTGATGGAATGGAAGCCCCCAAAGGCAGGGGCTGTTTCATTTTGGTCTCTGTATTCCCAGGTTCCTATCACAGTGCCTAATACACAGAAGGCACTTAATGAATGCTTATTTCAGGGAGTTGGAGCACCTCACCCAAAGTCACACAGCCGGTAATTCCATTCTTGTGCTTGGAACCCAGATCCAGACTCCAAGTCGAGGCAATGACACTGGCTGACCATGTGACCTTCGCCAAGCCTGTTCCTATCTGTACAAGTGGGACCTGTGGGCCTGGTTCTCCCTCCCTCCCAGGCTTATGGCGGGAAAAACATTCTGTAGGGATAAAAAGGCATCGAACTGTGAGTAAACATGGAATCGACAATCCCTAGTCACTCCCTGGATTCCACACTGCTACCAGGCCCTCTCTGGCTGGTTAAAAAGACCCTCCAGAGCAAAGACAATGACCTCATGGGACATGGGACAGTTGAAAAAAGTCATAGAAAGTTGCAGTTAATTTATGAAACAATCTATCGACGAACATTTATTAAGCACCTACTAGGTGCCAGCTAAGGGCAAAGAAAAGATAGTCTCTGCCCTCAAACGGCTTATAGCCCATGGTACAAGTGACCCTGCTTGGGCAGCCCAAGTCCTAGATAGCTGTAGGATCCAAAGATTCAGAACCAGAAGGGAGCTCAGACATCCTTCTAGGAATGTGCTGCCATTGTAGATATGAGGAAACTGAGGTCCAGAGGGAGAAAAGGAACTTCCATTAACTTGGAGGCACAGATTAAGCTACCAGCAGAGCCCAGATCTGAAGCCAGGGTTTTCACAGCCTAATCCAGGCCTTAAACTCCCTCTATCCCATATACATGAGCACACACATGCACACACACACATACGTGTACCCACATGCACACAATGCACATGCACACATACACACTTCAGGTACTGCTCTTTCTGAATGCCAAGCCACACACTTTGAAGGTTGATGATGTAATCACCCAGTCAATACATACCAAGCACAAATCGATTTAGAACTCTGAGTCCTAGATTTCCATTAATTGTTCTCACCCCACCTTCTAACCCGCCATCCAATCAATCAGTCCAATCAGGCTGATCAGCTGCTGGTCCATGCTCAGTACTCCCTGCACACCCCTCAGGGGATACAGGAGTATGGTGACAAACAGCCCCTCTGGACTCTGAACAAAAATCCTGACAAAGGCAGACTTGCCCTAGCAAGCATTAAAACACAATGACAAGTGGTTCTCCTCCAGACTATCACTTCTTGGACAAAAGTACAGAAAATTCAATGAGAAGAATGAAAAGAACAAAGGTGTCAGTAACAGAAGCCACAGTTCTATTTCTAACACTGAAAGCAAAAACCAGAGGAAGGATTCATTACTTACTTATGAAGAAGTGTTGTGTAGTAAGATCCCACCCCTGGGAGGAGATCTGGTAGCCAGAGAGGGAGCAGGTTGGGGGAAGAGAATCTTGATGAAGTCCAAGCAATATTGTTATCAAGTGAACTATAGACCACCTGGGCAGAAAGAAGAAACAGATGAGAGGTTTGGGAAACAGATTCCAGGCCTGATGAGGGAGCCTATTTATATCATAGTGAGGGAGACTCAGTGTCCAGACATTTGCCAAATCTCTTTCACCAAATCCACAGCAGCTAACAACTTCTTGACCTCTTTTAATAAGTTTGTCCTTCAAAAAAGATGGCAGAACCAAGAAGGGGAAGCGATCTACTCTGGACCTTATTTTTTACCATCAAGCAGAAATTGTGGATTGCTGGGGTTGAAAATGATGGGGTCTGGGAAATATGCAATCCTTCTAAATTTTAATTGAATTTTTAAAATGTTCAAGCATTTAGTTTTTCTCCCTCCCACCCCTCCCCCATTTCTTGAATCTGCTTTCCTTTTTTTTTCCTTTTCTCTCCCTTCCTGTTCCTTCGTTTCCATATTAGATATATTCTAAACCAAACGCTTTGTGTGTGTGTGTGTGTGCATGTGACCAGTTAAGACAAACCCAAGGTTCGCAGCTCCCCACCCCCAACAACTTCCTGGTTTGTATGGATTTCTACTCGAGCACCCTTCTTATGTGAGATGATAAGTTAAGGGAATTTAAACCCATAATGTGTGAGAAGACAGTAAGAGAGAACCAAACTGCCCTCAGTACCAATGGTACTGACCGAATGGGCAGATGTGACAGCTGAGTAAATTCTGAGACCTTTGAGAGTCCTTTGAGAATGAGAGAAGGGCCCCCCAAGGACTAGAGAAAGTTAAGTGTCCTGATTTTCAAAATAAGGAAAGAAAGAGTAATTTGTCTGACTTCTCATCCTGAAAAATTTTGAGAACATAGTATATAAAAGATGGTTTGTAAAATTGAAAAAAGAAACAACTATAAAGAACCAGGATGGCTTGGGCAAGAATAGATCATTCCAGAATAACCTTATCTAATTCTTTGATGGCGTAACTATATTGGTAGGTGAGAGGAAGGCTGATTCACCCAGATTTTGGGAAGGTTTGGTATGGCCTTCCGTGACTGAATCCTTGTAGACATTAAGGAGATATGAGCTTGCTAGACAACAGTCCAGGGTGGGGGTTAACTGGTGGGCTGCCTCAGGAAGCTGCAGACACCAGCACCCCAGGATCATGCAATCAGAGCCAAAAGGGACTTTAGGAGTTCAACCCCCACAATTTACAGAGAAGGAAACTGAGGCAAACAGAGGCTAAGCTATTTGCCCAGGGCAGTGTGCAAGGCAGGACATGAACTCAGATCCTCCTGACTCCAAGTCCAGTGCCTTCCAGGAAGGCTTATTGGCCATGCAGTGGGTCTACTTATAGGGATTCTCATTAGGGTACAGATTCCTCTGAAGGTCCTGTCAGTTCTGAGATTTTGTGACTCTGATTTTATAATAAATATTGGAGAGAGAGGGATGGAGATGCTGGGAAATAAATTGGCAAACTCACCTCTCATGAACATTGATTCCATTGGAGAAGAAATGAGAAAATGCCTCTCTCTCCTCAACTTGCAAAGGTGGGGAACCATGGGTGTGGAATACTGCATATACTTTTACAAATGATTGACATGTCAGTCTTTTTTGTTCAATTGCCTTTTTTTCTCTTTTTAAATCTTTGTTACGAGGGATGTCTCACTAGGAATGGGAAGGGGAAGGAATATTTTCAAAAATGAAGGTGATAGAAAAACAAAAGATATCAATAAAAAGTTTAAAAAGAAAAACCCCATGGCAAGGGAGACAGAAATAGCTATTATTAGCGTTTATCCGACATTTATAGGACACTCTAAAGTTTACGAAGAGCTTTATTCCTCTATCCCATTGGAGGTTCACAGCAGCTCTTTAGAGTAAGGACATCTAGATATTCTATTTCCATTGTAGACATGAGAAAACGAACTCAGAATCACACAGTGAGGAAGTGTCAGAAGTATGGTGGGAGATCAGGCCCCTTGACTCCGAGGCCAGCTTTCTCTGCACCACAGCATGCTGTCATTTTAGAAGACAGATTTCTGAAATTCTCTTCCCCTGGTGACCAACACTCCAGTGATAAACCTGTCCACCTGGGCTATCCCTCAGACAATCACACAGTCCATGGCCAGGCTATACCAGGTGAAGACCATCCAAAGCTGGGAGTCCACTGGCACACCTTTGGAGACCAGAGGGCCCCCTCCATGCATCAATAAGGCATTAGAGGAAAATTCCAAAAGTGATACCTTCCCCAAATTCCATAACAAATTCCAGCTGAGTCACATTCATATTTTTAGAAAATCGAACCATATAAAGTTAGAAGAAAAGAGAATAGATTTATTTCAACTGCAGAAGGGAAATAAAATTTTATCTATTAAACTAACAGAAAAAAGTTTTGAAAGCACAAGGTAGATGGATTGAATTACCTACAAATAAAAAATTATTTTCCGTTAAAAACAGTAAAACCGAGGTAAAAAGAAACAATAGATTAGGAGAAATCTGGAACAAATATATCCAAAATTTGACAGTTAAAGTATATTTTTTTAAAAACTGACACAATCATATCAACTATTCTCTAAAGTCAACAGACAATTTTAAAAAGAGCATTCCCCAAGTATAAGCAATCACTTGAAAATGTATTAGTCTTTGTTTATACAAAGAACTAAAAATGAATATAACATTGAAGTACTACCACACATCCATGAGATTGTCAAAGATAAACAAAGATGACAAAAGTCAATGCCAGTGGGGGTTGTGTTTAAAAACACATACATTGCTGATGGAATTGCAAATTGGCAGAATCTTTTGGAAGAACAGACTGGCATCACTGGAAGAAAGAATATCCCATTATTGGGAATTTAAATAAAACTTTATATATAGGAAAAGTGCATTCCACAATATATCTCAGAGATTTAGTAACTAATGGAATCCACATAGTGAAGTTGTGATCTTATCAATATGGGACCTCCCACCAAGGAAGCACCCTAAGCCTGCTCAGGCCCTCACGGCCTGGGTGACCATTGTATAAGCTTTGCCATGGAACCCGTATGGGGGCTCTCACTCAGCCCCTTGACCTCAGGATACTGTGTGGATACCGGTGGTACACAGGGGTGGTCAACCCACAATCCTTCCCTTGCAGTCTGTCACCAGTCTTTTTCTCCCATCAGACTTCTCTCTGCTGATTCCCTTTACACCATTTCTCCTGCATCATTTGTCACTCCCAAGCTCCCCACCCCACGCCCTGCCCACTGCCCTTTGTTCAAGCCTCGATCTTCAGCACCTCAAATGGTCCAGGTCTGGCAGCCATACAATGATGCTGGCAGGATATTTTGTATTAAAAGGATGGATCTCCATTTCAGAGAGAAGCTCTAGGTCATTAAAAGCACTTTCCTACTGACCAGAACCAATCTAGTCTACTCTCCTTCCTCCTGTTGCTCAATTCTGGGCCATCCATCCATTTACCTATCCTTCTGCAGGGTCTGCCCAAGAAATACACACTGACAGGCCAGCTCTATTGGAAACTATCCAACTACATCTCGAATCAAAGAGCATTTATTAAGTCCCTGCTGTGTGCTGGACTGCTCTGTACTAAACACTGGGGATAGAAAGAAAGGCAAAAGAGACAATTCTTACTCCCAAGGAGCCAGCTAGGTCTAATGGAGAGAGACAACATGCAAACAATTATGTGGAAACAAGCTCTAGATGGGATAAATTGGAGATAATCAGCAGAGGGAAGGCCCTAGATTTAATTAAGGGGGACCAGAAAAGGCTCCCTGTGGAAGGTGAGGTTAGAACTGGAACTTGAAGGAAGTAAGTGAAGCCAGAGGTGGAGATGAGGAGAGTTCCAGGCCTGAGCCCCAGGCACAGACAGGGTGAGCAGAGCCAAGCTTCTGGAGATGGGACGTCTTATGTGGAGAACAGGCTTAACAGTGGGAGGTATTCCTCAATCATTCCAGCACCGAGCATTTATTAAGCACCTACTGTGTGCCAGCCACTGGATATACAAAGATAAAAGTGAAGGACTCCTACCCTCACAAAGTCTACACTCAAACAGGCAGATGGCATGTTCTTAAATAATATAAAGAACATACCAAAAATTAATGCTATGGGGCAGTTTAGGGAAGGAGATTAGCAGCTGTGGGTCCAGGAAAGGCATCCAGTGGGAGGCAGTTCTCCAGATGAGTCTTGAAAGAAATAAATGATTCCCAGTGTTAGAGATGAGGAGAGAGGTCATTCCTGGCATGGGGAAGAGCCAGTGAAAAGGCCCTGAGACCAGAAATGGAGCCTGGGAGGATGAGCAAGGAGGCCAGAGGGGCTGGTCCACAGTACGCGTGGAGAGGAGTGATGTATAAAAATGTTGGTAAAAGTGAGAAGGTGCAGGATCACAAAGGGCTTTAGAGGCCAAAGAGGGGACTTTACACCTGATCCTGTGGACAAGAGGGAGCTGCTGGAGCTTGTGGAGTGAGGCGGTGGTGTGTTCTGAGCTGTGCTTTAGGAAGATCGCATGGAGCCAGCTCATTGCCCAATTCCTGCCTGAAGCATGACAGGTGCTCAATGAATTAACAAATTTTGTTAATAATAAATCAAATTATTTGATTGGAGGAGGGGGAGAGCTGTGAGCTAGGACACCCATTAGGAGACCATCACAATAGTCCAGGCAAGGGCCAAGAAGGGGCCAACCTTGGCATTAGCTTCTCGAGCAGAAGGAAGAGGATGGTCATGAGACAAGTTACAGAGGCAAAAACATCAACATTTGGCAATTGATGAAACATGCAGAAGGAAGGACCGTGATGAGTCCTTGGTTACAGGACCTTGGTTCGGGACCTTGAAGAATGGTAGTCTCAACAGAAAGTTCAGAAGAGAGGGAGTCCCCTGATCAAAGCAATAACCCCCAACCAGCCTCCAGGGGACCTAGGAGGAAGCACATTCACCTCCCCGAGACAGAGGCATGGACACGTTTCTAGACACCACTACTATGTGCATTGCTTTTGCTTAACTTTGCATACTTTTTACCAGGGTTTGTTTTGTCTATTTTTAGTTGGGGGGGGCGGACTGAGGGGGAGAGGGAGGTAATAGTGTGCAAACATTGATGATGCCAAAAAATAAGGATGAGAAAAAGAGGATGGCCACAGAAACCTTTTAAAGGGTATGAGGAGGAGTTAGGAAGAAAGTCCAGAAGGAAACAGGGATGGGCAGAACAGGCCCGGGATGTAACGGGATGGATTCAGGATAGACTTTTAAAAAAAAGCTGGTACCTCATAGAGATGGACCATTTCACATGCAATCCTCTTTTTGTGTTCTACTGAGAGCATGAAAATGCTCATGCTTTCTTTGTTGTTTGTTAAATTCATAATAATTTGTTTAAGAAAGAAAGATGATGATTCAGGTTTGGGCCAGGCTGCATTTGAGACACTCGTGAGACAGAAGTCCAGCCTATAGTGTCCAACAGGCAGCGGGAGAAGTGGGACTGGACCCCAGGGAGAAACTAGGGATGGCTATAGAGCATCCTGGGCACAGGCAATAAGAGGGTGCATTTTCAAGGGCACCCACAAGGAAAGCGGAGATTCCTCAGCCAAGGACCACCTTCCTAGTGGGTCTCTGGTGACAGCAGCAAGATGGATTGCTAGTATTGTGGCACATAAAGTGCCTTAGGTTGGGATGGAGGGAGACAGTAAAAATAATAAAAAATATGTTGTATATGTATAGATGTATATAGTTCGTTATAACAATGGCATTTATTTAAAAAAAATAAGACACCTCCTTAGGTCTTGATTAGCCAACTATAAAATAAGAAATGGATGATACTGAAAGTCTCTTCCCTCTATGATATTCTCTATTCTGTGTCCTAAGGCCCCTCTTGGTTCTGAGATTCTCTGTTAAACATTCTAAAGTCCTCCCATCTCTGCCATTCTGTGTTCTAGGGACCCTGATAACTCTAACATTCTCTGCCCTTCCCAGCTCCAACACTTGAGATTCTGGGATTCTGAACTGATTCAACATTTATGCCTATTGAATGATATCTGATTAAGTGCTCTAGCCTGTTGAAGTCCCTCTGGATCCTGACTCTGTCACTCACAGCATTAGAGGTCCCTCCTACATTGGTGCCATCTACCAATGCAACAAGAATGACATTGATGCCTTTATGCAGATCATCGATAATGACTTAGCACAAGGATAATAAAGTCAAGTCAGCAAACATTTATTGAGGGCCTATGTGCCAGGCGCTGAGCTCAGCGCCAGGAATACAGAGAGGAAAAACAAGACCCCTGCCCTGAAAGATTTCACATTCTAACGGCAGAGACAACATGCACACAAATAAGTTCAAACAAGGTAGAGAGAGTATAAATGGAAGGTCGGATGAGGACTGGCTGGGATTGAAGGGGGCTGGGAATGGCCTCTCACAGGAGGGGAGATCTGAGCTGAGACTTGAGGGAGGCCAAGAAGAGGAGGTGAGGAAGGGGAGCATCCCAAGGAGGGGACACAGCTGGTGAAAAGGCACAGGATGACATGAAGTATCGAGAAGGCCTGGGAAGCCCTGGAGGGAAGGAGGCAAGGCGTGAGACAACCAGAAAGGTAGGAAAGGCTCAGGTTGTAGACAGCTTTAAATTCCAATACTTTATCTTTGACTCTGGAGGTAAAAGGAAGTCAATAGAATTTATTGAATAGGGAGGTAGCACGGTCAAGCCTTTGCTTTAGAACAATCACTTTGGCAGCTAAGTGGAGGATGGGCTAACACGCAGAGAGAGGCGGTACAGGGAGACCAACCAGCAGCCAGTACAATAGTCCAGTAAAGTGATTAGAGTCTGCACCAGGTAATGGTAGAGAACAGAAGGAATACAAGAAATATTGTGACAAAGTGTCTAGCTTTGGTAAAAGATTGGAAGTGAGAGGTGGGTGTGAAGGGAGAGCTGAGGATGACATCAGGGTTTTGTCTTGATGGCTGGGAGGATGAGAGTGAAAAGGAGGTTGGAAAGAAGGGAGGATCTGGGAGGGAGAGGTAATAAGTCCAGTTTTAGATGTGTTAGTTCTGAGACATCTACAGGACATACAGTTTGAACTGTCTAATACGTTGTTGGTGATATAGAACAGGAGTTTGAGAGAGATACCAGGGCGCACAGATATATCCGAGAATCAACTGTGTTTAAATAGAACCCATGGGAACCGATGAGGCCACCAAGATATTATTACAAGGAGGAAGAAAAGAAGAGAGACCAAGTAAGAAAGTGTGACATGGACAATGATCCGTCACAAGTATCTGTCTGAGAAGAAGCAATCAAACAATTAGGAAGAGAACCAGAAGGAGCAGCATGCCCCATACCTGGGAATCTCAGCTCTGAACCCTGAGTAGACCTTTTTCTGGACATAGGAACAATGTTTGTGTCACAGCATCTAAGTAAGTTCCGGGTTTGCGCCATTACTTATGGAAAGGCTGAAGAGTCTAGAAAGGAGGTTAGCCAGGATAGAGAGATAGAGAGAGGGGGAAGGAGGGAGAGGGGGAGGGAGGGAGAGAGAGAGGGAGAGAGAGAGAATGATAGGTATCTTCAAGTATTTGAAACACTGTCACTTGGAAGACGGATTAGGAGATTAGACTTGTCCTGTTTGGCCCAGAGAGCAATATAAAGTTATATAAAGTTATAAAGACAACGAGTCATTACTGTGGCTGGAATTTGACCTTCTGTCTTCGGACTCAGAATCCAGGAAGATGCTTAATAGACGCTTAATTGATTGAAAGACTGAATTTTACAATGCTACACCTAGACGGTGATGGTGGTGGCCATCTGCCTCAGGAGGTGCTGTGCTCACTGTTCTCAGATGTCTTCTATTTCAGCATTATGGAGAGGTGCATTAAGACCATTTGCGTGTTTCTAATGTTCCTGAAAAGGGTCATCTGGAATGACAGAGAGGGGAGCAAATGTTCTGTACTGCTCCTCACAGTCCTTCCCTTGCCCGTGTTCTCAATTTAGTGGTTTTCTGGTACCTGACCACAGCATCCAGACACAGACCACATAGGAACTGTTCTTATTGCAAGGGAGAAGTTGCAATGAGGGAAGAGGGGCAGAAACAACTCTGCTATGACCTCAACTGTCCAAAGCCCAAAGCAGATCTGCATCCCTCCTGGGACCCTGGGAGGCACTGCCGCCTCTGCCCAAGGAAGGAAGAGGGAAGACTAAGGTGGGTTCAGCAACCCCTCTCCTTGGCTTGGTAGACTGGATGTCAATCGGAAACAGGCCAGAAAACCAAACTGTAAGGTGTGCTGAAGGGAGACGTGTGTCCCTGGATCTGTGCATCCATCCCTCTCTCACCAAGGAGAACAATGACATGCCTAGGAAAGTGCTGGATTTAGGAACCAGAGAACCCAGCATCAAAATCTAGCTCTTCCCCATCAATGTGGCCCAAAGTAGCTGAAGAGGGTGCCAAGGGTGCTCCGAGTCTCACAGTTCTCTAAGTGCCTACAAATACCCATTTAATTGTTGGTAATCAACATTTGCTAAGTGCCCATTGGGTGCCAGTCAGTGGTACCGCAAAGACAAAAAGGAAACAGTCCCTGTCTTCCAGGAGATTACAGGCTGTCAGGGAAAACAATTTCTATATGTAAGTGTAGATGCACATATACACAGAAGTATCTAAAGGTAGAGATAATCTAAATATAAGGTCATTTCATGGTGGTGGCGGGCAGAGGAGGCACTGACTGCTTGGGAGACCAGCAAAGACTT
>CM053625.1:324897473-324972926 GCA_028646595.1 Phalanger gymnotis | reverse complement strand
GAGGGAAGAAAAGGGGAAGGAAGGAAGGAAAAAAAGAAAGGAAAAAAGGAAGGAAGGAAGGCTCTGTCTCCTTCCAGGGGGATTTGGGGATTTATCCTGCAGGGGAGAAGGAAATCAGAAGACCAAGCATGAGCCCATCCCAGCTCAGCTCTGCAGGCCAGGCCACTGGAGAGAGTCACAGCTGGGCACTCGGTCCTGCTGGGATTCCAGGGCTCAGAGAATACAAGGCTGAGGGTTTCCTCTTCCTACTTAATGATCCTTTCCCTCACCAGCCTCCAGCCCCAGAACTGGCTGACACTTCCCCAAAGCAGGATCCTCCTCTAGGCTATTTCTCTCTGCAGAAGAGAAGACCTGGCCTCTCCTTCCCCTCAGCTGTAAATATTGTCCAGATTTATTGTCAGGCTCTTGGAAAGCAGACCAAGGCCTTGGACTGACAGGATCCTACAGCCCAAAGTTTCCTTGGCATTTCTTAAAGTGACCCAGGTAGACACAGACAGGAAGTTCAGAGTATGGGAAGAAAGGGGGGAGGAGGAGGGATCAGGGAGCACCCTCCCTTCCTTCTCTCCTTCTCCCCTCCCCCTCCTCCTTCCAGCGAGATCACAGAGCCACTGAAGGAGGATCAAATGAAGAGGATGACTTCAGGCTGCAAAGGATGTTTGAGATCAAATATAATCCCCTAATTTTACCAGGGAGGGGAACTGAGGCCCAGAAAGAGAAAGACATCGGGAGCTCCTCAAGGGCAGTGCCTGGTACACAGTAGGTGCCTAATCAATGTTTGCTGTTATTGAGCACCTACTATGTGGCAGCCACTGTCCTAGAAGCTGGAAATATGGCAGAGACACCAGTTCCTGCCCTCAAGGAGCTTCCATCCCACTGACGGAAGGAACATATAGATGTAAAAGTATCTACTTAATAGGAGGTAATTGGGGAGGAGGAAAGGGAGAAAGGGAATGAGCCTCTAGTGGGAGATCCAGAAAGATCTCCCCTCCCCTGCCCCGGAGGGCCTCCCATCTGCCCTGGAGATGTCTCATATGCACACACCTGTTGGCATGTGGTCTCCCTCATTAAAACATGAACCCATTAAGTCATAGGACTTACATTTTTCCCTTCCTTGTTTCTCCAGCCCCTAGCATAGTATGAGCACCCAGTAAGCATTTAATAGAGGTTTGTTGAATGGCTAAGACACAGAACCAGGAATCCAACTGAATGACCTTTGACGGTCTAAGAGAAGGCCCAAAGAAGCCCACAAGGGCTCTTGTGGACACAAGGCATCTATCATCTCTGGACAAAAAGCCTTCTTCATTTCCAAGACAATAGGAATGGCAAAGGGGAAAGAGACAGACACCGGCTCTTCTGGTACAAACTCACTTACGTGAGACCTCAAGGAAGCCCCTCCTCCTCTCTGAGCCTCAGTCTTCTCATCTGTAAAACAAATGTGTTGGACCAGACAACCCTATTCAAAGCCAGTCCTGTATCTTAAACAGAAAAGAAAGTTGTGGTGCCACAAACAAATTGGATACACCTGCAGAGACTCATTTCTCTGATCTTATATGAGAACCTTTGACTCAGAGCTGGAAGGACCCTTCAAGGAGCCATAGGGAAATACACAGCAGCCTATGGGGTTGGAGAAGCATGTCCACTTCTATTCTTGGGGCCTCAGTCTCCTCATCTGTAACAGAATGGGTAGGATGAGGGTGACTGCTTAGCTCCCTCTCATCTCTGACTCTCTGTGTTCTATGCTCCAAGGATCCCAAACTTGGACAGGACCTCTCAAGTCATCTCATCCAGCCAACACCTGGCCAATGACCTCTTCCAACATCCTCTGGTGTGGCCATCCATCCTCTCGAATGGCATGGATAATTGTGAAGACTTCACAGGGTATGTCTAATGGAGAGGTTTTGGGATTTGGCCTTGTAATTTTGGAAGGCATGTCCTTACCCCTCTCTCTCTCAGATGTTAGAAGATAATGAATTTCCTGTGAGCTATTTGTTCTTTGCTCTAGGAAGGTCTCTCCTTCCCCTAGACTTTCAGATGCCACCCAGGCAGTTGAGTTCTGATAGGGAAAAACCTGAATGGACCGGATCAACCTTGGTCCTCTGCGTAGTTTTCACACCTAGATTATAAGCCCACCTCCCAGCCAATGGTGAGAAGGGATAGAGGTGGGTGGGAATCTTTTTCATTAAGAGTATAAATTAGGACAAGTTCCCTTTTACCTCGCCTCCTCCATTATGGAGGCGTGCCCAAATCTTGCAAGGTTTGTGAAATAAATTTACTTTGTTCCTCCTAAGGACGCCTCTCCTATTATTTAAAAATTCTGTCCCGTACACTCTGAATAAAAACCTCTGATCAAAGAGGAGCCACAATCTCATCAGAGAGACAGTGGGTCCAGAGAAAAGAGCACTAGATGTCAAATCAAGAACCCTAAGTGTGAATCCTGCCTAGTCAGTCAGTCAACGAACATTTATTAAACATGTACTAGATGCCAGGCCCTGTGCTAAGCACTGGAGATTCAAAGAAAGGCAGAGGACAGTTCCTGTCCTCAAGAAGGGCACTCTCAGTCTGGGACACTGGTCAGCCAGCACCTCATACAGGCTTAAAGCTAGGGATAACTTGCTAACAATTCGAGCCATCCCAAAGTGGAATAGATTGTCCAGGCGACAGCACACAAGTTCTGAACCTGGTATCAGTGGGCTTTTTTTGTTTGTTTGTTTGTGTGCCTGTGTCCATGTTGATGAGTTTATTTCGATATAATTGGTTTTCTCTGAAATCCTATAGTTTTACTTTCTATATTTAGAAGCTTTCTTCTGAGAAGGTACCTCTGGACTCCATCAGCCTATCAAAGGGGTCCATGATACAAACAAGGTAAATACCTCCTAAAAAGGTGGGCTCCTCATCCCTGGAGATCTCCAAGCCAAAACCAGAGGACTGTTTTTCACAGAAGTTGAAGAAGGCATTCTTGGTCAGAGACTGGTTGGGCCCATACCTGAATCCACTGAAGTCAGCCCCCTACAGCTAGAAATTAAACACCAAAGATGGACTTTCAAATAGGGAAGGCCATTATAATAACAGACCTTTAAAGCTAGGATTAAAAATAACCAACACAACCCACAACAATAATGTTCCCACTCTTCCCCCAACAAAGAAAACCCCAAACAAACATGAAAAACACTGCCCAGAGGAGTAGCTATTTATTGACCTCAAAGGTAGGGAGAAGAGGCAACCTTGCCAAGATTTCAAACCACATTCTTCAACCACTGAGCTTTTCCCACCCCTCTGGCCAATTAAATCCTTTACCTCAAGCAAATCACAGGAGACACTTTGAGTCCCCATATTTAGGGCTTGGCAGTCCAACCCAGAGCAAAGCAGGGTTATCAGGAAAGCTCCCTGACAGCCAGACCCAAAAGGCCAGCATGATCACAGGTCCAGCCTTCAAGGACCTCAGATTTCGCACCCTCTACAGCTGAGGATAGGGTCTCCCTAAGAGGCTGAGCTGAAGAAGGCACCTTCCTCTGGCCAAGGGCTTGACAAGCTTCTTCACCAGGTCCTCCTTACTCAGCCACCCAAGCTTGGTGGGCTCTGCCAGGGCTTGTCTTCCCTTGACCCAGGCTTGGAGAGCCTGGAGGCACGTCCACATCACCGTGAGACAGGGAGGATTGTAGTGCAGGAAAGACAAAAATGACCACACTCAAAGGTAATGGCTGTCACTTAAGAAGACATTATCTAGTGTAAAAGCAGTACAGTCTCTCAGATGCTGAAATCTCAACCAGAGCATCCCTGTCCAGCGCCTGGACCTCGGGGTGGCCTGTTCTGGAAAGCACAGCCAGGACCACTGCTCTCTGACCTCTCAGATGCTGAAATCCACCCAGAGCATCCCTGTCCAGCACCTGGACCTCGGGGTGGACTGTTCTAGGAAGCACAGCCAAGACCAGTGCTCTCTGCCCTCTGAGGCTACAAGCAGGCCTGCCCAGACACACCGAGGCTTGTCCTTCCTGTGACCAGTGGGGTCCAGGAATTTGTGATTGGTTCCTGGATTCCAGCTTGCAGAATCACAGGATTTCAAGCAGAAAGGTAGCTGAGAGATCGCTTGGGCTAACCCCTCAGGGAGGGAGGGTGGTACTACAGAAAGGGCTTTGAAGTCAGAAGCCCCGGATTTGAATCCTGACCATGTCCCTACCTGTGTGACCTGGGGAAAGTCACTTTCTCTCATGAGCCTCAGTTTCCTCATCTGTAAAAATGAGCATGTTGGACTCGACCTCCAAGGTCCCCTCCAGTTCTCAATCTGAGAGTCAATGAGCCTTTCATGTAGTACAGGGGCAGAGAAGGGAATAAGTATGAAGCACCTACCATGTGCTAATAATACAATGTGCCAGGCACTGTGCCAAGCACTTCACAAATTTGGTCCATGGCACTGTCCACTCCTCCCCTTTAGCTCCTTTTCACCGGTGTCTTTCTCCATTAGAATGTAAGCCCCCTCATGGGCTGGGCTGCCCTTTGGCACAGTCTTGAGGACAGTAAGAGCTAAATAAATGCATGCTGATTGACTAAGTGACAGGCATCCTCATGGGACATTAGATGTTATATCCGGAGCCCACAGCGTCTGGCTCATGAGAAACACCCGTTAATTCTAGACCAGCTCGAGCAGTTCGAGCCATCAGACCAGCAGAGGGGGCTGCTTAAATGTCTCAGCCTTACTTTCCTTCTCTGTAAAATGGGACTAACGAGACCTCACTGCACAGACAGCACTTTGTGAGATGGAGAGAATGAACAAAAAGCATTTATTAAGTGCTCACTGTGTGCCAAATATTGCACTGGTTCATCAAAGGAAGATAATGTACCAGGGTGGGAGGAGGTGGCCAGGGGGAGGGTCAGGGATCTCAGAGCTGTGTGAGTTTGGGAAAGCCCCCTGCCCTCCCTGGGCTGCCTCAGTTTACCCTGCACTCACCTGCAGGGAAACTCTCTCTAGAGAAGTCTCCTCACTTTTCAAAGGTCACAGAGCCCACCCCGGCCCCAGGACAAAAGGAATTTTCTCCTCCTTACTCAGCTACAGCCCTCTGTTTGCACTCGCAGGCCATCCTACCTTCTGTGAGTCATCACCTAGCATGTATCAAGCACCTACAATGTGCCAGGCACTGTGCTCAGCCCTGGAGCTGTCCAGCTCTTCCTCGGGCCACCTGTATCGAGCATGTGCGGGCTCAGAGCAGGGCCGGATGAGGCCAACGAGGAAGAGGATCTCAGCAAGGTACAGACACAGAGGAATCTATATCCAGCCACTGTCCCAAACTGACAGCACCCTACAGAGGGGCCTCCCTGAGGACCCCAAAGCTCCCTCTGTCGAGTGCTCTGCTGAGCGTGGGGAGCAGGGCTGGCTAGATGGCTGGCTATTCCTCAAAAGAAGCTTCCGCCACCAAGGTGGTAAAGAACCACGCTGACAATAACATTCTGATTGTTGTCCTCTGGTTATCTAACGGCGGGTATGCTTGTGAGCGCACACACACGCACGCACGCACGCACGCACGCATCTATACACCTACTCTCCAAAGACCATTAGCCTATCCAACCTGTAAGCAAACGCCTGAGATTCAGTCTTTTATAAAAGATTTCCAAGGACCAGAGAAGTCATCAGAGGTAATTGGGCCTAACCCCCTTGCTATGTGATGAGGAAAGAGGCCCAAGGTTCCACAAAGGGTCCGAGGCAAGATTCTAAAGCAGGTCTTACCAAATCCAGGGACAGGGCTATCCCTCCCAAACAGCCTAGTTCATGGCCAGAGCATCAGGAAGACCTTGATTCCACTCCCTTTTCTCCACACCTACTAGCTGAGTGACCCTGGGAAAGTCACAGCCAGGAGAATAAGCCCTAATGTAAGGGTCCAAGGAGATGACATACGCAGAGCACTTTGTGAACTTTTAAACTCCAGAGGTCCATAGCTCCTTTTTAAATATGGATGTGTGGTGCATTTTCTGGGGGGTCCCCAGATTCCGTCCAGTCACGCTCACCTCTCCCACCCTGGATCAGAGCCGCACTAAGTCAGTGTGAGCCTACTGCCTGGCCTGTTGCACCTACCAGCCCCTCCTCCCCCTGGAGCAGACCTCACTTTCGTCCCAGGCAGCCAGCTACCATCATACCATCAGCCCTGCCACTGTACACACCCTCCCTCTGACCTGATTTCCACCTCTGTCCTTGGCGACAGGATCCCAGTCAATAGTACTAGTACTTTGGGAAAGGGCATACCAACTGACAGCCCTGAGGATCACCTGACCTTCCCTCTTTGTCCCCAGATCAGAACTTCCCTCTGTGGCCACCACTACCCTCTGACTACAGTCATTAGAGCATCAGCCCTTGGACGGCACGAGTGGTCTCACTTTTTATATCAGCACTTGGCTCTGTGCAAGGCACACCATTGGGGATTAATAAATGCTTTCTCATTCATTTATTCCTCAACAAATGGGTAAAATTCCATTTTAAAAGGAAATACTCAAACATGGGAGCCCAACCAGGAACCCCCCTAATTTAAGGATAAAACATAGAGCCCCAAGAAAGGCAACTCTTCAGGTACCAGCTGGGGGAGGGCAATGGAGATCATACCCAGACACATCCCTTCACCACCTGCCATTTTTTGTTTAAAAAGAACACAACCATTCCTTCCTCCCCACTGGCTAGAGGGGGAAGAATGTGGGACTGAGATGAAGATCTTGGGTTTGAATTCTGATTCTGCTCCTATCTGTTCAACCTTGGACGAGTGCCTTCTTCCACCTTGACTCTCAGTTTCCTCTTCTGTAAAAAAAGACGGTCATACTAGATGGTCTCCAAGACTCCTAGGATGTTCTAAGTGTGATAATAATCACTATCATGATAACAATAATCGAGATGATGGGCATTAATGTCGCAGCTCTTCGCTAAGGTTAGAGCTGCTCTAAGGTGTGCATCTTGTCTGAGCCTCACCATGAACCCACGTGAGGCAGGGGCTGCAGGGATTAGGCTCCTAGGGAGGGGGAGCCCCAGGCTCCAGGTCCCACACTTAGGAAGCCCAGGGATGGCTTTGAATCTGGGGCTCTGCAAACCCTGACTTCAACTGGGTTTTGTCACCTGCATCCCAGCTTCCATCCCCTGGTGCTGCCCTTAGACCTTTGGCCAGTCACCAGGACAATGAAGAGTCTCCTTGCTCAGCTAGAGGCAGCTCTCTGAGGCCCCTTGGAGAGAGGCAGCTCTGTCCTCTGGGAATCACAGCTCACAGGGCTAGATGGAGCCATCAGAGGTGCCGTCTGCTCTCCCCTTGTTTGAGAGGGGAGGTAACTAGGCCCAGGCGGGAGAAGGGCGTGCTCCAGCTTGGACATGGAGTCAGGAGCAGACCTGGGCCCAGAACCCACATGGCCTTACATGCATGTTCTATGTACATACTTGCCTGTATGTCATCTCACCCATTAGACAGACTAGGAGCTCTCTGAATGCAGGGACCCCCAGGGCTCAGCGCACAGTAAGCACTTACTTCAGTGCTTGTCAATGGTGATCAGGTGGTGGGGGTGATGCTATCTTATCTAAAAACTAACTATACCCAGGTCTACATTAAGATAACGCTAGAGCTGAGGCTGAATCAGCTCCTACTGGTCTCCAGACACATTCCCTGCCTCTCGCAGGGGTCCTAACCTCCCTCTCCATCCTCCCTAATCCCTTCCCCCCATATCTTGGGGTAGAGATGATCATACTGCTGGCAGAGGCAAACATCAGGCCCCGTCCCAGACCCTGTCTGTGACTGACCCTCAATCAGCTCCTGGCTCTCCCCTGGCAGGTCCCTGTCCCACACACCTCGTTTCATTCATTGAACTGTTCCCTTGCTCTAGGGCAGGGGGAAGATCTCAGAGCCAGGGGATGGGATGCCCAATTCCAGATCAGGCCAGTTCCCTCTCTGGGCCTGTTTCTTGTTTTATCTCATGAGCAAGTGACATCGGCCACCTCTAGGGTCCCTTCCAACACTAAATCTGCAAGCCTAGGGCCTGTGTTCCTGTCACCTCCCCCAGTAAGGGTCAGGAGGCCTCCCCTCAGACCTCCCCAAGGGAACCTGGGATACCCTCTGGAGGCCCTATCGCTTTTGTTTTCAGGGTTTATGTCTTCTCTAAGGCAGGGCCTCAGTCTGTTTGGGTTTGGGGGAGGAGGGAGCCTTTTATTTCAATGGTATAGAGAATTCCCTGGTGAGGAAAAGAGGGGGTGTTAATAAGCCTGATAGGTCCTGGGGGACAAAAGGAAGGCAGGGTGGCAGAGTCAGAGGACTTCTGTTCCAATCCTGTCCCTAAGGTCGAAGACTTGGAACGAGAGGGGCCCTGAAAGATGGACCGCCTCAGGTGCAGCAAGAAGTCGTCAGAAGCAACCTCCTCCTCCTGCCCTGCCTGGGAGGACAAGCTGGGCCCCCACGGAACAGGCCAGAAGGAAAGGTGACCCTTACCCCTGAGTCTGAAGTGCCTAGGAGGGTGGGTACTCCTGTCTCACGAAGGCACAGAGGGTATAGGCAGAGGAATGGCCTAGCAGGCAGCTTCTTCTTCCTGTTTGCCAAAGACCAGCCCACAGCTCTATTTGCAAGTGGTAGACAAAGGGGAGAGCAGGGGCCAGGTTACACAGCTCCAATTCAATTCACATGCAAATCATTTAGGCAAATAGTCCCAGACAGAGGGACAGGTCTGTGGTCTCCCAAGGTGTGACCAGGGCCTCAGGACTCCAGAAAGGGGGCCCAGAATGGGCCTTATCCACTCCCTGGGCTTCTCTAAGGTCTGTGGGATAAGGGGTCGGTCTGAGAGGCCTCCTTCTCCTCTCTAAACTACTCCTCCCAGCAAATACGAGTCTTAGTGGTTGTTTTAAAATCCACCTTAGATGTGCAACTTTGACCTTGAGGAATAATCCAGCCCCCCCCTTCTGGGTCCCTGTTTCCCTATCCTAACTAAACAAGCCTCTCTCCAAAGCTCCTTTCTAACTGCATACCCTTAGGCTGAGCCTTCTTGGGCCTCAGTTTCTCCATCTGTAAAACAAGGTTTTCAGTTTCTATGCTTTCTCATAGCCTGAGTGTGCCTTGTGGAAGGAAAGGGGGAAAAATTTCCAAACCATTGGCTTGGCTCCTGAGAGCAGAGGTGTCTGCTCATGCCCAGTGGCAAACCACTGGCTCCCCCCAACCACTGGCTACTGGGGGTTGCTGACAGCTCCTGCAAGGTGGCGGGGGATGGAGGAAGCCCTGCAATGCCACAAAAAGCCTCCCCATGCCACAGCCCATGGCCCCTGCAGCAGAAATCTACTGAGCCCCAGCTGCCACTAACCAGACATCATGGAGCCTAGAGCCAGGGTTCTCCTGATTTGTCTGGCACTGTTGGCAAGGGAGTACAGGACACCTGGCAGGGCTTGGGAAAGGGAACTAGACCCAGGCAGAGTCCCAACTCCCCCCAACATCTACAGCTGGGCAGCCTCCCCCTGTATGCACACACGTGCACACATACACATATACACACACACAGAACTTCTCTCTTTCACACACACACACACACACACACATTGAAACACACACACAACTCATTTCCTTCTATGGAAAATAGAGAAGGGGAGACAGTTGATTACCAAGATCCCTCCCAGCTTCCATCATTGTGGGACCCCATGATCGCCCCAACTTTCAATCAAGACCCCCCCCAAAAAAGTCCTTCCCCCTCTATCCCACCAGAGGCATAAGCCCTCTACCAAAAAAGAGAATGAGAATTCAATGAACTTCCCCAAGACCTTCCAGCTCCACCACTGACCTAGCTGTGTGACCTTAAGCAAGTCACCTGACTCTGAGGCTCCATTTCTTTACTTCTAAATTGAAGAGTTGCACTAAATGATCCCAATCTCCCTGGAAGCTCAGACATTCTAAGGGCCTATGGTCCAGAACTCCCCGCCTCCCCCACCTCAACTACCTGTGGCCTTCCCTCTGACTTTGGGAGGCTCTGTGTCCCTGCCCTCCAGAGTGCTGGCATTACAGCAGCTAGATCCATGCCTGTGAGTGGGAGAAAGGGAGAGCCAGACCCGGGACAACTGGGCACCCAGTCTCCTCCAGGAAGCCTCCCTAGTCTCTCCAAACCCAACAAGAGTCCTCTCTGCATTCTATATTCCTGGAGCACTTTGCCTGCTTTTCTCCTGACTCTTTATCACACTTGTCTTGGAATCCTCCCCATCTGCTTATTTCCATCCCCAAGATCCCAGGATTTGGAGCTGGATGGGACCGTGGAGCCACCTGGCCCCCCTCCAGCCTAGGGTAGGATGGTGATTTGGCCCCAAGACCCCTGCTAGCTAGTACAGGAACTGCCACTTGAGAAGTCTGACTTGCTTGCACTGTACCAGGCCTGTGTTCTTCTATACACACACACACACATACACACACATACACACATACCTCTTTTTGACTAGGTTCCAGAGCTGCTTGAGGGCCTAAGGTTGAACTGGTGGGTACCCAGCAGGCATTTCATTAATACTTGAGGAATTCAGCTGAACTGAGCCAGGTTGGGAGAAAGGCAAGAGCCTTGACTGAGCTTCAGAAGCCAGCTGCTTCCTCACAACCTTCTTGACCTTGGGTAAATGACTTCCCCCCTGGGCCTCAGTTTCCCTATTTGTCAAAGGAGGGGAATGGACCAAGGGAGCTCTAAGCTCTCTGGCTGGGACATAGCAGAGTTGCTATGAATCATTCATTTCCTGCGGGCCTGCTGGGTTCTGTGGAGGGGAGGCCTGGAACAGCTGCCAATCTCTTGGCCACCAACCCTGTGGCTGGACGGGTATCCCTTGGCCAGGCTGGGCACGCCCTGGGTTGCCCCAAGACAAGCGCTGCCTCGGGCTTCTGGGCTAATTGATGTAAGCAGCAGTCCCGGGTTTCCAGGCCCCACTCTAGAGCTGCCCCCATCAGCCCTTCACCCCAACAAGCAACAGGCGCTCTGCGAAGGGGGCGCCTGGACCCGGGGCCAGCCTGCTCCAGGAGTTGCGGGACTCCTCGCCAGGTGCCAAGTGCCCCGGCGCCCAACACAGGAGGCAGGGGGGCGCAGTAGCACGCGCCCAGGCTTCTCTGCCTAGACGGGTGACCTGGGGCACGCTCCCGGCCCTAGGCTCAGTTTGCTCACCTGCCAAATGGGGCTGCCCCTGTTCTGGCCGCCCGCCCGCCCTCCTCCTGGCTGCGGTGGGTCTGTCCTGAGACCGGGGATGGGAAGCTTTGGCTCTGAGCTCCGCCTGGGGGAAGGGGGAAAGTTGGAGGGTCCGGCAGAGAGGAGGGAGGGCTAAGGAAAGGGGGAAGAGGAGGGTCCGGAGGCGGCAGAGACCCATACCTGGAAGGGGGAGGCACATACCTGGTGCGGGGACAGGGTCCTCGCCCTACGTGCCCGGGCTCCGGCTCCAGCTCCGGCTCCAGCTGCGGAGAGCCCGGCCCCTCCACCCGCCCCGCTGCAAGTTTTTCTCCCCGATGCGGCGGCAGCGGCGGCGGCGGCCGCCGAGCCCAGCCCCGCGCAGCGTAGCACACAGCCGGCCCGCCGCCAGTCAGTCAGTCTGCCCAGCAGCCTGTCCGTGAGCCAGTCTCGGGGGGCAGCCCGGGGGGGGGGGGGAGGGGGCTGCGCAGGAGGAGGTGGGAGGGGCGGGGTCGGGCCAGACGGCCTCCCATTGGTCCGGACGGCCCGAGGCCCGCCCCGGCCCCGCCCCCTAGCCGCCCGCAGTCCCAGCCCTTCCCCTCCGGAATGGTCAAGCTGGGGAAGGGGCGGGGGATGCAGGAGGTGGGGAAGGAGGTGGATCAGAACTCCCCGCCCCCTTGCCCCGGGACCTGTGGCCCTGAGCCAGGATGTATGCGCGGGACCCTGTGTGTGTGTGTGTGTGTGTGTGTGTGTGAAAATGTGTATGGTGGATGGATTGATTGGGGGGGATGTCTATGTATGCATGCATGAGAGAGTTTGTGTGCGTGTGTGTATACTCGTGTGTGCGTGTGAGCTGGGCAGAGGAGTGTCTGTGTGTGTGCCTGCGTGCGTGCGTGCGTCTGGATGTGTCCAAGAGGGATGTCTGTGTGAGAGCGTGCGTGAATGTGAAAGTGTCAGTGAAAGTGTTTGCGGGCGGTGTGTGTGTGTGTGTGTGTGTGTGTGTGTACGTGCTCGTCCGTGGAGCTGTAGCTGCGTGGAAGGGGGGTGCCTGTGCGCGGTGCCTGTGGACATCCATGGGTGGCAGGTAGACTAGGGGACCAGGCACTGCGGGAAAAGCCAGCGGGCATTGGGAAACCTGAGGGACTCTAGCCTCGAGCCCTGAAGCCTACTGCGAGCCCGTGAGTCTGTCCCTTCCCCTTTACGGGCCTCAGTTTCCTCCACTGTCAAATGAGGGTAGTGGCCCAACTCTAAAAGCGAAGCTTCTCCTGTCCCGAAACTCTGACTTGGGGTCAGAAAACGGGGTTCTAACCTTGTCTCGGCTCTTCGGTCGTGTCCCACTTTTCCTGTCCCTATTTGGGGTTTTCTTGGCAGAGATCCTGAGGTGGTTTGCCATTTCCTTCTCCAGCTCAATTTAAAGACGAGGAAACCGAGGAAACTGAGGGGGATGGTGTCGAATGACTTGCCCATGGCCAGTGATTTGCCTGAGGTCAAATTTGAACTCAGGTTTTCTTGATTCCAGGCCGGCACTTTATCCGCGGCGCCACCTAGCGGCCTGTTTCACTCGGGCAGTCCAAGTTTCCTAACTTCTTTGTGCCTCAGTTTCCTCCTTTGACAAATCAGGTCTTCGAATGGGCTAGGGTCTCTCCTTCCCAATGCACCTGCCTGTGCACACAACCAGCCAGACCCCCACCGCACCCCCACTGCCCTGGCTTCAGGCCCCGCGGGAAGCACCCTATAGTCAGTGACTGGAAAGCACATGGGGGAGAAGCCGGGCAATGCAACTCCGGCAATTCTCGGGTGTGCGTGTGCCAAGGTGCAGTACGCGGGTCCCAGCCCCGCAGCTCCCCTATCGCACCCCAGCCTCGCCCCGGGGCCTGGAGCTTTCTCTAGCCTCAGACACCCGCGCACCCTTCCCTCCTGGTCACCCCCAAAAGGCCAAAGCAAAGATGGTTCTGCAGCCGTCCCTCGACTGGAAGCTGGGGTGTAAAAAAAGGAGGAAGGAGACAGAGTCGCCGCCAGCCCCCAGCCTCAGCCAACAGTTCCTGACAGTGCCCAGACCAAGGAGCTTAAGAAAACTCCAGCTCCACGTGACACACACACACACACACACACACACACACGCCCCTGGGGAGGGGGGACGGGGTGGGGCAGCGAGCATCCCAGTCAGGTCTTGTGTGTAACCCTAACCCTTGGAAGACGCAGGAGGATGCCTAACAGGAAACCACGTTCGGAGATCTCGGGGCTGAACTTGTCAGCAATCGAAGGGGGAGGGTTGGGGCGGAGCGGCGGAGTAAAGACTTGAAGAGGCAAAGATAGAGATGGCTTCAGATTCTGCTGCACTTAGCTAGTACCACGCCAACGCCGCTTGCCTGCCCAGGGTCCTCATCTTTTAAATGGCGGTAATAACACCCCCTAGTATCCTTCTCATTTATCCTATGTTGGACCATTTCATGAGCGTGTACCAGGCACTGTGCTGAGCCCTGAGAACAGCCAAACTGGCCTGTTATGGCCTAACCTTCCCATTCCATCTCCTGCCTCCAAATCGCTTATACTGCTTCCCAAGTATGGAGTAAGCTCACTCCTCCACCCTGCCTCTTGCACCCCCTGTCTTCATCAGGATTCCCCTAGAGGGCCAGCTCCTAGAGTCAGCACCTTCCTCTCTCCTCCGGCTCTCCAGTGTGAACGCTGTCTCCCTCCTCAGATTACCTTGAGCTCGCTTTTTTGTGCCCTTGTTGTAACACGTTCTCTACCCCCAAGCCTCCCACCCCCTACAAGGGGGTCCTAAAGAACAAAGACTTTAATTTTCTGTTTTTGTATCCCCCAGAGCCTAGAACGACGCCTGAAAGTTTTCTTGTTCAGCAGAGACTGACTTTTCATGACCCTATTTTCTTAGCAAAAAAATATGAAAATGCTTTGCCATTTCCTTCTCCAGTTCATTTTACAGATGAGGAAACTGAGACAAACAGATTTAAGTGACTTGCCCAGGATCACAGCTAATATGTACCTGAGACTGGGTTTAAACTCCAGTTCTCCCCAACTGAGCTGGGTGCTCTATCCACTGTGCCACCTAGCTGCCCACAAAGCTGGCACAATGTTTAATATTTGTTGGATTGGATTGACCCAAAGGTACATGAGGGGACCCAAAGGAGAGCCAGAGAGGATTGTCCCAAACTTTGGAAAGGACAAGGCTCTGTCCAGCTCCTGGGCCATTCATAGTCAAAGCCATTTCATCACAATGTACCTTCCCCCAGATCCAATACCTAACCTCATGCTCAGCAGCCTCTCCCACAACACTGCCTCCTTCCCATCTGACTGCAGACTTGCCCAGGTCACTACACTCTGGAGAAGGACCACAGAACACTAGATATAGAACTGGGAGGTGGACCTATGCAGCCACCTACTTCAACACTCTCGTTTTACAGTTGAGACAACTGAGTCCGAAAGAGATGAAGCTATTTTCCCAGAGTCACACAGGAAGATCAAAGGTAAGATTTGAACTCAGGATCTCTGACTCCAGAGCAAGAGCTCTTTCCATTGTACCTCCTTGCTTCTCAGAGTTGAGGGTGTCTCATGCATGTCTGAGAATAACTCTGACTAGAAGGATGGTGATGCTCTAGACAGAAATACAGAAGTTTAGAAATGGGATGACTTTAGGAGAAAATATGAGTTCTGTCTTAGACATGTTGAATTTGAGATCTCTGCAGGACACCCAATGGGAAATAGCCAACAGGTAGTCAATGATTTGGACCCAGAGCTCAGGGGAAAGACCAGGGCTCACTATAGATCTGGGAGACATCCAACCTAGAGGCGGTGATTGAACTTATGGAAGCTGATGGGCCCACCGAAGATCCAGGTGAAGATGTAGGCAGGCAGGCAGGAAATCAGGGTCAGAAAAGAGATGATGGCTGGATATTTAGATCTGAGAGTCATCAGCATAGAGATGACAATGGAGTCCATGGGAGCTGATGAGAACACCAAGACAACCAGTATCAAGGGAGAAGAGAAGAGATCCCAGGGAAAAACCCTGGAATAGATCCATGCTAAGGGAACAGGACATGGGAGATAATCCCACCAAAGAGGCCGTGGTGAAGAGGCGAATCAAAAGAGATTAGCCACCAAAACCCAGAGAGAAAAGGTTCTCTGGGAAGAGAAGGTCTGAACCATCACCTGCTGTAGAGAGATGGGTGGTAGACAATGATGAGGACTGAGAAAAGGCACCTGGTTGTAGAGGGTAATGATAGCCTTAGAGAGAACAGCTTCAGTCAGGTGTGAAGGAGGGAGCCCCATGATGGTGATGGGGAGTGGAGGGTAGTAGCAAAGTGGGAACACCTTGAATAGAGTTTCCTCTGGGAGTTTGTCTCTGAACAGGAGGAGATTCCAGGGTGATTGCTGGAGGCACCAGCCGGATCGAGGGAAAGCTTTTGAAGGGTGGGGAGCTGTGGCATGTTTGAAAGCAGCAGGAAAAGAAGCAGTGGACTTTCAATGATTCATAATTACAGAGGGAGGTGAGTGACTGACATTTCAGTGCCCCAGAGGAGACTTTAGCAGATAGGATCAAAGGCAGAAGTAGAGGGGATAGACTGAAAGGAAAGGGGTCAACTGTTTCTCTGAGACAGGAGCAATGGAAGTGAGAAGGGCAGGGAGAGAAACTTTGAGGAGATTTGAAGCAGACAAACTGAGGAACAAAGGAGACTCAGGATGGGTGGCCTCAGTTATCTTGGTAAAATATGAGGCAAAGTCCTTGGATGAGAAGGACTGAAGGATGTGGCTTTGGTGGCTTGAGCAGAGAAAACAAGGCTTTGAACAGAGACCATTGGGAGTTTGATACAATTAATGAGAAAAATAAAAGGATCACCGTGTAGCAGTGAGGGCTCAATTGAGTATAACCAACACGGAATTGTCATGGGCCCTGTTAACCCAGATGTATGACTTCCTCTAGCAGCATTTAACAGTACTAGCACTAGAGAAGGCTGACTCAGAATGGAGCTTGGGAAAGAATGAGCAGCATGGTGGGATGAGGGATTTGAGGGGACAGGGAAGCATAAAGGTGAGCTGGTTAACTATAGAGATAAGGTTGCAATGGGGGGAAGGTCAAGTTTGAGCAGCAGTACTGGAGTGGGACAGCAGAGAGGTAAGAGGGACTGGAGCATGATGAGCATGAAGAATAGAGTTAGGAAGAGTGAGGCAGAACTAGGGACTGAAGGGTGTATGATGTGTTGGTTAGAATAAGGCTAGGTGGAGAGTCAGGAATACTGAAGTATTAATCTAGTTATGGGCCTCTGAGGTACCTTCTAGCTTTAGCTACAATCCTGTGATCTTGAATTAAGAAGTTATCATCTGAGAGGACTTTCAGGATTCTAGATCTTGGAGATGAAACCATCATGGGGGTCATTGGGATAAAGGTCATAGCCATCCATCTATGTGACTAATGTTGAAGTAAAGTGGAGATCACTGGAGCAGGGGTTGGGGTGAGTCCAGAGGCCTTGAAGGGACAGCCACATTTATTTTGAAGTCTCTGAGTATAAGGGCCATGGTGGAAGTGGAATAGAAGCCTGTAAGCTAGGTGCTGAGCCCTGGGAGAAAGAAGAGAGATGGCCCAGATATGAATAAGTTCCCCTAGGATCTGGATAAAATCCATCGATCAAAAGTCAATATCCTGGGTAATAAGTGAGGGGAATGAACAAGAGATGCCAACACCCCTAGGGAGGCAAATAACCTCATAGGAATCAACACTGAGCATTGGTGAGATGAAATTCATGACTGAAATACATCTTTTTGAAAGAAATGGCGTCTCTAAAAGGGAGAGTAGAGCGGTGTGTTATAAACTTCTATATCCCCAAAAGAGGGAATGGAAGGGGAAATCATGAAGGATCATATTGGTGTGAACAACATTGGAAAGAGAAAGACTAATAAATGCTATTGCTATTGAATATACTCCAGATCACTTGGACAGGAAGAGGAAATAGATGGGAAATTCAAGAAAACTTGTCATAAGCCGTGCAAAAGCATGGGATAGTGTTAGTGATAAGGAATTTCAGTTAAAGCACTCCAGCTAACAATTTCTTGACTTAACTAAATTTTCATTTCATCCTTCAAATGGTAAAGGGATCAAAAAAGAGAAATTCTATTCTAGGTTTGACGGAATGATAAGAAACTTAGAGAAAAAGGAAGGAGCACTCCACCTTAGCATTTGTGGTAGAGGAGAAGAAAATTGGGCACAATACGATATGCACTCAAGATTTGAGGAGAGCAAATTTCTTTTTTCATAATTTAATTTAATTTTTGTTACATTTTAAGTTCCAAACTGTCTCTCTCCCTCCCTCTCTATCTTGCACTAGAGAAGGGCAGCATTTCACACACACACACACACACACACACATCATACTATTCATAGTTCTACTTATCAGTTCTTTCTCTGGAGGTGGATAGCATCTTCCTTCATGGGTCCTTTGTAGTCAATATGAGTATAATATTCTTCAAACAATACCGTATACAACATTTGCTTGATTCTCTCATTTTACTCTTCATTATTTCAGGCAGGTTTTTCCATGTTTTTCTAAAATCAACCTGCTCGTTACTCGTTACAGTATGCTGGTATTCCATCACGATCATATACCACAAGTCATTCAGCCATTCCGCAATGGATGGGCATCCCCTCAATTTCCAGTTCTTTGCCACCACAAAGAGAGCTGCTATAAATATTTCAGAACATATAGGTTCATTTCCTTTTTCACTGATCACCTTGGGAAACAGACCTGCTGGTGGCATTGCTGGGTCAAAGAGTATAGGCAGTTTGATGACTCTTTGGGCATAATTCCAGATTGCTCTCCAAAATGGTTGGATGAGCTTGCCATTCTACTAGCTGTGTATCAGTGTCCCAATTTTTCCACATCCCCTCCAATATTTGTCATTTTCTGTTCTATCATTTTAGTCAATCTGACAGGTGCAAAATAGTATCTCAAAGTTTTTAAATTTGCATTTTTCTAATCAATAATGATTTAGAGCATTTTTCATATGACTATATATGTGTATATATAAATATATGTATATATATAGCTTTGATTTCTCCATTGAAAAACTGCCTGCTCACATCCTTTGACTATCAATTGGGGAATGAGTCATATTCTTTTAAATTTGAAGAAACTGTCTATAAAATCTCTTGCCAATTTTCTGCTTTCCTTCTAATCTTGGCCACATTGATTTTGAGAGCAGATGTCAAAAGGTTCAGGAGAAGGGTAGGTGAGTTCCCATGGATTCAACTCCGGAGGGGGTAAAATAGCCTGGGATCGATGGGAAACTCTCAAGAATGAAAATCTTAAGCAAACAAGAGAAAACCAGTGTTGTAGAGTTGAGGAGAGAACCCCGGAATTTGGAGCCAGAGGACCTGGGTTCCCAGCTCTGCCACTTGCTACCTGTGTGACCTTGAGCAGGTCACAAACCTTTGGATCACTGTTACCTCATATGTCTGATGAGGGGGTTAGACCACATGACCTCTAGGTTCCCCCCAGCTCTGAATCAATGACTTCATGAAACAATTTCAGTAAGGAGGGAAAGGGAGAAGTTATCTAAAGAGACTGATGCAGATGTACTGGGAATTCACTCAATACACAGACTTTTAAAAGGTGGGTAATAAAAGATGGATACTGAAGTGTGGCATTGTACTAGAAGAATGGAGTCAGAAGGAACTGGGACTGGAGGGGCAAGATAAGGGCCACAAAAAGCCATAGGCTGTTTTTTTTTTTAAAGCTACATTGTGGAAAAGAAGATCAAAGGTGCATAGATGGTGATAAACAGCTCAGTTTTCATTTTGTTTCTGGTTGTTGTGTTTTTTTTCTTGCCACAATCTTCGAGCAGAATGGACAAAACAAAAGTGACCAAGGTGGAGCATTAGAGAGCTCTTGCTACCCTGGATGAGTTTAATTTGAACTTGTGAAACGATGCTAATTCATTGACAATCCACGGGGACTGACAGGATTGACTAATGGAATGGCTTGACCACTGACAGCCATCTTTGGGAGCTCTGGAGGACCCCTACATTGGGCCATGTCATCCTGACTTTCAGCTAAAGCAAGAGGGCAGCCAATTACTGAACAACAACTTGGATTTCTGGACAAATCCTAGAAAGCATTGTTATAGAAATAGCTAATGAACATCTGGACAAGGAGGCGTTGATTGCAAATCATGCCAGGCTCCCCTCATGTCATTTTCTGAAAAAGTTACTAGCCTGGGAGACCAAAAAAAGATTGTAAATATAATTTACTCAAATTTCAGGAAAACATTTGACTCAGTATTTTTTTTTTATGATACACCTGTGTATTGGACAGAGAAATGTGGATGAGATTTGGTGAATTCAGAGCTGGTTGGACAAAAGAGCAGTCATGAATGGTTCCATAGTTGGAAAGAGGCCTCCTCTGAGGCCCTGCAAGGATCTGTACCTGGACCTGTGCTATTCAACATTTGTATCAATGATTTGTGTAAAGGTAGAGATGGTGGGCGCATCTCATCCAGAGACAACACCAAGTTGTCACACTGAATGATAGAGCAAGGATTCAAAAGGATCTCAACAAGCCTGAACATTGGGCTGACTCTAAGAAAGCAACATTCAATAGGGATGAACATCAAGTCTCATACTTGGGTTCCAAAATTCAACTTCACAAAGCCAAGATGAAAGAAGGTTGGGGAGGCAGTTATTCAAAAAGCATTTGGGGTATTAGCGGCCTGGGAGATCAGTACCAGGGGCCAAAAACTCAATGCAAGTTAGGATGAATGGTCACCCAGCAGGAAGGAGGTGAGAGTTTCCTCTCTTCTCTGTCCTGATCGGATCCCACCTGGAGCACTGGGTTCAGTTCTAGGAACCACATCATAGGAAGGACAGCGATAAACTGAAGGGTTTCCAGAGGAGGGCAGCCAGGATAAGGAAGGCCCTGAGCCATTCATATGAGGCTGATTGAAGGAACACACATAAATATTAAACACATATGAAAGAAATAAATGAGTACAAAGATGTTTCAAGAAGAAAAGAGAACAAATAAACTGTGATGACCAAGAAATGCTGGGGAAGCGTTACCTGGGCTGGCCTTCAAAGTGAACGTAGGCATTCTACAAAGAAAAGGAAGGGGAGGAAGGTGTGCGATCCAGACCCGAGGCACCACGAGGTGGGAGAGAGAGCAGTGTGCCCAGAACAGAAGGGTGTGGAGGGAAGCTGAGGGGTCCCCATTTGGGAGGAGTTTGAAATGCCAGGATGAAGGGTTTACATTTTATCCTAGGACAGTAGGGAGCCATCGAGGTGTTTGAAGAGGGAGGCAATGGGGTCAAATCTGAGCTTTAGAAATATCTATTTGGCAGCTAGAGGGAGGATAGATTAGAACATGGAATGACCCAAAGCAGAGAGACCATTGCAGTGGGCCAAATCAGAGGTGCTGCTGCCCTGAACTAGAATACAGAGTGAAGCAAAGGGAGAAGGATCCCGTTCTGCTGTGGAGATAGAATGGACAGTATTGAGCCACTGAGCAGATACTGGAGCAAGGAAGAGGAAAGAGTCAATGTTGACTCGGAGGCTGCAAACCTGGTTGACTGGAGAGGTCCAATATAAAGAGGGTAATTTAGAGGAGGGATTCTTCTTTAGGCTCTGCTGAAGCTGCTTTCTTAAAGGTCACCTGTGGTTATTTGCCAAAGACTTTGGTCAAGCATGGTCCTCCCTAACCTCCCTGTAGCCAGAGGACAGAAAAACCTTTGGCCATTGGAGCTGAAAGGGACCTTAGCACTGGTCTAGCCAAGCCCCTTCTTTTACCGAACAGAAGCCGAGACCCAGAGAGGCAAGGTGGAAACTTTCCTAACAGGCTCCATTCTTGCGCCTCTTTCTCTCTGTTTGTTACTTCCAATCCATCTTGTATCTCATTCATTTCTGCAGAGTTGTTTGTGTGTTGTCTCCCCCATTACATGCCAAGTTCCTTGAGAGCAGAGACTGTCTTTCTGTCATCACCTTTCTAAGTAATTATCACAAGGCTGCCACACAGTAGGCACTTAATAAGTGTTTATTGACTGACTAAGCCAGAGGCAAAACTGGTACTTTTTTTCCTGACTCTAAACTCCAAAGTCAGGCCTTGTCTCCTGCCTCCAAATCCAATGTTGATCTAACAACACCAGACCATCTCCTCACCTACAAAGGTGAGGAGGGAAGGACTAGAAGGACCCTGGGGACATGGGTGGAAGGAAGGAGTCCTGCGGAGAGTATGAAAGGGCGAGCATGGGGACAATGCTTCCCAGGCTTGCTGAGGTTTGACTCTGGGTGACCACACACCATCTGCCCCCTGAGCCTGGGAAAAATCACACCTTGGCACCTGGCCCTCTGTGCTACTGAAATCAAGGGCTCCGTGGGTCTCCCCAAGAAACTGACAGATGGGAAGCCAGGTCAGCACAAGCCCCTCCCACTGCTGTTTCCCACATGCCTGAGGCTGTTCCAGAGTTTATCATGGGCTGCCCAAATCTGGGTCATGAGGACACAGCCTTCTGCTGGTCCTTGCTGTGTGGACAGCAGTATCTCCTATCTCTGCCCTCAGACTTCACAGAGTCAGGCCAGTCTGATCCTTCTCAGAGCAGATGGGCATCTAGCTAATTAATTCTGTTCAGTATAATTAAATTCAAGTCATTTTAATTACACAAATACTTTTTAGATCCTACTATATGCTTGGGTCCTGTGCTAGATCTTGAGGCTAAGGGATGAAAAAAGACCCAGTCCCTGCCCTAAGGCAGCTTCCACTCTGATAGGAGATGTGATGTGCGGGTATATCAAAGGTGAGATCTAAAGTACCTGAGCAGAACTTGAGGAAGGAGGGACCTGTCTGAGGGCCTCTGACAGCACCCCAAAGCTCTCCCTCACAGGCCAGCGATGGAATTGCCATGCCCTTGGGGGAAGACACTTTCCAGAAGGCCCCATTAAAATGCGTGTGAACTGAGAGGTCAGTCTCTCCTGCCTCTCCTGAGTCCCACCTTACCAAAGGGCCCTAGTGCCCCCCTGTGGCACATCAGAGGTCAGTAAAGAAGGGACTCTTCATCCTTTGCTGAGCCACACTTCTCCCCTGGACATGCCAGGACTTCAAACCTCCCATTCTAGGATGCCCCAAAAAGACACTCTGCCCCTGAGGTGGCCAGAGTCGGCCTTCCTTCCCAACAGACTGAGGGGCTGTGAATGAGAGTCTCAAGGAGGTGGTGGTGGCTTAAGTCTAGGTAGGCTTGTCCACTCATTCTGGGGCCTAAGGACTGACTGTGCCCCTTCTGGAGTGATCATTGCCCCTCTTCGAGTCAGGGAATGTAGTTTGCCTCATTGTGCCCACTTTGTAGAAGGGGAAGTTATGGGCTGCTCAGGATCACCCAATAAGGAAAGAGAGAGACACTTGACTAGAATCTTTTGATTCCAAAGCCAGTGGTGTACACCATACACCAGAAAACCTCCTCCCCTCTCTGGCCTCAGTTTGCCCATCTGTAAGATGAGAGCATTGACTGGCTGTAAGTGCTCCCAGATTTGACCTCCTAGGAGTCTCACATTTGATGAACCAGGTGCACAGAGTGATGGGGCATCCTCATCTATGGGGGATGCATTTCTTCCCTCCAGTGTCTCCATTAGCTTTGCTGCCTCCCACAGAGCATGAGATGTCTCGTGATCATGACTTCCCCCAAGAGCAGAGAGCAGGAGGGCAGCCCCCTTAGAAGACACAGAAAATGTTATGGAATGGTTCTGGGCCAGACGGGAGGGAGGCCTCATCTCAAGGGGCTCCAATGCCCAGCTCTGGCCTAAGGAGGCAGCTGGGGATTCCCATTGAATAGCCATTTATCCAAACCTGCTCCAAACAAGGTCCTGCCTTGAACTCTGCTGGGTACCCCAAGATGAAAGTGAGCCAGGCCCTGCCCGAAGGGAGCTTAGAACATGGGACCTCAAGCCTGGAGGCCTGGATTCAACCCAGGGCTGTCCCTTCATAGCTCTGTGATGACTCTAGGCAAGTAAGTTCACCTCTAATCACCTGATTCCTTTATAAAAGAGGAACAGTGACATTCTCTGAACACTTTAAACTGCTGAAGGAATGGGGATGGTTTTTTCAAGTGAAGTGGGGGGGGGTGTTAGCCTGAAGGGTGATCCCTCCCCCAATCCCCCACAGATCTGGAGGGAAGATGGGGGAACAAAGCCTCCCAACCTGGGCTCCCTGGTCTTTTTAAAAATATATATTTGGACTCTCAATAGTAATTAGGATGGTAATAATAATATATGATGCCCATGATGGGCCAGGCACTAGGCTAAGCACTTGCAAATATTGTCTTATCTGATTGCAATATAATTTATTTCCTTCCATAGTTTATTTTATTCATTTAAATGATTCTGGAAAGGGGGCCCTGGGCCTCTCCTGCAAATGCCCAGGTGGTCCAGGGCACATCCAGAAGGGGAAGTGGAGAATCACACTGGTCAGAGGCTTAGAGCAGGAAGGGACCTCGGTGGTCTCTGAGTCCAGAACGCCCTTTTAGAATGGATGTGGTCTCATTCCAAGTGACACTAAGGAATTTCTATGTTCTGTGTTTGTGTGTGTGTTTTGTGTGTGTGTGTTTGTGTGCGCTCATGCACGAACAAATGCGCACACACACACACACACACACACACACACACACACATGACCAAAGGGCATTCCCCAATGGCTAAGTGTTCTAAGGACAAGAACAAACACTTCTCAGAACTCCAAAGTCTTCCCAGCCACAGAAGAATGCTCCAAACTGCTAATAAGGGAAATGCCACGGAAAACAACCGCAAGATTTTACCTTTCTGGAAAGGAGAAGAGGGGCAGGGGAAAACGAATACTTTAGTAATTTAAAATGTAAAACAGCAAAGGGGCTGCTAGGTAGTTGGTGTAGTGGATAGAACACCAGGCCTAAATTCAGGAAGAACTGAGTTCAAATCTGGCCTCAGACACTTACTGGCTGCATGACCCTGGGCAGCTCACTTTACCCTGTTTACCTCAGTTTCCTCATCTGTAAAATGAACTGGAGAAGGAAATGGCAAACTTCTTTAATATCTCGGCCAAGAAAGCCCCAAATGAGGTCACAGAGAGTCAGCCCCCACTGAATGACAACCACAAAACATCAGAAGATTTGAACAAAATGATATGTTTTTAAAAAGAAGGTATCTTTGAGCACCATCTGCCTTGTCTGTCCTCCTCACATGAGCCCCAGGCCTCCATGTCAGCCTATCTTCTGCCCCCTGGGAGCTTGGGGTCTCTTCACTCCTCTTTTAATGGAAGCTCCCCTAGGTCCCGTCTCTCCCTATTACAACATGAGCTCCCAGAGAACAAGGAGCTGGCGTCTGTCGGGATCCCCAGGGCTTGGCACACAGAAGTCTTGATAAATAGATTTCCACTCATTCATTCACTCCTGAAGCCAGCTGAGGGAGGTCCAGGGCCTTGCCCAGGGTTAGGTAGGTAGTGATCGGCAGGCTAGGATGGGAACCCAAGGCCTCTGACTCCAGTCATCCTTTTTTCTGCTTCAACTTTAGATCTTCTCATCCAACTCCCTTATTTTACAGATGAGACCCAAAGGGTACTTTGACTTTTTAAGGGTCTCATGGGTAAAAAGCAGGAATCAGAACCAGGTCCACTGACACCCAATCCGTCCCTCTTTCTGCTATTTGAGGCTAGGCAGAGGGCCATCTCAGGACCCCCAGGAGCAAGGAACTCTAAAATCCCAGGGCTCAGGGTTTCACAAAGAGGCAGCTTCCCCAGGGGGAAGGGGGGGACTCAGAGCTCGTCTGAATGGGAAGGGTCCTCTCCATAGTCACACCTCGCTTCTGACTCCAGCCGAGGCTCCTAGCTTGTTTGTGCTGGCCAGCCCCTCCTTATCACCCAGCTGGGGTTCTGATGACTCCAGGCTCTTTCCAACAACCACCCCACTCCTCTGTGAACAAGGATTTTCTTGGCAGAGAAAGGAGGGAAATAATGTGTCAAAAACAACACCAAAAGAAGGAGGGCCAGGTGCCTAGGAAGGAGAGTCAACCGCATTCAGGCTTGGAAATCCCCTTCTAATTCCTTAGGGACATTTTCCCCCTTTCTTTGTATTCTGAGTTCTGAGGACTTAGCACATAGTAGGCACTTCATAATGCTAGTCGGCTGACTGACTACCACTACATAAGAGGAAAGTAGTCTAAGAATTGTCTTTCCCACTTCACAGATCAGAAAACAGAGGCTCTGAGAGACAGAATAGTTTCCCCAAGGTCACACAGCTCAGAAGTCGGGGAGGGAGGATTTGAACGAAGGTCTCCCGACATGGACAGGGTCCAGGGCCTTTCCTCTGATCCAGTGATTGGGCCCTTGTGTTTTTGCTACAAAATGTGCCTTTATGGCCCCCAGCGTTCATTTAGGAGGTGGGAAGCTAGCTAAAAATGAGAAGACTTGAGAACCAAGGATGGAGTTCTGAGGTTCCAGAATCACAGGCCAGGGTCAGAACCCAGGCCAATCAGTGCCCTGCTTCTAGCCCCAGCACTCCTCCCCCTCCCACCCTGTCTCAGCCTCTCCCCAGGGCAAGTGGTGGTTCCCGAGTCCTGACCAGCCTGGGGCTCAGGAACAAAAACAGCTGATGCCTGAGATGCTGTTGGTGCATCTAGGCCTTCAGATCGTCCTTCCCACAGACAAAAACAAACAAAAAAAGACGCAAGGGAAGGAAGAAGGGAGAAGCAAAGACAGAAGGGAAGAGGGAAGGGAGAAAGAAGGGGGAAGGGAAGCAAGAAGAGAAGAGGGAGGGGAAGGGGAAAAGGGAAGGGAAGGGAAGAAGAGGGGAAGGGAAGGGAGGGGAGAGAAGGGGAAGAGAGGAGAGAGAAAGGGAAGAGAGGGAAGGGAAGGGGAAGAGAGAGGAGGAAAGGGGTAGGAAGGGGAGGGTAGGGAAGGAAAGTTCTTTTTTCTGACATCCAAGCTCTGTCAGTGAGCTGAGCAGAAGCAATGCTGACCCAGTCCTGCCCTTTGATGTCCTAGGGAAAGTGGCCCTTCCACCCCACGATAGGCTAAGGCGCAGGCAGCTGCTGGAATGACAGGAGGAACCTTTCCTGCAGGCATTGCAGGGATGGCTACAGAGACAGATGGGGCCTCCAGAGCCGGCTGAGGAAGCCAAAGGGTGATGCTAATAACAGCTGACATTCCCAAAGTGCTCCAGGCTCCCGAGTGCTTTCCAGTCATGATCTCATTGGCTGGCTTCTCACAGCAAACCTTTGAGGCAAGGAGATAGTATCATCCCCATTTTACGGATGAGGAGGCAATAGAGACAGAATCTATTTAGGAATTTGTGTATCCAGGGCAAGTACTGCAGGCTGCACCCTGGGGCCAGCAGCTCAGACTGTGCTCTCGGGTGAGAAGTGCATGGGATCCCATTCTTGGTGGGGGAGGCAGAGAGCCTGGACCCCTGGAAGCTACTGCAGGAGAGGGCTCAGCCTAGCCCATCAGCTTCTGGCTGCCTATTGTAGCTCATTCTTGCTAAGTCAGTGCCAAGTCCTGTCATTTCTAACCTGGAAAAGAACTTTGAGTTTTGTCAGCACCCTCTAAATTCTGTGCCCTAGGGCAAAGACCCAGCTGCCCCACACTAACTTTGACTCTTCATAGAGGAAAGTGACTGGTCTAGAGTCACCCAGCTAGTGAGCCTCTGAGGCAGAAAACCTCCAGGTCTAGGTCTCTTTCTGCTCTACCCCAAGTGTTGTGCCCTCCCAAGCCTCCAGTCCTAGGATCTCCAGCTCCCCCTACACACACACCCAAAGTCCTACGCTTCCAATGGACTGTGTAGTGGCCCATTTGTATTTGAGTTTGACATCACTGCCCTTCATTTCCACCAGTCTAGGCCCCTTTGGACTGAACGTCTTCATGATTGTGACCCCAGGAACTTCATCATCAGGGAACTCACTACCCTGGTGGTTGCATCACGCTTGGTACTCATCAGTACCCTCAGCATAGAACCCTCCGATTAGAGAGAGGAGCAAAGAACTCCTCCTAAAGCCTCCATCTGAAGAGGACTCCCCAACATCCCGTCCAACTGGTCTAGACTCCATCATGATCCACCAGGTAGTTTTCCATCTCCTCCCTCCTCCCCACTGCTTCCCCCATTAAACTGGAAGCTCCTTGAAGGCAGGAGAGGCCATTCTTTTTCACACTTGTATCCCCAGCCCTTAGCACAATGTCTGACACATGGTAGGTGCTTAATGTGTATTGAATGACTTACTAACTGTACCCCCAAAAAGTACATGGAACAGTAGAATCAAGGGCTGAGCTCACTGGGGATAATTCCAGGTCATGGTCTCCCACAGGGGACAGACTGTCCCACCATGAACCATTCTAACAAGGAGAAGACTTGAGAACCTGCCCAGGGGGGTCATGTGATCCACCCACCTTCCTCCTGAAGCCCCCAATCCGCAGATGTCTGAGTCACTCATGTCCCCCTGGGAAAAATCAAGGCTGGGTGAGGCTGCGGGGGGAGCCACAGGCAGCAGCTGCCAAGCCAGAATCTGGGGTCTGGGCCTGGAAATGGAAAACAGAAAGTAGAAAACTTTCCCTACCTCCGTCTGAGACCCCCTTGGAGTACCAGACTCTTGTTAGGTAAGCCTCCTGAGCTCTCAGTGATTGCAAGCCCGGA
Organism: Phalanger gymnotis; assembly: GCA_028646595.1. NCBI lineage: Eukaryota > Metazoa > Chordata > Mammalia > Diprotodontia > Phalangeridae > Phalanger > Phalanger gymnotis. The sequence goes on along the minus strand of CM053625.1, from coordinate 324,945,176 downwards.
AGAGGAGGGCAGGCCAGCCAGGCATGGGGAACCACCCAAGCAAAACATGGAGGCAGACAGTGAGATGGACATAACTGGGTACAGAGACGGCCAATCTGGCAGGCAGCAAAGGATTATCAGGGCAGTGTGATAAGCTGCTCAATCAATTAGTCAATAGCATTTATTAAGCACTCACTACCAGGCATTTGTGGTGGTTGTTCAGTCATGTCCCCATTTGGTGGTTTCTTGGCAGAGATACTGGAGTGGTTTGTCATTTCCTCCTCATTTTACAGATGAGGAAACTGAGGCAAACAGGGTCACACAGCTAGTAAATGTCTGAGGCCAGATTTGAACTCAGGAAGATGAGTCTTCCTGCCTCCACACGTAGCACTTGCTCCACTGCCCCAAGTACCAGAGAAACAAAGATGGGAATGAATTAGTCCCTGTCCTTGAGGAGCTTATATTCTAACTGAGGAAACAACAAAAACACCACCACCATTCTACACATGTATATTAAAATATGTATACGGCACATACTTTGTACATCCTTATACACACATGTTATATGCACATGGACACATATGTATAAAATATATACCAAATAAAGTCAATCACATATAGTCAAAAATATAAATACTAAATAAAGCTTTCTCATACCCATTGTATAGATAAGTACACTGAGACTTGGTAAGGCAAGTAAGTTACCAAGATTCATACAGCTAGTAGGGGTCAGAACCAAGTTTTGTCATAAATGTCCCAAAGCCAGCTCCAGCATTCTTTGAATGAATGAATGAAAACACATTTATGTGGTACCATCCTAAGACTGGGGATACAAAGACAAAATGAAAATGGCCCCTGTCCCCCGGGGTTGGGAGCTTTGTCTGGAACTGTTGGCATCTTCATGGGCTGTGGCCATGCCTGTTACCTGTTCCTTGTGCAAAGGAAATCAGCTTCTGGACCTGAGTATTATCCAGTTTCAAGGGAGTAGGCTTGACTGATTGAGTCTCTGCACTCACTAATATGGTTGGGTCTTGGGGATCAGGACCACTCCCTTTAGAAGGGGGCTACAAGTTGACAAGGAAGCCTCAATCAAAGAGGGGTCGCTGGAGTTGAAGGAGAAGGCAGAAGGGCTCTCCCGGGGCATTGTCCTGGGCATCTGCACAGTCCTCGTGATAGCTGGAGGCTGCCAGGGAGAGATGCCAGCAAGATGCAGCAGAGAGGAATCCCCTGAGGGCCTGGAGCCCAGGCATTCCCTCACTCCAGCTGTGCACAGCCTGGGGCATCTTCTCAGCCCTCGAGTTGGGGCAGGGCAGAGGGTCTTTCACCCTGGCAGTGCCTGCACCCTAGAATTCTAGAGGCACATTGGAGTTTTTGGAGCCTGAGCTAATGAACAGTGCCCGACTGCCTGACAAGGATCCTCAAAGGAGCAAAACCCCCGCCTCTACTCCCTGCTCCTCCTGGGAAGTCTTCACAGTGGGGAGGGGAGCCCTTCCAGTAAACCCATGTTCACTCTCCCCGGCGAGAGTCTGAGCCCTTGGAGTTCTGCTGCACCTTCGTTTCCCCTGCAGTTAAATGGGCATAATAATGTCCCCACTGCCTACTTCCCAGGATCATGATGAGTAAAACACTGTAAAACATAAGACACTACAGAAAGGGAGATCTTTGGCAGGTGTTTGCCTCCCTTTGGGGATCTTCTTAGGATGGCCAAGCTGTGTTTCATCTGCAGCTGAATCCAGGTCCAAAGAAAAGGAAAAGGACCCACACGTACAAAAATATTCATAGCAGCTCTTTTAGTGGTGGCAAAGAACTGGAAATAGAGAGGAGGCTCATAGATTTGGGAATGGCTTAACAAGTTGTGGTATATGAATGTAATGGAATACTATCATGCTATAAGAAATGATGAGCAGGAGGCTCTCAGAAAAGCCTGGGAAGATTTACATGAACTGAAACAGAATGAAGTGAGCAGAACCAAGAGAATACTGTACAAAGTAACAGCAACATTGTGTTATGATTAACTGTGAAAGACTTGGCTACTGTGGTCAAGGCAATGATCCAAGACAACTCCAAAAGAACCATGATAAAAATTCTATCCATCCCCAAAAAGAGAATTGATGGCGTCTAAATGACAATTCTTTCTTATTGTCTTTTTCCTGTTTTTTTTTCTTTTGCAACATGGCTAGTATGGAAATATGTTTTGCATAACTTCACATGTATAATTGCCTTCTCAAGGCAGGGAGGGAAGAGAGGGGGAGAATTTGGAACTCAAAATTTCAAAAAATGAATGTTAGTGATTTCACATGTATAATCTATACCACATTGCTTACTATCCTGGGGGGTGGAGGTAGGGAAGAATAGAATTTGAACTCAAAACTTTTTTTTAATGTTAAAAATTGTTTTAACAGATAATTGGGGGGAAACAAAATATTATTTAAAGAAATAAATGTAAAAAGTTTACATGTAATTGGGAAATATTTAATAAAATAAAATGTATAGAGAGAAAACCAAACAAGTTCATGGATCCCGTGTTAGTACCTTCTTTGGACCTAGAGTAAAAGGAAGGAGAATCTGCTGGTCAGTGTGGATGGTCTCTTGCTGAGATGAATCTTTATGCCATGAATATTCTATGCCCTTGGAATCACAGGGGCCACCCAGTAACATGGCCCAGCCCCTTGTGACAACTCACCTTCAGTGACAGAGTCATTGACCAAAGAGCCAAAAGGAGAGGGGGAGGGATGCCTTCAGATGCCACCTCCAGCCGAGAAACAAAGAGACACTGCATTTGTCCCTGTTTTGTGCCCAGTGGGGAGGGGGAAGAGAGAACAGAGAGGGGGAAATCTCGGGGGATGGAAATTCGCTTCTGGGACCTCTTGGCTCAACCTGTAAGTGGATGACTAAGGGCCACAAAGGTTTCCTTGCCCCCTCCCCTTCATTGGATTAACATTGAACAAGGTCCCATGCCCTGCCCCCAGCCCTCTCACAGCCACCCCAGAGGAATCGTCAGGCTCCCCAAAGTCCTTCTCTGTCCTCCCTCCTCTCGGGGGTCCCTCTTCTTCAACAGGCAGATCCAGCATCACCTTCGCGCTCATGAGAGAATTAACTGGAAGGCTTGCCAGGTTTTTGGTTTAATTCTCCCAGCAACCCTGAGAAGAAGGTGCTATTTCTATTCCCAAAGTGCAGATGGGGAAACTGAGGCAGAGAGTGGTTGAGTGACTTGCCCAAGACCACCCAGCTATTCAGTGGCTGAGGCAGCATTCAGGTCTTTGTGATTCCAAGTCCAGCCCTGTATCCACTGTGCACATGGTAAGTAGGTGTTCAGTAAGGGCTTATTGATGGATTGATTGACTGGTGGATCACTCCCCTGCAGCTATAGACTGGCCCAGCTTTGTGGATTCAGAACCATCCGAGTGCCAGGAATCACTCAAGTTACGGAAAGGTCTCCAGTGGAGGGCTCCAAGTCTCTGTGCATGTCCTTGTCCTCATCACCATTTTTGCTCCTGACTTGGATAAAGATAGTTTGCCTGTGAGAGGCGCAACTGGCACAGCCTGGGAATTTAGAATGTCAGGAATCTAACCAGATGAAATGTCATAGAGATCCATCAAACCAAGCACATATTAAGCACCTACTACATACAAGGAACCAGGCTTAAGATTTGAATATAATGGGGTAGACAACAAGTACACACACACATACACACACACACACACATACATATACATATACATATATATATGTATATATATACAGAAAGAGAGAGAGAGAGAGAGAGAGAGAGAGAGAGAGAGAGAGAGAGAGAGAGAGAGAGAATGAGAATAACTTGGAAGAATTAAATACAGAACAATCAACTACAAAGTAGTCTGGTCTGGGAGAGAGGACACCAGTAGCTGGGGGAGGGAACCAGCATTTATTAGACACATACTGCAAGCCTCCAGATTGTCTCATTTGATCCTCATTTGAGGGGGATGATCAAGAAAGTTCACATATAGAAGGTGGTGCTTGAGTTAGATCTTGAAGGAGAAGAGGGAGTGCATTCCTGGCATGAAGGACAGTCAGTGCAAAGGTCTGGAGGTGGGAGATAGAGAATTGTAAGTGAGGAACAGAAAAAGGCGGTTTGGCTGGATCACAGAGGGTGGAAGTGGGGGGAATAATATCTAATGAGGCTGGAAAGGTTAGGGCCATATTGTGAAAGCCTTTAAGAGATAAACAAAGGAGTTTATTTTTATTTATATATCCTAGAGGCAATAGGAAACTTCTAGAGTTTATTGAATAGGGGAATCACAGGGACAGATCAGCTTTTAAGGAAAATTACTTTTTGGATGTGGGTGGAAGATCAGCAGAGAGAGACCAATGGGGGTCACTGAGATATCTAGGCACAGAGGGATGAGTCCAGGAGTGAGGGGAGAGGAAGGGTCGGAGGCCAGAGATGCTGTGAATGTGAAAATGCCAGAGTGAGTGAGGAGCCCAAGGGATGGGGGATGGGGTCATCGATTCTGGGTGATGGAAGCAGGGTGGGGCCTTGGACTGAAGCGGGGAAGTTGGGGGGGATGGAGGAGAGAGAACTAGTTGGCTTTTAGACCTGGGTTTGAGTATTTGGTGGGATTTAGGGGAGTTAAGCTTATCCTATTTGACCCCAGAGGACAGCACAAGGACAGATGGGGAGCAGCTGCAAAGAGTCAGAGTTAGGCTTGGCATCCAGAGAGGAATGGGCCGTCTGGGAGGTAGTGAGCTCCCCATCACTGGAGGTCTTCAGGCCTGCAGTTTCCTCTTGCCTCTACCCCTAGCAAGTGCCTGGCCCTGGGAATGTGGTGGGGGAGGCAGGACTGGGGCTTCTCCTGAATGGCCCCGTGGGCAGCCTGGCCCCAGCCACTCACCTGCCCAAGGCAGACCTGGCTGGGAGGACGCCCTCCTGAGGCCCCTGTCAGCACCACACCTTGGCTTTGCAGCTGAGGAAAGGAGCACCAGGCATCCTGCTTTCCCTTAAACATCTGCCTGGCCTGGAAGACCTCCATCTTTAGCTGCTAGCCCTGCCTATGCCCCATGAACCTGGGAAAGGGAGGCTTGAGGCACCTTTCAGCATCCCTTGGATGGCTGGATTGGGTGTAGTAGAAAGAGCTCAGACTCTGGAGTCCAAGAACCTGGGTTCAAATGCACCTACTTTCTATGTGACCTTGGTCCAGTTAACCTCTCCAGGCCTCAATGGCCTCATCTATAAATGAGGAGGCTGTACTAGCTTCCTCTGAGGCCCCTCCTAGTTCTAGAGCATGAATCTAAAACTGGAACTCTAAGCTCAGCTCTCTAGCCACATGGCACCCTAACTCCATGAGGTCCCTTGTGACTAACATCCTATGAACCTCTAATTTGGCTTACCTGTTTGACCCTCTCTTTGACAGAGGGTAAAAATTACGACCAACCCATTCTCTTGCCTTTTTTTCCACACTCCCCAACTCGCTGACCATAGCATAGCTGGTGGGATTGAGCCAAGTGACCTTTGAACCACGATTGGGCCCCTCGGTGGGCCTGGTCTTAACCCATGATCCTCATTGGCCCAGCTGGTCTGGGGCTCACAGATAGCCAGGGGAGAACATACTGATCCTGGGAGAGGTGGAAGAAGGATCTGGAGCAGAAGCCAGCTGCCAACCATCTTGCGACACTGCCTTCCCAAGAAGCTGCCCTCATCCCTCAGTCGCTCTACTCACCAACTCTCAGGCCTGGGGAAGCTGCTGCCAATTGTGTTTGCAGGTTGTCTGGGGGCAGGAGGGGAGGCAGCTGGGAGGGTAGAAGGAGGAGATCATCTGGGAGGCGCCAGGCTGTCCAAGGAACACCTGTAGGCTCTCTCTGGTTCCTATAAGAGGGATGAAGGGCAACTGGGGAGGCGTTCCCTGGGGATTTCAAACGTACTCCTGCCCAGGCAGCTTTGGGGAGAAGGGCTTCCCTCTCTTCCTGTGAAGAGAAAGGACTGGGTTGCTGCTTGTTCCAGGAACTCCATGACTATGCACCTGCTGGTGAGGTGAGGAGTCTGGGCCGGGGCCTAAGTGGGGGATTGAGCACCCAGAAATGGGCCTGCTGAAGGGCAGAGAGAAGTCCTGGCTCTTCTTTTCCCTCTTGAGAGTCAAAGGAACTCCTGAAGCTCCAGAGCCAGGAGAGACCTTCAAGGTGACCCAGCCCCACTCCATCATTGACGGCCAGTCCTGGGGTTGGGCACCAGATCCTGGCACCTCCTTTGGTGCCTCCAAAGCCTTTTCTTCCCGAATGTTCTTTTCAAAAACTTTTATGGGCTTGTCGAATATCCACAAACCTGAGCATTTCCATATAGTCAGAGAAAGATTGCCTACGAAATATCGAGTCACCATCGTATGTCATGGAAAACATCTCTGTCGAGACCAATGCCGGTATGCCTGGCTGGGTCCTCTCCTGATGGTCTTTCTGTCCTTTTCTGTGAGTCCTTTTCACATTTGATGGATGCTGTCTCTTTGATTTTATGCTTCTTTCATGCTTGCCCCACTCCTCCTTTTTAAAAAGCCTGGAGCTGCACAAAGGTATTGGTGTAAGAGGCATGGAATGAGCCAGCCATCCCTGGTGGGTCTCCTCCTTCTCAGACTCAGCTGGTGGGCCTCTTCACTATTCTGCATCTCATCCTTCTACCAGAACCCAAGAGGTCATCTAGTCCAATCCTTTGTTTTAGAGATAGGGGAACTGAGGCACAGAGAGAAAGGATTTACTGGAGTTTTGCACAGCAAACATGTGACAAAGGCAGGATTCGAACCCAGGTCCTCTGACTCGAAATTCAGTGTCCTTTCCAGTTCTTGCTCTCCTGCCCTAGTCTCTCCCTCTCTGCCTCTCCCTCTCAACAAGTGGTTGTGTGTTTTTTCCCCTTCTGTAGATTCATCGTCCTAGGAGCATTGGCTCCTTTGATACAGATGAAAGATGAAACAGTTTCAGGTAGGTCTGGAGATGGAAGGAACCTCAGACGCCATCTAGCTCAACCTCCTCCCTTCCAGATCAAGAAACTGAGGCCCAGAGAAGGAAAGGGATTTGCCCACATCCACCTAGGGTCCTGAGTCCAGGGTTTTTCCCATTGGACGACCCCACCTCTCGTAGCTGTCAAGTCTACTTGGAAATATCACAGAGTGTGAGAAGTATGGGGACTTGTGGTGTAGACCCTCCTTTGTTTCTTAACTGCTAGACTTGGTGACCCTGGAATGCCTTGGGAGCCTCTCAAGAATGACCTTCAATGGAACCTACTTCAAGGATAAGTATTTGGACTTCTATGCTGTTGGTAAGGAGAGCAGATTCTGCTGACCTAGCCCTTGACCACTTCCTATTCTCATCCAACTCAGAATACCTTAGTGTTTCCTGTGTGCCAGATGCTGGGGATACAAGGACAAGTAGTTCCTGCCCTCAAGGAGCTTCCCTTCCATGAGAGGGAGGTTATAACACTCAAGTATTGACAAAGAAATGTCGGGAACACTGAGTACTTGGAAGTGGGGATGGAACAGGGCAGGGGCTGTGGGGCAGAGCCAGAAGGGACTCAGGTAGGAGGTGACTCCTGAGCTGGGACTAGGGGCTAGTGCCAAGGGGACACCTGTCCTCCTTTGTTTTCATGGTGTTAAGCTTTTATGGCATCCACTGAGCCTCTAATGTCAGAGCATCCTCCACATGATTGTCCATGGAACAAGTTGTGCTCCAGGGGTCCTTCTTGCTCCCTACTTCTCTTCTTGGTTGGTCATGACTGCTCCATGCCAATCAATGGCCTAGAGAGGCTCTAAACAGCCCTATTGGCCAGTGGTTGGCAGTGATGATTTACTCTGGAGGTACAGATGCTGCCTCTCCTCACAGAGAACATGGAGGGCTGGTAGAAGTATCCCATTGCCAGCAATCAAAGATGTGGATTCTTGCATAAAAGGCACATTAAAACTTGCCACAATAATGTGGTTCCCATAGAATCATAGATTTTTAGAGCTAGAAGCAACCTTAGAAGTCTTCTACTCTAAGATCTCCACTTTAAAGCTGAGGAAACTGAGGCCCAGAGAGGTCAGGGGACTCTCCTAAGGTCACCTAAGTAGTAAGTGAAAATCCAGAATTTGAATCAAGGTCCCTGACTCCCAAACCAGAGCTCTTTCTACAATATACAGAACTAGCCATCCATGATGGGAGCCAGGGCAAGCTATGGTGAGGGTTTGGGGCTCAAAGGGACCTTATAGTAGAGGTCACCAAGTGGTATAGACATGGAGCAAGAGGGTACCTCATCCCATTTTACAGATGAGAAAACTGAGGCTCAATGCAATTCAGTCAATCAGTAAACATTTATTAAACATTATTACTATGTACCCAAAATCAAAGTGGGGATTAGAATTTAAATCCTCAGACTCCAACCCCAGGAAAGTGACATGCTCAAGGTAATGCTGCTAGCTGGTGGTCAGAACAGAGCCAGATTGCCAGCCCAGCTGGCAAGCATTAAAGACTGTTGATGAAGGCAAGACTTTGTTCCCAGATCAGTTTGGCACAACAAGGAAGATAGATGATGCCTTGGCCACTCAGTGTGGCTACACCATCGCTTCTGACCCCTGGGGCAACGTGGAGTTCCGAGCATCTCTCCTGAGCTGTTACTCTGTCATCCAGGTGAGTCTCCTGTCCACGTCCATCTTGATCTCACACAGGTACAGCACATGGTTTTCATGAGGATCCCATTCAAGCAAGGCTTCAGCATCTGCCGAGTGCCTGACACTGAGAGAAGGCTCGGGGAATGATGATAATTTACCATCTTTAAGGCTGTGAGATTTAGAAGCTGTTTTTCCCCACGTGAAATAAATCAAGCATTTGGCTAATGAGCTACAGCCTCTGGGAGCACATGAAATGGGAGTTAGGGGAAGAGTTTCTGTATGGGTCTTTCCTCTGCCCCTCCCCAGTCCATTGTAAACTCCCTGAAAGCACCGATCTTCCCTTCATTTTACAGGGAAGGGAACTGAGGCACAGAGAGAAGGCATTGGCAGGAGATTTGTCTCTTTATTCCCACCCCCCAGCCTTCGCATTTAGTTGGCAGTCAGTGTGCTCAAATGGAACAATTTACAAACGTCAAATTCTGAGCTAGAATCACAATCTTGAGGCTATAAAAGTAAGAACAGTCTGCAAACCCAGTGTCCTTGACTTCCATTCCTGGGGAGGTCCTAGAACAGACCATTTAAGGAGATGATTGTGACCATCTAGAAGGAAGATCGGGGATGGCCAAAAGCAGCTCATAGCAGCGTGAGCTCATTTCCTTTTTGGACAAGATTACTGAGCTTGAAGGGAATGCCCAGGATGGTCATCTGCCTTGGTTTTAGCAAAGTATGTCCAGTCTAAGAGTCAGAGGGGCAGGAGGTCTCCAGCGGAGGGGCCCGGCATCTATCCCTGGTGCTATTGTGCTCTACTCTTCTAACATTCTTTTAATTGGTGACTTAGATAAAAGTGCAGATGATATTCTCATCAGATTTGCAGATGGCATTGAGCTGGGAGGGAGAACGAACACAGTGGATGAGAGTCAGGAGCCAAAAAGATCTTGAATGCCTTTGACTAATTTGAAGGATTGCAATGAAGTATTCATATGGCCCCAGAGGTCAAAACTGGGGACAATGCAGTGTAAATCTCATGGGCATCAAGAAATGCTAAGCTACCTCCAAAGATAGTAGACCAGGGAGGTGGTCACTGTCCCATCTCCTGATGTGGACATCCAGTGTGGGTGACCACTCATCAGATATGTAATAAAGAAGATTCTTTCTGAAATGGGTTAGATGGCTGCTGAGGTCCCGTCCAACTCTCAGATTCTGTGATTCTATAAAGGACCCTAGAAGCTTTCCATACCTGAACCAAAATCCATGCTCCAGCACACCTGAGAAGTGGCCATGTGGTCCTTGCTTAAAGACCCCCCCCCAGTGAGGGGCAACCAGCCCATTCTACTCTAGGATGGCATGTGGGCTCAGGTACTAAACTGATTCACAGTAACAGTAGAACATTCCTGGTGACAGGATGTGCGATGTCTAGTCTGGCTAGGTTAAGCTAAGCTCATAGGGCACTCTCTATAGATGCTACTACCTTGGGTCCTGAACAAACTCCAAATGCTTGACTGTCAGATGAGCCCCTCCAGTCCTGTCTCTTCCCTCCTAGAATGATGTCAACTTTACAGTAACCGTGCAGGTCCATGTCACCTCTGATCCCCAGCGAACAGAGGTTGCTATTTATCAGAGAAGTGTGAGCTGCTCTTACGCATCCTGGTGTTCCAGAGAAATTGTATGTGAAACCAACTACATGGAGGTAAGGGCGAGTGGTAATCTGCTCCTACCCAGGGGGCCAGATGGACTGAAGGGTGATGATGGATGGAGGCCATCTCTGGGACCACTTTGTTAACCTTTCTCCTTGGAAAGACCTGCCAGGGAACTTCCAAAATGCAAGGCTGCTGCCAAGTTTCAGTAAGTCATCAGAGAAGGAAGTGGAGTATGAGTGTCAGAAGCTCACCTTCGTGAACAATAGCAGTTGCACTTTAAGGTCTGCAAGGCAATTAATATACTCACTTGACCCTTGTAACCCTGTGATAGGTGCTAACTGTACCTGCTTTTACAGAAGAGGAACTAAGGCTCAAAACTTAAGTGACTTTCCCATGGGTACATGTCTAGAAAGTATCTGAGACACACTTTGAATCCAGACCTTTCTGACCTCAAATCCAGAGCTCTGTTGACTTGTTTTCTTAGTTTGGTAAAGAAAATTATTTCTCACACCTCCTTCCCAAAGGTCTCTGTTAAGAGAGAAGTCCCACTCGTCCCAGCCGACATGCTCCAGGATGAACCTGAAGACTGGGCAGCAGCATTCCCAGAGGTAAGCCTGTCAACCATCCTACGTTCACGATACTGATCTCTGACTTGAATGAGATGCCAGCTTCCTTCCTGTTAAATCAGGAAACTGGCACAAAAGAGGGTTCCAAGCCTTTTCCAACACCATCTTCTGTTGGCCCAGGCAACATCTGGGGTGGCTTCCATATGGCAGATTGTCTTTCACGTCTTGACTGGAAGAAAGGTTATGCTGGTGAGCGATGCCCATGGTGCTGGCTATGGAATCAACACAACAGACACAAGGATCCTCCTGCGAGCGGGCTTCAGTGCCCACGAGGCTCAGCAAGTAAAGGTTGGCTAAACTCCCTACAACCAAGATGATGGTTGCCACAGGCCTACAGATCGGTCACCATTAGAAACAACTTCTTGAGCTTTCATTGGGTTCTTCTTCTTGGTAGATTGAAGGAGTTACTTTCTCAATCATAAGATCCAGCACATTCTACAAGCAGCGCTGGGTGATCCTCATGGTGGACACTGCCATTGCTTGTCCTACGGGTAAGAGATGAGCAAGAACCCTGCTCTTTGCCTCTTCCCTCTCCCGGTCAAATTTGGGCATTTACAATGGAGACCAAGGCTTGCTGGAGATTCCTAGAGATGCTCAGGAGCCTAAGCTGGGTCTGTGCCCTTTTAGCATAAAGGCCAAAGGCCTCTACTTGGCCTTCTAGACCCTCTTGCACCTGACCCTATTCTTCCCTTTTCATGGGACTAGCTAACTGACTCCTAGTTCTTTGTGGGAGCTGTCCGAGGTGCTAAGCTCCCAACAGTTCCATGAGATAGGACCCATATTCTTTTCCTATTACAGATAATGTAACCGACTGGGTCTGGACCAAAATACCTTGTCCAGGACCCCACCACCACTAAGCAGCTTAGCAAGGCTTCTGACTTGAACCTTCCCTGACTCCCTACCCACTATCCTTTCCATGATTCCATGAAGGTTTTGCTAGTCACTGCACAGTCTAGAATCTGAGTTGGAAAGGACCTTGGAGGCAAGGCCAGTCTCCTCCCCATCATCTCTGATTGCTAAGCTCACCTTTGCACCCAGATCTGAGCTCCTGCTGTTTTCTTCCTCTGCCCACCCTCATCCCAATTGTAGTCATATTCTTTCTTGCCTTTGCATAGCTCACTCCTATTCTTCCAACTCCCTCATTGTCAAGTTCATCAGTCACAGGCTTCAAAGCTAGACTAAGGTCATCTCCTCAAAATCTTTCCTTTTGCTTAAGGCACGTAAGACCCAGAGGGGTTCTCTATAAAGGGCTGAGCTGAGCCTTGAACCCAAAGCCTCTGAGAGTAGCATATTGGGAAGTAAAGTGATGGATAAGGAGGGAGGAAGATCTGACCTTCACAAGCTATAAGAGAAAGTAGCCCAGTGTAGGGGACAGGACATTTGCTTTAGAATTAGGAAGGCTTAGATTTGAAGCCCACTGAAGGCACCCACCAACTCTGTGACACTGGACAGGTCACTTGGCCACTCTGAGTCTCAATTTCCTCATCTGTAGAATGGAAGGAGCTGGACTCCATGACTTCTAACAGGAGAGCTATGAGCTTCTAACATGAAAGCTATGAGCTTGTGTATAACCTTGGACAACTTAGTTCTCTCTGGGTCTCAATTTCTTCATCACTGAAATAGGAATAATAATAGTTCTAGAACCTTATTTCACAGGGATTTTGAGGCTTAAATAGGAATTTATGTAAAACACTCTATCGAGTTTGAAGCATTATAGAAATATCAGTTATTTATTGTATACTTTATTATTGTATACTTACTGTGTGAGGTGGCTAGGGAGCTAGCTTTAGAACCAAGTCCCCCTCTGAACCATCCTGGCTGCATGACCACAGGGAAGGAACTTAACCCTTCAATTCTCTAGGCATCTCTTTGAGACCAGAAAGTACAGAGGAGGTGTTGACCTGCATTGGAGAAGGCATTTCCTCACCCAGGAGTTCTTCATATCAGTGAAATCACAAGTCTAGACCTTATCCATCACCCATCACTCATTGTACTTAGTTTCCAGCCTAACCCCTAGGTCAAGATTTACTTGTTTTCTGAATGATCTGCCTAATGGTCTCATCTCCCCAACAACACTATGATATATGCCTTGAGGTCAGGGACCATGTTCTAAACTCTCATATTCCCTCAAAGTCCAGAGTAAACAGGAGGTACCAAATTCTTATTTGCCAAAAGTGATTTGAACACTCATGTCTCTGATAAAGGAGGCCCTAGCTAATGTCTGTTTGTGCTTTCTCATAAGATGATATTGTATATACAGAAGACATGATTACTTGGACCATGCCAAAGAACATTGGCCCTCTCCTCATGGGGGCCAGCAACATCAAGGACCTGTCTGTGGAGATGGGTGTGGGGCTGTACAAATTGACTGCTGCAGATCTTATCTCTAGAAGATACAGTCTGAGGAGTGATAGGAATGCCATCACCATTATGGTGCCAATTGGTGCGGAAGGCGGGTATTACAAGGTGAGCTGTCCAATCAGAACCAAGGGGCAGAACCCCCCCCAGATTGGCATGAGGCCCAAAGCTGGAACTTTCTTCAAGGGGGTCTCATTAGAGCTCAAAACACTTCTAGCCTTGGAAACTTCTTCAAGAGAGTTTAGTGAACCAGCAGTGAGAACAAAGACTTTCTTAGCATGTTATCCCACATGGAGTCAGAGGAAGGTGTGAGGTGTTCTAATGTCCCTAAGAGCATGCCAGATCCTCTTGTAGTCTTAGTAAAATTAGGATAACCCTTCACCACATGTGGGGAAAAATATTAATGGTTTGTAGCCCAAGGACCTAGGTTCAAGTACCATCTCTGCCACCAACTACCTGTGTAACCTTGGCGACTTCCTTTTCCTTCTCTGGACCTCATTTTCCCAACTTATAAAGCCAGAAGACAAATCATTGGTGGCAAGTGAAGCTAGAGTGAAAGAGTTATTGGGTAGGCATCATGGCATGTAGAAAGAACTGTGGGCAAGCCAATTACTCTCTTTGGGCCTCTTTCTTCCTCTGTAAAACGAGGGGCTATTGGACCAAATGGCCCCTAAGTGTCTTGATCTAAGACTCTGATCACTAAGGGTCATTTCTAGTTCAAAATCCATCAAGTCTACAAGTTGGAACAGAGAGGAAGGAATGAAATGGGACTTGGCATCATACAGCTAGAACTGGAAGCAACCGAGAGGCTGTCTAACCCAACCCCTTCCTCTTACAAATGGGGAAAATGAGGTTCCTGGAACTGTCAGTCAAAATAGCAGAAAACTAGCAACCTGGGCATGGAGAGAGGTATGAAGAGGAGGGTCTTAGACTCCAGGTCAATCCTGCAAGGATTCATGATCTCAGTGAGGGGCTGTACCTATCTCTGACCCTGGTTATAGAAAACAGGCTTCTGAGTTGCTGCAGCCTCACCTTCGTCACCTGGTTGGTGACTCTCTTTACGCTGAGCAAGTCTGGGGCTCAGGAGAGAAGCCCAGGCCACTGTCGGACCTCTCCCCAAAGCCTTCTCACCTAGGAGGAAGGCACACCCTCCCACCACCTGGAACTTGTTTTCAATCAATATGTGGTCTTACAAAACCCATCCAGGCAACAATAAGGTAGCAGGGAGGGAGATTCTAGCAGAGTTGAGCTACAGGAGAGCAGAAGTGGCTTTAATCAAAGGACTTGGGTTCAAATTCTGGTTCTATTGAGTAATAGATCATTGGCTATGATTCTACTGCTGAGCTGCACCATGACCTTGGCCAAATCAAGGCCTCTGGGCATTGGCTCCTCATCTGTAAAATGAAGGGGTCTCTCTTGAATGATCTCTAAAGTCCCTTTGTGAACCCACGGTGTCTCTCAGCATAGGTCCGTACTGCCTGAGTCTCCAAGGTGGTTCATGTGAGGAATAGATGGAAGCTGTCTAGGCATGAGGGGTGGGGTTGCTAGCATCAGGCCCTTCTGGGCCAGGATATATCTAGCTTTGGGCTGTATCTGCAGAGAAAGAAGGAAGGGTTCAGAGCATCTACAAACACCTCGGAAGATGCTTTCTGTCTCTGGGCCTATGCAAGCTCCTTAAAGACAAGACATGTCTCACTTTTGTCTTTCTATGGTGTCCAGCACACTGCCTGTCATACAGAGCAGATGCTTCAGTGCTTGTTAATTGATTTATGTCTTGACTATGACAATCTGCAAGTTGGAACACAATGAAAAGGGTCCTAGGCTATGAATTGGGAGACCTGGGTTCTTGTCTCAGGTCTGCTACTAACTTACTCAGTGCCTTGGTTTTCCCCATCTTTAAAATGAAGAAGATGGTCACTGCCCCAAGTTTGCTACACTATCTTGGTTTGCCACAGAATGAATGCCTCACCTTCTTCTTTCTTTCCTTAGACACACGTGCAATCAGGGCGCTATGGCACCTCCTATCACATTGCCCTGTTTCTGGAGCACCAATGGGAAGACGACAAATGGGGTGTGACCAAGCATACCATTGTAAAGGCTGTAACAACCCCACTGCAGTTCCAGGAACCCATCCTGACCAACAGTAAGGCCCTTCAGTGAGCAGCCACCTTTGTATCCCCCAGACCCGACCTCTCTCTTTGGCTGGGTACCAAAGCTTGGGACACTAGAGTATCTCTATATTTTATACTAGGATTAATGTTCTCCTTCCTACTCTGCCCACATCTCTACAATCCTTGCATCACATTCTATGATGGTGTTGCTTTCTCCCCCACTCCCCCATCAGATTGTGACCTCTCTGAGGGAAGGGCTTGAGACATATCTATGTGTTCTCAGTAGTAAACATAGGACTTGGTAGATTGTAGGCACACTAATGTCTACAACTAATTTCCTAGATACCAACCCCAGCTTCCACGTCTTCAACATATCTGTGGGTACATTCCTTCCTGATGTGGAGCTCATCAGCTTGACTATGGATGACCAGACCTTCCTCGTCCCAGTGGCTAATAAGAGTGACCTCCAAATCTATGAGGCTGTGCATCCAAATGGAAGCAGAGACTTTATCATTGAAGTTGGTTTCCACATGCCAGGTGTAGACATTGAGGTATCTAGATTTAAACCATCCCTGAAAATCACAGGAACAGCACTTCTGAAACAGGCTTTTTCCACGGGCACTCAATAAATGGTGATTAACTGAATGCACAAACACATTTCCTTCTCACTTCTCTCTCTTAAATTCTCCAGCTTTCTTCAAACGCCACCTTCTACACAAAGCCTTTCCTCATTTTTGTCCCCATCCAGTTGTGTTTCTACCCGGTGAAATTGTTTCGAATTAGGTTTCTATCTGTCTATATGGTCTGTCCCCTCCCAGTAGAATGGCAGCTACTTGAAGGCAGCAATGTTTGTTTTTTCTTTGTATTCGACACTCCAGTGGATCCAATCTCATCCACATGGGTACTCCCCAATATGGAGATCATGCCCCCCCACATCTCCCCTATCCTGTGTGACTCATCCTTTCCCTTAGTTTCCCACTGAGGACCTCCTTTGCTTTCTCTTGACCTCAGGAAGGGACCAGTGGGAGGACATGGGTTGTCTTAGCCACCTCTTGACACAGGACCTGCCCTTCCCTTTAATTCTGTTTCTCTGATATCACTTTCCCTGGTTCTCCTAGTTTGTCATTCAAGGCACACTGGACATAGGTCCTTAGCGAATTCTGAACTGTGGGCTCTTGTCTCTAGTATCCAGGTGAAGACTTTCGTATCTATACCCTGAACGCCAGCCTCCTCTTCAGAGTGGGTGATGATGTCTTTACTACTCCAGTGACAATTGTCTCCATTGTCCATGATGTAGGTGGGTGAGGTCTCCAGAGAGCCCAGGAGGCCTGGCATGTCATGGGGGAGGGGGATCAGGGACTTTCCTGTTTCTTGATCAGTGGGCTGAAATAGTTTTGTGTAGAAGTGACCCTGGGGTCTCTTTGCAGTGTTGCCCAAAGTGGAAGGGCACTGTGATGCTGAAAATCTCTACCTTGGACTCGCTCGCGGCAACGTAGACCAGAGCTGGGTCCCCTTTCTCTCGGACACGCGGCTGACCCCAGAAGCTGCCCAGAAATACAACTATGGCTTTCATGACAATGGCACACACCTTGTTATTCGTGTTCCCTACTTTTCAGCTCATGTGATCTATGAGGTAGGAGATGGCATTCCTTCAACCCTCCCCATGGTTCAGAGAAGGAAACCGAGGCCCAGGGCAGGTCATATAGGGAGCAAGGAGCATATCCAGGTTTCAAACAAAAGTCTTCTAGTCCAAATCTGGGGTTCCATTTAGCATCCTAGATCTAGGGCCTGAAGGACATCAAAAGCCAACTCCTGTAAGCCCCTCATTTTATGGATGTGGGAAGTGAGGCCCAGCAGGGTAAATCAGTCACCCAAGGTCACACAGGCTGTGAGCAACAATGATGGAGTTTGAGCCCAGAGCCAGGTGCTAACATCTCTGTCCTCTTTTGGCCCCTCTGGGGTCTGCCTTCCAATTTCTAAAGGATAGAGGTCTGTCTGCCTCTGGGGGGACTGGGTCTGCCAAGTAAAAAGTAGCCATGAAATCTTTTCCAAACAGGGCATGAGAGTGGCTTGGGAGGGGGTAAAGGCACAATGTTAAATCTGTCTGGCAAAGACATCTGCTGATGTCTCTGCCCCGCCTCCAATTCCATCAGTTGGCTGAAATGAGACCTTTTCAGTTCTGAGAGGTTTAGTGGTCTTAGGCTCCAGTCCCAAAGGCTTCTCCACAAAACAGCTGGGCCAGTCTCCTGTCTCTTGGAGCATCTCTGATTCCTCATCTCCAGGGCAAGCCAGCAATCTGCCTCTACCTCCTTGGGGAGATGTTGCCTGTGATGGGAAATGTGTTCCTGGAAGCGACTCATCAGAGAAGCCAGAATAGGGCAGCTGGAGCAGCCCTGATACTGTTGACAGTGGGATGTGAAGGCTTTGTTTGAGGGGGCACTTCCAGGGCTCCCTCAGTGTTCTCCATGCCGCACAGCAACACAGAAAGGGCTTGGGATTTGTCAATCGGCGGTTTTGTCCATTACTCACTGGACAAGTCAGTGGACTTCCTGGGGCCTGACTTTCCCACAGTGGAGTCCAGCAGTCTCTCTCCTAAGCCAGGTTGGCTCAGATTTACTGAAGCTTATGGACTGGTTAAATAGCATAACAATCCTCGAAAGCCTCTTAGCTTCCCTGGATTCCCCCAAGTACTACCTTCCACAGAAGGTCTTTCCTAGTCCATCCAGCTGCTAGTGCCTTCCATCTGAAATGGCTTCCAATTTCCCCTGCCTATATCTCATCTAGGTGTTGGTCTGGGGTCTCCCCTGTTAGAGGGGGAGGGGGCAGTGACCATTCTGCCTTTGTAACCTCAGGGCTTGTCATGCCTGGTAAATAGTAAGTGCTCATTGATTTGGTTAATGCTGGGTAGAAGAAGGCAGTTTGCATGTAGGGCATTTTCTGTCCTACTGAAGAAAACTGACTTGTTGCCTTGTCAGTCCCCTGAGGCTTCTTGCAGCCTGGGGGTGGCCTGCTTCCGAGCAGTTAGTAATGAAAGGGAATGAGGTCAGAGGCTCTGCTCATTCAGTGGCCACAATCTCTGGTACTCGGGCAGGAGAGAAGACCTTGAGGTCAGCACCACTGACAGAATCCATCCACGTAGCTCTATTGATCAGAGTTTCCAAACCAAGACTTTGTGTGCTCAGCAGGCACCCAGAGACCTTCCCAGACACATCTCCATGTGCTCTCTAGCCAAACTGGAAGGCTCTTCTGACCCCAAGCACACTTGTCACTTTGCTGCCATGTGTGGGGTCCCCTCTACCCTAAAATGTACCACCTCCCCCATTTTCTCTGGATAAATTTCCGAGTTTGACTGAAATACCACCTCGCCTGATCCCTGGGTGGTGTCACAGACATAGAGACAGAAGCTGCCTCTTGCCACCTGTGTGTGATCTTGGGTGAGGAGATAAAACTGAGCTGTTCCTGGGCACCTGACCCAGGGTGGTGTAGACCCAGGGCTTAGGGACAAGTAACTACCCACCACTCAAACACTCCTGTGGTTCTTACCCCCAGCCAGCCTCTGGGCCATAGTTTTCTCGTCAAGTGAGGGATTTGAATCAAGTCATCTTTAAGGTCCCTCCCAGTTTTGCTTAGGATTACCATCGCCCCAGGTCAGAAATATTAATAAAAGTAATAATAGTTTATACTTATCTAGTGTTTAACATGTATTATCTCACTGGTTATGATTGCCTCATATCAGAGAGTGTCTCTGTATTGGATTCTCATCCTGTATACTTCCCCCCACCCCCGCTGAATCATGAGCCCCTTGAGGGCAAGGACAGTATCTGCCTGGGCTCTATTCTGTATCTGCCCTAGAGTCCCTCATGGGGATAAGTGTGCAGCTGGTGCCTCATGTTTGCATGTTCTCTACCCTCAGTGCAATTACAAGGATGTCATTGGCTTTCCCTTATACCTGTCTGTTCTCTCTCAGGATATTGGTGCCTCAGGGATTAGAGCCTGCCTTAAGCTGAAGATGAAAAATAATCGCACCCTTGCCAACATGAGGGAATATTCTATTACTTGTCCCTTCTCCCCTAAAAACCTAATAGGTAGGTAACTGTCTTAAATTTTGTTTTTTTTTTCAAATGTTAAATTAAGGGCTCTTGATAAAGAACATCTTGCCAGTTGGGTCAGCCTCTGACAAGGAATCTGATCTTCTGTAGTTTGCCCTTCCTACAAAGCCAGTGACTCCCACATTTCTTGCCTTTAACTTCCTCCTTCACCAGGAGTGTGTTGAGGAAAGGAATATAGTACCTATCTTACAGAAGACAAAACTGAGGCTGAAAGTGATTAAGAGACTTCTCCTGGGTCACGTGGCTAATGGCTGCCTAAGCTGTGTTCCAGACCCAGCTAGGATCTTCTCTTTGCACCACCCTGGCCCTCCTCACATTGGCAGCTGCTCTCTTTCCACGTTTCTCCATGACTCGAAGGGGAGAAGGGTTAGCAACTGGCTATAGGGGATCTACTCCCTCTTCCTCCTTTCCTCCTCCCTCCCTCATAAACTCAGGGCTCTCAAAGACTTTGAGGTCTGAAATAGAAAGGTTTGGGTTCCTAACAGTACGAGACTCCAGGGTTGACAACAGTCTTGGCTCATAACCCTTGGAATGGCTCCTCCATCCCTCCATCCTGGCTCAGACTCTGTCTGGAGCATCTGCTCTGGATGCCAGAGGTTAAGAAGGAAGACATAAGCTAGAGCAACCAGGAGGGTAAAGGACCATGACAGATGAGGGCCGTGTGAAGGAGGTGAGCACGTTTAACCTGGGGAAGACATTACTGTTTCTATACATTTAAGAGATAGTTTCTTTCAGGAGGGAACAGTTAAAGTCCAAAATTTAGCAGCTGACGGGGAGCCGGGTAGGCTGTGGGTGCTCGGTGAACAGACATATAACAATAGACCTGTTTCTTGGGCTAGCTTGCCAAGCCAATGGCTCCATGGTGGTCACGGCCCCAATCCTCGTGGGTGTGCCGGGCCTGGACCCCTCCAAATTCGTGCTTCGGGACAAGCACTGTGGGCCAGTGGCGGTCAACAAAACAAGTGCCACGTTTGTCTTTGGGGTCAACACCTGCGGGACGAGCAGAAAGGTAAGAGGCTGTTCTCCAAGACCTGGTGGTTCCCTAACCCCTACGTCCAGGGGCCCTGTGGGCTCCATGCTCTCCTCTCTGCCCCCAGTTTGAAGAGGACACACTGACCTATGAGAATGATGTCCTGTTCTTCATCTCGGGCTTGGATGACCCCATCTACCGGTGAGCTGGGGCTCTCTGTGAGCAGCCTCCTTATGCCTGCTTTCCACATGCTCCACCCCCGCCCCCAAATAAAAGGCTTTGGATTTAGATTGGGTTGGGAGTTGGTATTGGGTAGGGGAAGGGCAAGAGAGAAAGTGCGCACATACACACACACACACACACACACACACACACACACACACACACACGAGAGAGAGAGACAAAAGCTGTCCTGGGAGGGAGGCACTTTTCTTTCTGTGGATCCCTCTCTCTTTCTTAGACTCCGATGTTCCTGTCGCTATCCCATCAATGAGATGGTGATGTTTTGGTATCGGCCAGAGAAGAACCTGGCACCTGGCTCTAAGCCAGGACGTGGCCATCTCGCCACGATCATGAAGCTGTCCAAAGGTAGGACCATGGGATATAGACCTGGGAGGAGGGAGGTGTGCAGAACCTAGAACCTTGGTACATAGAACTCAGAAGATGAGAGCCAGGAAAGCCCTTAGAACATCCTGTCTGTTTAATGGAGGAGGAAACAGGCCCAGAGAAGTTGTGACTTGTCTATGGTCACATGAGCAGCGAGGAAGAGTTGGGATTTGAACCCACACCCTCTAAGCCTAGTGCCGATGCTTCTGCGCCTGTGTTTCCTGCCAGCTCTGAGCACTCCTGGTGCACCCTCCCTTCTTCCTTCGGAAAGCCCCTCTCTTCCTTCCAGGTGCAGCTGAAGCACCATCTTCTCCACGAAAACTCTCCTGAATTTATTTTACTCCCCACCCCCTTCACCAGATAACGTTCTCCCTCGCAAACTACGTTTGTATTTAATAATAGCTAGCAATTAGAGAGCGCTGGAGGTTTGCAAAGAATTTTGCATAAGTTACAGAGGAGGAAAGGAGGCTGAGAGGTGAGTAATTTCCCATGGTCAGAGTCTGAGGCAAGATTCAAACTCGGGTCTTCAAACTCCAGCTCCAAAGTTTTACCCCACTGTACCACCCAGCTGCCTATTTATTCTGCACATACTTGTCTCATCCATTAGAATGTCAGCTCCTTGTGAGCAGAGAGGTCTGTCCTTGCATCCCCATGGTCTGACCCATAGTAGGTCCTTTTTAAGATGCTTGTTGATTGACCCAAAGCAGGGTCATCAATAAAGTGAGCCAGATACATGCTGATGATGCATAACCTGAGTTCTCTGTGCTCATGATGCCCATTAAATGTGAAATGGCTTAGAACAGCTGATCCTAGCTTAGAGAAATCTAATGGTGAGCCATGCCCTCGCCTAGATGGAGCCTATTCAGAGTTCTACAAGGAGGTTGAGTACCCAGTCCACAAGTACCTGCGGGACTCCCTGCTCTTCGAGGTGGAGCTTCTGTATTGGGAAGACCCGCAGGTAGAGCTATTTCTCGAAGATTGTTGGGCTACCACGTCCCAGGATGGAGACAGCCAGCCCCGCTGGGACGTCATTATCGACAGGTAACTGGGCCCTGCCCGTGGGCCAATGGAATGCGTGGGCACAGGGCCCTAAAATGTCAGGAAGGGACCAGAGGGGCTCAACTAAGGGATAGAGCAGGCATTGATTAGATCCTTGTGTACGCTCTGATCAAGACAATAAGCATTTACAAGTGCCTGCTGCGTGCTGGGCAGGGCATCTTGCCAACCAAGGTTATGAAGAGGCAAAAATGCAGTGCTTACCCTTAAGGATTGCTTCTCTTACCCAAGCTGTCCCAATGATGAGGATTTCCACAAGACCACCTTCCATCCTGTGGATGTGGGTCCCTTTGCCCATCACTTGAAGAGATACGAAGTAAGAATGTTTGCCTTCATGAAGGATCAGAGAGCACTGCTGGAGGATGTGAGTCTGCTTGGGTTCAAGGGCTGTGAATCCTAGAATAAACACAAATCCATACTTTAATTTGAGAAGCATTTATTAAGTGCCTACTGTGTGATAGTCATTGTGCTAGACTTTGGAGACATGAGGAAAAAAACAAAAATCCCTGCTCTCAAGAAGCTTACATTCTACTTGAAAGTGGGATGAAACCTTAATCTAGTCCGATAGGCGGGACACTGACTGCTGTGAATGCCTTCAGTGCCAGAGGAGTCGCTACTTCCTGTGGCGCGCAGCCTGTTAGATTAGAGAGGATCTTCCTTTTATATCGAGCAGAAATATTTATATATAACACAACCTCCCTGGAAGCTCAGTGGTGTTCTTAATCTTGCCCTCTGGAGTGAGCCAGAGTAGCTCTGATCCTCTTTCCCCATGACAGGTCTTCAAACACCGTCCCTTCTTCCCTTACTAATCCCACAGTCTTCTCGTCTCTAGCATAGACCTCCCCGGATCCTTCCATCCTCGCCTGCCCTGGTTTCTCTTCCTCTCACCATCCTCTGAACAATTCCTGGCTTGCCAGTGTACCTTCTGACATTAGGTGGGCAGAACCAGACCCAAAGCAGCCGCTGGAACCCTAGCTGCCTGTCTCTGCTATCACCTTCCCCACCCAGGGGGCTCAGCTTCTGCTAATGGAGTCTAAGTCTTAGCCTGTATCTGTGCCACTGGGACAAGAGGCCATTCTAGAGAATTAAAAAAAAACCTGACTTGTGACCAGTGGGTGGTGAGGAGAGGAGATGGAGCCAGCGGGGCTTACCAGCGCTTCTTTAAAAGATCACATCATCTCTCTAGTCTTCTATACCTTATAAAATATACAGATGCATGCTAACAAGCTATATGGGCTGTCTTGGAGGTTAGAATTCTCAATAGGGCTATAAGACAAACATCATTAAGTACTCATTACCTACCTCTCTCCATTCAGGGAATGTCCTTTAATTGAATCTTATGTTAACATTTTACATAACTGAGTATATTAAGACAGAAGAAGAAGCCCTTTGGTGAAGAGGGAGAAATAGATATAATCAATGAAGTATTTATTGAAGTACCTACTGTGTGCTAAGGGCATCTAGATGGCACAGTGGGTAGAGCACTGGGCTCGGAATTGGGAAGACTCATCTTACTGAGTTCAAATCCAGCCTCAGACACTTACTAGCTGTGTGACCCTGTGCAAGTCACTTAACCCTGTTTGCCTCAGTTTCCTCATCTGTAAAATGAGCTGGAGAAGGAAATGGCAAACCACTCCAGTATCCCTGCCAAGAAAGCCCTAAACGGGATCATGAAGAGGTGGACACAACCAAGAAACGAGTTAACAACAGGATGTGTGCTAAGGGCTTAGAATTCAACAGGAGCTCAAGGAGCTTACGTTTGGGGTGGGGGTGGGGAGGGGATAACATGTGTGTGTGTGTGTGTGTGTGTGTGTGTAAGTGTAAGTTTATACAGTATCCTGGGGTCAGAGCTTTGGTGGGGGAGGGCTGAGAGGAGCAGGCCATAGACTCCAGACTAGATTTCATTGGCTCTCTGGGCCAATCTCTGAATCTCTGATAAGGAGAAAATGCTCAGCTCCACACCCGGACTTGGAGGGAGCATTAGTAATTAGACTCCTCCACCACCCCTTTGATGTTGCCAGGTGTATTTCCACTGCAGTGTGGTGCTCTGTGGGACTCGACAGCCTGACCTGGACTCTCTCTGTGCGAGAAGCTGTATCCCAGGGAAGCAGCGAGTTGGTGAGTGGTCTCTGGTGACCTCAGAATGGAGTCAGCCTGTTGGGCTGAACCAAGGGGTCTGCTGACTAATTGTGGTGTCCTGGGAAATGGGTTGTGTGTGAACTATCTGTCATAAGGTCCAGCCCAATGAGAGAAGCCTTGAGTCCATAGTATATAAATGAGTTGATTAAAGTTTCTAAACACTTTTCTCATGGAAGTCCTGTGAAGTCTATAGCAGGATGGAGATAGGGAATGGCCTTCTGATTTCTTTGGTACAAAGAACTCCTGGGTGAAGAAAAACTCTCTATCAACCAGATTGTCACCTCAGACACTGAGAGAGTGTGACCATCAGAGGCAGGACGAGTCTTCCTGCTTTTGAGATCTCCCCCCTTTCCCCCCTCCCCCCTTTTCCCCCCTTTCCCCCCCCCTCCATTATGGCATGCTTTCTCTTGAGGCTTAAAATGTAAGAATACCCACTTCCCAGATAAGACAATCGAGGACCTAGGAAGAGACTTGGCCATAGGAAAAGACTGCGTTAGAAGTAGAACTTATCTCTCCACCTAATTACAACTCTAAGCTCCAGGCTTGTCCTAGTTCCACAGCTCAGCAGGGGTGTGACCTTGGGGAGATGGGCTTGGCCTGTGCACAGTGGCCTTGACCCACCCAGGTTAGTTACCAAGCACGTGGGGAGGAGGAAGATGGACTGTCTGAGCTGTCTGGGCCAGTTGGCAGCATCTTCTGGGAGGAAAGCTAATTTTCTGTCCCATTCCTGTCCAGGCCGTAGCACCAGACCTTACCACGCACGGGGGCAGGTCTCGTCTGGAGCCATTTCTCTGACCACAACTAAAAGTAAGTGCTTATAGCGCCCTCCCCACCCCTGTCCCCCTGCCAGAGAAAACCAGTTGCCTTGTCCCAGGCAGATGTTATTGCCTCCGATGTCCATCTCTTACAGGACACTGAAGGCGGTCGCTGCCTCAATTCGGAATGGGCTCGGTGTGTGGGTCCAGATAAAAGGATTAAATGAAAGTTCAGATTACAGCCTGAGTCTGGTCCTTGAAACGTGACAGTGTTATTGAGAACCAAGCTACCCTGCCTGCCTTCACCCACACCTTCAGTGACCTAACTAGGCTTCTAGGAGAAACTGAGAGCCCTTCGGTCCCCTTCCTTCCCCCATAGTGTGACCATAGGGCCATAGAATCAGTGTGGGAAGGAGCCCCAGAAACCACCCAGGCCAACCTCCTCGTTAGACAGATGAGCAATCTGAACCACAAAATGCAAAGTGAGCCCAGACCTGTCCTTGGTTCAAGCCCAGGGCCCTACTCATTTGCTCTACTTCTAAAATGGCGGCCACTTTTCTTTTGTATATCGGGAAGCTTCAGCTCCCTGAGTCATCTTGATTCAGTAAGCATTTGGATGTCCCTGGTGGGTAAGAAGAATACCGGGACATAAGGTCAGAGATGAAGGGGCAGGAATCTCATTCAATCCCCCTCATTTTAGAGGAGGAAGAACAGACCCAGAAAAAGGAGATTCTTCCAGGATCATACAGCTAGAGGGTGGCAGCTGAGACTCAAGCTTAGAGGTGGCAGCTAAGTGACGCAGGGGATCAAATGCTGCCCATGGAGTCAGGAGGACGAGTTTTAAATTCAACCCAGGTGTGTGACCCTGGCCAAGTCACTTAACATCTTCTTGACCTCCGTTTTCTTAGCTGTAAAATGAGGGTGACCTGTCTCCTAGGCTCAATCAAATATGATATTTATAAACTCCGCAGAAATGCTAGGACTCCTGGTACCTTTGGACCCCATCATACCTAATTCTGCATCTTGGGATTCCTCTACTATTTCCTGGCCCTCGCCTCCCCAGGATGCCCTTCCTGTCTCCCAGGTTCTGCCTGTGTGTAAGTTGCCATTGTAGCTTGTCTTCCATACCCAAGTAGAGGCAGCACCGGATGACAATGTGCTGATCTGGCCACTCACAGAAAACAAACCCCAATGCTTGACCTTGTTTACAATGCCCTTAACCAGGCTGTCCCGGGCCTCCCTCCGTCTCTTGCTCCCAGTTTGGAGAGTCTGGCATCTGAGATCTTCTGCCCTGCCGTTATTCCCAAACCTGCTTCAGATTCAACCAAAAGGCTTTCCTCAATGTTATAATAGGGATCCTGACATGTGCACCGTCTCCCTCTCATGGAACTAGTAATGAAGAAAATGTCCAAATGTTCTTGGAAAGCAAAGTATTTTTTTAAATAATAAAATAGAAACTTTATGCTTTACATTCAGACCTCTGAAGATATGAAAAGTTTAAGTGGCAAAAATTTTAAAGTCACCATTTTAAAGACTCACATGCTAACACCTGATTCTACAATTATTACACCTTGCATTTGTATGCAGTATATTTTATAAGAGATTTAGTTAAGCATTCAGGTGTTCCTATTTATGATCTAACAGTGCAGCATGCACATACTTGGAAGAAAAATACTGATTTCCTGAGCAAGTGTTCAAAGTCCAAACAGAAAGCATGATTCTCAGCATAGTGTGCCATTTAAATACATTTTCTTCAACTTTGGCTTCACCCTTTAACATTGATTTGTACCATCTCCTTTTTTCATTGTATTTGCAAAATTCTCACTATATTTGCTTCATCTTATTTCTCAATTAAATTTCTTTCCATTTACAAAGATCCCAATTTTCAGAAGTAAATGTTGGTAAAAGGACTAAATCATTGTTTAATGAGTCACTTAAATAACTCCATAGTCTGCCTTATGAAGCAGATTCTAAAAAGAAGTTTCCTAGAGAAATTAGTTTAATATTCAACATAAATTTCTTATTCATATGGAAGGCAGAGACTTTTTAATTTACTAATACATTCTCTATAAAAAGACTTTTTTTTAAAAATGAGGCCCATGTTTTACCTTGGAGATGTTAAAATTGCAATTACATCTTTGAACACAAAATATTTTTATTTATAACCAAACATTTCCAAGAGAACCAAGATTATTTTTCCAATTACATATTTGTCAGTTTGACACACACTAATATAAAGTATGCCAGTTAAATCTGAACACCTAGGGTAAGTCTAATATACATTCATCTTAATGCCCATTTCCAAAGCCTGCAATTAGAAAGCAAAAATGTCAAGAAAATTACATAAAGCATGTTCACGTGCCATCGTCGTGGTGTTCATCGGCACACTAACAAACTGAAAATGTATTTTTATAATGATTATTAACTACTAAAATTGTACTTCTTTGCTAAGTTTAACCAGTGTTGCATTTAAAGATTAGAATTTGTAATTCCAGAACCATATAATAAGTAAACCAGAGGAACTGCTTAGCCATCAAGAGGATATATTTTATGTTCACATTTATCACCAAAAGTGACATTCTACAGGGCAGAAATGGTTCCTATATCTAGGCAGGATTCATATGTTTAAAATAAAAGTAATGTACTTTTATTTACCTATTTACTTATTTGACCACTATTCTAATTTCAAAGTAGCACCAGTAGAAGGCAGCCGTTGATATCCTTTAATTTACCAATCTGAATTACACCATAAATTCTTCACATAATTGAGTTTTACTATTTGTAGCTTTTATTCCCCTCAAAACTTAGAATTTTTCAGTAAGTTTACTAAAAAGCATTGCTCATGTAAGCCAAAGTTAACACTGAAGATTAGAAAAAGATTGCATCCTCTCTGCATTACAGGAAAGAAAACTAAGATTTTTTTTGAGAAAGGACATTCATACGTGATTTAGGTGTCTTTATGAATGTTGCTCATTTCTCAGGCTGTTTTTATATGAATGAGTATATGTATTTACTAATAACACTTTCTGGTAAATATCTAATATGTGAAAAGGCTCAATGTTGTTTTCCTTCTGTTTTTATGATGCTTAAGCAAAGTATTTATTATGAATCAGGAAACAAAGACTCCATATCATACCTTATTCCCCTGCCCAGCACCAGGCTGGAACACCCCAGAGGGACTGTCCTGATGTAGCAGAGATGGGACTTTTTTTGAACAACAGGGGAAAAGCTAAAGGGTTGACTTTGCAGGAAATGTAACCTCCCTCAAAAAAAAATCAATGCAAACTTATAGGCTTCCTCTTGGTACCAACCTTTTTAAAATAGATCTGGTGCGGAAACCTTCTCCTTTTCCCTTTCCTAGAGTGGACAATAATACTTCACTTACCCAGGGGCAAGGCCTTTGTCCCAACCTGGAAATTGAGTAACTTCTCTTCTGAGAAATCTGAGAGCTGGCAGAAAAAACCCTCCAAGATGCCCAGTTGCTAGTCTCTACACCCCACTCCCCAACTGTTACCTCTGAAATAGCCTGGACACATTCTCCAGTCTGCTCCTCTCGGGCCCAGAAATTGTTCCCTCTTCTGATTCACTTCACAAACTTGTAATGTGACTTTTTTTTCTACTGAATCCCTGCCTGTTAAATTTGATCCTACCTTCTACTTTTCCATCCTGAAGATTCTAAGGCCATCATAGTAGATCTCCTGCATGTGCTCTGATTTCCATGTTGCTTTCAGATTGACAAAGCACTTTCCTTACCATATTGAGATAGGTCACCTTTAAATACGATCCCTGTTTTACAGACATAAACTGAGGTTTGAGTCAGTGCCTAGAAGCTGCACAGCTAAATGACCACTACTTCCTGATCCATGAAAACTTCATGTTCTGATTCCTTCTTCTTCAGACTAAAGGGGAGGGCATGTATGTTACTCCATTGGATGTCAAGTTGATGGGGACCTCCACGGCATCTAGTCTGGCCCATGCTTAAGTAGGAATCCTCTCCTCAACATTTGTGCCAAGCCTATGCTTGGAGACTCCCAAAGAGAAGGAGGTCTCTGCAGCAGCCTCCACTATGGGCAAGCTCGAGGTGTTAGGAAGAAGCCTTTTCCCTATTTAGCCAAATTCTGCCTCCTTATAATTCTCCTCCTGCTCCTGCTGCTGTCCTTTGGAGCCAAGGAGAACAAGGTGAATCCCTCCCCCACGACCCCTTCACAGATTTGAAGAAAGACCCCACACCCCTCCCCCACAGCCTTCTCTATGCTAAACAGCCCCAGTTTCTACCTTGATCCTTGTATAATATGGACACAAGGCCCTTCCCCATCTTGGCAGCTCTGACCGCTCTCCAATTCACCTCCTAAAGGCTAATATTCTTCCTAAACTGTACGGCCCAGATGGAGCATGTTAACCCAGGAGCAATTGGACCAGGGCAGGATCCAGCAGGATGATCATCTCTTTTCTTATTCCAGAGCACAATCTCCCCTCCCCCCCACCTTGCTATATTGGTTTTCCTACTTGTCGTGTTGTTTTCGAGTCATTTCAGTCACGTCCGACTCTTCACCACCCCGTTTTGGATTTTCATGGCAAAGATACCGGAGTAGTTTGCCATTTCCTTCTCCAACTCATTTTACAGATGAGGAAACTGAGGCAAGCAGGGTGAAGTGACTTGCCCAGGGTCACACAGCTAGTAGGTGTCTGAGGCTAGATTTGAACTCAGATGAATCTTCCTGACTCCAGGCCCACCACTCTACCCATTGAGCAACCTAGCTACCCTAATTGTCATCTGCTGTACACTCATATTAAACTTGTGGTCCACTAAAAGCTCCAGCTCTTTTTTCAGAAAAACTACCTAGCCACACCTCACCTATCCCATGCTCTTCACCAGCAGGTGGCTTTTTCTAGATTGTGAACATTAGCCTTACCAAGTAGTAGGATGCCTCCAGCTGGAAGGTGGGACACTTAAGCTAATCGATTAGGTCTGTATAAAACATGGAGCAGGCACCCATGCTGGCTGTGCCTATGATAGGGAGACAAAAGCAAAAGTGCCCCTGCCTTCATGGGGCTTCCACCTTAACAAGAGAGATGACATGAACCCAAGTGTGTGTACACAAAACAGATACCAGGGCACTTTGGGGGGAAGGGTGGGGGTATCTGGAAAGTCTTCGTGTAGAAGGTGATGTGGGAGCAGAGTTCTGGAAGAAACCAAGGAAGAGTGGGGCTCACCGAGCAAGGGTGATGGCAGGGTCCTAGCTTTCCGTCAGCTAGAAGAAGACTTGGGCTTGAGCTGGAAGCCATTGCCCCACTTCTCTGGGAGCACGCGGCTCAGCGGCAAATGCAGAGTCCGGTGCCTTGGAAGGGTTAGGAAGTGGTTATGGATTTCTCCAAGTCTCCCTCCCTGCAGGCAGCTCTGCCCAGTATGACCCAGGAGGAGTTGGGACGCGATCCCCTTCTCCAGGGAGCTAGCCCCATTGGCGTGGTGCTGAAACAGAAGGCTTGGGCTGGGGGACTTGAGGGCTGTGCTCAGCTCTTATGATGGGCTGCCCCTGCGGGAGAGGGCAGGGCATGACGTGGACATATTTAAGGGAGGCAGATTTCCCTCCTGAAGTGAGAAGCCGATCCTCCTTCTCAGAGGTTTTCCAGCAGAGGCTGAAGGACCACCTGCCCCATGCGGATTCCGTTCCTGCCTGGGTTGGGCTCCGTGGTCATTGAGGCCCTTCCAGCCTTCAAAATTCTGCTCTTGGAGGAAAAAGACCCACTCAAAAACCCAGCAGGTTAGGTATTGAGGGAGCCCCACCCCCAGCCCTAGAGGTGTTCAAGTGGAGGTTGGATGCCTCATCTTCCGGGATGCTACGTGGGGGAATATCTGCATGGCCAAGATGACGTCGCCCCCCTCTCCCCCCTCCAATGAGCGGGTTCGTTTTCTTATGAGCAGACAAAGGCGAAGCTGGACAGTAGGTGGTGCTTCAGCCCCCTCTTGTGGATGTTCTGGTGCAGTTCATTCTGCCTCAAGAGAGATGGAAGTGGATTTGCTGCTTGAGGATCTGGGGTGTTTTCCTCCTCCCCTCCCCCTGTCCTCCCCATCTTCCTCCTTTTCCTCTCCTCTTCCTCCTCCTCCTTTTCTTCCTCCTCCTCCCCCTGTCCCACAGCCCTTCCTTCAACAACCCTGTGAAGCACAGTATGCATGTTATTGCAGAGGAGGAAACTGAGGTTCAAAAAGTTGGTAGCTATGAAACCCTGGAGGTGGGGTCGGTGAGGAGGCATTTATTAAGCACCTGCTGTGTGCCAGGCCCTTTGCTAGATAAAAGACAATGAATGAACAATTTCTAATTCTGAGGGGCTCCTGTCGTCTGGTTGTGGTCTCCAGGGTCCCGGTCCGGCGCTCAGCCCTTTGCACCAGTGTCCCTGACGCTCGTCCGCTGGGCTGTTCCATACAAACCCACAGCAGACACATAGTGGGAACTTTCTCGGTATTGGAGGGAGTAAGAGGGAGGACTGTGAAGACCTCCAGGCACTTGTTTGCTCCCTGACACCAAGGTCAGACCTCTCCTAATGTCCTGAGAATCACGTGTAACGTTCAGGTGACGAGCCCTGGAGAAGTCTTAATACCCCAAGAAAAACCTCTTCTTGAGCGGGGGCTCCCACATGTCCTTGGGGCCTCGGGTAACGCTCTGCCCGGCTAGGCCTCAGCCACTGGGGCCGATCCCATTGTGTGGGGCCTAGAATGCCAGGAGATAACAAGAGCAACAGTTTGGGTTCACGACTGGGTTTACCCAGTTCAGGCGCCGGTTCCTCTAGGAAGCCTTCTTTGACACCCCCTCCCCCTTCCAGACCCTTATTTCACTCTTCCATACATTGGCGGGGAAGGAGAAGGCATTGTCCTCCCTCCTCCTTTAGACTGTAGCACCTTGAGGGTAGGACTCCTGCCTGCCCACATCCCCGGCACCGACGGCAAGGACCTGCATGGACGTCGTGCGTGTAACTTGCACTGGCTGTTTCTTTCTCATCCAGGTCTGCGGACAGGAGAGGAGAGGGCTCCTGGCCCAGTGACCCCCCCCCATCCATCAATCTCAGGCATTTGTGTGCCAGGCACTGGAAATGTTGCCACACAAAGAAGAAAACAGCCCCAGGTGTACTTGAGCCTTCTCTCAGAAGAAGGGAGGGGCTCTGTGGGGCGGACGTGAAGAGGGAGTGTGTTCCAAGTAGGGGCACAGCGGCTACCTGGAAGTGGGAGATGCCGAGGCCACAGTGCAGAACAGAGAAAGGGTCAGTTTGTCTGGATTCGGAGCCGAGGACACTGGAATGCCTGGTTGGGACGGTCGGGACCAGTTGTGAAGGGCCTTCGAACCTAACCAGTGGGTGGCACTCCTTCTTCTGGCCCCCATCCGCTTTGGGACCCCTCCAGCTGTTAGGAAGCTTTTCCTGACATCGAGCCTGAAGGCGCCTCTTGGCCACATCTATCCCCCACCCTCGCTCCTGGACTCAGTTCTTATCCCACCTTCTGTGCAGGCCGTCCTGATCTCTCCAACGCCTACCCCAACTCCCAGGGACTCCCTTTCAAGATCAATTCTCGGCTATTCAGCCTGTACCTTGTGTGTGCATGGTTGTGTTCGGGTTGTCTCTTCCATTAGAAAGTGAGCTCCCCAGAGGCAGGGGCCGGGTGTTTGCTCTTTTTGTATCCAGTGCCTAGCACAGTGGCCAGCATGAAGTAGGCACTTAATAAATGCTTGCTGATTGACTGCCCTTGGTTCTGCCGTCCCCCAAATAGAACACATCTTCCCCCTCTTTCTCCAGAAAGTGCTTTCAATACTTGAAGACGGTTAGTTAGCACGATCCCCATGAAATCTCTTCTCCAAATTCCTTTAACCAACGGATGAAATAAAAGCCCTCTCCTGGCCTGAGCCTGCTGACCTCGACCAGAGACCCCCTTGGGCCTCCTAGGTCCAAGCAGGGTGGGGGAGGGGGGAGTGTGAGGAGGAGGATGGGAGAGAAAAGAGGGGAGGGCTCAGGCATTTAATAAGTGCCTACTATATGCTAGACAATGTGCCAAGTGCTTTACAAATAGTATCTTGTTTGATCCCCCACAAATTCCACACCAAGATCTTGTGAGATAGAAGAAGGGAGGGAGGGAAGGAGGGAGGGAGAGGGAGAGGGAGATGGAAGAGGGAAGAATAGGAGAGACAGAGGAGACAGAAAGGATAGAATGAGAAGGAGAAAGAAAGAGGGAGAGGAGAGGGAAAGAGAGAGAAGAGAGAGACTGAGAGACAGAAGGATAGAAAGAGGAGAAAGAGGGAGAGAGGGAGAAAGAAAGACAAGGAGAGGGAGAGAGAAGAAGAGAAAGAGAGAAGGGGCAGAGGAAGAAAGAAAGAGGAGAGAGAGAGACAGAGGCAGAGAGACAGGGAGAGAAGAGCCGGATCTTGGGTCTGGCCATGGGGCCAGTGGCTGCTGCCTCAGGGTGGAGGGACTGAGGAGGTCTGGCCTGGCATTTCCAGGATGTAGAAGGTGACCAGAATCCCTGGAGAGCCACAATATTGGGGGAACAGCTGAGTGGGCAGAGGGAGGCTCTGCATAAAAGGCTTGGACCTGCCTGGGAGGATTTCTCCCCCTAGAGAGGCAGAGATGGTCCCGGGGCTCCTTTAAGCCCCGTCTCTGGATCAGACGCCCCAGCGGAAGTGAAGGGTCAGAGCTGCCTCCCCTGGTTTAACTAAAAGGGCCCCGAAGTGTTTCCGTGACACCTCTGGCTCTTTTAAGTCGGGGCCTTTATGGCAGGGGGCCTTCCCCCCTGGCTTGGCTGTTGTTTTCTCTTTTCCCCCATTAACAGAACCAAAGAGGAAATGAGCCCCTGGGGGTCTCTTTTTATGGCCAGCTCCTGTTCACCTGTTGACATGATCTTCGGTTGTGGAGGTGGGATGGGGTAAAGATAGATTCGAGGGACCCCATGTCTTCATGCCTAGGGGCATGAAGTAGGATGCCAAAGATGGGAGGGAGCTCTGAGACCACCTGGTCCAAGTCGGTCCTTTATAGGGAGGTAAACTGAGGCCTGGAGAAGGGAAGGGACCTGGGTCCTTCCTTCATGCCTTGTCATGAGCCCCTAGTTCCACCAGCTGGGCCTGAGCTCTAATGGCTCCTGGAAGCTGGCAAGAAGCTGTGTCCTTGACTTGCTTGGTTTTTAATATTTTGATAGTGATATCTCAATATAACTGGCTTCCTTCATAATTATCCGTATATTATTTCATGTATTCAAAAACCTCATTCTGAGAAGGGTCCCTGAGCTACCCTGGACTTACTGGGAACCAGGAAGGCTCAGTCCTCCTGCCTTAAAGACCCCCCAGCCCAGAGCTGTAGGGGCATCAGAGAGCATTTGCTCCACCCCACCCCCCACTTCACATCAGAGTCTGCAGTCCAGAGGCAAGGAAACAGCTCACCTGAGGCCACGCAGAGAATAAGGGCTCTCGTGGGATTTGAACCCAGGCCCTCCAAATTAGGGGTCAACATCTTTCTTATGACTGTGCTGCCTAGACTCATCGGTCAATACCACCTGGGTGACCATGTCACTGAACCTCACTGGGCCTCGGTTTCCTCATCTATCAAACAAGGGTTTCTGAGGTCCTGTGAAGCTCCCTGCCTTCCTCTGAAGGTGGGACTTAGGAGAATTGCTGGGTTTTAGAGCTGGCAGGGTCTTTAGGGGCAACCAGGCCCAACCCCCCATTCTACAAGGGAGGAAACTGAGGCTTGCAGGAGAGATGACAGTGCTGCCCAAGGTCCCCCAACTGGGGAGAGTCTGGGGCCCTGGAAACACCCAGGATGACACAGCTGAGCCCTCCTCTATTCTTAGAATGTAAGCTTTGAAAAGGTTCCCTTTGGTGTATCAGCTGAAGTATTATCAATTCTACTCCAACATGAAAATAAAAGTGTTCTCCTGCAAAAGCCATGTCTAAAAAATCGGGGCTTATGTGCATTTGTGTCTTAGGTATATGTTATGTATTGTGTGAAGTATGTACTTTTATTGTATTATGTGTGTGAGGGGATATGGATGTGTGTGGGGTGTGTGTGCATGTGTGTGGTTTGTGTGGATGTCTGTGCGGTATGTTTCTATGTGTGTGTGTGTTTGTGTGTTAGGTGTGTGTTATGTATTGTGTAAAGGATATGCTTTTATTGTATGTGTGTGTGAGGTATGAGGTGTGGGGGATATGGATGTATGTGGGGTATATGTGCAGGCGTGTGGTTTGTGTGGATATCCGTGAGGTATGTGTTTGTGTTCATGTTTGTATAGATGTGAGGTGTGTGCACATATGTGGTTTGCGTGAGGTGTATGTGTGTGAGGTGTATGCCTGCGTGTGTGAGGTATGTGTGTTTGTGTGTGGTGTGTATATGAGTGTGTGGTTGTGTGGATGTGTGTGTGAGGTGTGGATGTGTTCATGGTGTGGACTGTGCAAGGCGAGTGTGTGTAAAGTCTATGCACACATGTGGTTTGTGTGCATATGTGGATGAAGTGTGTGTGTATGAGGTGTGTGTTTGTATGTGGTGCATAGGTGTGTGTGAGAGCTGTATGTGTGTGTAGTATGGATGTATCTGTGGTATGGATGTGTGTTTGCGCATGTATGAATGTGTGGGAGAGGGGTGTGTGTGTGTGTATGTTTCTGTCCCAGCTGCCGCTATCCTATCCAAGGCACAGTTGAATAAAGGATGTTACTTGGAGGAATGCAGATCGTCCCGTGCAAATCCATCCCCCTTGAGGGAAATCTGCAAAGCCCCGCCCCCATGGGATGCCCAGGAGCTTGGTGTGAACCACTTGGCTCAAGCGCCAGCTGTGCCATCCCACCACCTGCCCGAGAGTCGCCAGGGCACTACGATGGTGCCCCAGGGTGAGAGGGGCCTCAGAGAGAGCCTCATCCCACTTTACTGAGGGGGAAACTGAGGTCTAGAGAGTAGCCATAACTTGTCCTGATAGCAGTGCGGTGCAGTGGAGAGTGCTGGAATTGGCATCAGGAGAGACCCAGATTCAAATCCTACCATATTTCCCATGAGTGATTCTGGGCAAGTCATCGGACTTCTCTGAACCTTCATTCTTTCAAATGTGAAATGGATGTGTTGCCTTTACCATCCACCTCCCGATCTCCCCCATCCATCCCTGCCCCGATGGTCATAACCTGACCGAACAGTCACTCCCCCCTTCCTCCAGTCACCTACTGCTTCCCCATCCTTGTTTGTAGCCCTAGGCCTGTCACCCCTGTGTGCCTGGTACATGCGATCCCTTAATAAACCCCCCCCTTCTTTCCCTCCCTCCCTTCCCTTCCTCTCTCCTTCTCTCCCTTCTTCCTTCCTTCATTTCTTTCTCCCTTCCTCTCTTCCTCCTTCCCTCCCTCCTTTCCTCATTTCTTCCTTCATTCCTTCTTCCTTCTTTCCCTTCCTTCCTCTCTCCCTCTTTCCCTCTTTTCTTCCTTCCTTCTTTCCCTTCCTGTCCCTCCCTTCCCTCCTCCCTCCCTTCTTCCCCCCCTCCCTTTTTTCTTCCTTCATTCATTCCTTCCTTCCTCCCTCCCTTCCTCCTTCCCTCCTTTCTTCCTCTCTTCCTCAGCTCAATCATCTTCCTGGCTCCCTATGGCCTACTAAGTCCCAGCTCCTTTGCCTGCCTTCTCCACAATGTGGCCCAACCCCACACCCCACCTTAGCCCAGGTGTTCTAGACTCCAGCTGAGCTGGGTAACTCTGCCCCATCCCACCCCAATGCTCCCTTTGTCCATGTATGTGTTCTCACTGTGTCTTCAATGTCTTCTTTCCCGTTCTTAATCTGTTTCATTCCCACCCAGCTTTTCAAGCCCAGCTCACGTGTCACCTCCTCCAGGAAGTCTGTCCTTATCCTTTCCCACTTTCCCCTCTAAGCACCTGCAGCCCTGTGTTTACCTGTCTCTAATGTACTGATTATGGGATGTTGTGCATAACAGTAGGTCTCTCTTTGTTGGTGCCTTATCCCCTTCCCCAGACCTCAAATCCCAGGAGAGTAGAGCTTGTTCCTAACCTTCGTATGCTACCCCTTTCCTTCCCCCATGTTGCCCAGAACAGAGCTAGGTACACAACAGGCTCTTAAATATTTATTGAATGAATACTTGAAAATTTACTGATAGGTTCATTGATGGGGAGGCTGCACAGATATTGTGGGGGAGGGGTTTATTTTTTTAATTAAAAAAAAACAAAGTATATCAGTGAAAGGGTCAGAGGATAAATTAGAAGGTGATTTACAGAAGTAATTTCTGTCCTGGTTTCTTTCATGCTTCAGAATCTCCTGGGAGAACAAAGAAACTTTAGCCAGTTGTCTGTCATCAGAGGTTTTCTTGAACATAGATGAGCATTTAAAAGAGGGTAACTTGTGCCTCAGTTCAACCATCCGTAAAAATGAGAATGGACTAAATTGTCCTAAGATCTTCTCCCAGCTCTGATGTTCTATGGCCGAAGGAGCCTCCTAGCTGCTGCATTTATGTTTTAGGTTCTAAGGGCCTTCCCAGATGTAATGTTCATTGTTCTACTCTCCAAGGTCTTCCCAGCTCTGACACTCTGTGTTCTTTGTTCTGAGATCCCACCCAGCAAACTCTGACATTCTACGATCTACATTCTAAGATCTTTCCTCACTCAGACGTTCTCTGTTCTATCACCAGTGGGTCCCGTTTCTACCAGGAGTATTTAGAAATAATCCCCGACCCTTTGGAGACCACCTTAAGGGTGAGAGTACAGCAGCCCCACCAGACTAAGTTTTGCACAGAGTTCCATGGAGTATCCAGGCCTTCCAAGCAACAGGAAACTGCTTTACCTGCCTCAAATATCTTGAAGGGGCTGCCTCCAGCCGGAGGCAGGGAGGGTCAAGCTGTGAAATGCCTCTGAAACTATTTGGGGAGGGCTCCATCTCCTAATGACCTACCCCCTGGCCGGACCACAAAAACGGAAGGTGATTTCACATGGGCCTGTGGGAGCCAAATGTGGCTGTTACAGCTCTCAGCTCCTCCCCCGGGGCCCAGATGTGTTAGCAGGCAGAGGTGTGGAGGCCAGGCTGGGGGCATGGGAGGAAGCCCCCCCGCCCCTTCCAGATGGTGGAGGGGGCCTTTGCTGGGTGACTACAGGAGCATCCCTGAGGATTGTCATTGCAAAGGGTGGGGAGAAGCTGTGGCAGAGACCTGGTGCCCACCGGTGGCTTTACTCCACAGGTCAGAGTCTGAGTCATAGGTTCAGAGCTGGCAAAGCTCTGTGAGGCCACCAAGAGTCTAACAGGCTCATTTTACAGATGAGGAAACTAAGGCTAAGAAAGAAGTGTAAGTGTCTGAGGCAGGATCTGAATCAGGTTTTCCTGATTCCAAGCACAGCCCTGATCCATGTGTGGGCCCAGGGGTCAGAGATTCCAATCCCAGCTCTAACCCTGACTAGCTATGACAATGATGGTGCAGTAAAAAGCTGTGGGTTCAAATCCCACCTCCAACACTTACTCCTTAAGTGATAGGAATAAGGATTGGAGAACTTCCAGATGAGGAAATACCCTTTACCAACCTAGGTTGGTACCTCTTCTGCTATTTGCTGTATCAGAGGTTTGTCCAGGTCCCACAACCAGGATGGGTCAGAGGGAAGATTTGAACCCGAGTGCTCCTGGGTCACTGTCCTCTACACTGAGTGGCCTCATGTAGAAGAGATAGGCTTGGACTCTGCTCTCTGATGTCCTTTCTGGCCCCTTCAGTCTGGGAGGCTACGAATGCCCCCTCGCTCACACTGGGCCTCAGTTGCCTGTTCTGTAAAAACAGACGGCTGATGATATTGGCACAAACACCAGAGGCTGTGTGAGGAAATGATTTTGTCCATCCCAGCACAGACCCTCTCCCTGGCTGTAAGGTCACAGCCAAGGGAGTGGGAGATAGAGGGATCCTGGAGCAGACATCACAGAAATAGGAATCGGAAAGGCCCCTGTCCATTGTCTCTGCAGCCACAGAGAGTTTGGACCCAGGATCCCAGGCCACCACCCACACACCTTAGAAAGCAGCAAGGCCCACCCTGTCACTTTACAGAGAAGGAAACTGAGTCCCTGGGAGGCCACATCACTTATCCAAAGTCATCCCATTGGACCAGGGCTCCTAAGGGCTCCCCGTGCCCATTCTGGCCTCCTGAGCAGTCCAACCCCAGGCCCCTTTCATAGCAGATAAGCCTATACCTTTCCCCTTCTGCTCCAAACCATCTTCAGTAAAAACAGTAAGACCACGCGGTGTTGGGGGAAGAGCCAAGGCCGGCAGAGAACATGGGTTTGAATCCCGGCTCCGCCACTTAGTTCCTCAGGGAAGCCTTGTCTCCTCCATCACCCTCACCCCCCAGAAGGGATTTGAGCTTGTCTGAGGGCCCCTCTAGCAAACACCACCAGCATTAAAAGCAAAGACAGAGCCATGTTGGTGATGATTGTTTATTACAGTAGTTTGGGGTGTCGAAAATTGCTATTCCTTTCCCCCCATAAACATCTGTACTCTTGTTCTTGGGGCGGGGTTGGGGGGAAGACTAAGGGAAACTCTATCTTATTCAGACCCAACCCAGGACAGGCATTGTGGTACCTGGGAAAGCACCCCACAATGCAGCCTATCAGCTCTTTGTGTGACCTCTAGGTCTCAGCTTACTCATCTATAAAATGGACTTGCTGACCTTTGTGGTCCCTCCCAGATGTAGATCTGGATGTAGACCCTAGGAAAGCAGACTTTCCATAAGGTGAAGCGCATTTGAATTGAGCAGTTGTGTCAAGCTGCCACATACAAGGCTGCGTCAGGTGTTAGAGGGCCCCCCACTCTGGTGGGCTACACCTTGTCTATGATGCCCATGCCTTCTCTCCTAACCCTGCCCTGGACCTGGGAATGAGGGCCACTCAGCTGAGATTCCTGAAAGACAGGGCCCGCCCATCTCATTCTCCAGCAATGCTCCCTCTGTAAGGTTTTAGGTGAGAGGAAGCCCCCCTTTGGGCCTCGGTTTCTCCATCTGTGC
Organism: Phalanger gymnotis; assembly: GCA_028646595.1. Classification (NCBI taxonomy): domain Eukaryota; kingdom Metazoa; phylum Chordata; class Mammalia; order Diprotodontia; family Phalangeridae; genus Phalanger; species Phalanger gymnotis. The sequence goes on along the minus strand of CM053625.1, from coordinate 324,905,254 downwards.
AATGGCAGGCAAAGACCAGAATTTCCCCATTATTGACAAAGGGCATTTTAGAAGGCATCGATCCTTTCGAATATACCTTGCCAAGGCCCATAATGGCCCCATGGTGGTTCCCTCTGCCCCCGAGCTATGTCTGGGCTTTGGTGGTAGGGAGCAAGAAAGGGAGAGCCCAGAAGCTGGAAGGAAGAGTCCTTCCTGCTCTAAATTGATATAGCCCCATGCCTTTAGTTTGGGGTAGGCCCCATATTTGGAGGGGTTAACAAACTTGGCTGGTCTCCCCTGCCTGCTCATCACTGCAGCGAGATCCCTTTCCCTGACTTGCCTTCCTCCAGGCCTCCCTGCAAATCTCCAGCCCTTCCTTCCAGGCCCAGGAGATCTCATGATTTCAGATGCCAGATTACCTGTGCTCACCTGGTGACCCCCGCCCCAACCCAGCCAGCCTCACCTGAGAGCCCAAGCAAGCTGAGGGCTGAGGGCCTTCCTGGGGAGCTCGAGGAGGCTTTCTGACAACTCCTGCCAGGGACCATTAACCTTTCTCCATGAATACACTTGAGGCAGGAGCTTTCAGATGGGGGAGGGGAAACTCTGTTCATCCCAGCACCCTAAAGAAGACCACAGAACAACCCCTCCATCTCTCAGCACACAGACCAGGCTCCCCAGAAAGGGCCAGAGGGGAGGAATCCAGGCAAGAAGTGGGGGGGAGAACGACCCTGGGCAACTCAAGCCCCAGGACAACAGCAGCCAAAGATCAGTATTTCCCTGTTATCGACAAAGGGCGCTTTAGATGGCATCTATCCTTTCAAATATATCTTGACCAGGCCCATAATGGCCCTATGATGGGTCCTTCTGCCCCTGAGCCATGTCTGAGCTTTGGTGGTAGGCAGCAGAAGAGGGAAGGTTTGGCTCTCTGTGAACAGAGGGCCACTGCTCCAGTCAACTCAGAAATGTCCTTTTTGAGATTTGTATTCCCAGAATTTCTGAAAGGCAAATATGCGCCAGATACCACCCAAGGAAATCTGGATCCCCAAGGTCCAGCCGCTGGGCAGGCCCACTGTAGAGGAGATTCTGGGGCCAGTGAGGTTAAGATGAGTTGACTTCTGAGGTCCAGCTGAGTCTGTCCTTCTGCCAGAGAAATGAAATCTCCTAAGCCCCAGGGTCCTTGTCTTCCTTGGACAAATAACGCTGGTTGGTTGTGCCAAGTCAATGCCAGCTGAACCACGGACTTGCCGGAGTCCCCAGCCTGTCTCTGGGTTTCATTTTCTTCCCCTGTCCAAAGCAGTGACTTGAGGTGCCCACCAGCTTTGGCAGTCTGTCCATCTTGGAGCAGCTCGGGTAGGGCAAGGTCTTGGTCCAGTTAGGACCGCTGGGCCCCGTTCAGAAGGTCTGTGAGCTCCCCGATGTATTTGATGGTATATTTCAGAGTCTGGATCTTGGTGAGAGGCTGACCCCGCTGGCTGTAGACCGGGGGCAGGTAATTGCGCAGAGTGTGGAGGGCATCAGCCAGAGCCCTCATCCGAAGCTTCTCCCGCTCGCTGGCCTTCCGCCTCCTCTGGGCCGACATCCTGACTTTGGTGCCCTTCGGGGCTTTGCTGGGGCCAGGACTCTGCAGGTAGGTAGAAGGGAAGGCCAGCATGCCACAGGTCACCAGGCTGCCACCACTGCCGCTGCCACCATTGCCAGTGCTGTGGCCACAGGCCAGGTCAGCCACTCCTGGGTGGGCAGGAGAGGAAGAGGAGGCAAAGGACGGAGTGGGAGACAGGCTCTGAGGGGAGCCAGTCCGGCCGAGGTCGAAGGGGCCCGGTGTGTCCTTCCAGTCCCAAGAGGTGAGAAAAGCCGGGCTGGAGCAGGACAGGCCCTCCTCGAGGCCCAGCAGCGTCTCCTGCAGCTTGTCCATCCTGCCCGAGAGTCTGCGGAGAGAAAAATCCCCCAGTGAGTGACCGTCTGCAGAGGCAGGCAGCCAAGGGCCCCTCTTTATGAGGGGAGGAGACCCCTGGGGAAGTGGCACCTGAGGCCAAGCCAAGGGAGTTCAAAGGGGAGCCCAGAAGCTGGAGTCGGGCAATGAACTCCTCAGGTGTCACTTTGCCCTCATTTCCAATTATCGCCCCCCAGTGAAAATGCCTTTAAACAGAAGGGCCCCAAGAGAAGAAATAAGGCATTATCTCGTCGTAAGGAAACCAATTAGCCTGGGGAACTGGGCTTCACATTAGATTGTGGAACTAATTAAGAAAAGAGCCAAAGAAAACAAACTCGGCTGATGGGGGCAGGGACCTGAGCAGAGAGGCTCTGCCGGGCTACCCAGCTCAGGAGCAGCCGGGGAAGGGGAGAGGCCAAAGAGCAGCAATCTGGAGCCCCATGTACAGGGGGAGAGACTGAGGCCCAGGGAGAGCCCAGGGAGGGCGGAGGGGACAGGAGGGGGCACAGGAAGGGCACAGGGAGGGCATGAGGAGAGCATGGGGAGGACACGGGGGGCACAGGGAGGGCCCAGGGAGGACATGGGGGCACAGGGAGGCACAGGAGGAGCACAGGGAGGGGACGGGAGTTACCAGGAGGGCCCAGGAACGGCATGGGGGCCCAGGGAAGGCATCAGGGACACAGAGAAGGCACGGGGCACAGGGAGGGCATGGAGTGCACAGAAAGGGCATGGAGAGGGCATGGGAAGGACACGGGGGGCCACAGGGAGGGCATGTGGGGCCCAGGAGCACAAGGAGGGCACAGAGGCACAAGGGAGAAATGGGGGCACAGGGAGGGGATGGGGGCACAGGGAGGGCAAAGGGGACACAGGGAGACATGGGGGCACAGGGAGGAAACCGGGGCAGGGGAGGCCACAGTGCACAGATCCAGCAGGTACCTGGAGCAGGCTCTGAATTCAGATCTTCTTCGCTCCAAGGCAATGTCCCTTAGAATCAGTGTCCTGAAGTGTTGGTACTGCTGCCCAGGGTCAGAGCGTCCACACGGGGAGAGAAGACACAGAGCATGAGCATAGCACCCTGAGGGCTGAAGAGTGGTGTCTCTGGAATGGAGATATCTGGAGGGGGGAAGGAGCAGCCCCCAACTCCTAAGCTGAGCAACTCTAGGGTCCTCTCATCCCTCTCTGTGAACCTCAGTTTCTCCATCACTAAAGTGAAGGTCCTGGACTCTGAGATCTATGTTCCAAGTTTATTCCCTTTGCTGACATTCTAGAGTCCATGAGGTTCTCCAGGAAGGGAGAAGGCCCTCCCAGCTGTGGTATCCCCATTTCCATGTTCTAAGGGCCCTCCCAGCTCTGATATTTCCTGATCCATGTTCCAAGGGCCCTCCCACCTCTGATATTCCCTGTATCAGATTCTAAAGGTCCTCCTAGACTTGCCATTCCCTGATCTGTCTTCTAAGAGCCCTCCCAGCTCTGACATTTCATAAGCTCCTCCCAGCTCCGACATTCCATGTTCAATGTTCTAAGGGCCCTCCCAGCTCTGACAATTCGTGTTCTTTGTTCTAAGCTCCACCCCACCTCTGATATTTCCTGTACAATGTTCTAAGGGCCCTCCCACCTCTGACCTCTGTCCTCTGGACCTAGACTGTCTTCAAATCTGCCCAGACTGGGCCCCATCCATTTGGTTCTATGTGAGCAATATTGTTTTTTTCCTTCCGAGAGCCTAAAGTCTAAACTAGGGGGTCAGCGAAGGGGCAGGTTAGCCGCTGATGGCCCAAAGGCTGCCCAGACTTGTAGAGATGTTTTCCAAATACAGAGGAAGAGTCACAGACAATTCTTTAAGGCTTTTAAAGCCACAGGGAACAACAAAGGTCTAAAGTAGGAGGCAGCTCCATGGTGCCAGAGAGAGAGCCATGGACCTGCAATTAGGAAGACCTGAGTTCTAATTCTCCCTCAGATACTTCCTAGCTTGGTAACCTTGGGCAAATTGCTTAACCTTCTGTCTGCCTTCATTCTTTCACCTGAAAAATGGGATGATAACAACACATTCTTCCCACAGTTGTGAAGATAAACTGAGATAATGTGTGTAAAGTGCTTTGTGACCTTAAAGAGCCACCCAGACGCCAGCTTTTATTATTTCTCTGAGCTATACAGCTTTGGCTACCCAGCCCCCACCTACATGCTCACCAGTGAGCCTCGATGGAGCCTAATCCTGTCCACAGTGGAGATGCCTTCTAAGAGGTGTTGAGAAAGGGCTTTGAGATCCTCCAAAGATTCAGGTCAAATGTACTAGTGTTTCTATGGCTGGACATTAAGTTGTGCTTCTAAAACGGCTCTTAAATCTTTTATGATTATTGATGGAAAAAATGGATGGGACGTTAAAACAAAGAACAAAGAGAAAGAGTCAAACCTGGAAGGAGGGCTCTTGGGAGGGACTAGGCAGAATATCGTTTTCCTTTTTTTTTTCCTCCCTGCCACCCCCACCCATGCCCTAGAGATGGCCACCATTAGACCCAACTAGGTGTGTATATATATATATATATATAGTTATATAGGTATGTATACATACATATATATAGGCATATATGTAAAACCATTCTTCACATTCTTCATTTCATTAGTTCCTTGTCTGGATATAGTGTCTTTCTTTATATGTCCTTTATAGTTAATTTGGGTATTTATAATCTTCGAAATGACTAAGTTGCTCAAAGTTGTTCTTAAAACAATATCACTGTTACTGTAGATAATGTTCTCTTAATTCTGTTCATTTCACTCCTCGTTATTTCATGCCAAGTCTTTCTGTGGTTTTCTAAGATCTTTGAGCTTATCACTTCTTATAGCACAGTGGTCCTCCATCCCAATCACAAACCACAACTCCTTCAGCCATTCCCCAATGGATGGGCATTCCTACAATTTTCCAATTTTTTGCCACCACAAAGAGAGCTGGTACAAACATTTCAGAACATCTAGGTTCTGAAATAGGACATAGACCTACTAGTGGTATTGCTGGGTCCAATAACTCTTTGGACATAACTCTAGGTCACTCTCCAAAACAGATGGATCAGTTCACATTTTCACCAACAGTGAACGTGTCCCAATTTTTCCGCATTCTCTCCAACACTTTTTGCTTTCCAAACGTTCAATCATTTTAGCCAATCTGATAGGTATGAAATAAGATCTTGAGGTTGTTTTAATTTGCATTTCTCTAATCAATAATGATTTAGAGCATTTTTCATGACATCTTCATAAATTTCATAGAAATTTATACAATAACTTTGTTACATATTTAAAAGGAATAGCAAATTGTACACAACAGATTTGCAGTTTCATATTCAATCATCTTTTTATTATACGATATTATGGAAATGCTTCTTTTATTCTATAAATTAAAAATGAAACAAATTTTAAAAAAAAGAATGTCCATGCTTCCAGGGATCCTGGAGAACATTAAGACCAATTTCTTGGTTTTACAAAGGAGGAAAATGAAGCCTAGATATGGGAAGAGCTTTGACCAGGGTCACTCAGAGCATAAAGACAGCCAGGATCTGAACTCCAATTCCCCTGGCTCCAGGTTTGGAGCCTTTCTCCTTCATAATGCAATATTTTCTTCTCTGTGTTTACATTTTGAGTTTCAAGACAACTGAAAATATTGAAAAATCTCATTTCATTTCAGCAAAAATAATTACACGATACTGTCTCTATGCTGTTATTTATGGTCTCAATAGTCTGGGGACAATAACTCCCAGTTTAAAAAAATGTGTTTTTTATTCTCTAGAATATCCCACTTTGCAACTCCTGTTCCCAATCTATCCACTAATGATCTTTGAAAGTGAGAGCTGCTGAGGTACCACTTCATACCTATCAGAATGGCTAATATGACAAAAACGGAAAATGTTGGACATTGGAGCAGATGCACTGCTGGTGGAGTTGTGAACTGATCCACCCATTCTGGAGAGCAATTTGGAACTATGCCCAAAGGCAACAAAACTGTGTGTACCATTTGATCTAGCAATGACCCTGCTAGGTCTATATCCCAAAAATATCCAAATAAAAAAGGGAAAAGGACCTATTTGTACAAAAATATTTATAGCAGCTCTTTTTGTAGTGGATAAGAATTAGAAATCAAAGTGATACCTATCAATTTGGGAATGGCTAAACGAGCTGCGGTATATGATTGTGATGGAATATTATTGTGCTATAAGAAATGATGAGCAAGATAATTTCAGAAAAACTTGGAAAGACTTACATGAACTGATGCAGAGGGAAGTGAGCAGAACCAGGAGAACATTGTACACAATGACAGAAACATTGTAACAAATTGAATGACTTCTTCTTAGCAATACAATGATCCAAGACAATCCCAAAGGTCACATGATGAAGCAAACTATCCACCTCCAGAGAAAGAATTGATGTTGTTTGAATACAGACTAAAGACACTTTTGCTTTCTTTTATTTCTTTTCTTCTATTTGAGTCTTCTCAGGCAAAATGATTAATATGGAAATGTTTGACGTAATTGCCCACGTGTAACCTACATCTGATTGCTTGCTGTCTCAGAGAGGGGGCAGGGAAGGAGAGAATCTAGAACTTGAAACTTTAAATAAAAATGTTTTAAAATGAGTTTTTTAAAAAGTGAGAGCTGGAAGAGGCCTGAGAGATTATCTAGACCAACCCCAGCATTTTTCCACAGAAGAATTATGGGATAGTAAAGGTAGTAATGCTGGTGATGACAATGACAATGGTGGCATTCTTACAATAGTTCAGTGTTCTCTGCTCATCTCCCTTGTTGCCATTTTACTCTAAGACTTAGCCACTCCCCTACATTTTCAGTGGGGAGTAAGCCCCCATTTTGGGAGCAATGTTTCTGTACCAACTATTATTATGTTTTGTTGTTGTTGTTGTTCAGTCATTTCAGTCATGTCTGAGTCTGTGTAAGGAAACTGAGGCAAAAGGTTTAAGTGACTTGCTCAGGGTCATACAGAAAGTAAATGTCTGAGGCCAGATTTGAACTCTATCTACTGCACCAACTAGCTGCCCTTTCTTACTTCTAGCTATAGCATCTTGATAAATACCTTCTCTAAAAGCTAACAAATCTGGCTAACTGGTCATCTATGGGAAACATGCTTTAGAGGGTTGTGAGAGACAATATCAAAACCCCCAAGGCTACCCCTTAGAAACTTTAGGAGGAGAAGCAGCCACCATCTGGGGCCTGGCTCTCCATTATGACTGGGAGTTGGGGAAATCCCTTCAAAGGGGGTGCTATGTCCTGATCTATATCTAGTCACTGGGCCCAGATGGCTCCAGAGGAGAAAGTGAGGCTGGTGACTTTGCACAGCCCTTCCTCACTTAAATCCAATTCACTTGCAAGTCACAGCATCACCTCCCTGATGGCACGGTCCTCTTCAAGAACAAAAGACAAACAACAACAACCTACAATAATTTCTAGAAAGGAAGGCATAAGCAGCTGGGGGAATCCGGGAAGGCTGCATGTATAAGGTGAGGGTGCAGCTGATCCTTGAAGGAAACGAGGAATTCTAAGAGGCAGCTGTTAGGCCAGTGCAAAGTCAAAGGGAAGATAGATGGTGCACCATGGGAGAGGGCCAGCTGTAGGCCAAGTTGGCTGGATCACAGACTGGGCAAATGGGAGCAATACCTACTCAGCCTGGAAAGATTGACTGGAGCCAGACCACGAAGAGCATTGAATGCTGAAAAGAGGAATCTGTAGTCAATTTTGGAGACCAAGCACTCAAAAACCTGTGCCGAACCTGTTAGACTTGTCTAAAAATGACAAGGGGATGAGTGGAGAGATTAGGGAAAGGCTTTGGAAGAAAGAAAGAAAGAAAGAAAGAAAGAAAGAAAGAAAGAAAGAAAGAAAGA
>CM053625.1:324886200-324897373 GCA_028646595.1 Phalanger gymnotis | reverse complement strand
CCAGGGAAGAACAGAGCTTTGTGTCAAGAACAGCCAGGATTGTACAGTACATGGAAGGGAGTAAGGTATACACCTGGACAGGGCAGAGGGGGCTGGGTTATAGAGGGCTTTGAATGACAGAGGATTTTGTATTTGATCCCGGAAGTTACTGACATGGTAAGACCTGAGCTTTTGGAAAATCCCTTTGGCTGCTGGGTGGGAGGTGGACTGGGGTAAGGAGACACTTGAGGCAGAAAGAACAATTAGAATAAAGAGAAAGATCAAAACAGATAATCCTCCAAATGTAATGACTCTACCCCCTTCATATGAGCCACATGGAAAATGTAAAAATCCAAATAGAAGTGAAAAAAATAAGCCAGTAAACTATAAATCTTTTTTTTTTGGAGGGGGGAGGGTGGAAGATAGGATGACCCAGGAGACAAATGGCCCCTTATCTGCATAAGTGGACCCAAGTTTGGTGAATTCTCCTGTCTTCCTACTTCTTTCTGCTTCATCTCCCTGGGGGTCTGACAGCCTCAAGGTCATGTTGTCCTGCTAAGATGACATTCCCAGTGGTTCAGTCAGAAGCAGCCTTGGTGAGAGACCATGCTGTCCCTGGGACATGCAAAATCTTTTCAGAGAACCCAGAGGCATTTGGGGCCAGATCTGGGCTATGCTTTGTCTGCATTTCCATCATGCTATTTGAAAGCTTTTGAATCACTTCTCTCCATCGATCCTCTGTTCTTTTCTCATCATCGCTGGCATTGTCCTCTGCCAAATATTGCCCTTTCCACCCTCAAAAGGAGATTCTGCCCACTGCTTGATAAACACTAGGAATTGAGAACTTTTCCAACAGAGACAAAGGCTCAGAGTTCTCAGCTTTGTTGGTTTTCTCCAGGCATTCTCAGTGTATCTACTATTTTTGGCAATATTTTCCATGCTCTCGCTTTTGCTTCTAGAGGACCTCCAGAGTCCTATGACATTTTTCTAAGCCACAGAAGGAAGACAATGCTCCTCATTGGGCAACTCAGCTCCTCACTCAGTGGCAGAATTCCAGTGGGCGCCACCATGGCTCTTGGAGACATATAATGGGCAACAGAGAGACAGCAGGACTGGTCAACTTTTACTAAACTCATCAGGAAGTTTGTGCTTCTGACTCATCTTTATTCACAGCTGAGTGTTCTATGTGCAAAACAAGTGACAGTGGCAGTGGTCAGATGGGACTCGGCATGTGACCCTGGGAGCCTAGTCACTGTGGTAACAAAAATATTTACAACATTCCCTTCATCTGCCAACCTAATTTCCCTTTCAAAAAAAGAACGAAATGCAGTTAGTCTGGCACGTTATATCTTTTGAAACTTTTACTCCATAAATGTCAACAAACACGGCCATTCCCATTGACAAAAAGGAAATGAAGTGTCCATGATGAGCCGTGTGGGGCTTCTATGATGACTGCTTCCCTTTCTAGATATTTAGCAACCACCCCTTTATAATATAATATATGTTGCATAACTTTGCCAGCAATCCAAGTCAAGCTTCCTGGCCCACTTCCATTTCCAGCCCAGTGTCTTTCCTTCTGTTTATAAATCAGAACATGGGTATTTCTCCTGTCCTACAGTAGCTTCCATTCACCATGGCCTGAGGAAGCTAATTGACAAAGGCTCCCATTCAGGACAATGGGATGAAGCTTGGATGGGACTGGGGGTGACCTCATGAAGGGCACCTAGCACAGAAGCTCCTTCCTTACCTTGGTTTTCAATCCTGTCTTGGTCCTGGTTGTTTCTGTCCTTTTTAGTCTGAAGAGCCTTTCCTTCAAAGTGAATATATAAGCAAAATAAAGGTCAAACAGCATGGCTTTCTCTTCATTTGGTTTCTCCCTCCCACCCCCCACCCCCATTTTATTGTATCTATTTTATGGGCAGCTAAGAGGTGCCATGGTGCATAGAGCACAGGGCTTGGTATCAGGAAGACTTATCTTCCTGAGTTCAAATCTAGCCTCAGACACTTACTGTGTGGCTCTGGGCAAGTCACTTCAATGCTGTTTGCCTCAGTTTCCTCATCTGTAAAATGAGCTGGAAAAGGAAGTGGCAAACCACTCCAGTATCTTTACCATGAAAACACTAACTGGGATCATGAAAAGTTGGACATGACTGAAAAACAACTAAATAACAACAAAAATGATTATGGGACCTTTTAGATCACAGAACTCATTTATTTACAGGGAGGGAAACTCAGGCTCCAAAAAATTACATGACTTGCCCAAAGTAGTAAGGAATCATAGACTGGCCATGATTTCAAACTAGGTTCTTTATGAAGTCATCTAATTATACATGATACTTCTAATGAAATTCAACAAGTGATTAGATATGGTGGGTAACCTGGGATGACTCTAAGGTTAAGAACCCAGGGCACTAGAAGGACAGGGTGCCCACCATAGAAATAAAGCTGCTTGAAGGAGAGGACAGTTTACGGGGGATAGTTTCCTGAACTCCTTTACCCTTCTCACCAACTATCTTCTACCTTTGTGCTTATCATAGTATCTAGCCCACAGTAGGTGCTTCGTAAATGCTTGTTGACTGGATAGAGAGAGTGACTAAACTAAGGTTTTCCTGAAATGTCTCATTGCTGAGGTGGTGCTAACTTGCAGGTAGATCGTGTGGATACGTACAATTGGTTCACTTTAACAAATATTTTTCCTTTTTCTCAAAGGCCATCTCAGGTGCCACCTCTACCTGCGGGAAGCCTTTCTCGATCTCCCCAGTTAATACTTTTTCCACTCTCAAAACTCCTACGGTCCACAGAGAATCAGCCTTGAAGCCGGGAAGAGCGGAGTGTGAGACCTTAGGGTGTCAGTGTTCTAGGCAAATCTTCTAAGAAAAGAAGGTGCCAGCTGCACTAGGAAGGGAGTTTCTTTACCTGGGAGTTCCAGTCCTCACTTCCACTTTATACATACTTTGTATTTCCTTAGGGAGCACAGTTACTCTGTATCCCATCTCCTCATTCCTCTTCCTACTACTCTCCCCACAGGAATGAGAGCTTCTTGAGGGCAAGGCCTCTAGAATCTCTAACGATGCCTATAGAGTGTCATGCGGATCAGAGCTGCTTACTGAAGAAGTGAACTCCTTGAACTGGTCAGCTGGACTGAATGAAGCACTGAGTAGGGACCAGAGGCCAGAAAAGGAAAGCATTTGGCCCAAAGTCATACAGCCAGGAAGTAGCCAGCTGAACTAGAACTCAGGACCCTGAGGCTCTTTTCACTGAACAAATAGAAGGCTCCAATGTGGGTGATAAGGTAAATAGCCCCAGGGGACTCAGGCAGTCGAGTTCAAATCCCACCTCAGATACTTCCTGGCTCTATGCCCCTTGGCCAGGTCACTTAACCTCTGTTTACCTCAATTTCCTCATCTGTTAAATGGGCAGCTAGGTGATGTACTGGATAAAAGATCAGACCTGGAGTCGGGGAAGACTCATTTTCCTGAGTTCAAATCTAGCCTCGGACACTTACTAGCTGTGTGACTCTGGGCAAGTCAATTAACCTTTTTTTTACCTCAATTTCCCCATCTGTAAAATAGGGAAAACAGTAGCCCCTATCACCCGGGGCAGTGAGAAGCCCATAACACAATTCCCGTAAAGCACTGTGCAAACCTCGAAGCTTTAGCATGCAATTATTACTGTTGCTGTATTCATTACTATTCCCAACACCCATCTTTGCCCCCTCCCTCCCTGCCAGTCACCAGGTGCCCCCATCCTCGCCGTCACTCCTCATGCACCCTGAGGTGCCAATGACAACCTTTCCCAGTCCTCCTTGGTCGTGTGACTCCCTCTCTTTATCCCTCTCTACCTTGTCTGTGCTTAGCTGTTTGCACGTGGTCTCCCCATTAGACCGGGAGCTCCCTGAGGGCAGGGACCACCTTTTGCCTTTCTTTGTATCCCCGGTGTTTAGTACACAACCTGGCACACAGTAGGCACTTAATCAATGGGAACCGACTAGGGGGAAGACAGCTTTGCCTTTTGATGGAGATCAAAGCTGGAAGCCGGAGGGATGCGTGGGCTGGTGGGATTGTTTCTAGGAGGGCGATGCCTGTCTGGCCAAAGTGAGGCCATGCGGCTAAGCCTGGGCCTTAGTTTCTTCGTCTATAGAATGAGGAGGCCGAAATAGCTGGTCTGTAAGCTCCCAACACTGATACTCTATGTTCTCTGGGCTTGGGTCTCTCCCAGCTCTGATTCCGGGGGTTTCTTGTAGTTCCGGTATTCTTTGCTCAGACAGGAGCCGTGACGAAGAGCCCAGAATTTCAGGAGCTGGGGTTTGGGGGCAGAGCGGAGACATTTTGAGAACTCTTCAATCAGACGTTATTTATTAAAAGGCTACAATACTCCTGATAAAGGTGTTGTGCAGAGAGGACCAACAGAGCTTAGCACTGAGTTAACAAGAACAACGTTCTGACAGAGTCTACTGCCCTTTCCCCAAGGTTCCCCACAACTGTGGCTTTACCCCCAGGGAACCTTGTGTCCCAAGGCCTCTCAGGCTCTGCTCTAAGCCTCAACTAAATTGTCTTAGAAGTTGATTTGAGAAATGTCAGAACCAGGATGGGTTTTAGAACACAGAACACAGAATGTTGAAGCAAAAAAAAAAACTAATCAGAGAATGTTAGAGCTGAGGGGAAGCTTAGAACATAGAACATAGAATGTGAGAACTGGGAAGGTTCAAAGAAGAGAGGATGTGGAATGTCGGAGCTGGAAGTGGCTTCCAAGGGACCTTACTGGCATACCTAGCAATTCCCTCAGGCCAGGCCTCAGTTTCCCCTTCTGCTATTTTCCCCTCCAACTCCAAGGATAGAGAAAGACCAAGAAGTCTGAGCCAGGTCCTTGCTGCCCAGGCAGCTCCTGGGGCACTTAGCACAGGCCAAGAAGCAGAGACACAGGATGCTCTCTCTGGATGGGGGCGGGGAGGAGGCAGCCATGCTTTGAACCTGAGCTCTCAACCTCAACCAGCAGAGGGTATGAGCCTCTTTCTTTGGGGCCGTTTGATACCTCAGAGGTGCAGGCTACACCCAAATAGCCCTAGGTCGCTGGGAGCCTATGGCTGGGGACTCAGCTTCTGGTTCTGCAGTCCACGGCTAATGCAAGAGGGGGAGTGTGGAGGCAGAAATGGTGATAAGAATAGGACGTGCCTCCCATGATTAATCAGATGAGAGCTACCAGACACGGGTGCAAATCCTCCTGGCCACTCATCACACCAGTGACCTGGGATGTGTCACTTCCCACTCTACCTCAGTTTCCCCCTCTGTAAGAGGTAAGCGTTGGGCTCTAGATGATCTCAGGTCCCTGGAAGTTCTGCAGATCTGGAGCTCTAAGAATTCGGTCTGATCTGTTCCACTAAGCGGAGAAGTCGATTTATCTGTGAAGTTCGTTCTGTCCCTGGAACAGGCACAGGGCTGGGGCTGGACTGAGCCCAACTTGGGTGAGCACGCTGCCCTTCAATCAACTTCACTGATAACTAGAGATCACACTTCGATAAGGCATTCTGGTCTGCACCACATGTCATGTGTCTTAGCTCAGGTGAGTCTCTCAGAAACCCCATCAGGTAGATGTCGTTATTCTCCCCCTTTTATGGGTAGGAAAGCTGCCATTCTGAGAAGGGATGTGACTGGTTCTGGGTTACACAGCTGGGTGAGCCCCTATAGCCTGCAGACCTTGGCTCCCAATAGCTAAGCTCTGTGGCAGCTTTCAAACACTGACAGTTCTGGGTGTGGTTGCTTTGCTCATCTCTTAAGGCTCATGCCTTCCCTCTGGGATTCTCTCCAGCTTACCTGTGCCTGACATGTAATAGGTGATTAATTAAATGCTTGTTGACTGACTACCAAGAAGATTTCTCCCTTCCACTAAGGTCTTGCTCTGATATCTTATAATGGAGAGGGGCTGGAAGGAGGGTTGGCATGAGCTTAAGCAAAAGCTCAGAGTCCAGATCTCCACATGGGCTATGTGTGTGTCTGTGGTCTGAGGGTAGAGAGGGGGGCATCACCAGAAGTGGGGCCCCTAAGGACCAAATGTACTCAGAAGCAGCAATTCTGAAAGACCATTGGCCAAGGCACCAAAGGCTCATGTCCTGCAACAAGAGAGGGTAACAGGCCCAAGGAAAATCATGGATCCTTGAGGAATCATGGTTAGAAAATATATACATAATGTAGGGAGGATGGTTTGAGGTGGTGGGGAAGGTGGAGAGAAGAGGGAGGGAGGGAAGAGAGAGAGAGATACAAACATAGGGACAGACGGCAGGGGGCTGGGAGGGAGGGAAAGAGATACAGAGACAGAAAAAGACAAAGAAGGGAAAGAGGGAGGGAAGGAAGAGAGACACAGAGACAGACAGAAAGACAGAGGGGGAGGGAGGGAGGGAGGGATAGAGTCACAGAGATGGGTGGGAGCAGGGAGAGATGAGGAGAATGAAAGGAGAAAAAGAGAAAGAGGGGGCAGAAGGAAGAGAGACAGACAGACAAAGGAACAGAGAAAGGAGGCTATTCCCTGGCAGGGAAGGCACCCTTTATTTGTGTTCATGAGAGGTTGTGTGGTATAGTGCATAGAGAACTGGGCACTAACATACACATACAGTCATACATATACAAACACATATGCACTCACATGATGTTGATCATTTTTCAGTCATGTTTGGCTCTCTGTGACCCCATTGGGGGTTTTCCTGGCAGAGATACTGTAGTGGTTTGCATTTCCTTCTCCAGTTTACTTTACAGATGAGAAAACTGAAGCAAACAAGGTGAAATGATGTGTCCAGAGTCACAGAGCTAGTAAGTGTCTGAGGACAGATTTGAACTCAGGAAAATGAGTCTTCCTGACTCTGGGTTGGGTGCTATATCCACTGTTCCACCTAGCTGCCCATGAACTCACATACATGCACCCATATATATTCCATGCACTGACATACACATATACACAGATTTACATACATGCACATATTCACTCACATATACACATACACACTCAGGTGCACATACATAGTCAGATACATAAACACACATATATACACATATGCAGATATATACACACCTCACACAGAGATACATATACACACCTATACTCACACACATTCATACTCAGATACACATTCACACACTGACACTCACACGCACACACATACATGTACATACTTGTATGCACACACTCACAACATACACTCATGCACATATACATACACACATACACACATTCACATACATACTCACATACATACATATGTGCGCATGCGCACATGTACACATACACTCACGCACACACACACATACACACGCACGCTTGCACACACATGCACACACATGCATGCATGCACGTACACACATACTCATGCACACTCACATATACACACATACACGCACACATACACACTTGCACACACACATATACTTGCATGCATACACTTGCACGTACACATGTACACATGCATATACTCACACTCACATGTACACACATACACACACTCGCACACACATACACTTACTTGCATGTACACACTTGCATGCATACCTCCGTTTGCAGGCACACATACACATACTCTAACACTCACACTTGCACATACACTCTCACACACACACTCGCACGCACATACTTGTTTGTGATCATGTGAACAGTTACCACCCAAGCCTCTGAAGAGACGACGGACCTTTTGATCACAGATGTGGGAGCTCCTTCCAATCACAAGGCAGCTGCCAGAAGTAGGATTTGACCCCACACCTTTTCAACTCTGAAGCCCCACTCTCAGCACCACTGGCACTGCCTTTGCTCACACCCCTCAGTGACCGGCTTTGTGCTGCTTTCCTTCTCGAGCTCCTTAGATCCCAGTTGACTTCGTGCTCATGATTCTATGACTCGGGCCACAGTTTCTCCCTCTGTAACATGGTCTGGCCTGGATGATGGAGGCCTGGAGCCCCTCTGCTCCCACAAAGGCAGGAGGCTTTGTGGGGAAGCTAGGAATAGCCACGATCTTTGGTGCTGAGAATTCCTTCAGAGCAGAATGTGTACTCTTTACAGCAGATAGGTCACCAGCCTGGAGCCAGGGAGACCCGAGTTCAAATTCTGCCTCGGACACTTCCTAGCTGCGTGACCCTGGGCAAGTCACTGCCCCTCTGCCTGCCTCAGTTTCCTCATTTGTAAAATGAAGACGACAGCATCTCCCCCGCAGGTCGTTGTGAGGATCAAATGAGATAATGCTCGTAAAGTC
The DNA here is from genome assembly GCA_028646595.1 of Phalanger gymnotis. NCBI lineage: Eukaryota > Metazoa > Chordata > Mammalia > Diprotodontia > Phalangeridae > Phalanger > Phalanger gymnotis. The sequence goes on along the minus strand of CM053625.1, from coordinate 324,889,167 downwards.
CTTAGCCCAGTGCCTGGCATACAGTAAGCATTTAATACATGCTTGTTTTCTTCCCCTTAAAAAGGAAAATATAAAACGAGTCCATGTTGTGCAGGTCCTAGCTGTTGGGCCCCCAGAGACGCAGGTGTCAGGAACGATCTGGAGGAAGAGGAAATCCCAGGCCACGTCCCAAAGAAGCTAGAAAGCAAGCTGCAGATTTGTAAGTGAATTCGAGGCGGGACACGTGCTCCCGTCCTTCCCAAAGGTGCCCACCAGCAGTGGGACCCCCGCGCCTGCAGGGAAAGGGTCCTCGGAACCTGGGCCTGGAGCAGAGAGGCCCCCGAGGCCGGCTGGACTCACCGAGCGATCCCAAGAGCAGCCAGCTTTCAGACGGACTTAAGGTTTGCAAAGGCTCACGGCGCTGTCTCATCGAAGCCTCACGACGGCCCTGGGGGGTGGAGTATGTGCTGCTATTGTCCCCATTTTGCAGATAAGAAGACTAGGAAGACACAGGTGATGATTCCTCCAGCCAGGGACTTGAATTCAGATCTTCCTGCCCCCAGGCCTGGTGCTCCAGGCACCGTGATGTCCCCTAGTGGCCTCTCGCCCACATAAGGTGCCTGGGTTAAGGATACAAGTACAAAGAATATCATGAACCCTGCCCACAGGCAGCTTGCCCTCTCCTGGAGAGGATGAGTTCTACAGTAATATCCATAGCATCGGTACAAGATGAATCAATGCTCACATATGCAAAGTCATTAATACAAGGAAGTGGGCGATGCAGGACATAGCCATGGTGGCTGGGGAGGGATCAGGAAAGGCTCCATGCCCACCAAGATGGCACCCAAGCTGCGCCTTACACAAAGAGTGGGGTTCTGGGACTGAAACCTCCACCTCCACGCCCAACCTGGCCCGGTTCCTGTCCTGGGCTGCCTCCTAGCCTGAGCTGGGTCCTGGTCCGCTAAATCATTTTCCCCTCTTTGGGATTGAATTTCCTTATCTGTAAAATGAAGAGATTGGACCAGTTGACCTTTGAGGCCCTTTCCAGCTCTAAAATCTGGGACCCTAGGGCTCAGATGAAGATTCTATTTACAGCTGGAGAACAAACCATCTTAAGGTGGTTAGATGACTGTCTACATCTACCATAAGTAGGCTCACACATGGCACATGGCATGGTCAGGGCCTCAACTGGTTTTCTGGACTTTGCCTGGCTGAGTCATTCCTTTCAGAGTTTCCAAGGGATGGAAAATATACTAGATGGAAGAGGAGGAGGGAGGGGAGGGGAAGGGGTGGATGTGTGGATGTTGTGTGTATGGATGTGGAAACGTGTGTGGGTGTGAGCATATGTGTTTTGGGTATATGTGGGGGCTGGGGGCATGAGTGTGTGTGGGTGTGTCTGTCTGCTGGTTGGGGGGCGGTGGAGCTCAAGGGAGATCAAAAGGTCCATAAATATGGGTTCCACTTTGCTATGCAGATCACCTCCCCAGGAGGAAACCCCCTCCTTCATTATCACGTTTCTGTGAAAGGGTTTTCATCCTGCTCACTTTTACTGGCACCAAGCTCCCAAGTAAGGCGGGCTCTATCATGCCCTGCTTTGGCAGACACCCACTGAGAATGCAACTTGTGCTTTGGTCCTTGGCAGGTACAGAAAGATGAGGGAGGACTAGGCCACCCCCAAAGCGCTGTCCAACCCAACTTCCACCCCACAGGGGTGGCCACCCTCACCAGACCTGAGGGAAGTCCACAAGGAGCTGAAGAAAGGGCAGGGGCAGCCCTTTCCCCATCCCAGGCCCTTGTCAGGGAGAGCTAAGGGGAAGCAGGGGGCTGCCCTCTCCCCAAGGGAACAGCCTCATCTTGTCCTCCTCTGCTCCTGGGTCTTCTCCCACCTCTTGGGTTTACATATTACTCCTTTGGGTGGGAGGAGAGATATGGGAGACCAAGGCTCAGCCTAGAATCCAGAGGAGAGAATGTCAGCTTCGGAGTTGAAGGGCTGGAGGCTGAGCGGAGTACTATGTAAAGTAATAAAATATTCAGCTTATATCAAGTATCTCTTAGAAAGAGTCATTGCCGGCTCTTAGGTCCTACTACCCTGGAAATTAGGGTGAGAAACAGAATTAGGAACTAAGTCTTTGCCTCCCCTCCCCTCTGCCTCTTAAAATTGCTCTTTCTTCAAGGAGCAGCCCGGGTAATGCCTCCTCCATGAAGCCCTCTGTGATTCACCCACACCTGTACCTTCATCTAGAAAACGAACAAACAAAACCAGTCACTGACATTTTAACTTCAGGTTTAAGATTCTTTGCCAAATATTTGACTAATATTGTCTTGTTTGACCCTCAACCAGGTGAATCTGAGTTTCTCGAGGGAAGGGGCTGTTTTCATTTTGTCATCCCCAAACTTGACAGCTCAATATACTAACTCAGCACTGTGCTAGGCACTTCGTAGGAATGCTTATTGGATGGAATTGAACGGCCATTTGAAGTAGGCAATGGAAGTATTAACACGCCCATTTTATAGATCAGGAGACTGAGGCTCACAGAGGAGACTTGCCCACAGTTATGAACCCAGTTCGGTGGCAGAGCAAGGACTCAACCCAGGCCTTATGAGGCCAAGTTTGATACTCTCATTATCATCCCTGAAGGAAATAGCAAGCACATGGTCTGCATGTGACCAATGCTTATGAACCAAACTGAAATGAATTAGGCACAGTACATAAAGGGTCAGCCCTGGAGCCGGCACAAATCTGGCCTCAGATAGTAGCTAGGTGTCCCTGGGCAAGTCCCTTAACCCAGTCTGCCTCAGTTTCCTCATCTGTAAAATGAGCTGGAGAAGGAAATGGCAAACTAGTCCAATGTCTCTGCTGAGAAAACCCCAAATGGGGTCATGAAGAGTCAGATACGACTGAAACGACTGAACAACAACCATTAGCTATAGCAGTATGTACAACAGCAATGACAGTCATAATAATAATCACGCATCTCTTCTTTTTTT
>CM053625.1:324868287-324885700 GCA_028646595.1 Phalanger gymnotis | reverse complement strand
AGGCAGAGTCTGGTTCCCCCACAGAACAATGAGGCATCAGATTGTGTACGTTACCGAGGACCAGTCTGGCTACATTAAGAAAGACTCCTCTAGGGCATTGAATCTTGGCTACAATAACTCTCCCAATGATCACGTAAGTGTAGTGAGGTTGTGGTCACAGCTGGTAGAGTGAGCATTTTCCTTAGGAAAATCAGAGATCATCTGAGTATTCGAATATTCCTCCTAATAAGCCCAGCATCATGTCCTATTATTCTTGGGTGGCATAATAAGAGCGATGGACTTGTTTGGTCGTGTCAGACTCTTTGTGACTCCATTTGGGGTTTTCTTGGAAAAGATACTGGAGTGCTTTGGCATTTCCTTCTCCAGCTCATTTTACAGATGACATTTTACAGGCAGACAGGGTGAAGCGACTTGCTTGGGGTCACCCAGCTGGGAAATGCCCGAGGCCCAATTTGAACTCAGGTCTTTCTGACTCCAGGCTTGGCACTCTTATCCACCACTCCACCCAGCTGCCCCAGAGTGTTAGAGTTAGGAAAACCTGAGTTTCTCCTGCCTTAGACACTTCCTAGCTGAGTGACCCTGGTCAAGTCCCTTAATTTTTCAGCCTCCTCTATAAAATGAGGATAATAGCATCACTGACTTCCAAGAGTCCTTATGAGGATTGAATAATATTTGTAAAGAGCTTAGCAAACCTTAAAGTGCTACAGAAATACTAATTATCATCATTATTATCATTATTGCTATTATAATAGTAATAATAGTATTTCCCTACGGTTTGCACAGGAGGGGGCAGACAAGAGCCACCTGTTCCATGCCATCCACAGGGTGAAACGGACCATTTTTCCATCTGTTTCCCTTGTTCTCTCAGTGACAGTGGGTTGGGATCCATCTCAGGTGCTTTCTGAAGACACTGGGAGAGACGACAATCTGCCTGCCCGACATCTGGACGCTGGTTTCCATTCACTGAGCAGATCTTTATTGAGCTGCTGTCCCTGCAGCATGCAGGTCCCTGCTCCTGCTGATAACGCAGTCAGGGAGGTCCTGGGCACAGAGGCACGGTGCTGTGACACTGATTAGTGCGGGGCCAGGCACATTAACCCTCTCCAGCGCCCTCACTCTACCCCATGATGCCTTCTAACAGTGGGCACTCCATTCCCCAGCTCTGGTCTTACATTTCCCTCTCCTTCAAATGAATGAGGTAGATGAGTTGGTCCCTAAGGCCCACCCCCAAACTGTAAGAACATTGCTGCCACTTAGGAAACGGAACGGCCCTTCGCTGGTAAGCCGCCTGTCTTTTTCACTTGTGACTTTCCTTGAAACTGCAGCAAGTCTCTGAGGGGACGACAAATTAAATTCATGTAATTAAATTATGTAGCACTGCATTTTTCTCCTGGCCACCTTATGAGGCACAAACATTATTGTTTTCATTTGTAAAATAAGTAATAGTTTATTATGGGATTAGGGTTGTAGCAGACACTCCCCTAAAATCCCGCCCTCCATAGTCTTCTCTACCTTGCTCCCTCCCTGAGCTTGGGCAAACTACTGAGACCTGGGTCTATGGGATAATGAAATTATTAAAGTGGTTTCAGGAGTCAGGGAAGGAAGGAAGAAAGAAGGAGGGAGGAAGGGAAGGAAGGAAGGGAAGGAAGGAAGGAGGGAAGGAAGGAAGGAAGGAAGGAAGGAAGGAAGGAAGGAAGGAAGGAAGGAAGGAAGGAAGGAAGGAAGGAAGGAAGGAAGGAAGGAAGGAAGGAAGGAAGGGAAAAGCATCTCATAAGCATTTACGAGCTAGGTATATACAGGCTGGTGGCACCAAGTGCAGAAGGTGCTCCAGAGAGGAGAAAAAACAGTGTCCATCCCATTATTACCTGTGCATGTTGCCACCTGGAGCATAGCCTCAGCCACCCCACACCAGCTGCCTCTATTCATTTTTACACCTGAGGTTGGCTGGTTGTCCTTCGTTCTTGACAAGAACCAAAATGACATCATTCTGCTAGAGTCAAGTTTCAGGGTGTCCAGCTGTGGCTGATCAGACCAATACAAGGCTCAGAATGCTCTGCCACAGGTCAGGCACAAATAGTCTGTGTGACCATTTGGGGTGGATACTCTAAATTTTCACATCCTGCATTTCCTTTGAGCTGTTTCAATTCTGCTTTGTTCAGAGAGGACAGCACTTTCTCCGATGAGGGCACACCATGCTGAGAGGTCCTATGCCAGTGTCTTCCATGTCAGATAATGAATCCCAAAGTGCTTAAGACAGACCTTGAGAGTGTCCTTGTATCACTTCTTCTAACTACCATGTGAACACTTGCCCCGAGTTCTCCATAGTCTTTTGAGAAGCATATTTTGCATTAGAACAACATGGCCAGCCCATCGGAGTTGCACTCTCTGAAGGAGAGTTTGAATGCTTGGCAGTTTACTTTGAGAAAGGATCTCAATATAATCTGCCAGATGATCTCCGGAATCCTCCTAAGACAATTCAAATGGAAACAATTCAGTTTCCTGGCATGGCACTGTTAGACTGTCCAGGTTTCACAGGCATACGACAATGAGGTCAGCACCACGGCTCTGTAGACCTTCAGTTTGGTAGTCAGTCTAATACCTCTTTTCTCCCATACTCTCCTTTGGAGCTTCCTAACCACTGAGCTAGCTCTGGCAATGCATGCGTCAACCTCATTATCAATGTGTACATCCCTGGAAAGTATACTTACCAAGGTAAGTGAACTTCTCCATTTGCTGTAACTGATGGTTCCACATATGGATGGTGTGGTGGTGGCTGATGGAGCATCTGTGTTTTCTCGGTGTTTTCTCGGTTTTAGGCAGAAATTAGCACAAGCAGCAGAGAATCGATCTATACTTTTTTGCATCTCAGCTTCAGAGGCTGCATCGAGTGCACGATCGTCTGCAAACAGAAAATCATGCACCAACTTCCCTCCACTTTGGTCTTGGCTTGTAGCCTTTTCACTTTGAAGAATTTACCATCAGTGTGGCGGGTGACTTTGATGCCGCATTGAAGATTCCTCATTGAAGGTGTTTGACAACATGGATGAAAACATCACACTAAAAAGCCTGGGAGTGAGCACACAGCCTTGTTTCACTCCACTGGTGAATGGGAAAGAGCTGGAGCATTGTCCATTATCCAGAACCCTGGCAAACATGCTGTCATGGAAATGCTGTACAATGCTGATGAACTCCCCAGGCAAGCAAATTTTGACATAATTTTCCATAAGCCCTCAAGACTAACAGTATCAAAGGCCTTGGTCAGATCTACATACTTTGTGTATAGATCTCTACTCTGCTCCTGGCATTTCTCCCGGAGTTGTTGGGCAGCAAACGCCATATCCACCATTCCTCAACCCTTTCTGAAGCCACACTGGCTCTCATGTAGATGACCATCTTTCAGGTGAAGGATCAGCCTATTAAGGAGAACTCTGGTAAGAATTTTGTAGCGATAACTAAGAGCCAGATTTTCCCACCCACCCTGTGACAAGTCAATCTATTTCCTTTACCTTTTACAGATATGGACAATGGAGGAGTCCTTAAACTCCTGGGGGATGACCTCCTCTTGCCATTTAACCCAGAAAATTTCAGTCACCTTTCCTATGAGCAATAGGCTCCCTACCTTTGCAAATCTCAGCTGGAATACAATCAGCACCAGGTGCTTCTGAGTCAGGCATTACCGTTCTGACCTACACCATGCACAGGCCGAGGACCTAGGGAGGGCCTGGGTTGGCGTGGCCACGGGACACCTTGCTGTGGGGCCTGCAGCAACGTCCCACATCCTTCCCAATAAACAGACTAATGGTGCCAGCCTAGGCACCAATGAAGCTGCCTTTTGCCACATTATCTAATCTGTTTTGCAGTCATGTAGGTACTCAGCAGGAAAGGATACCCACAGCTTAGCTCTGTTTGTTTCTCAGAAACAAGCAGACCAATGTATCACTTTGACCTTTATGTACGGTTAAAAGCACGCTGAGAGCTGGCAGCTGCCCAGGGTGGCTGGCATAGGCCCTAACTGGGAGCCCAAGGCCACCAAGTACCCAAACATGAGGCCCCTCAAACTGTCTGCCCCACACTGCCAGCCCTGCTGCCCACAGACAAGAAGCCCGGCTCCTCATCCCTTCTGAGTTAACCAGCCAGGATGCACCAGGGCCTTCAGCTTCCAAGAGGCTCCCCACTCAATGGGTCATCTTTCATGCTAGTTCCACTACTGAAGCAATCTGAGGCCCCTTCCCACCACCAACATTCCCAATTGGATTTCATGTCAGAGGCAGGTGAAGTTCTGCTGAGGAACACACTGACCCTATCCCCTGCTGTTCCCCAAGTCCAGGCAGTCAGTAAATCAACAAACACTGATGATTTTATCCAGTCCTTTCTCCTTCGAGCACTGTCATCCTATTACCTTTCCCCTAACCCTCATCCGTATTCTGACCATCCCTCCTCTTGCCTGTCCTGCATTAATCCATCAATCTACATGCATTTATTAAACACCTAATGCATGCAAAGTACTGTAATAGGTGCCTCCCTAAGTGCCTATCGGACACTGTGGACTCAATGTCCCATGGCTACTTCAAACTCAGCACGTCCAGAGAGCTCATCACCTTTCCCCACAAACCTTCCCCTCTGCCAGGCTTTATTTCTGTGGATGAGACTAGTGCTCTTTCAGTCACAGGTTGGACTCATCCTCCCATGCCCCCCAGACCCAACTGGTCATCAAGTTCTTTCAGCTCCATTTCTGCAACATTATCCTCTATGGCAATCAATCTGTAAGCATTTATTAAGCACATACTACATGCTGAAGATGCAAAGAGAAGTAAAAAGCAGTCCCTCCAGGAGCTCAGTCTACCAGGGGAGGCAGCATGTAAACAAGTCTATCTGAACAAGACATGGGACAAACCAGTAGTCAACAAGGTGAAGCCACTGGCATTGAGGGGGGCTAGAAAAGGCTTCTTGTAGAGGGTGGTGTCTGAGCTGGTTCTTGGAGGACGCCAGGAGGCAACGATAGAGAGGGAGCGTTTCAGGCACGGGGGATGGCTGGAGGAAGTGCCCGGAGTCCTTGGTCAGAGACTGTAGTCTTGTTCGAAGCCTAGCCAGGAATTCATTGTTGCTGGACTGCAGGGAATGCTAGGTGGGAGAGGAAGGGTAACATGGAAGAAGACTGGAAGGAGAGGGGCAGATTATGAAGGACTTTGACAGCCAAACAGAATATTCTATTTGACCCTAGAGGCGACAGGAAACCTCTAGAGTTTAGGGAATAAGAGGGAGATGTGGGCCCCCCTGGTCTTCAAGAAACTCAATCTGGTCTCTACTCACAGAGCCAGCATGTTTCCTCACCTCTAGCCTCTTCCTGTCTCCAATCCACCTGCCATAGAGCCACCTAAGAGATGGGTCCGACCACATCACTCATACCTCTGTGGCTCCCCATTACCCACAGGACCAAATACGAATGCCTTCACCACCCAGCTCCAGCTCCAGCTTTATAATAGTGCTCTCCTCCTTGGGCATTCTTCTGGCCAGTTAAACTGGCCTTCCTACCATTCCTCACACAAACGCTCCATTTCTCAACTCCACACCTCTGCACTGGCCCCCTCATCCCTGGAACGCACTCCTTCTTCCCTGCCATCTCTTGGCCCGAGAAGGCTGGAGGGCAGGGCCCTAAATTCCTCCCAAAGCCTTCCTTCCTTTCTAGAGTGGGCTCACCTATTTCCAGGTAATTTCATTTTTCATCAGCAGATCTTTTATGCCAGTGATGACAGCTGCTGGAAGCATGAGAAAGGGAGGGTATATTTCTGTATATGTATGTGCATGTGTGTGCTTGTATGTTTGTGTACATATATAGGTATGTGTGTATACATATGTTATATATCTCACGTTTGTGTATGAGGCAAACATTTTAGTAAGAAAAATTCAACATCTTCAGAAATTTTAAACTCAACCCGTGATATAATCAAATAAATTATTTATACTGTGCAGAGCCAAGTCAAATTCAACCTTATAAAAGTTGCTTCATTTCTCCAAACAGAAGTTTATTTCCAAACAATACAAATGACTGTTTGAGGAAGACACAGAAATAATCCACAGATGCTTCTAATTTGGCAGATGATTGTCACCTCTCTCTTGAAATCCCCAAGTTGCGTTGAAGGTCTTGAAATGTTCTTGTCTTCCAAACATACAAAAACACATGTACAATAATTTTAAGAATTATTTTTAAAACTTCTAACAGAACTAAGACGTGTTTGTTGCTAGTAACAAAAAGCTTCCATTTTGGATCCATTGGAAAAGAACACATTTCCCAGTGTTACTGATTTGAGTTCTCTCCCACGTGCCGTTAGCACATTTGGCCCCTTAATAACCTCCAAAGGAAGGCAGGCCGGCCACATGTTGCCATAATTTTTACAGATGAGGAAAATAAGGCCCAGACACATTAATCAGACAATAAGCATCGGCCAAAACCTGCTGTGTACTGGGGATGGTGGACCTGGAAGTAGTCCCTGAACACAGACCAGGGTCTCCTCTACCTCCAAGCTGAGGACTCCACCCACCACACTGAACCTCCTCTCTTCTTGTATCTTTTACAGACACTGAAACCAAGCAGCTTTAACAGTTTCTGTGGCTCTCTGGGCTACAAAGGATGCTCAGTGATGGAGTGATTCACACACAAAATTGTTAATGTTAGATCTGTGATGCTCTCAACGTTGTGTAAACAAAATGGATTTGAATTCAGCTCAGCGATGACCACATACAGCCCAGCCCTTTGAGGGCGTGTCATGGGGCTAAGCCAGGGCTCCATCACCGTCTCAGCTGTGTGACTGTGGGCACGGACTGGGCTTCCCTGGGAACAGGAAGGGGCTGCTCTAGAGGATCTTCTAAAGTTCTTTCTAGCTGTAAAATACCAAGACTTCCGGGATGGGCCGACCTTTCTCCCCCTCTGCAAGGGCTTGAAGTAGCTCAGGACGGCACAGCACGCTGGGCACTCTGCCGCATCACCCCTCTAGACCCACGGACACCATCGCCTCCTTTGCTGGAGTCTCCATGTCCAGATGAACAGGCCGATGATCCAGTCTGGTGTGGGCAACCGATCGCTTGACCTGTACCACGTGGGGATAGCAAGCGGACCTAGAATGCTGAAACCCAGCATCGTGCTGAAGCCATAAATGCATCACATCTTCTCCTGACTGGAGATCTCGGAGAAGCCATGTCTGTGTAGAAAACATCACATCATTTTCTCTGTTGATGTGTCTTTCCCTGGTTCCAGGCTGCATAGGAAGAGCTTCTATAGTTCATGTGACCCCTGATACAGGACAGGTCTGGCCATGTCACACCTCTGTGGCTCCCCAGGACCAAATGCGAATGCCTTCACCACCTGGCTCCAGCGCCAGATTTATGACAGCGCTCTCCCCCTTTGGCACTCTTCTGGCCAATTAAACTGGCCTTCCTCATGGAGCCCACCAACGGTGCATTTAGTGAACATCAGGACAGAGACATAGGACAGGATAATTTCCTCCATCCTAGGTCCACCATAAACTCTGCACTTTTCAGAAGGTTTGGGGGGACATTTGAGTCCTGGTCTCTAGACAGTCATCATTACGAAACTGGGGTGTTTTCCCACTTAGTGAACTATCTGTTGTGGGGATGTAATGGGTGGAGAAATGCAGAGTGATTCACTAATGATTTCAGAGTCTGCCCACATCAGAGCCTCAAAAACGGGACCAGAACTAATGGGAACAAAACTCATCATCACTTTCTGTTCCACGTCTTCCTCGAAGTTCGATGCACCATTCAGGCATTTTAGAAAATTAGAGCGAGTGAAAATCAATGTTGTTACTGACCTAGAGCTGCCCTGAGTGTTCCAAAGCCGATTCTGGGCATCATTCATTTTTTTTCTTCCTTCTTATATATTTATTTTTTAGATAATATTTTATTTTTTCCCCAGTTACATGTAAAGACAATTTTTAACATTCATTTTTTTAGAATTTTGAGTTCCAAATTTTCTCTCTCGCTCTCTCAGCTCCCCACTCGTTGAAAGAGTAAGCTTGACACAGGTTAGACGTGCTCAGTCGCATCAACTATTTTTACATATACATGCGGGGGGGTGGGGGTGGGGTGGGACCTGAATTAGTCAGAAGCATGAATTAGCAAAATGTTTAAAATGTAGTTTAATTACCTTTATGTACAGAAAGAAATTCCAAGTAGGATGCAGTTATGGAAAGGTGAGTCTGGCTCCCAGTGAAACTGCTGGAAAGCTCCAAGGCTCCTGTGTTGGTCCTTTGTCAGATGGTGACCAGAGAATCAACGGGAGGATTCACAGCCCGTGTTGTACACCTGCTGCTCTTGGTTCCCAATGAGAGGGAGAGTGCTGGGCTTGCATGGAACCCAGCCCTGAGCTGCCTAGGCTCCAGGACAGCTCCAGGACGGCTCCAGCCTCCTCCTTCCCTGGGTTGGGCAGAAACCACAGGATGGCAGCTGCTGCTCTCACAACTTGGGAACAGGAACAGTCAGGCTACATTCTTGAGTCTCTCCCTCCCTCCTCCCCTGCCCCACAGTTTAATTTAGACTCATTCTGAACACATCATCTTCCCCAGGTGCATCTTGATCGTGTCATGGAGTTTACGGATATTTTCACTATACAGAAGCCACCCACAGTGGCCACACCACATCTGAGCGGCCGTGTCTTTGCTCTGGCCTCTCTCAAGTGTCGACACTTTCAGGCTGGGCTCAGGTTAGCAGACATCGGCTCCAAAGACAAGACAAAACACAATGTACCCGTAGGATCGCTTTGTCAACTGCTCTGGAATTTCAGCTTCAATCTCTGAGCCAAAGGAAGGGGGCTCTCCAAAACAAGATTGGCATCTTTCTCTTCTCTAGGAGGGCGTGGAAAGGGGCACGATGCTGGTCTTGGAGGGCTTTCTGTGATCTCAGCCGGCCGGGGAGCCCCAGCCCCTTGACAAGCCTCTCCGGGAGCTGGCTTGGGGACGCCAGTTGGGAGTGAGGTGGGGCAGCGCTGCTGAGGCCACAGCTTCCCTTTTGGACGCAGGTGCTTCTCACTCCTGCCGGCTGGCTCACTTTCCTCATTAGAGGAGCTGCGGGGGTGACAGACGCTCTTTTTGGGGACTCTCTTCAGAGCAGTCTGAGACCCAGGATGAACTTGGGTGCACTTCTGGCCCATGTGTCCCTCTGCTGCCTTCCTGGGGATGTGGGGCACACAAGTGTTCGCTCTGGGGTTGTCCCGAAGCAACGACGCTTTCCTGGGTGCCGTGTCAGATGTTTCCTGGCTGTTTTGCAAACCAAACACTGGGAGACCACTTGGTGGTCGGTGATCAATTTGTGGGGGCTCAGAAGAGGACCTGCTTTTAGCAGCAAAGCTCCCTTCTGTCCTGTGCAGTGATGAAGCTTCCAATCCTATCCAGCGGGTAGGACACCCATCCAGAGGGGAGGAATACTGGGGTTGCTCCCAGGCCCGGGCACACACTCTCTCCTTCAGAGGCAGAAGGTTCAAATCGAGAGCTGAATGCCCTCTGGCAGGGCCAGAATTCCAAGGGTCCTGGCCACGTATGTCACGGATACTTCCAGCGCCAGACGTTGTTGCAAGATGGAGTTGCCCAGTGTCCCCTCGAGGGTCTGAGAGGTGGGCAGAAGTTGTGGGTGCCTGCGTACCCGGTGAAGCACTGAAGGAAGTGCCCTTCCAGTCAATGGAGCTCAACTGAAGGGCCTCGATCACTGAGCTGTCGTCTTGATGCTCGGACATGGATAATGAACAATTGCCAGTAGCATCGTGCTGTGCGGTCCTGAGTCTCGGAGAGGAAGGGGAAGGGGGCTGCCGGGCCTCGGAATTCAAGGCAGCCCCCACGAAAAGCCAGCTGTCTGTTGCTGGGGTAGTTTTCTGCTGCCATTTTTCATCAGGAGGAGTTTTCAGGTTTGACTTGAAATTCTGCCCTGGTACCATTTCATGGGAGAGTTTCACCTGCGACAGAAGACCTGCCACCTCCTCCAATTCTGGTAAATCACCTCCCTTGGGCTTATTTTTCTTACCTGTGAAGAAACAGAAATAAAATCAGTTTCTTTCTTCAAGAAAAGCAAAAACAAACAAATAACGAAACTGGGAGGTCTCTGACCAGTCCTGGACTGTGGCCATGATAACTGACCCCGTGCAACAGGGTCCTAACTGGGGCTCTGATCAACAACTCTAAAGCTTCTCAATAATTCTGTAAGAGAATGGTTCACTACAGTTGAGAAAGTCAGACCTGGACCAGCCTTGGGACATCACATGGTTCCTCCTGTTACAGAAGATGCCCAGGCAATGACCAATCGAAGGTCACACACTGGGAGCATCCTAGCTCGGCGCCCTCCAGGGCTGTCTTCCTTCATAAAGGCCCCATGGACACAGATTATGGAAGGGAGCCTTCTACAGGGCACGCAGAGCCGGGGCAGAGCCAGGACCAGCGGCTTCGCTGAGAGACGTTGACTCTTCCTGCCAACACCAGCAAGGATCTGCCCGGGAGCTCCTAGTCTGGGAGCTGCCTGGGGTGCTGGAGACACAGTGACTTGTCCAGAGTCACATGCCAGGATGTGTCAAGAGGCAAGACTCGAACCCAGGTCTTCCTGCTTTGAGAGGGGCAGTCTGGAATCCCCGACAGAGAGAAGGCATTGGCTCAGCTTGGCTGACCTGGGCTTGGCAAACCTTTGTCCCATACAGTGCAGACTAAAGTGAGCCAGGGCTGCCACACCAAGCGGGAACAGGGATGAAGGTGTGGCTGGTTGTCCCAGACCCTGAGCATCCCCTCTGAGCCCAGCCTGATGCCTTCCGGCTCCAGACTCACTTTTGGGCTTCTTCCCCCGGCTTTCTGGCACTTGCTCTTGGTACTGGGCGACCACATCAGGGTAGGCAGCTTCGAATAAGGAGGCTTCCTCCACCGTGAGCACAGCAAGTGGCCCTGGCGGGACATCAGTGCCAGGGACAGCTTCGGCAGCTATCACGTAGTGCTCTGAAACACAGTGGCGGGAGGGCTGAGAGGTGCCTCATGGGCACTGCCCCACCCTCCCTGAACCACCCCTCGTCCTCTGCTCAATTCAACAGGATCCCCCCAGGCAAGGACTATCTGTCCTCTGCCAATGACCATTCATCGCCAGGTGACCATAGCTGACCCCATGGTGACAGCAGCACTCACTGACAGCGCCCAGAAATGCCCTTGTGGCCACTCAGTCCACCCTTCTCCCACATCAGGGAAAGCATGATGGCATTGTCAAGGCCAGTGTTGTCAGAGAGGGTCACCCCCATGCCCAGCTGGCTCTCCCTCCTCCCCTCTGCCCCACAGCCTCCCAGCTGAGATGCCCCTTGTGCAGGCCTCTGCCCCTTCTCTCCCAGGGATCCTGCCCACAGCTTGTCTGGACACTGACCCTGTCAGACTGGCAGCTCCCACCAGGTAGGGTCTGACTTTAGATCACCAGGGCTTAGCACAGAGCCTGGCACACAGTAGGTGCTCAATTGGTGCTTACTGGCTGACTGAATGACACCCATTGATATGATCTAAGAACAGGGAATGACTGTTCTAGGACCACCAGATAGATCTTGAGTCACAGAGTTTCAGAGCGGGGAACCTGAAGATTCACCCTGCCCAACCCCCTTGTTTTACAGAAGGGGAAACTGAGGCCATGGCTCATGAGGCAATGTGCTCAGAGCACACAGGAAGAGAGCAGCAGATGCTGAGCTCGGGGCCTGATGCTTCTGGGCACCGACCCCAGGGAGGATGCGTACATGTGTGCACACGCAGATAGAAACATGCAGACACACACACACACATCGGGTGCACACACATGTACACAAACACACCGGGGATGGGGACACCTGTCCCAGCCCCTTGCCCCTCCCCCGCCAGGCAGGAAAAGGGAGCAGACAGATGCAGCCACGTGGTGCGGACTGAAACAGGCAGAGTCTGAGTGGAGTGAATGAGGGGACGGGAAAAGCACATCTCAGCTGACAGAAAAGATGGGGAGCAATGAAGACTTTGGACAAAGCAAAAAGAGAATTAAGAGACAAAGAAGGAAACTACATTTTGTTGGAGAGAAGCACCTGTGGGGAGGAATGTCCTCCTCTCTGCTCCTCAGAACCATGTTCTTGAGCCCACTGGAAAATGTTTAGCACCATCCCCATGAGTGAGAACTGATGGGGAGGGGGCACAGCCTGGCCCTGCCCAATTGGGGATATGCTGGGAGGGGGTGTCGCCCTGCGTCCTACGTCCCTACGCCCTACGTCCGTAAGCCACCAGGCCCAGCACATAAAGGCAGGAAGCCCCAAGAATCACCCACAGTGTCCAAAGCATACCTGGTTTTTGCCACTGGACCTCAAAACAGAGGACGCCCTTCCTGATGCAGGTGCGGGTTATCCTAGAAGAAGAAAGAAGCCCACTTAATGCAATGGGGATGAATTCTACAAATCATGTGGTGAACCACACAACGCTGGAACCTAAATCAACTTGTCCATGTGTATCCTGGAAAGATTCTTTCTTTTGGCACAGGCACAACAATTGCCTTGGACCAGCCCCTGCTCCGTCCCAGTCTTCAGCAGGGTATCCACCTCTCACCCCCCAGGGGTGACATGGAGACAGGAGACCCCACTTCACTTTGCATGACTCAGTCACTGTACTCAATCATGAGATGCATTCTCATGGCTCAGACTTAGGCAGATGGACCACAGCATCTGCCCATCCACTCACGGTGGAAGGGAGGAGGGGAAGGAAGCCGAACCAGCCGCCACAGCATGTTTGCTCTGAGTCAAACCCAGTGAAAGCGCCTCCTATCAGACCAATCAGTCTTCATTCAGTTAACATCCCTGGGACATTTTTGGAAGAAGAGAGCTGCTCTGGCTCTCAGGTGCATCCTGGGTCCTTTTTATTGGCAATCACTAGCCCTGCTAATAAAGCGACTCTGCTTGGACTTTGCCTCAGTTTCCCTTTATTGCAGATTTTTATCACAACCACAGTAGTTGGTGGGGTAGGTGTGAGGACCAGGTGATGTCAGGGGCTGGGCCCAGGTATCAGGACAAGAGACTCTGAATCCCTCCTCTGACCTCTGCTAGCTGTGTGGCTCTGCCAAGTTACCTTAGGTCCCTCAGACTCAGTTTCCTCATCCGGAAAATGAAATGTTACTGGGACTCCCAAACTCACAGGGCTGTGGGGAGGCTCCCATGAGGTGATTATGAAAAGCTGTTTGTCATCTTTAAAGTATCACACACATCTCTGCCAGCCACTGTTATGAGAGAACAAGGCCTGTCACAACCATTTTACAGATAAGGAAACAGGCAGGGAGGTGGGGGGGACGCCATCAGTGCCGGCACTTGAGCCGTGGTCTCCTGACTGTCACCTGTCCTTGCCCAGGCTGCCTCTGAACTATGTCCCCCATGACTCCTGGAGTGCATCTGAGGATTCTTGCACTGGTCAACCCAGACCAGACACAGGAATGACCTGCACTGGACGCTTTCTCAGGCCGGGCCCAACACCAGAAGCAGCTGGGCACCAACGGGTCCGCAAGAGCCGTCTGGCCCGGCTCAGTGGGAGCCCAGAGTCCTCCAGAAAGAGACGAGGACAGAGACGTCCCTCAGCTGCCCCCGCCCCCGGCCTGAGCCCCTTACCGCAATGGCCGCAGCTGGCCAGGACCCATCTGGCCAGACTTCCTCTCCATCATGTCATGATGTGTCAAAAGCACCATTAACTTCTCGCATGCATAGTGCCTGGGCCACTCCATCTTCTCCAAAGCAAACACCTGGAAAGCCAATCAAATGCAACATGGACTTAGACATTAGCTCCTGGGAGCATCTGAGTGAACTCAAGGCCAGCTGGTCATTGGTATAAAGGTAAGCAGGTATAAAGCACCTGCTGTGTGCCTGAAATTAGGCTAAGCATGTGTCCCTGCCCACAAAGACGCCCAGTCTACAAAGGGCTGTCAATGGAGGGGTGCAGGACTGGGCCCCTGACCAATGAAGAGGCCAACCAATGGTGGATTCCACTGGGGTCAGCTGCCCCATGCCAAGGGACTGTCTATGGATGGAAGCAGCAAATTCACTTCAACTCATCTGCACAAAACCCGTGCCAGGTGTGGCATTTTCCTAGCCTGTGTAGACAGTCCTGGAGCACTTGGTGTTTGGTCTGCAGCAGGCCCTTTACAGACACCTGCTCACCGACTCTGAGGAAGGCACAGGTAGCACAAAGCTACCCGTGGGGGCCCGGCCGGGCTCTCCCCATCCCTCCAACCTCCCAGGGCTCCCTCAGGTGCCTGGGTGCAGACGAAGGCACGCCCTCCCTGAACATACCTGAAAAGACCCTAAGTCGGGTCTCTGGCAGTGGATTTTCTTCGTCAATCTATCCTTGTTCAACTGGAATTCTTGAATAACCTAGAAAGGGAGGAGGAGAACGAAGAGAAGAGGACTTGAGAATTCCGACTGATTTTAACTCCCTGGAACAAATGTGTTGGCACGAAGCTTAGCAGTTACCTCGTGGAACGGGAATCCTTCACAACTGCAAGCTCTCCTGGAAATAAGGCACAAGCCAAAAGGTCAGAGGGTGGCAGGGCAAGGCTGGCTGTCTCAGCCTCCTCGGCTGCCCAAGCCAGAGCCCTCCCCGGGGGACCGTCACCTCCATGCTGGGGAGGGAAGTGTGGGAGTGGGGAAGGCTGGGCCGGGGGCTCAGAGCAGGTACGAGACGTCTGTAGCCAGCTCAACTTGATTCTCTGGACCTCCGACTACTCATGAGCGGGGTGCTCATGCTCCAGGGACCTCTCTGTAGAGACGGGAGGAGCTGGGAACACCTGAAAACTTGGAAATGGAAGCTCAGACTGGCCCGATGACCCAGGGGGCAGCGTCACGGTGTTCAATGAAGGACGTGCCTGCTCTGGGGCCCTTCGAGGCCGAGGTCCAGCAGAGGCTCCCAGCCAGCTGTGAAGGCCCCCAGGCAGGTCCAACCTACCGTGACCCCTCAGACTCCTCCAGTAGTTCTGGGCCTGGGGTGGGCTGGGGCAGCACTCTCAAGAAGTACAGAGGCCCAGGACCTCCCCTTGTGGCCAAATTAAGTTGAAGGACCAATGGCAATGAGGGAGGATTTAGTAGAACACGTGACCAATAAATCCTTGTATGGATACCTCAGCCACTGGACCACAGTAACGCGGGCTGCTCGCCCTCTCCAAGAAGGCCCAGGGGCGCCAGGAGACCAGAGAAAACAAGGCACTCTCAGAGGCAACTCAAACCAAGCCCTGCAGTGCCCACTTCGGAGGTGAGAACAGAGGCCCAGAGATGCTAGACTCACAAGGCCAGTCGGCAGGGACTGGACCCAACCCTCAGACATCTGACGAGTCAGGGATCCATCCTTATCAGTGCTGAAAGGTCAGAGGTGGAAGGAGCTTCCTCAGGGGTCCTGCCCTCAGCCTCGAGGCTTGACCCTGCCCCATTCTCAGCTCTGGACCCCACACACAGACGGTTACCCACAAAGCACCACCTCCATGCTCTCAGTCTTGGCATTCTGGCCAGCACACTGTCCTCCACCCCCCGCTGACCCCTGGGTGAGCCAGGCCTGCTCTATATGACTCTATTCTCGGCAGGCCCTGCTCCCCCGATCACATGGCTCATCTTGCCTTGCCAGCCTCTGCTGCCTTCGCTTCCAGGCAGCTAGGTGGCTCAGTGGTTAGAGTGCTGGGCTTGGAGACAGAAAGACCTAAGTTCAAATCCTGCCTCACACACTTCCTAGCTGTGTGACTGACCCGGGCCAAGTCACTTAACTCAGTTTGCCTTGGATTTCTCACCTGTAAAATGGGAATAATTACAGAGCCTCCCTCCTAGCACTGCTGTGAAGATCAAATGAGATATCTGTAAAGCACTTAGCACAGAACCTAGCACATAGTAGGCACTTTATATGTTAGCTCTTATTGTCTATGCACATGCTGCTGAGTGGAGGTGGAGACAACACACAAGGCCCCACCACAGGTTGGACATAGCCTCCCCTGGGCCCTCACCACTGCCCAGCAAGCCCACTGCACCTTCCCCACCCCCTCCCTCTACCGCCCTCCATGGCAGCTCTTCTGCACCTTCTCCCCAAGGCTCCCCCTCCCCCAGCTCACATCCTGACTCCTATTTTATGAAGAAAACAGGCCATTTGCCTCGGGCTCCTTCTTCTCCCCCTTCCTCACCTCCAATCACTCAGGTGCCTTCTGCCCCCCCATCCCCTGTGACACACAAGGAAGTGACCTCACTCCTGACCAAAGCTAACCCCTCTACCTGCTCACACGATCATCTTCTAGCCATCTCCTCCTGCCTTTTCTGTTACGATCGACACAACACCCTCTTCCCCGTCCCTCAGGCTCCCAAGCCAGGGGTTACCTTGGACCCCTTGCTTTCTCACCGCCTCTCCCATATCCAAGGTTGCCAAAGCCTGTGATTTTGCCTCTGCATCATTTCCCCAATACGCCCCCTTCTGTCCCCTGGTGCAGGCCCTCATCCCCTCATGCCTCGACTGTGGCAGGAGCTGCTGGGAGGTCTGCCTGCCACAGGTCTCTCCTCACTCCGGTCCATCCCCATCCAGTCACCAAAAGAATTATCCTAACGTGTGGACCTGACCATGTCACCCCCCAGTCAACAAACTCCTGTGGCTCCCCAACACCTGCAACATCCAATATCAAATGCTCTGTGCGGTGTTCAAAGCCCTTCATGACCCGCCTCCGCCTCCCTGTCCGGTTGTCTTAGCCCTTATGGCCTCCTGGCTGTCTCACCAATGAGACCCTTGCCCTCTGGGCTCCAGCATTCTCTCTGGCTATCACCCAGGGCTGAAACGCTCTACCTCCTTTGCTCTGACCACTGACCTCCCTGGCTACCTCTAAGTCGCCACTCAAATCCCCCCTTCTACAAGAAGGCTGCCCCAAGCTCCCTCCCTCTGTTAATCACCCTGTAACTACTATGGATAGAGCCTGGTTGTGGCCTTCCCCATCAGACTCCTCCAGGGAGGGAATTTGGGCATCACAGAGTCGAACAAGTCTGTAGAAAGAAGCACTTTCAAAGCAGACCCAAGGATCCTTCCCTCTGGCAGAAGTTCTGTCCTAGGCCACGCCTGACCTCGACAGTGAGCTGTCCCACTCTGGCCACCTCCAGGGCTCGGTGAGCTGAGCAGAACCCAACCGTCCCGTGTGGGTCTGTCCTTTGTGCAGGCAAAGGCGACCGAGACGCTGTGGACAGGGCGCCTGCCACACACGGGAAGCTGCCGCACAGGGACGGGGCTCGTGGAGGAAGAGAAACAACCTACTTCTTGATGCCGTCCTCGACAGAGCCTTGCTGTCTTCTGTGCTCCATGTGATGCCACTCGCAAGGGCAGCGGTACTCATAATCATGGGGTTCACAGTACCTCTCACTTCCACACAGTCTGCACCCATTACGCTCGTGGGCCTT
>CM053625.1:324846181-324868187 GCA_028646595.1 Phalanger gymnotis | reverse complement strand
TCACCAACCACTTCTTAGTATCTACTGCACACAAATTCAACTTCGTTTATCAAAAAGCATACAACACCCACAAACATCTTAATTAGAGTACTGAGAGCTAAAAAAACATTAAATATGATTGTCCCAGATTCAAAACAAAGACTGAATTTTAATGCTAACTTTCTGCCTTAGAGGACCCATTTTTTACTGGAAATTTATGTCAAATTTCAAAGAAAAAACAAAGTAAGCTTCGTTAGTTTTCTTCACCCTGGAACATCCACCACCTGACTCCCCCAAATTTCTGGTTGGCCTTACCTCTTGCTCCTTTCACTCTGATCCTATGCTCTAAGCCAGGCTCTCCAAACTTTTTTGATGGTGCAATCCTATCAGCAAAACAATTTCTGAGCACACGCCCCCAACAGATTGTATTTATTAACACACCATATATGCTACCCTTGTAATGATATAACATGTATATCGTACAACACACACAAGACAGACACAAGATGAAGACCAATCAGGTAACCTACCACAAGTTTTTATTCAACCTCTGCCAAGGCTGAGAGCCAGGGATGCAGATGGAGGCAAAAGACAGACGGCACCCCCCAGGAGCCCCCATCCAAACGCATGACAAAGTGTATGTGCACGACATCCACAGAGGCGGTGGAAGGTGAGGCTGCCTGTGAGGGGAAGGCTGCAAAGATGGGGGAGGCGCTATGTGTGCCAAGTCTTAACAGAATCTAAGAGATGGCAGCAAGGAGGAAGAGTCCCACAGGCATGGTGGATGGTCAATGGAAAAGAAGAGAAAGGACAGCTGGAATGCGGCGTGGGGGTGAGGAATGGCCACGGGCCAGTGTGGCTGAACCACAGGGTGTGTATGAGGGAGCAGAAAGACGGGAGTGGGCCGGGAAGCCTGCAGAGGAAGGAACAGATTGGGCTGGGGGACCAATCACAGGGCTATCAGCACAGTCCAGAGGAGAAGTAGGAAGGCCTGGACCAGGGTGGCTGCTCTGGGAGCAGGGAGAAAACGAGAAATCCAGAAGATGTTGCAGAGAATTCATTTATATGATTTGGCAAATGATTAGATAAGTAGGGTGAGTGAGAGAGAGGACACCAAGGCTGTCAACTTGGGTATCCACAGGAATGAGGCAGTAGGAGGGAGGTTTAGAGGGAGGGGTCCTAAGTTCTGTTGTGGATGCATGGAGATGGCTCTGGGACATCCTGATGGTAAAGCCTGACCAAATGCAGGTGATGGAGATGTGATGACTGAAGCCTGGGTGGAGACAGGACTCTGGGGACACCTAGAGTTGAGAGGATCTGGGAGAAGAAGCCCAAAGTGCCCAAGGCTGCTGAGAGGATGAGAAGAGGCGATCGGACCTGGCCACTGAAAGAGACCGCTGCAGACTCTGGAGAAAGTGGCTGCAGCTGAGTGATGAGCTCGGAGGCTCATGGGGAGAGGGGGAAAGAGAAAGAGAGAGAGGAAACAGAGAGAGCAGAGGAAATGGAGGCAGAGTGTGGGCAGCTGGAAAGGGAAGGAGATGGACAGGCCAACAGCCAGTGGCCATGGTAGAAGCCAAGGAGGGTTTCTTAAGACAAGTCATTTTTGGTCACTTTTGTAGGGAGCAGAGGAGGAACCAGATAGTAGAGAGGGAGGGTGGGGAGGAGAGAAGAGACTAGGCAGGCAGAATGGATGTCCCAGCCTTGGGAAGGATATCCCCCCTTTGTAGACTGCCCAGGCCTATGCAGGATCTTTCCCATCCCCAGAATTCCCCATGCTGCTGCTCTAGCTAGCCTCTCCCTCCCTCCCACATCCCTGCAGGTAAGGCTCTGGAGAAGCAGGGTGTGCCTGTCCCCGACACAACCTTGATGTCTTTTCCCTGCTCCCCGGCACTTCATTTATATGGGTGGCAGAAGGGGCTGCTGTGGTGGGGGTGGGGTGGATCAGGTGCCCAGCTGCTGGGAGATGACCATCTAGCCTGGCCAGGAGACCAGGAGAAGTGGGCTGTGTGGGGTGCTACTCCCCTCAAGCGCCCTAACTGGTCATCTGGCTCACTCTCCTTCAGACCAGTACTCTGGGTAGTTTTGATGTCCATAAAGCCAGGAAGGGAGTGAGGGCAGGTCAGCCTGGGCCCCTCTGCAAAGCAGGGGTTCCAGGAGGAGAAGGGGGGATGAGCACGATAAGCATCACAAGAGTGGTGGGAGATCAAGGGCGAAGGGTCCTGGGTGCGAAGGGAGGTCCAGGGTAAGGTAGCAGCAGCAGTCCAGAAAATCAGGAACAAGGCCAGGAAAAAAAATGTATCTAGAAGTAGGATCACCCTAGTACCAAGTATGTTCCTTGAGGGAAGGTCACTACTTAGCCTTCTGGCTAAGTACCCCTAGCCCCTCACCTTCCAATTTCTGACAGTTTAGAGAATTCTGTAATTATATAGAAAAAAAAAATCCTCACGAGAGTTCCAGGAAAACATCTCCTGTGGCTTCACTGACTCTGCTAGAGCACAACAAAATGTGCCATGTCCTCAGAGATGTGGGCTCATCCTACTTGTCTCCAGAGGACCCTGGATCCAGACCAAGAAGCAATGAGTAGAACCGACCACGGAACCAGCTAACGGGTTAAGTGTGCAAAAGTATGTGATGAGGCTCTATGTTGTCACCTTATTTAACTGACACGCAGAGTACATCACGAGAAATGCCAGGCTGGAGGAATCAAAAGCAAATCAAGGCTGCCAGGAGAAGCATCAGCAACCTCAGATGTGCAGATGATGTCGTTGATGGCAGAAAGTGAAGAAGAGTTAAGAAGCCTCCTGATGAGAGTGTAAAAGCTGGCTTGAAGCTTAACATTAAAAGAACTAAGATCACAACAACCGGTCCCATCGCTTCCTGGCAAAGAGAAAGAGAAGCAGCGTCAGAATTTATATTCTTGGGCTCCAAGATCACTGTCGGTGACTGCAGCCATGAAATTACAAGACGCTCGCTCCTCGGAAGGAAAGCTCTGGCAAATCTGGACAGCATGCTGAAAAGAAGAGATAGCACCTTGCCAACGAAGATCTATACAGTCAAAGTTATGGTTTTTCCAGTAGTAATGTACGGCTATGAGAACTGGACTATAAGGAAGGCTGAGCCACACAATCAATGCTTTTGAACTGTGGTGCTGGAGAAGATGTGAGAGTCCCGTGGACAACAGAAAGGTCGAATCAGTCAATACTTAAATTAATTCAGACCATTCACTGGAGAGTCAAATACTGAAGCTGAAATACTCCGGCCACACAATGAGAAGACAGGACTCATTGAAAAGTCCCTGATGGTGGGAAAGGTGGAAGGCTACAGGAGAAGGGAAAGGCAAAGATGGACAGATAGTGCCATGGAAACAACAAACACAAACTTGGACAGACGTTGGGAGATAGTGGAAGAAGGGCCTGGCGTGCTGTGGTCCATGGGGTCACAGAGAGTTGGACATGGCTGAATGACTGAACAACATCAAAAACGTCCACCTACCTGGATGGGCACACACGGAGCAATGAGCTGGCTTTTTAACTGCGACTGGTGGTGGGTCAAGGCTGTTAGACTCCTTCTTCCACTGATCAAACCTGGAAAGGTAACAATGCAATAATGGGGGGCGGGCCAAGGCATCGGGGCAGCTCAGCTCTCTCTCAGGCATCAGATTTCCAAACCACTTTCTTAACGACAGCTCCACACAGCAGAGTGTCCAGATCATCCCCACTTTACAGACAAGGACACCTAAGTCCAGAAAGAAAACTGGCCCTGACACCACTTGCTTGCCCACACCACAGGGAAGATGTACACTGCCCTGAATTAAAGCCTTCGAGATGCTCAGGGCAAATCCACCTTCCCAGGAAAGGGTGGCTTGTCCTGGACTGGCCAAAGGGGAGCACCATCTCCTGAGAGAGAGATGCCACACACACAAGGACCCAGCCTCCTTCTCCCCTCACATGGCCCCTTCTGTTGGGAAAGCAAGGAGACTGTGCAAACCAGTATTTCTCTCTCAAAAGATATGATTAAAATGATTCTCAAATAAGTTAGAAGGGGGAGGGCTCCTCTACACTGGACCCACATGGCTCTGGAGGAGAAAGTGAGGCTGGTGACCTTGCACAGCCCTCCCTCACTCAAATCAAAGTCAACTGCAAGTCATGTCATCATTTCCCTGATGTCATGGTCCTCTTCAAAAATGAAGGACAAACACAATCAAAAGCAATCTCATGTACAGATTTTAGAATCTTATCTTCCCTTTGTAGAATGACAATGAATATCAGGGAAAGCAGATCTCACAGTGCCCTCCTTGTACCAGAGGTATCACAATGTATGCGTTAGTGAGATATGAGTTAAGATTGTTGGAATGTGGACTGCGCCTTTTATTTTACTATCTATAGATGTTCCAGAGCAGGCAAGCCAGGCAAAAACGTTGGTGAGCTGATACATACACGTGCTTCAATATGTAACATTATGGAGGTCGCTGAGTTTAATTTATAAAATGGCATTACATAATTTATGAGAAGGCATTACAGACTGTGTGGACGTCATATTTGCCTTTTCTTGCTTTGAAATGATCTGCTTCAAAGTAGCTGGCTGTTGGTAGGCTGTTACAACTAGACTTATTTGAAATAGTTTATTCCCAAATGGAGTCATCACAGCTGTACTCATAACAAGAGATACAGAAAAAATAAAGAAAACAATAGAGGAAGCTTGAGCCTACACTCCTTGGGGCTTCTTGGGAAAAAAAATGCAGTCTAGGTGAACATACAGAACTTTACATTAGAATTTGTGAATACAAAGCAGCTTTTTAAATACAAAAACAAACTCTTAAAAAGTTGGAAGAGCCCAAGCCCCTGCCCTGAGCCAGAATCCCGTTCTCAGCATCCCTGCCCCATGAGATCTCAGGCTTGGCGTGAAGCCTTGGCATGGGGCCCTCCTGAGCCGGGGCTCCGACCCTTGGAGATATTCTCTGCATGAGGATGTTTCCCTTAGAGCGAGTTGAGCCTGGCCTCTCCCGACTGCCAACCCTTCACCGACCACACCTGGGGCGTCCCCACTCCGATCACCTTAGACCACTGCAAGGCCTGCCCTCTACTTCACGGCTGAGTGCCTCCTGGAGTCAGTTTGTAGCCTCCCTTCATCCTTTCCCATCCCTGACCCTGAGGTCAAGTCCAGCCTCAGGTACTTGCTAGCTGTGTGACCGGGGCAAGTCACTTGAAGCCGTCTGCCTCATTTTCCCCATTTATAAAACAGGGACAATAACAGCACCTATCTCCTTTAGTTATTGTGAGGTTCAAATGAGATAAAGTTGTAAAGTGCTTGGCACAGCATCTGGGGCACAGGAGGCACTTAAACCCCCTCCTCCCTTTCCTCTCTTCCTTCCTCCCCTTCCACTCCTCTCCCATAAGAGTGTATGCTGCTTGAGGGCAGAGCCATCTTCCCTTTTATTTGCACGTGTACTCCTAGCATCACAGCACAGGGCCTGGTACACAGTAAGCTCTCCATCACTGCTTCTTTCCTTTCTTCCTTGGCCCTGGTTCACAGGCATGGGCTGGGCCAGGGCCGGTCTAACGCCTGCTCTACATAACTACCCTCTAAGCGCGTGCAGTGAGGGACTATATAGGGCCACCAGCCCATATCTGTTCACATCACAGGCCCCAGGGCTCTGCCCTGCCCTGCCCTGCTGACCTCCCCTGGACACTCTCCAGCCTTCTGAGGCATCCCCTAAATGGGGCTGCTCCAAAGTGAATTGTTAGTTCACTCCCGACGAGGCCAGACTGGAGAATAGGACAATTCAACACACAACTATGGCCAGTAATTACACTGGAGAAGCACCAAGTTCTAACGCCCCAGGAGACGCTATAGGGTTTATTGTGAATTTTACCTCTGCAGCAAACTCTGCCCTTTCAAAGCATGTACAAGCTTTAATGCCTGCTCCTTTCCAACACCTGGGACACCCTTCAAAAAGAACAAAAAAAAAGGAATGCTCCATTAATTATAGGAACCAAATACTCAGCGGCAGATTCTTCAATGACCGTTTTAAAGGAAAACCTTAGGGAAATGAGCGGATCCATTCTATGGTCGCCAAACACAGCCTTATATAAGGTGGAGACGGCAACACTGCGGCTGACTGGGGGGCTTAGGTCTTCTGTACAGTTTCTGGGGCCCTAGACAATGTCCCTGAATGTAGCATGAGGGGGCGCTCCACACCACAGGGGGTCAAGAGTTTACATTTGGATCAGTGATATGTAAACGAAAACTAGACATCGCTACCGAATCCACCAATGAAGGTACTGAAATAAGGGTCCATCCAAGTGGAAAGAGCCAAAGCCATTGCATGGGGAGATGCTGCCCAGGAGCTGCCTGGAAGAGCTGAGGAGACTGAGACACCTGGGGACAGGGGCTCATCAAAGTGACAAGCTTGTTAGAATCAGGCTGTCAGCCTAGAGAGAGGGTGGTCTGGCCCAGCTCCTGAGGAGGGATCATTTGGGAGGAGGGCAAAACCCTGGAGCACAGCAAGGTTTCCTTTGGGGCGGGAGCAGTGTCCCCAGGACAGCTGACGGCAGGGTCCACCTGGGGAGCTGACCCACAAGACACACTGAGGCAGCTGTGCCATATCTAAGGGAAACGCCGGCAGGACACACCAGGAGACCAAGTGAAGCTGACCAGCAGCTTCAGGTGCTCCATGGAGAAATGCAATGACACAAGTCCTGAATCAGAACTCAACTTTATTCAAGCAAGCAACAGACTTTTATACTGTTTCTTAACCATTACCTAATGCATTGCTTTGATACTTTACTGGGACATCCTTCCTCATGTCTCACGTAGCCCGTGTAGCTTAGATACACCATGCTCACTATATTGCAACATTCCTGATCATTCCCATGCAGATACTCATACTGAAACATTTCTGTTCTTTCCCATGTGGATTACAGCTGCGAGGGTGGTTCCGGACCCATGACTTCTTATCTTATACAGTCTTGCCTTGCACAGGCCTAGGAGGCTTACCAAGATAGAGCTGGATCTCCACATGCCGTTCTGCACGTCCTCAAGGGTAGCTAGAATAGGCTCAGGCTTAAAGGAAAACCTGCGCTTTACCTCTCTCACCACGGACCATCTCAGAGCTAGCCCCCTACAACCAAGGGCTTGCAGATGCCACAGGCTCTCCTCTCTGCCACGTGTACTAGCTTGGTTGGAGCCCCCGGGTTTGAGGACCCCTTCCTAAAGGCTAATGAAGTCTAGTTGGCTGATAGTTATAAAGGGAGAAGCACACACATGGGGGCTTGTGAGCTCTAGAACCCAGAGGAGAGTAATGTCAGCTGCTCCAGGGGCCTGACTGGACAGTGCTGCCGAATGCTCAGGGAGTGATGCCACTGTCCTACACTGGAGGAATAGCCTGGATCCATCAATGGGACCACCCTCCAAACCTATGCAGCCTTGCAGGCTTATCTCCTGTTACAGAATCCTCCAGAGCCCAAGGGCATCTCCCCCAATGATGAGGGGTCAATATACGTCATTACTTTTTTAAATGACTATTATTTTAAGAAGCATTTTATTTGTTCGTTTAAAGAAATTCAGCACAACAGAGAACATGTTCCGGAGATAGAAGTTTTATAATAAACAACCAATTGAGGGACCCACAATGACTCTGGTGCCCTCTGTGAAATGCTGACATCTAAACTCATGTCCACACTCTCCCTCATATCTGAACCTTGTAAATGGTTTCCCATTGTGAGGTCTTCCAAGGCCAAATAGTGACATTCTGCTTATTCGCTGTTTTAGAATAGAGAATCTCTCTACCTCTAAAATGAAAGGCCTTGGTAGCCACTAGGGATGAGGGTGAAGGGTCCAAGCCCCGCCTTCCATCAGAGACCATGCCCAAGCACCTTTCCCACCACAGCCTCCTCTTTGGGATTACTTTCCAGCCTGTTGTATAAACCTGGTTATGAACTTGGAAACACTTTAAAAAAATATTCAATGAAAAAATACTCAATCAATGACCAATAATACCGTACATCTCACTCTGTCCTTCTAGACAAGCCTCAGAAGACCTCACGGTCATAACAGCAAAGAAGCCTGAACCACCGGGCTTCAACTGTGGCTTCTTCCTCTCCAACCACCTCCTCAGCAATTACCCGATAAACATTTATTAAACACCTACCATGTGCCAAGCACTGAAGGTATAAAGAGGCAACAGCCCCCGGCCTCATGGGGCTTACGATCCATTGGGGGAGACAACAAACAGACAAGCTAGATACAAACTAAGACAAGATGGGATAAACAGGACATAATTAACAAGGGAATAAACCCAAAGATCCGAGCTTTGGGGGCAAGAACATACTATCTGACAAAAACTGTTGGGAAAACTAGAAACCAATTTGGCAGAAACTAGGTACAGACCAACATTTCACAGCGTATACCAAGATAAGGTCAAAATGGGAACATGATGTAGACATAAAGGGTGATGCCACAAGCAAATTAGGGGAACACAGAAAATTTTACCTGTCAGGTTTATGGATAAAGGAGGAATTTATGACCAAACAAGAGACAAAGAAGATCATGGGAAATAAAATGGATAATTTTGATTACATTAAATTAAAAAAGTTTTGCACAAACAAAATCAACGCAACCAAGATTAGAAGGAAAACAGGAAACCAGGGAGGGGGAATTTGTAGGAAGTTTCTCTGATAAAGGGCTCATTTTTCAAATATATAGCAAACTGAGTCAAATTTATAAAAACAGAAATCATTCCTCAGTTGATAAATGCTCAAAGGACAGGAACAGGCAGTTTTCAAAAGAAGAAATCAAAACTATCTATTGTTGCTGTTGTTACGTCATTTCAGTCGTATCCAATTTTTCATGATCCCATTTGGAGTTTTCTTGGCAAAGATATTGGAATATTTTCTTCTCCAGCTTATTTTACAGATGAGGGAACTGAGGCAAACAGGGTGAAGTGATTTGCCCAGGGTAATACAGCTAGGAAGTGTCTGAGGATGGATTTGAACTCAGAGAGATGAGTCTCCTTGACTCCCAGTCCAGCCCTCTCCGCTGTACTGCTTTGCCACCCAAAGCTATCTATATTCAAATGAAACAGAAGGAAAGTCTGAAGACGACAGCTACTTTTAATTCCAACTGGATATGATGACATGTTTGGGGGGCCTTGATAAAACACACACGCACGTTAAGTACAAGACATTCCTTACACAAATGTCGACTTAAAATAACTGGACAAATATGAATAGATCATGAATAGGCCAAGCCAATATAATAAAGATAACACTATACTCTAAGGCAATGTACTCACTCAGTGTCGTGCCGACCAAACTACCAAAGGATGACTGGATGGAGGCAAAAAAAAAATAAATTTATCTGGATGAACAAATGTTAAAAGTATCAAGAGAAATAAAGAAAAAAATTGGGAAGGAAGAGGGCCCGGTACTAACAGACACCAAAGTACATTACACAGAAACAGCCACAAAAAAAATCTCCTGCTGGGTCAGAGACTGAAAGGCTTACCAGCAGAGCCGAGCAGGGGGACAGCACACAGAATGAACAAGTAGCAATGAGAGAGTGGGGAGCTGGGAACCTGGGGGTCAGTTTATACAACACAGACAGTTCTGTCAGGATTTCCCTCTGGGATCAGTGCCGGAGCCACCCAGGGTTCCACAGGCCTGAGATGAGACGGGCTCCCACTGTGGGACAGAGACAGCACGGCCTCAGAATGCACAGGGGCACGGCCAAGACAGGAATCTGCTTGCTTAGACCACGTCTATTTGTTACAACAGGTTTGTTTTTCATTTTTTAACTGGAAGTGGAGCAATAGGAGGAAAGGAAATAAAATAAATGCATGGGTAGGGGTGGCATTTGATTATTTTTAAAAATTAAAAAAAGGAGAGTCTGCTTTTGTATTTCTACCACAACTGGGCATAACGTTTGGCATACGGTGTGTGCTAACAAATGTCATTTCAGTCATTCTAGGCTATCAGAGTCCTAAACCATAAGGATAACCTCACTAGATGCAGGGTCTACACCCCTGATCCTCATGGAGCTCTAACTTCACAAGCCTGGGGAGTGTCTTGGACCAGGTCTTCCTGACACCAAGACCAGGACTCTCCTGCTACCTACATATCATGCTTGTTTAGCGTAATGACTAACCCATACTGTAGCTCTGAAGTAAGAAGCCCAAGTGTTTCACCAATGAGGCCAATGATAGATTATACACCACCAAGAAAAGTGAAGTGATTCTGCATTATTAGCCTTGATGGGATGTTCCCAAGCAACAGCAACTCTAGTCACCAGATGCAAAAGCAGAAAGCTACATGGGAATGTGGTGTTAAAAAAAAAAAAACAGAGGAAGCACCAAATATTGGTATTATATAAGGAAAAAACAGTTCCTATATTCCATCAAATTTATAGAAAAAATACAAACATAAACTTCCTGCCTGTGATTTGGGCTCCACTTCAGCCTTACTGAGGCATCCCTGAGATGT
Organism: Phalanger gymnotis; assembly: GCA_028646595.1. Taxonomy (NCBI): domain Eukaryota; kingdom Metazoa; phylum Chordata; class Mammalia; order Diprotodontia; family Phalangeridae; genus Phalanger; species Phalanger gymnotis. The sequence goes on along the minus strand of CM053625.1, from coordinate 324,857,730 downwards.
GGGGTGACTTTTCTGAGCCAGTCTGAGAGGCTGGGTTTGAGGCAGAGTCAGGGGAGCACCTGCTCTGGCCAGCTCTATACCAAGATAAAGAGCCCCCCCACATGGGCCAGAAAGAAACTGTCTGTTCTTTGAGGGTCAGCCTTGCTGTGGAAGGGCCTCTCACACCAATGGCAGCACTAGGAGTGACCCTCAAAGACCCCCTACAGAGCCAGAGAGAGACTGTGCTGTGTTTGGGGAGGAAGGACTACTGCCGATAAAATCCAGACATCATTTTCTGTGTGGAGGTAAGAATCATTAGAGAACCTTCCAACGCCATGATGGCCACCCCAGTTTGGACCACGTGGGCATCAGAAATCAGGTTTTGTAACGTGTTTTATTAATGCCACTGGTCACTTTATGTATGCCCCAGTACACCTGGTGGACACGCCATTCATGGTCTATTCTTAATCACACAGCTGTACCAGACTCATAGTTTTACTCAATCACTGGCCACATTGGGGGTGGGGGGAAGGGGGCAAGGTGGCTTCTGATGTCTCCAACTCCTGAGATTCATTCATTTAACACGTTTATTTAGCACTCGCTACATCCCCTACACTGTGCTATGTTAGATCAGGAGGGTGCGCTGTGAAACCCAAGGAGTTTATGGTTTTGTAAGGCAGGTCTCAAAGTGTGGTCCTTCCCGAGACCCTGTCAAGGGGGCCACGAGGACAAAACTATCATCACGATAAAATTAAGACGTCACTTGCCCACAGTCAGCATGGCAGGATTTTCTTCACATGCTTCAACCAAATACCACATTACAACCGACTGAATGCAGAAGCAGCTGAGAGAATCCAGACATCTCTTAACAAGTGAGACATTTAAGAAACTGGTAACACCACGTAAAATGATGCTGCGCCTTTCATTATGGTTTTTGTTTCAGAAAATAGTTATTTTGAATAAAAGCATGCTATTTATGTGAACAGGTAATGGGTTTATTATTACTTTAAATGAATTAACACATATTTTTAAAGACTGATCTGCTTTAATTCCCAATATGTAGGTATTGACAGCTTTAACCCACATAAGTAAGAGTTTAAGTTTAGAGCCCAAAAAGCTTGAGAACCACTGGCTTTGCAAGTTCATTCCATAAACCTTTACGGAGGTCCTACTATGTTCCAAGCGCTACTCTAGGGATTAGGGTTACAGAAGCAAAAATGAAGACAGCTCCTGCCTTTTAGGGGCTGACTCCCTCCTGGGGTGAGTGAGGGCAGGGGTGCACATACACTTGGAAGTAAATACAAAACATGCCCAAAGCAAAGACCTGTGGGTCCCAGTCCTAGAGAGGTAAGTAGGGGTGCCTTGGCAGTAAAGGGTCTGGGAACCCACATGGGCACCAAGCATGGCTGCTGTCATAATGTCTTTTTCTCAGTCAATGGCAACCAAGAGTAAAGCTAACATGGGGGTCCATGACCATCTTCTACATTAAAAGGAATGCTCACACTCCAGCCTGTTGGGAGCTACCGGGCTGGTGCAAGAGAGGCAAACAGGCTGGGGCCGGCTACCATGTGAATATGGAACAAAACCAACCGTTTGCAGCTTACCTTTGGAAGGTAGTCGCAGCCCACCAGCACGGCCAGGCCGATCAGGGAGTCCCGATCCAAGCCTAGTTTCTTCTTAATTGAGGACATCGTATAGCAATCCACGTGGGGGTCCTGAAAGAAAGGGAGTGTGTGTGTGTATGTGTGTTTAATCTTCCAAACAGCTGATATCAAGAGATCTCTATAGGTCTAAGTCTTCTCCAAAACTACCATCCAGAACTCTCTGTATTTGCACATGTGTTTGTGTGGAAGAAACAAACAAAATCACAGTATCAGAGATGGAAGGGAGGCCCGTCCAGTTCTGGGGCCAAGAGTGCCTGCCGAAGCGGTCCAGGACCCAGCAGAAGTTAAGAAGCCTCGCCTCTCTAGATGAGCAGGTGGAAGCCCAGGGGAGCAGCCAACCTGCTTAAGGCTGGTCACACATAATCACTGTGTGAGACACACACGCGGGTATCTCAGAGTGCACAGCCAAGGTCCTTGTGGCACCCGACAGAGCCAAAGAACTTTCTTAATCAGCATAATGGATGTCTTCACTGGCCTCTATCATTGCAAGATCTAAAGACATATCTACGGTGAAAAGGGCTAAGCAAGCACAGCTGGTGATTTACTCGTGTACTGTGTCCAATGTTCCTGACTTACAGCTGAAACATGGGATGAGAAGCTGAAGGCCCTGGGGATGAAACCTGTGATTTCACTGGGATGGGGGCACCCAAAGAGGAAGCTCTCTGACAAGGGACTTGCCTGCCGGGGGCCACCCACCAGAATGCCTCCAAGGCAGGCTGCCTCCAGACCCCACTGGCTTTAAGGCTGGCTCGGGAGCTGAAACAATGTGGAAATCCAGATATCAGCACCACCCCCTCAATCTAAATCACTTGGCAATAATAATAGGTTAAAAAATCAATTTTTGAAAACATACATAAAGGAAAATCGATACCTTTGTATTCATAGTGAAGTTTCGATAAATAGTCTGTGCCCCATAAAGGAAGGCATCTCCGTCATTGGTGAGGCACCCGTCCACATAGCCTTGGGCATTGAGGTAAGCACACATAGCCTCAGCTTCCCCGGCTGCTTGAACCCAAGGAACTCCCAAACACTCCAACATATCAAGGCACTAGGAACAGAATCAATCAAAATCAGGGGCTGCTTTTATCTGCCAATAAGCATTTATTAAGTTCCTACTGTGCGCACTAGCTTGTTTCCTCCAGGGATCATGATGCCCAAAGTAGTAGCAATTTGTAAGTTAAAAAACTGTCTTTTAAGAATATACAAATTCCAAATAAATATAGAGGGATAGATGATATATAGATGATAATACAGACAGATGATATAGACGGATAGATGATAGATAACATAAATGGATGGAGAGAGGAGAGATAGATGGTATGGATAGAGGGACAGAAGACAGAAAGATAGACTGATGGATAAGTAGATAGGTAGATGGCCACAGATAACACAGTTTCAATAGTCTTTGAACGAGTGACCGGAATTGCAACATCATATTCTTTTGTTTCAGTGTTAACACCTAAAGATTTCTCAACAGCCTTAGGACACAACCAACCATTTTCCATTCCTCATGTTGCCCTGATGCTTGGACTCTCGCCATCTACCCATGAGAGCCATGTTAAAAGCTGATGATCAGCTTACTGCTTTTGCCAGAGAGCATTCCCTAGGTGACATTGGGCAAGTCATTCAGCCTGCCCCAGTCTCTGACTCCCTCCCCACGCTACCTTTGGGTCTTCTGGCACGAAAAAGTCAAATGTTCACATTCAAAGTCAAGGAAAGCAACCTTTAGGACGGCAACACCATAAGATCTTTTTTTTTTTTTTTTAACACCACTGAATGGTTACTATGGCCTGTCTATGCCTCCTCATTTCTCTTTACCTAAACTAAGCCAATGGGAAATGAAGGAAGCTCTGTCTGAGAGGCACAACCTGAGCAGAGTTGGGGAGTATGGACGTTGTCCTCAGAGACTACACTGTTCTTCGTATCCTCCATGTCCAATGCATCGATTAAGAATGTGTTAGAAAAGGACCTCTCGTAACAAATGGAGTGGTAGAAAGGAAATTCCTCAAGAAGGAAGAGCCAAACCTGCTCATTAGATAGTAAGTAATCATGATTTTCTGTAATAACAACTGGCATATTCCCTGTTTGAGGCAACAGTATAAAAATCACGATCAAATGGAAAATATAGAGAAGTCTCGTAAATTTGGAAGGGGTTTGCTAGGTGTGATAAGCAGTAACATTTTACCAGTTTAAGTAAGAAAGACAATGATGCGTTGAGCTGGACCAAAGCCCATCTTGCTCTGCGAATCACCGTGGATTCTGAATCACCATCTCACCATGTACAGACTCTCTTCGGTATAAAGATGCTATGGAAAACTTGACGCCAGAAGAGCAAATTTATCAAGCATTTTCCCCCTTTGATCAGACATGGGGATCGTTCTGCTTCCTTACTCTGTGGACAGAATGGGCCCTGGCTGTGGCTGCTCACCTCTTTTAAGATGGCCTCGAAACTGGATCTGTTGGGCCTGCGGGCCTGGTTTTGGGGGGGCCCGTAACGCATTTCATTCCTTTTGCTCATCACATCCGCTTTCAGCTTAGGAGCGTCGCCTTCCATAACAAAGATCAGTTTTACTCCCATTAAAGTCAGAGACGAGATCCGAAAAAACAAGTTCCTGAATGGCACAAACAGTCTTAACGTGAATGGCCATGCTGAGAAAAGCAGGCAGGTGTCTAAGCCCTAAGGCTTTGGCCATGGCTGGACTGGCTGCTGATACCTCATCCCCTTTGCCCATCACGTCTGTCTCGTCCCTCCCATCTGCCTGGCTTGCTGTCCCCAGGCACTCCCTTCTATCCCAGGTCTCTCTGCCTTCTTGGAGGCAGGTTGTGCCTCATGCCTCCCTGTGTCTAGAAAACCCACCTTGTACGAGGACTTCCTTGACCCCTCCACCAGAGGAAATGATTTTGGATCAATTTTGTCTACATTTTAGATTCATTTACACGGGTCTGTGTTGTTTGCCCCAAAAGAATACAATCAACTTGTGGGAGGGAATGTTTCGTGTTTGTCTTTATACCCCAGTCCCTCACACAGTGCCTGACATGGGACAGTTGTTGCTGTTTGTCCTTTGTTCTCAAAGAGGAGCATGACGTGGCCATGACTTGTAAGTGAACTGGATTTAAGTGAAGCAGGGCTGTGCAAAGTCACCAGCCTCATTCTCTCCTCCGGAGCCATCTGGGTGCAGTGGCCAGACACAGACCCGGACAACACAGAATTAGCGTGCAGTGAAACATCTGCCTGTCTTCTCACACTGAATGAGGAGCAGGAAATCCAGGGGCTCTACACTTTCAACACTCGACCCTACCACACGCAACAGAAGCAGTAAGATGTGAGCGCCAAGGCCTGTGGACGGATGTGGCTCCATAAACCCCTGCGCACCTGAGGTAGGGTTTGACGACGGTGCCAATCATCTTTTTGACTGCGAGCGCTTCACACACCCAGAGACTCAGATCGACTGCGAGGGTTTTCCCCTGGAGGCTCTGGAGACTGGCGTGCTGCTTAACAGGCTCCAGGATAGGCCACAGATCCTTCACCCCCATTCTGGTCTTCTTGCTGCTGATCTAAAAGCACCGAGGGTAGGAAAGCTGTTTAACAGAGGTGTTCAATGGTTCCAAATAAGAAATCTAGTCATTACATGGAAAAGGTCTTACTGTCCCTTCACTAGTACTCAGTTAAAAAATCTGGCATGATTCAATAATCAACAATTAGACTTTTCAAGACCATGGAGAACAGTGAACAGATATAGAAAAGTATGAACTTAGGCCCCACAGTGTCTGTCTTTTTAGAAGAAATAAATAAGGGTAGGCGTGACATGAGTCATCCCTGGGACACACAGAAAGTGACTGATAAGACACAATTTACCTGGTTCCCTTTATCAGGAATCCTGATCGATGGAATCCTGGCACCAAGCTAGGTGAAGAAAGTCCTACATTGATGTGAAAGGTGTGCGAGCCAGGAGATGAAGTGGAATGTCCCTGCACAGAAATGGGATTAGGGTCACACCCCCCGCCCCCTCCACAGGCCTTGGATCAACAATGAAGCCCAACAGGACTCAGGCCATGAGATGCAAGTCCAGCCAAGGCCAAGGAGAGGGCAGTGACTGGGGAGGACGCAGGAAGGGAGAGGGAGCCTCTGTCTCGGCTGCCCTCGGCCAGGGGATGAACCGGGGAACTGTTCCCACGTGTGTCCTAGCAGCGGCCCTACAACAGCGGCAGCTGACGGTCCCATCTGCACCAGGGTCTGAGGATGAGGAGCCAGCAGAAAACTATTCCATGCCTATGGAGTCCTTCAGGGCAATTCCATGATGGGAAGAAAAAGGGTTTTCATCAATGAGGTGCAGCCCCTTGGTACCAGCCTACAGCTTTTCACTTTCTTGGCCAAACTCCTAGAAAAAGATGTCTCCCCCGATCCCTCCACTTCTATCCGTCATTCATCGCTGCAGGTCGGCTGCTGTCCTCATCGTTAGACTGAATCCACACTCTCCAAAGGGACCACTCGATGGCTCCAAGAACCAAAACCTCTTCACTCCCCAATCTGAGGGCCATTGTTTGGACTACCCTGCTGCACCACATGCTGGTCATTTTTACTAGTCTCCAAGTCTTCCTACCTGGCTCATTACTCACGCTCAGTCTTCTGCTCTGCCCCCTTCTCTCGGCGGTTGTTACCTTAGCTCAGTCTGCCCAGAGGCTGAACAGCCTCCACCTGGGGTCCATCCCATGATGATGCATCCCCCACACTGTGGCTTCTCGCCCATTTCACAGTCCCTCTCTTTAGACTTCAAGATGCACCACATTCTGCATGGTCTGTTCTGATGCCCCCATTTCTAGCTCCCTCCTCCCTCCCCAAGCACCCTTTAATTGAGGACTTTGCTTATCCTCTTTGTATTTCTCCTGCACATCCTTATATGTGGTTGTGTCTCCCACATTAGGATAAAAAGCCACTGAGAGTCAAAATTCTTTTGTTTCTGTCTTGTATCCCCAAAACATAGCACGGTGTCTGGCTTAAGTGACTGATCATCCATTCTTTTGCCTAGGGTGAGGCAGCTAGTATATCGAACGACTTTGGAATCCAGACCTGAGCTCAAGGTCCAGCACACACATTTATGAGCCACATGACCCCTTCCAAGTGAATTCAAATGTTATAAGCCTCAGTTTTGTCATCTGAAAATATGGTCACACAACTCCTTGTATCAGCTGCTTTAAAGGAAGTGCTTCCTGAAGTGCCTTGTAATAATAATGGTGGCCATGCACACACGCACACATTTGTATGTATGTGTATTTGGGGGTATATTTACGTAAAATAATTATCCCTGTAGATATTTTTAATTCCAATGTAAATGTGCACGCTCTACTCAGAGACAACAGGGGAACTCCTGGGTCAGGGGAGCTCCTAGGGCTAATTTTCCAGCATGAGCAGACAGAATGATTTACTAGGATAGGGCTGCCAGCGGTGGCTATGATGGAAGCTGCGCCTGGCTGGCTGGCTCTCTGCCCCCTCTCCCATCTCACTGTGTCTTCTCTGGACCGAGCCTCAGACACAGGCTCCTTTAAGTGACAGCTACAGTCCCAGCACTAAAGTCCAGGACTCCCAGAGGATGCTGCAGCCTATGGTGAATTTCAGGAACATCCCTGGTACAGCCCACAGGGATGAAGGATGGGCGCCATCTGCTGGCCTATGGGGGAACAGCACCACAGGCAGCACCTCCTTTCTGCCTGGTCCCAAAGGCGTTCTCTTCTTTAACTCAGGTCTCCACATCACAGTGCCAGGTGGCTAGGTCTTGTCTAAACTTTCCACCTTGCCCAGTGACGAGTATACCAGATTTCACCTTCACCCACCCAAGTCTCAATCCCCTATAAATCAGCTGTTCTCCTACTCCAGTGTCCCTCCAAATTAGGCTAAAGGTTGGTCACTGGACAAAAGAAATTCAAGCCCTCCCCGGGTTTTCAGCCTTGGAAGGCCTGAACTCCACTGACCCGGACTTGGGAACTGGAGGTCTGAGAGCTTCCACGGAGGCCGGCACCTAAGCATCTGGGTAAACTGAGGCAAGGCGAGGCCGGCCCTTTCCCCTCTTTTCCCTAGCCTCACTGTGTGAGCCAAGTGGGCTTATTTCTAGGTCCCTCACCTGCTGAGATCACAGGTCAATGAGGGAGCTCCAGTGGGAAGCATCTGACAGACTGGAGTCTTGTACCCCTGACTGTGGGATGATTCACCAAATGCCACCTCATACGGTCACATCAGGCTTTAAAGGTTACAAGTCAATCCTTTAGCCAGGACCCTGAATATCCCCAGGCCTAGGTCTTCTCATCTGTAAAGTGAGCGAGCTGGACACGATCATCTCTCATGTCCTGCTCTGAAAACCTCCTGATGTGGGCACTTTTCCCAGGCCAGTCTCCAAGAGGCTCGGAGGCCTTGTGGGTCACAGTGTCCTGCGTGGTCCTCCACCTTTCTGGGGAGGAAGGTCTTCTTACACTTGGTATGGACATTAATGCTAACAAGAGGATACCACTGTTCCTTCCTACTGACTTGCTGGTCACTACATGGCAATGTGCTAGGAATAGATCACACGAAACAATCATTTTGTAAAGGGACATCCTCAGATTGCTTCTGCATTAAATCTGAAGTCACCAGAGCTTCAAAGTAAGAGGGAGGTTTCATGTCAGAGAAGGGAGAGAGGGTGGAACTTGAAGTGCTGAGGTGGGGGGCTTGTAAGGCATGAGGAGCTGAGGAGTCAGTCTGCTACAGAACTGGCCACACACACACACGATGGAATTCACTCAGGAGGATGCTGCTGGAGCATGGGATGGAGAGGCTGAGGATGACGCTCATGGCACACATGGTTTAGCTTACGGAATCCATGATGAGGGACCTCTCCTAATCCGAGCCTTCCCTCCTTGGGATAAGTGACTGGTCCACGGTCATGCTGGTGACTGATGGCCCTGGACTAGGCAATAGGGACACCAACACACAAAATGATGGAAACCCTCCCAAGAAGGCCTGACGCCCCTTGAATCTGAGCTCGGTAAGGGTCTGTGAACAGAAGCCCCCTTGCTACAAGGTCACTCACCTCTAATTTCACTAAAACACTGTATTTTTCATTTAAATACATTGTCTTTTATTGTGGAACTAGAGTCAGAGTACCACCACATAACTCTATCTGAACTGAGCTGCCCCTTCATTTGCTGGTCTGCTAGCTGCTGCCCACATGGGCTACCTGGGCCTCAGTACCCTGTCCCAGCCCAGTGTGCCCATCTATCCCGCTAGACCTCTGGTAGCCCCACAAGGGCAGTTTGGAAGATGGCCAGCCCCACAGAGCACCGAGCTAGATAAAGCTGTATCAGAGAGCACCGAGCTAGATATAACACTGTATCGAGTCTATGACTAGCCCTGCCCATCATCGGTCTCAGCTGCAACATTCGGTGATTTCTGTATCTATTGCTATCAACTTTCTGAGCAAAAACTAAACCAAAAAGCCAAGGCCAAGCCTCCCCCTCACCCAACTCCTCCAACAAAACAAAACAAAATCCTACAGACCTCATTTGAAGCAGGATATTCTAGTGGGGAAAAAAAAAATTAACATTATTTGAATTTCTAGCTTTGAGCAAAGGTGTGGAAATACCCACTGGGAGTTAGAAAAAAGAACAGCACCCTTTGATGTCACCATATGGCTCCTATAAATCAGCCCATCCTTCCCAAAAAGCTAAGCAGCTTTACTGATTTATTAGAAAACAGAATGAGGTGCAAAAAGCGCAGAACCCTGCGAACTCCCAAGCACGGCTTTCTTCGCAGCATAAGGGGCTCAGAGGGCTTGTAGGCTATGACGACCCAGAGAAAAGGCTCAAGGACCTTCTCCAATTCTATTTCACCCTCAGAAGAGGAGGCTCAGGGGTCCGGCTCTGGCCTTCATTGATTAAAGCTATCTCCCATGGGCTTATTTTGATCTTTTGTGTTTTGCTGCAATAATTAGTGCCTACTGCATGCAGGGAGCCTATACCAGGCCCCTGGGGCCTTCAGGCCACTGTTGTGGGGGGAGGCCCTGGGAGAAGAGGGAGGCTGGGGACAGAGGCGGGGCCGGTGCAGAATTCAGGTGGTGGGGCCAGTGTGGACAAGCTCTGAGGCCTGGAGGTCAGAGGCACTGCTCCTTCTCCCCAGGACAGGAGGAGGCTCACTCTCAGGGGAGGGGCAGATGCAGGAAAGAGGGACAGAAAGACACGGGGCTGTGAGTCAAAGGGTCTGGGTTCTGATTCCAACAAACCAGCTGTGAAAGCCTGGACAAGAAAGCTCCTTTCCGGAGCATGGGGTTTATTCATCTGTAAAGTGGGGATAATATAATGATAAGATAAAGCGCCTACTAGAGCCAGGCACCACAGGGAGTGCTGTTATGGAACCCATTGTACAGATGAGGACACAGCTAGTAAGTGCCCGAGGCCAGATTTGAACTCAAGTCCTCCCAGCTCCCAGGTAGTTAGGAGGAAAGAGTCTTGCGAACCTCAGGGGGTCCTAAACAGACATGGGTTGGGTGGGGCTGAATGCCGAGGGTGGGACAGAGAGAAGCAGGTAAACTGAGTCAGCACTCCATTCCAGGCGTCAGGCAGCATCACCATGCTGGGGTGGTGCGACTGGCAGAGGCTTGAGAATGAGATCCTAGAACACTGGGGTATCAGAGCTGTGACCTAGAACAGTGGGGTACTGGGCTGGCCAGGTCCTAGAGCACTGGATTGTGCCAGCACCCTAAAACTCAGAGCACTGAAATGTTGGTGCTAGAACTGAGAACACTGTGGTATGTTGACACTAGGAGGGCACACAAAACCTAAAACACTGGAGTATCAGAGCTACGACCTAGAACACTGAGGTGCTAGGCTGGCCAGGACCTAGAACACCAGACTGTGCCAGCACTAGGGGGTCCCCAAACCTGGACACTTAGGTTTCCATGCTAGAACTGAGAACACTGTGGTGGGTCAGCATTAGGAGGGCCCCTAGAAATTAGGACACTGAGATACTGCTGCTGAGACAGAGAACACTGGGATGTGCTGGTGCTAGGAGAGCCCATAGAACCTAGAACACTGGAGTATTGGAGCTAGAATGAAGAACATTGAGGTGTGCCAGCCCTGAGAGAGCACCTAGAACAATGGGGTGTGCTGGCACTAGATGGGTCCTAGAACCTAGACCATTGGAGTATACTGGTTTTGGGAGGGCCCCCAGCACCTAGAACGTGGGGGTGTTCAGGCTGGGACAAAGACATTGAGGTGTTTGCTCTGGGAGGGCTCCTAGAACATTAGGATGTGCTGTGCACAGATGCTCTGGAACCCAAAGCATAAAACTCTGCACTGGGAAAGGTCCCCAGGACCTAGAACACTGGGTGCCTGCATCAGGAGGGGCCTGGAAGTTCAAACATGGGGGCTGTAACAGGCTGGGGCAGAACCCAGAACACGAGAGTGCATCTTCACAGGGAGGGCCCCAGAACGTAGAACACTAAGAACCTGGGGCCAGGGCAAGGGCAGAACCTAGAATATGAAGTGTTTTTGCTGGGAGGGCCTCCAGGTCTAGAACACGGGGGTGTCGGGGCAAGATCAGGCGCTAAAACTTGGGTCTGTACCAGAGTGGAGGGCGGAACCCCCAGAACCAGGTTTCCCCAAGGTAGGAGGCACCAAGGCCTAGAGCGCAACAGTCACGTGCAAAGTAGGGTCACGTGTACCTGGGCTCATTCGGTCACGTGGCCCGGGCGAGGCTTCAACCCACTGCATTTTCCCCAGCTTAGGCACCCCCCCCCCCCCCCCGCCAAGCCATCCAGAGGCAGTACACGAACGGGGCCCTAGGCCCGGTTTCGGCCTGCCAGTCACGCTGCCTCTACCCTGGGGCTCTCTTCCCCTTTTCGGACCCGGACCTCACTTACCGCCGCGGCGCGGGTGGGCGCG
>CM053625.1:324788745-324839981 GCA_028646595.1 Phalanger gymnotis | reverse complement strand
TAGTTCTTTCTCTAGGGGTGGATAGCATTGTCTGTCATGAGTCCTTTGGCATTATCCTGGGTCATGTTGCTGAGAAGAGCCAAGTCATTTGCTGTTGATCATTGCAGTATTACTGTGTCCCAATTATGTTTTCATGTGGTTCGTGTTTGACCCTTCTTGTGTAGAGCATGGAACATTGCTTAAACCTCATTCTGTGCCTTGCCCTGGGCTCATCCCGGCCCTCTTCCCCTGGGATGGACAGCCTAGTGAATGAACTTCAAGTTTCCAGCACTTAACAGAATCCAAGCTGTGGAAGAGCCATAGCCATGAAAAACACACTTAAAATCGTACTTCCTTATAGCATGTGTTTGCTTCACAAAGTGTTTCATTTTTAATAAGCTAATTTTCTCCTGCATCCCCTAGGTCCAGACTTGTTCATTTGGGCTGGAATAGGAAGAGGACCCCAGCGTGGGCTGGGATCTGCCCTGGGAAAGAAGACAGACGAGGGATTGGAAGCTTTGCCTGATTCAGGATTACCTTATAACTGGTAAAAAAAAAAAAATGAATGAATGAAACACAAATCTCCATTTGTTGCTGGCCAAGGGGTTCAAAGGTACTTCCCCTTCATTTTCTACTTACTTGACCAGCCTTCAGTCACTGGCCAGGAAGACACAAGCCCTCAAGATACCGACATTCTCTTGGGGAGGCTGAGGCAGCTTGATGTTGCCCTCCTCCCCCCAGGGGAGATATTGCAATGGGTCTCCTGAGGGGGAGGCAGGGCCAGGAGAGCTGCCAGCAGGTTGGCTGAGCCTGGCTGAGGCTCTCTCTGTCTCTAGTGTGAATGTCTTTCAAAGGCCCCACAGAGGAAGTCACCATAGTTTTGGGGCAGGAGGATGCTGTGGTGAGGTCTGGGCTTTAAGAGTATCCGGCAGTTGTGGAGGGAGAGAGGCAGGCAGGCTATTGGGAGCAAAGGTAAAAAGCAAGAGAGTGCTAGTCCAGGGCTGAAGTGCTGATGTCCTGAAGGGGAAAGGATGCTGTGTTGTCAAGGAAACTGGAAATAAGACTAGCTCGTTGCTAGGAAACAGCGAAGAGCTGTTGAGCCCAGAGGACTTACAGGGAGGGTCTTCCAGCATCCTGGTGCACTGTTGTGGGAAGGAGGAATTTGTCTTGTTGGGCTCCCCCCCCCCCAGAGAGCAAAGCTCAAACCAAGGTGGGGCTGGAGGGCTCAGTTAAGGAAACATTTCCTGACAGGGTGGGACTCCCTGGAGGTGTCCGCGTCAGCCCTGGTCAGAAGGGCCAGAGGGGCCTCTGAGGCTGCAATCTGAGACAGAAGCGGGGAAGAGATGCCTTGAAGCGGGAGGGCTGGGCTTGTGCTGAATGACCAGCTGTTCCTGTGGATTCTGATCTGCTCTGTGTTTCTCAATGTTTTAGACCCAATGGCCAAAAGGAAGGAAGATCATTTTGTGCCCACTGGGACCCAGAAGAGACAGAGGCACGAGCAGGCAAGGGGTTCTGCAGAGGACAGCGAGGAGGAGGAGGGGGGGGAGGAGCTCTCCCTGTCTCTGGCCCCCGGGAGTTCGGCTGCTCAGTCAGTAAGTGATGTGAGACGGTGGGGCGCTGGGGCGTGGGCTTCCTGGGAGGCAGCTCTGTCTTCGGAGTGCAGTGGACACAGTCCGGGGCCACCTTGACAGCCTAGATCAGAAGGCGAGCAGATGGACAGGGTGACCCTTCTTAGGGAGAGGAGGTCTCTTGTCCTGACTCATAGGAGCAGAGAAGAGATTTCTCTGTTCTCCTAAGGCCCCTGAAAGTGTCAAGTGGGTACCACATTTCAGAGGACCCCCAACAGATGAAGTGTCCAGGCCAATAACAGGTTCTGGGGGCCCCCAAAGAGAGGCCCGATAGGTGGCGAATTGCCTTGAGATAGACCGGTGCTTGTCTTGCCAAAGAGCATAGCACTGACAAAATCCCAGGATCATAGATTCTGGCAGCTCATCAGGGCAGTGGGCAGAGTCCCAGACTGGAAGTAGCAAGGCTCAGATTCTCCTCTGCCTCGGCTTCTCCAGCTGTAAAATGGAGATCTGAACAGCGTCTCCCTCCCAGGTGGCTGCGTGAGCCAGTGAGATGATAGTTGTGAGCCATAGGGTGCTGGGTGAGCGTAGGCTTTGTTACTTAGAGCTGGAAGAGAACGCCGAGGCCATGAGCATTCAAACTCAGGACCACGGCTCCAGATCCATGTGCTTGCTGCTTCAGAACTGGGGCCAGTGGGTATAGACAGGTTACTGACCTCGGCCTGGAGGTGCCTCCCAAGCAGAGAGCCTCCATCTTCCTGAGCAGACACTATTCTGGCCTTTGTCAAGGCTGGAGATAGATGGGCTTCATTGACTGGCAGCGAGGCTGGTCTGGGGAATCTTGAGAATCCTCTCTCCACACGATGTTGAGAGCAGCAGGGAGGGCAGAAGGGCACGGTAGACCCAGGAAAACAGCGCTCTCAAGGGGCCTCACTGCATAGCCCTTTCATATTGGGGTGGTAGAGTTTGTCCTGTCTTCCTTACTGGGCTGAGAGCTCTGTGAATGTGAGTTGTTGTTAGGATCTAACCCAGGCCTCCAGCTCTGCAAATGAGGACCATGAGGCCAGCGTTGGGTTATTAATAGGGACATTCTGTGGCCAGCCATCCCTGAGGTGAGCCGCTCTGGGAATTCCAAGGAGGGAGGGAGGGCCCTTGGAGAGAGCGGATGAATGAGTCAGTAATGGCAGTGGGGGATTGTCAAGGCTTCCTTAAGCCACCTGAAGGCTGCAGCTTGGGTTTTCCTGAGCTTTCCTCACTGCTGCTCCATCCATTTTGTTTGTCTTCAGCTTGGTCTGTGGCAAGAACGTCTAGATCGATGGGATCCAGTAGTCCGCCAATCTCTCTGGCCTTTGCTAGCCGGACAAGGGTGGGGCATTTAGAGAATTTAAGGCTTCTCACCTAAAACTAAAAATCCTTTGGCCCCTGGGTCCCAGAAGAAAGAGGAGGGGCCCCATGGGATTGGCCATCTTCTTTCCTTTGCTTTGTGTCCTGACTTCCTATGGTCGCGATGTTCATGCTGTGGACGGCCTCCTAGGGAGGGTCTAGTCCCCTGGAAATTGTCCTGGCTCTCGGTCTCTTACTGGTGTGAGTGGGAGTCCTTGAGACGGGGCAGGGCTGGGGTCTCTGTCAGCTCCAGGGCGGGGGGGGGGGGGGGGGGGGGGGGGGGACGACACGACTTAGACCACACCCCTTCAACCCCCATGTTTTCTTTAACAGACGTCAGCTGAAGTCGGGATTATTGAGAGCATCCAGCTGAAGAATTTCATGTGCCACTCGATGCTTGGGCCTTTTAAATTTGGATCCAACGTCAACTTTGTGGTGGGAAACAATGGAAGTGAGTTGGTGTTGGTTTGAGATCCAGACACCCAAAGGCGTTTGCTGTGCGCGCGGTGTGTGTGTGTGTGTGTGTGTTACACAAAGAAACACCCCCCACCTCACCCCCTGAGGTCTGTGTGCCAGGGCCATCAATGCATTCACTTGGACACCAATTCCTGGCTCCCAGAGAAAAGGTAACAAGTGACGGCTGTGCCCGGCCATGGTTCAGAGAAGCTTTGACGCCCAGCGACCAGACCGCCTCATCAATTATCGATTGTACCTTGTGGTTTTAAAACTCGGAAATCCCTGCTTGCAGGTGAGGCGTGGCCCCTGTCTGTGTACAACATCCATGCACTTCTCTATCACAGGCATGTCTTGCCTCTGGGCCGACTGTGGCCCACCCCTGTCTGTCACCAGCAGGAGCCCTTCACCACCTGTCGCCTCCTCCCTGTCAGGGCTTCTCACACCTCACTCCCCGACATAGTCTTTTGGATTCAAGAACCCCAGCCTCCTGGCTGTTCCCCAGACAAGACCTTTCAGCATTTTCTGTGGCCATCCCATGGGCCCGGCATGCTGTCCCTTCTCTTTCTGGCCCTCCCCCAACCCCTCCTGATTCTGGTGCTGCCTGCTCTTAATCCTCTCCGGTCTGTCCTGTCCGTGTCTTGTTTACACGCGGCTGTTTGCACATCCTTGAAGGCAGGAGCTGTTTGTGCTTGGCTCCACGCCCGGCACGTAGTAGGCTCTTAATAAATGTTTATTGGCCAACTGACACAACCACCCACAGGGCAGAGACACCATCTGTGGGAAAGTGTGTTCCAAGAATGATGTCATTGGGGTATGTCCCTGGCAGTTCTGACCCAAAGACTGCCTTGTCCTTGCTCTTTGGTTGAGTAACTTGGTTACGTTTCGATGTGACCATTTGTGTCATCAGTATGTAGAATACATAGAACGCTTACACTGAGGCCGTCTTGCACTCTCCCTGTATGTGATGCGTATGTGTGGTGTGTGTATGTCTGTGTCTGTCTGTCTGTCTGTCTGTCTCATGGTGGAGAATGTCTCCATGTAATGCTTGATTGGTACTTCAAACGGTTGAGCCAGATGTATAAAGCACATTGAGATCTCTAGATAGGCCTTCCAGCTCCTCATTTCATTCTAGGTTACTGTGTAATCACTGTTTGCATTCGTGACCTGAGAGGGGAGGCCACTCTGGAGCTGTGGCCCTGGCTGTCCTGACAGCTGGTAGCCCTGCATCTCTAGGGAGAAGGGGTCCATGGGCAGGCCCTATTTCCTCCAGCTTTCCTAGTGACTCACATGACTACCCTCTACTGGGACTTGGTTCACATTCTTATTTAAGAAGAGAAATGGTTCATTGTGGTTTTGCTGGAATTCAGTCATATTCTCTTTTCTGTAAACTGATAACGAAAAGCTGTGCTGAAATTGAAAAGGCATTGTCCTAGGTCAGAATCATTTAGACATTATGTGGAATGTCTGTGTTCTTAAGTCCACAGAACGAATAATCTAGTTCTGATCCGTATTTGAAAATAACCCATGAAAGTCCTTGTCTGTGGTGTTGTACCTAGTGAGATTCATGGCCCCTTAGATCTCAGATTTCAGTCAGGCTCTGTGAGGACAGAATCCAGCAGGAAGGATTTGTTAACATGATGCCTAAGTCCAGAAACCTGCCTGGCTAGTGGTTAGTTCATGAACTGACAAATGAAAACGGGCATGAGAAATGGGTATGATTTCCTCGATGGCACTGTCCTTGCTTCCAGAGACAGGATTACTGAGCTGAATTATTTTCTCTCCACAATTGGTGGGACTGACAGAAGTGTGTCAGGATAGCTTTATTTAAGATTTTATTATAATCTATAGGATGAGGAAAATTCTGTCCCCAATTTTGTCTAGAAAGTCCATGTGTCCCACGATGATCCCAGGGTCATAGGTGATTATTGGCAGTGCCCGAGGGCCCCTCCAGTCCCACTCTTTGCTGCAGAAATGAGGAAGCCAAGGCCTGGGCTTGGCAGGGAGGGGCACATGGCAGGGGATTCAAACCCAGTGTTCTCCTCCTGCTTCAGCTGGTGGGAATGAAGCCCTTCTTTCCCCAATGGGCACACCGCTGATTTGTTCTCTCTTACTCCCTTAGGTGGTAAGAGTGCGGTCTTGACGGCTCTCATAGTTGGTCTTGGAGGAAAAGCCACAGCCACCAATAGGGGCTCCTCTTTGAAAGGGTTTGTGAAAGATGGCCAGAGGTGAGTGAGACGGGGACTGGACTGTCGCTTGTCCTCTCTTTGTGGGGCTCCTCTTGGTTTCCCTGGAGTCCAGAGTCAGAGCACAAGGCAGTGTCACTGTTCTGGAGCGGGGAAACAAGATCACCTGCCTCACGTACGCCCTGAGATGACTCTGGCAGCCCCCGTTAGCGTGGGCCAATTGAAGGCAGCTGGCGAGCTCCCCTCAGAAGAGGTTTAGATCGGCCGGGCAGGAGGAAACGAAGGAACTGGAGGAATCAAGGAGTATGGAAGAGCCTCTGCTCCCAGCTAAGAGCAAAGTCAGGGGAAGGCCAGCCCGGGCCACGTGCCTGGTGAGTGGCCACCACACCTTTGTCCAGCAACCTCGGTGAGGGCAGGTGTATGGTGCTTAGAGCGTATGGTGTGGAGCAGACAGGCAGAGTTCAGCTCAGTGTAAGGAGAAAGCTGACTAACGAATTGGACTATTTTGTAAGTCCAGGGGACTGCCTCTGGAAAGCAGAGGCTTGCTGGCCATTAGTTGGGAATAGTGTCTACTGGACACTGCACAAGGGGTCTGCAGACTCCCCCTTCAGCTAAAGGGGTGGAAGGTGATGGCACAGGCAGGGTATGGGTCACAGAGAGACACAGGAGAAAGAAAGGAACCAGTGGAAAGTCACATCCCCCGCCATAGCTCGTCAGTCGCTATGACATCTTCAGTGTGTCTGTCGTCGCCCTCTCCCAGGCCTCCTCTCCTCTCACTGGAATTATGGTAACGACCTTTTACAGTCATGGTTATACTACAATTCTAGTAACAGCCGAAGGGCCCAAAGGTGTCATAGTTTGTATATCTGTAGAGTTTGATCAAGATTGCCAGGCACAAATTTAGTCTTGTCATTTTGTTAACACTTTGGGGAAAACAAAACACTGTTGATTAAACATTTCATGTAACCGTGTACAAGTTTCTCCAAGCAGGAAACAGAACTTTTCTGAGGGGTGACTTTTTCAGTCAAGTTTTTGTAATCTGGAGACCACACGGTTGCTTTCCCATTGTGTGCACAGTGTCTCCTGGCTGGAGTTTGCTTCACGTTATAGTATCTGTACTCCTGGTATTTTTCAAGAGCTGTTTTTTGTAAAATGATGGTGTATTTTCTCTATTGAAAACACAATGTAAAAAATGCACAATCCCAAAAAGTGATGATGATGATAGTTTTTATTGAGAGATGGGTGTGACAAGCTTTTGCATCTCACTAGATGTGAAGAATAAGGGAGAGGGATGAGCTGGGGATGAGTGAGGCTTCAAACCCAAGTGCCTGGAATGGTGGTGGTGGCCTCAGCAGCAGCAGGGAAGGGGATGTGACTGGGGAGTAAGCAGAGGAAACCCTGGGGCCCATGATGAGGAAGAAGGGTGACTAGCCATCCCCCAACACTGTGGGAAGATGAAGAATACAGCCATTGGAATCGGCATTTTGAAGGCTCCGGGAATATAGGAGGAGGGAGAAGGAACCTTTAGCTGAGGGCCTCCTGGAAGACTGGACAGAGGAGCTGGTGAGAAGGATTCTGGTTGGGGCATCCCAGGCTTCATCCACGGCCCTCAGGGATGCGACATCTGGGAGGAGCAGCTGGATTCTTGGTTTAGTGACAGGAGATAATGTGAATTCAGGCTACAAAGAGAAGTTGGAGCCTGGGAGTGGAGAGAGCTTTGAATTCCAGGATGTGCCTGTTTGAGTGTGGAAAGCATTAGGGACAAAGTCTTTGTTGCCTCTGTTTTAATAGACTGGAGAAAGAAGAGAACAGAAACAGGGAGCTCGAGTCAGTCTGTACTGGGGGGGGGGGCGGGGGGGGCAGTGGGTGAGCAGCTGTAGAGACACGTAGGCCGATCGTGGGGGCTGAGCAGAGAGAGAGAGGCGGAGGAGACTGTCTATGTCCAGCCTGGATGGTTGTGGGATGTCGGCAGTGCCCTGGAGGGGAGGAGCTTGGGTTTGTCCTTCACCAGAGGGTTGCCTGTGTCCTCCCCTGTGGACCCGATGCTTTCCCTGTGGCAACGTGGCTCTTTTGATCTCTGCAGTTCTGCGGATGTCTCGATAACACTGAGGAACAGAGGGGAAGATGCATTCAAGCCAGACGTGTACGGGAATGCGATAACTGTGCACCAGCACATCAGCGTGGAAGGCAGCCGCACCTACAAGCTCAAGGGCCAGACGGGTGAGTCCTGAGCCTGAGCGGGTGCTTGGGAGGGAGATGAGTCCCATAGACCGCTGCCTGCCCTTTTCATGGCAGAAAAGAAAGTGAGATGTCTGGGTTTTCCCCAGATGTCATCTTGCGTGTGGGACACTGCTGGCACCAGACTGTCACTCACAAAGTTTGCATGTGGTGTCGTCTCATGCAGCACAAAAGGGGACTCATGTAGGGGGTATCTAAGCTCACCCCCTGTGGTCCGCTGACAAGGGGCATCCAGCCTCTGCTTGTGGACCTTTTGGGGGGGGTACCCACCCCATCCTGAGGCACTGTGCTCCGTTCTGGGGCCACCGATTGCCAGGAGCTTCTCCTCAGCTCTGAGCCTCATGCAACCTCCTTCAACCATTTCTTGGGAATCCTACATCAGTCTAAACAAAGATCTCTCCGATTTTGCCTCATATCATGGTCATGACACCCAGCCCTGGACGGGCTGTTTCTGCATTTGTGTGTCAGCCTTGCCAGGGCCAAGACCCTCTTCACCGAGAGTTTGACTCCGGGGTGAATTTCCTCGGAGCAGTTCCCCAAGGTCAGCTCGGAATGCTTATGAGGATGCAGGATACAGGGTTCCTTTACAGGCGTCTGTATCTGCTGTCTGTGGAGGAAGACAGACCTCTTGAAGTCCTAAAGCTGTCCCGATTAGTCACCTAGCAGAAATAAGCGCAGACAATGGGAAAGGACCTAGCGATGGGGAACGAGAAGCCTCTGGGGGCAGCAGCCCAGCTCGATTGGTGTATGGGAGTGGCCGCCTTGGGGGCTCATGCAGCCTTGCATCACTGTGGTGTGTCCTGTTTTGTGTTTTTATAACTAGGAAACCTGGTTTCTGCCAAGAAGGAAGAACTCATAGCCATTCTGGATCATTTCAACATACAGGTAACGTCAGGAATTCTGTGTCAGCTGAGTTTGTATGGTTAGAAAAACAGAAATGGTATTTTTGTAAAGTGCAGTGGTCTCTGAATGTTTCTGCTGCCAAGGCCGTCCTGACCCTGCCCCCCTCCCCGTGGCCCCGCTCAGGGTGAGGGTGAGTGAAGGGCTGCTCTGGTGCCTTCGTGTGCTCCCGTAGTGCTGTTGGTCTTGGCTTTTCCTCCCTCTCTGCCTTTGACCTCACCTCTTCCGGGAAGCCCACCCTCATTCCCTATGTGGTATAGCCTTTTCCCCCTTGGCACCTTAGCCTTCTGCTTAACCAGATCACTCAGGTTCTTAGCATGGAGGCTTATAGCCTAATAGCTGAAAACACAGACAGAGCTAGAAGAATGCTTTCCAGCCATTGAGCTCAGCGCCCTCACTGAGAAGGGGACACGAGGAAGGGGCAGGGTCTGGATCTGAACTCGTGCCCTGCAGGCCTTGGTCCAGCTCTTTTCCCTCACCCAACTCCTTCCTGTATGAAACTAGGTGCTGCATCCCCCTGCGCACAACAGGTTACACAAGAGTAGAGATGGCCTGTGTCCTTCATTGCTTGGCATCAGGCTGCCTCTAGGAAGCCCTGCCTGGGGATAGCATCTTTGCCCTGCTGCCCCGTGCAAGAACCAGTCTTGGACTGGAAGGGACCTTAAGGCCTGGGGAAGCGCCAAAGGCCAGCTGGTGAAGAAAACAAGTGCCCTTTAGGAGAGTACCCAAAGCTGGGGCTTTTCAGAGCTGAAGGTTCATCACTTTTTAATGGAGCCTTCACCTGGAGTCAGGAAGACAGGTTCAGATCCAGCCTCAAGTGGCCCTGGGCAGGTCACTTAGCTAGGCTGCCTCAGTTTCCTGCTCTGGAGTGGGGACAGGAACAGCCCCTCCTCTGAGGGTGTTGAGAGGGGCATATGAGGTAATGGTAAAAAGCTTTGCCAGCCCGAAAGGGCTACGTTTGACTGGCGGCTGCCGTTAGTGTCGATGATGGTGAAGACTGAACTGTGGGCAGAACGCTGACCTGGTGTGGATCAGCCAGCTGATCATGTGGGCAAGTCTCAGGCTCACCAAGCCTCAGTTTCCTCTTCAGTCACCTGAGGCAGGCACCCCCAACAAGCTCAGCTCTCAGGTCCCTTCAGCACCAGCGTTGTCTTGTGTGACGGGGACGGCGGCCTAGTTGGTGGCATCACCAAAACCGATGAATACAATTCTCCACAAGGGACCTTGACAGGCATTGCAGCCTGGCCCCTCACTTTAAGACAGTCGAGGTCCAGGGATGTCGGTCCACTGGCCTTGGAGCCAGTATTGCTTCTAGGCCTGGAGGGCCATCGCTCTGGGGGGCTCTGGTGGGCCCTGCCATGACCCATGATGACCGTCGTCCTTGGCCTCTTGTCGTTGTGCCCAGTTGTCCGCCTTTTGGTTTGGGCCTCTGGCCTGGCTTACCTGTGGATGTGCTTGATTTCAGGTCCTTGGACTACCTTTAAAGTCCACTAAGGTGAATTCCAAAAACGTAGTGTGCCTTTTTTTCCAGGTGGATAATCCTGTCTCTGTTTTAACCCAAGAGATGAGCAAGCAGTTCTTACAATCCAAGAACGAAGGTGACAAATATAAGGTAAGGGAGGCTTCCGAGAGCACCCCGAGGCAGGGGACCCTTCTCTGGGAAGTTTCCCTGCCCTTTGAACTTGGTCTCTTCCTGTTGTCATCCTCCTGACAGAGCTCAAGCCCTCCATTCGAGATAGTGTCCACAGCTGGGCCCATTCCACTTGGGGAGGAAGTCAGGTAGAAGGCAGGCCAGCTTCTCCCTTCTTGACCCTTCACCTTCTGGTGGTCTTATCCAAGTGAACTCATCTCTGCTTGGCTCTGTGGGCTTAAGAGATATTCCCACACAAGCATAACGGTCAGGAGTAGCATTTATTAGGGGGAAAAAGCCAAGTCAGCCATACTAATTAATATTGTTTTAGGCTATTAAAAATAACTACCAGACAATAGAAGGTTGAAGTATTGCTGTGGTGTAGGAAATGATGAGTTGGTGGGCTCAGGAAAAACATGGAGAGACTCTGACTTAGGAAGGGAGAGAAACAGGACAGACAAGTATAGGACGGTCTTACATGGACACATGTGAATGTGTGTGTCTGAGCTAAGTATATGTAGGTGTGTGTAAGTACATGTGTGTGTACCTATATGTACACATACACATATATCTCCACATTTAATTGTAGCCTTGGGGGTGGGGGAGCGCATGGAGACAAAGTAAAATGTGCACAGCAGAGAACAAAAGAAAACTCATAAGGAAGCACAGGAAAGATGGGCAGCTCAGAACACAGTGTGTAATATCTATTATACAGGCTTTCTTGAAATTGAAACTTACTGTTGTATGTTTTAAATCATCTCTTATTCTGCTCTGCACATGGCAAAGCTTTTCTTCTTTTCTTATTTTGTATTTAAGTTTAAAACAATTAACCAAAAGGGGTGGGGTGGGCAGCTAGGTGGCTCGGTGAGTAGAGCACTGGCCCTGGAGTCAGGAGGACCTGAGTTCAAATCTGGCCTCAGACACTTGATGCACTTAGAAGCTGTGTGACCTTGGGCAAGTCATTTAACCTCAATTTCCCTGCCCTCCCCCCTCCAAAAAAACAAACAAACAAAAAGGATTTAAGTGCAAAAATAATCCTAATTGGGGCCATGGAGGATTAGGTTACCATGAGTGATCTTGGAACCCATTCAGAATTCTCCACCCAGTCCAGATTCAGGGACCTCTGGACAGCTTTCTGGGCATTCTGTCTCCCAGGTGATCCCAGATGAGAAAGGCCTTCTAGGCCTCTGTCTTCCCAGCTCCTGCTTTCAGAGCTGCGTGCAGCTGCATTAATAGAGAATGAGTTCCCCATCCCTGGACACCCTCAGCCAGGCCAGATGAGCACTGGTTGGGGGATGGTAGAGAGCCAGGAGTGGACGAGGTGATCTCTGGCTTTCCCTCTGAGATGGAGAGGGGTCTGTCAGGATTCTTTCTCAGAGTGGAGTTGGAATGGGCCCCCAGGAAGATTCCAAGGCCTCATCGGATCCTCGCTCCTCCAGGGCTGTACCTTCAAGGAAGGGGCTGTTGGGCCTGGCTTGGCCTCCTGGGAAGCAGCACCTTCTGCTGCCCAGAGGGGGAAGGGAGATCTCAGTTTAGATCCAGCCTCAGGCACCAATCCCAGGCAGGTCCCTTTACAGCCTTCAGGTTCCTCATCTGTGAAATGGGCAGAGTCCTAGTACTGCCCCCCACCCAGATTGGTTTTGTGCCGCACTGAATTCTTGTCTTTCTGTTGGTTTAGTTCTTTATGAAAGCGACCCAGCTGGAGCAGATGAAAGAGGATTACTCCTACATCATGGATACTAAAGCCAGGACCCGGGACCAGATAGAGCAAGGGGAAGAGGTGCGTGAGAGAAACTTGGACAATGTGGCTTGTCCCCAGGGCTGGGGTTAGGGGGGGCCTGTGGTTCTTCTGGCCCTCGGGGCCAGGGCTCCATTCGCCTCCCCTGCCATCCTGTCCTAGCCCCCTGAGGGCATCTTAGGGAGGCAGACTCGGGCAGCCCTTGGGGAGCCCTATTAGATTAATGATCCCAGTAGAGGCCCTTCCTTCATCATGCAGCTCCAGCTTTAGTAGAGGTGGTGGAGACCATTGGCCAGTTAGTGAAGGCCTTCTGATAAAACATGAGTATCTGTAGGCATCGATACTGCATCCACCCCATATGGGGGACTGGGGATGCCAAGAAAGAAAGGTAAGCCTCTGTGCACCAAGGGTGGATAGGCATGAGCACATGGGTGGAGGTTTCAGGAAAGGCTCTCTGCAGAAGATGGGGGCCTAGGTTACGTGTGGGGGACCAGGAGGGTGGAAGTGAGGTGAGGGGGCCTTCCAGACGGACATGAGCTGGGGTAAGGGTGCAGAGACCAGAGAAGGGGCGGTGTGTGTGAGGAGCAGATAGAGGGTGTGCAGAGGAAAGGTCTCTCCGGGGCTGTCCTCCACAGAAAGGAGAGAGTGAGGTTCTTGTCAGTGATGCTAGGAATAGGGGCCATAATGGAAGGGCCTCTGTCTCAGAGGCTGTAGAAAGCCACGTCCACACCTTGACAACTGCGAGGGGTGGACTGGGGTAGGTGGGAAGAGAGCCCAAGCAGTAGGTGATGGCTGGACAGTAGCAGCCGCTGGGACGGTGGAGGGAAGGGCAGCAAGGTTTGACAGTAGATTGGTTCTGTGGAAGTGAAGGCTGGATGCTGAGATCCCACGGCCATGAGGCTAGAAGGAGGGGGGTGTCTTCCATAGAAATAGCAATGTCAGGAAGAGGGTGAGGTTGGGAAGAGAAAGAGGAAGAGTTTGGTTTGGGATATGCTGTTTGAAATGTCCAGTGGGTATTTGTTGTTGAGCGCAGGAGGGGAAAGCAGGGTGGGCCTGCCCACCTGGGGGTGTTCTGCTTTCAGTTTCTCTCAGCTGGTGGGCAGACTCAGAGACATCCAGGACAGAGTGTGGGTGACCGCTCATGGGAAGGGGTCCCTGGGGCATGAATAACCAGCCAGAAGGACTAAAGAGAGAGCCCAGAGGAGGGGCTCATGTCTTGTAGGGGAGTCTGAGAGAGAACAGTTCTGGGGCTGAGAACTGAGTGAGAGGAAAGGAATTGGAGGCAGCCAGTGTAGACACTTTTTTTGTAGTAGTTTGGCTGAGGAAGGCAGAAGAGGTGTAGAATTGGGGCTGGCTTGGTGGTGTAGCAGCAGGAAGGAAGGAACAAACCAATAGAGAGTGAAAACCAGGGACGTGCTGGTCAGTATGCTAACAGGGCCATGTCTTTCTTAAACCTCTGCTGGGTACGAGACCTTCCCAGGCCCTCCAAGAGCTCCCATTCTCCTCTGCCTGAGCTAGGAGCTCAGGGAGCCCTGTGGTCCAGGCAGTGAGGACAGGCTAGTCCTTGGAGCAGGGGCGCTCAGAAGCAAAAGGACTGGAGGCAGGTTGGCCCCACGTGGGGAGCAGGACGCGTTTGCTGCTGTGAGCCAGCCTCGAGAGTGCAGACTGTGACCTCCCGCCCTTCCTTCCTGGGCCAGAGCCTGTGAGTTAGAGGCAGACCTCCTTGGAGAGGCCAAACCCTTGCCACCTCCCCTCATTCCCAGGCTGAGGAAACAGGCTTGGAATAGATTTCTGTTCTCTTCTGGACTTGCTGCCGAGGCCTGTGAGGACAGGAGCCTTGGCTGTCCAGTCGCCTCACATGGTCCCATGCTCCTGAAACGAGGCTCCGTGGATTTGAAGGAACTGAGTTATTTAAACAAGGGTGATGGTGACACCTTATCTCACTCATTGGTGCCTCTGTAGACTGAGGCTCAGGTCAGAACTCTTCACTGGCTAGCTCATCTTCAGAATGTCTTCATTTTTAAAAGCAGTCAGTTACTGAAGGCAAACAGTGAGCAGTTTATCAAAATAATTTAAGCCTATTCAGAAACATGCACAAAACTGTTTCCAACTTTATTGGGCAAAAAGCCCGATTGTCTCATAGAAGCAGTTATGAGAGCACGTAGCAGAGCTGCTTGTGCCGATAGCAGTACAGAGAAACTCACGCTCGCCCTTCCTGGCTCCCCTGCCCAGCTCCTGCTGCAGCCCAGGACATCCCTGGCCGGCTCTCCAGCCATTCTGAGGAGACAGAAAATGCCGTTATTTTGTTTCATAGCGGCTCCATGAGCTCCGGCGTCAGTGCTTGGAGAAAGAGGAGCGTTTTCAGAGCATCGCCGACCTGAGCGTGATGAGAAAGAAGCTGGAGGATCTGAAGCACGAGATGGCTTGGGCCCTGGTATGCCTTCGTGGGTCTCTTTTCATGTTGAAACATCTCGGGTTCTGGTGGGAGCTTCAGGGGGTCTTGTGCTTTCTTCTCTCGTAGGTGGGCGAATACGAGAAGGAAATTGAAGAAATGAAAAGCGACGTGAGTGTCGGAGAGCAGCGGACTGCCCGACTGACCCAGAAGCTGGAGGACTGGCAGGTGAGTGTTGGCGTGGTGGATGCCGTGCCTCCCCTGCAAAGACGCTTCCATCGAGAGACCTTGGTGAGGCCCTTCCCCCTAGGCGCCGCTTCCCCCATCCTCCGTGAAGCCAATGAGGATGGGCTGGCCAAGCGCAAGGCTCTTCCAGGCGGTGAGGCAGCTTTGAGTTAGGAGCTTCGCTGGATGGCGCCACGCTGCCTGGGTCTTTACAAGGTGGACTAGGTTTGTGTCTTAGGCTTGTCCTGAGCCTGGTCTCCCTTAGATTTGGCATTGTAGGTCAGACAGGCCGTCACAGCATTGGCTCAGGGAGTTTTAAGCCATTTTCACTCCTTTTTTATTCAACTTTGCATGGATTTGGACATGGGGGTTTTAAGAGGTGCCTTTTTTCTTAAAGGCCAAATTCAATGTAGCCGAGGAGAAGTTTAAGGCTATTCAGGATAATTTGGAAAAGATTAACGAAGAGGCCATTGCCCTGGAGCCCAAGTGCATTCAAGCCAAGGAAGACCTGATAAATAAGAAGAAGGCCTACAATGATGCCGAGGTGAGGGGCCGGGGCCTCTGGGGCCAGGGTGGGGCAGGGGCATCCCTGAAGATCATCTCCGGGGCCCTCTAGGTGGGCAGCTTTTGGTCTCCTGGGGCTGTGGTTGCCTGGGCACTTCAGTCTTTACCCAGAACATGGACAGCTCAGGGCTCTTTGGGACCCTTTTTCTGATCACGTCCAGCCTCAAAAGGTTTCTAGGAAAATGACCCATTTTTCCCTGCTTCCCTCCTGCGGCCCCTAATGTTTTGACATCAGATTTTACATAATCGCTGCCGTAGTGAATTTGGAGGATTAGAGAAGGATGCTGAGCAGCTGAGGAACCGAATCGAGGAGCTCAAGAGGAGGTACGGGGATCACTGGTGACCGGGGGGCCGGGGGCAGGGGAAGGCGGCGGCTGAGGGCCTCGGGCTCGCGCTGCATGCTGCCGTCTCATTGATCCCCACAGTGCCGATCAGCGTTTGGAGCCGGTGCGGCAGGAGAGGCAGAAGAAGATCACCGCGTTGAAGGAAAAGATTAAGAGCTGTCAGGACCAGGAAGATCTCCTGGGACGAGAGACAGAGCGCTTCCAGCAGACTATGGAAAAGGACAAAGAAGAACGTTCCAAAATCCTGTAGGTCTGGCATTGGGCTGGGCCGAGGCTCTTTGCTCCCCAAAGCTTTAAGCCAGCGACCCGCCAGCCGTGCCCTGGGGCGTCCTCCAGCCTTCCCTTTTGGCCTGTCTTTCTGCACCTCCCCCTGCTTAATCTCACTTTGTCAGGGTCCCCAGTGACTTCACCCCAGGTATGGAGTCGATAGAAGTACAGATAAATGGAACCCGAAGGGTTCTTAGACATCATTGATCCTACCTCTCCTGTTTTATCAATGGGGAAGTTGAGAACTTTCCAGTCAAATTGACTTGACCACGTGAGGCCACAGAGCTCAGATAGGAAACACCAGTCCCTGGACTCAGCCCAGAGCGATTTCTCCTGCTTGTTGCCCAGCACAGCAGCAGGGAGGGGGAGGAGGTCAAGGAGAGTGTTCTTTCCTCCAGGATCCTCTCAGTCCTCTCTGCAGAGGGTGGGAATCGGTTTCAGTGGGGCTGGGTTCCTTTGGTAGTGAGGCAGTTGTCATCCCCAACCCTATACTTCCACCCCACCCCCTGGCCACCTATGCATTAGCCTCCTGTGATCCACCATCACCTTCTCTAGACAAGAAGTGGCCGATGTGCAACAGATCCTGAATACCAAGCGGAAACACCTGCACCACCTGAAGGAAACCAGGACCAATCGGCTGAAACAGTTTGGCTCCCAGGTTCCGGCCCTTCTGGAAGCCATCGACGAGGCCTACAAGAAGGGGCAGTTCACTCGCAAGCCCGTGGGCCCGCTAGGTAGGGGGCAGCCAGGCCTGGGCAGAGGGGCCCTGCCCTGGTGGGATTGGGTCACTAGCGCCAGGCAGAATGGCCTTCGGATACGATAGACCCTCACTCGTGTCAGTCGTATGGCCAGGGTTTGCGGCTGGCTTGGTATCCGGCCTTGGCAGCAGGGGCTTCCTCCTGTCCGTCCTTCCTTCCGTGCCAAGATCCCAGGGGTGAGACCTCTCCCTCTTCACACCTTCGCCCTGTGCGCTGTGGGAGATGTGGCTGTCAGCTGACAGGCCTCGACACCCGCTTTCCCTCTCTCTAGGTGCCTGCATCCGCCTGCGAGATCCCGAGCTCGCCTTGGCCATCGAGTGCTGCTTAAAGGGCCTCATTTTTGCCTTCTGTTGTCACAACTATAAAGATGAGCGAGTCCTCCAGGGGCTCATGAAGAAGCTGTATCCCCCAGCATCTTCCCGTCCGCAGATCATAGTCTCAGAGTTCCGGAATGAAGTGTATGACGTCACGCGCAGGTAAGGCCCCCGTTGGCCACCGTTCTGCCAGGCTTCCGGATAGTCAGCAGAGTGCCTGGGCCAGAGGCACTCCACCCTCCCCTTCCCTAGTAGAGGCAGTCATCGGCATGCTGACTGACGGGTCAAGCACTAGACCTGATAAAAGGAAGACCTGAGTTCCAATATGGCCTCAGACAGCAGCTGTGTGACCGTAGTCAAGTCATTTAAACATTCCTCATCTGCAAAGCAGGGATAATGATAGGGACAGCCTCCTGGGCTTGTTGTGAGGGTCAAATAAGATCATGCTTGGGGGTGGTGGTTGTCCTTTGTGACATCACTATGTTGGGGTCATGGTACAGTGTGTCCAGTTGTGGCTGATCAGACCAGTGCCGCAGGTCAGGCACAGATATTCCATGTGAACATTTGGGGCAGATTCTCAAACTTTGCACATCTTGTCTTTCTTTTTGAGCTGCTTCAGTTCTGCTTTGCTCATAGAGCACAGCACCTTCTCTGATGAGGGCACGCCATGCTGAGCGGTCCTGTGCCAGTATCTCCCATGTCACACAATTCCAGAGTTCTTCAGAGAGGCCTTGACAGTGTCCTTGTGTTGTTTCTTTTGCCCTCCATGTTATGAGCATCTGCCCTGCCTAAGTTCTCCGTAAACAGTCTTTTAGGCAGATGTACATTTGGCATTTGCACAGTGTGGCCCAGCCCATCAGATTGTTCTCTCTGTAGGAGGCCTAGCTGTTCAGCTTGAGAGAGCAACCCAGTTTCTGGGATCTCATCGTGCCTGGCGATGTTCAATCTTCCTAAGACAATTCAGATGGAAGCGATTCGTGTTTGTGAAGAAGCACGTAATAGGTGCTTAATAAGTACTGGTTCCTTCCTTCTCCTACTTTGCCCATTAAATTGTGAGCCTCTTGAGAGCAAGGAATGTCTTTCAGAACAGGCCCTGCACACAGTGGGTGTTTCATCCATACTTGTTGACTGACTGACTAGAACTAAATTAAATGTTCCAGTTCCAATGTCAGAGAACAAGATGCCAGTGTCAGCTCTTTTCTGTGTGACATAATTGTGGGCTGGTGAAATAGGAGTGACTTAATAGTCTAACCAATGGAATTGGCATACCAGGGTGATGGAAATCTTTCATTTTCCATTTATGCTATCTCTCATAGATACTTCCTGTGACTCTTGGCCTGACTTGTGGAATGGTTGAATTAAGGGAAGGGGTTTTAGGCCATTCCTCAGATGGGAAGCTGAAGGAGAATCTGAGCTGCCTGGAGTGGCTCGGTTGCCTGATGCCAACTCTGTAGGTGTGGAAACTCACCTAGTCTGAAGGAGTTAATCTGTAAACTGCTTTGGTTCATCCAGAAGAGAGTCTGGCTGACTAGCTTTATGTCCTTATGCAGTGGAGAAGATTAAGATTCTGGTAAACTATCTTTGTTCGACTTTTAGGACATTGAAGAAAGCATGAGATTATGAATCTGCCTTTTTTACCTTTCATAATCTAGAAAAAATGTATAAGATCGCAGTATGTAAAAGAATTTCTTCCTCCCCTCTCTCAGACAGGAATTTTCTTTCCAGAAACTCCAATCCAGGCTTGGGGTGGTCATTTTTTTTTTTTTTTTGCTTCTGAACCTGTACTTAAACATGATAAAACCTAGGTTTTTACCTCTATAATTCGTGTATCGTGGTAGATTTATTTCAGCAGCAATGACCCACAACACAAACTAGAGGAGAGATTTCTACAAGTCAGTGGAATTTTCATTTTCCCGTTAGTGGTAATTTATTATGTTACAAAAATCTGTCCTTCATAGTAAAAAAGCACCAAATTAGCATCACTAGTAAATAATTTGACACGCTGGGAGGAGACAGGAATAAGTATGTAACATAGTGTGCCAGGCCCTGCACTAAGCACTTTACAGACCTTATCTCAATGATCCTCAACAGCCCTGAAAGGGAGGTGCTCTTACTATTCCCATTTTTCAGTTGAGGAAACTGAGACAGAGAGACTAATTGTCTTTTCTACCTAATAAGTAAGTGAGAATTTGAACTAAGGTCTTTGGACTCCAGAGCTCCCATGCTGTGAGGGACCTCTTTCTCTTTGATATAATACAAGAAAGCTAACATGTGCTGGGTCATTCTCCTAGGCCACATTCTCCTTGGAGGTGCACACATCTGTAGTGTGTCAGGTGCGGCTGGTCCCTGGTCTCTACCTGGCTGGCCACCCAGGGGAGGGATTTGGGCCAGGCACGTCCTGCCTGTTCTCGTCGTCCAGAAGGGGTTTTCACCATTTAGGGTGGGAAGAGTACGCTGACTTTGTTCTTCTTCCCTCCCAGAGCGGCTTATCACCCGGAGTTTCCCACAGTGCTCACAGCTTTAGAAATAGACAATGCAGTCGTGGCCAATAGCTTGATTGACATGAGGAGAATAGAGACCGTGCTGCTAATTAAAGTAAGACCACACATCTTCAGCGTTGAGTCCACTGGGTGAGATGTGTCCTTTGTCTGCTCCCTGTCATTGTGTGACGAGATGTTTGTGCCTGTCTCATTTTGTCTCACTGGAACAACACCAGAGAGAGTGACATTTATTGCCCAAGAAAACCTTGCCCTCTGGTTACTAGCAGTCGAACACAAATAATTCTGCATGTGACCAAAGCGAGTGTCCTGTGCGTCCTCAGTCTGGGGGCCCCCCAGCTGCCCCGGATCCTGGTGTTGCTCAGCCGCAGACATCCTCAGTCACCGTAGCTGCTCAGGCCCAATCCATCGTGTTTGGCACACGCTGAAAGGTTGGGACTTTGCGAAACAGTGACAGTATCCATGATGGGTTACGTGTCCGTTTTCCACTGCATAGCGCCCTCGGTCAGGGTTACCAATTGGCCAGGAAGCCCTGTCAGGGGCAGAGATGTGTCTTCATGAAAATGTGGCTCATGGCATATATCATTGCATTCAGTAGCATTCTCCAAAATACTTACTTATACAGTCGGGGCTCCCAGGCTAGGGTCTTCCTTAGGGAGAGCAAAGAACACCATGCCATCTACCCCTGGGTCACAGTAAGGACAGTCTTCTTAATCATTACCTGGCATCCAAATACAGCCCTCTTCCATCTTACCTTGAGGTCGACTTCTAAGTCCCATGGCTCTCTTCTGTGAGCTGACTGCTCCCAGCTCTCACCTAGATGCACATGCAGGCAGCTTTCCACTCTTGCTCCAGGTCTCAGCTCATGGAGACTAATCCACTCCAAGCTCTTCCTGCTCCTGCTTGACAGCAGGGTCCAGGGACTCCTTCCCACAGCCTCTGTCTCTGGGAAAACAAAGCTTAACGGGGCAACAACACACACTACCAACACCACCATCTCAATTAACCTCCAAAGGCCAGAGGCTCTGTGATAACAGCTCTCAAAAGGGGCTTAAGCTAAGCCTCCTTCCCATGCACAGGTTTCTGCTCTACAGCCTTATTTGCTTTTACAGCTCAGAAGCTCCTTCAGCAGGTCTCTGCAATCAAAGGTCTTCCCTTTGCCACTCAGCTCAGAGCTCATTCTTCCTCTTCTGTCTCTTCATTGTCTTCTTGGCACTGGCTCACCCTCTCAACACTGGCTTTTTTTATTTACAGTTCTAATTGGCATCCGATTGACTGAAACTCAATCCACATGTCTGATTGGTTAGAACTCAATCCAGCAAAAAATTCCACTTCGCTTGCCATTACACAAAGCAGAATCCAACAAGATGTCATTCTTAAGAAACACCCTTGAAAGATTTATACAGTGTTAAAATAAGAGGCTAGAGCAAAATCAGTTATACTTCAGCTAAAATAAAAAGGCAAGGCTATTGCGATTGATCACAGAAGAGGCACTAGCAAAAGTAGATAATATTGTAAGAGATAAATAGGAAAGATAGTTTTTGCTGAAAGGCATCAGGGACAACAAATTAGTATCAATACCAAATTTATCGTTATACTTCTATGTAACACATATGATATGTAATGCGCTATTATAATAATGACGTATATGTGCCTGTAATTATGTACCATTTATGTGCCAAATAGTATAAGATCTAAAAATTTAAAGGAAAAGCTAAATGAGTTATAGGGAAAAAGATGGTAGAACCTCTAATACTAGGGAAATTCAGTATATCCCTGTCAGACATAGACAAATCTAACCAAAAAGTAGTTAAGGAGCTTGATAGAACTTTAGAAAACTTGGATATCATAACTGGTGGCTAGTGAATGAGCATAGGAAGAAGTATACACATTTCTCAGTTGAGTATGGCATCTTTATAAAAACTGACTGTATCAGGGCATCAAAACCTCACAAACAAGTACAGCCCATTCTCACTTAATGTAAGTAGACCATTCCACAGGTAGCTCAGCATGCCTGGAGCGGAGGACCCCTGGCATGAAGCTGCACTGGCGCTGCTACTGCTGCCACTTGTACCATGAGCTGAGTCCACACAGGATCCTGTCTCCTACCTGCTAGCGAGTCAGATTTTCATAGTGCAAATTCATGTAAAGTAAGAACTGTCTACAGAGAAGCAGAAATATTAAACTCACCTTCTAGAGGCCATAGAGCAACAAAATTATATTCAATAAAGAGCTCCTGAATAAACAGTTAAAAATAATTGAAGATTAACTTTATCCTAAATAATTAGTGGTTAAAGAAAAAAAATCATAGAAACAGGTAATTTCATTAATGATTATAACAGAGACAACATGCCAAAATTCTTGGGAGGCAGCCAAAGCAGTCGTTAAAGAAAAGTTTATGTCTCTAGCCACTTATGTTAACAAAAGAGAGAAAGAATGGATCACTGAATTGGGCATGCAACTAAAAACAAACCTAGATTTTAAAATATCCTGAGAATTCAAGAGATGAATAAAACCGAAAGCAAAATATTCACTGAAAAATGAAACCAGCTTTTAATTTCTTAAAATTAATAAAACATTAGCTAATTTTTATCTTTAAAAGGCCAAATTCACATCAAATTAAAAAAAGAATTAACAAGAAATTATTTTGTCCAATTACATGGCAGTAAGATCGGTGCTAAATAAAATGGACGAAGTTAGAAAAATATAAAGTGCCAATGTTACCAGTATAAGAAATAGTAGGCTTACATAATAAGAAATTGACCAAGCCATCACCTGTGGGAACCCTGAGCCGCGCTTGTTGTTTGTTGTCTCTGGCTCTTTGTAACCCCTTTTGGAGTTTTCTTGGCAAAGGTGCTGCAGTGTTTTGCCATTTCCTTCTCTAGCAGATTAAGGCAAACAGGTTAAGTGACTTGCTAGTAAGTCCGAGGCCAGATTTGGACTCGGGTCTTCCTGACTCCAGGCCCAACACTATCCACTGAGCCCCTTGCCTGCCTCTGGTCCTCTGTATACGATCAGGGACTAAATCCTGTCCTTCCTTCCTTTGCCATGTCACTGGCATACACCTTTTCTGATGCTGCCCCCAGCCTGGTACAATCCTCTCCCCACATCAAGCATCTTACTGGTGGGTCTGCCTGCCTCCACCTTCTCCCTGCTCCAGTCCATGCTTCATTCAGGCCTTCAAAGGGATTTTTCCAAAGCGCACGCACAGGCACACACACCCCTCTCATTCAATAAATTCAGTCTATGACCTTCAAAATCCGGTATAAATCCTTCCCTCTTCCTATCATGCCCTTCTAGTCTTCTAATCCCCAGGAACATTGGCTTCATCATTACTCACACAACCCAGTGGTCTTGACTTGTGCTTTCACTGGCTACCACCTAGGTCTGCAGCGCCCCCTCCCTCCCTCTTTCCTCCTCTTTGACTTCTGGCTCCACCAAAGCCCCACCTTTTGAAAGAGGCCTCTTGGGGCAACTCCTGTCACCTGAGTGCCTTCCATCAGACCTGAAGCTTCTTGAGGGCAGGGGCCATCCTTGACCTGTGTGTGGCTTTGGCCCTTCTAACAGCCCCTTCCCAGTTCAAGCTTTCCTTCCTTGGTCTGGGTTCTGCCTCCCTCGGCCACTGCTGCTCACTTCACTTTTGTGACTATTCCTCATGCATGGGTGTCCACACCCCTGCCCGTGATTCTGTCCTTGGCCCTCCTTGGTGACTTGGTCCGGTCCCAGATTCTCTTGACAGCTCTAATTGCTTCCTGGGCCCCTGCTGGGCAACTCCAGGTCATCCTTTACCCCGCATTGCTTACTCAGCCTCTTTTCCTACTTTTCACGCTTTTATTGATGGTACCACCATCTTCCATGTTGTGGAAAGCCATCTTGGTGCAGGTCCCTTGGCTCCCTCACATGGACCACAGTTCTAATCTCCTTGTTGCTCCCCCTGCATCTCTAATGCATCTTTCCCTTCACTGCCAGAATGTTCTCCTGAAGCACAGGGCCATGGCGCTCTTCTCCTGCCTTCTCTCTTTTCATTTATCATCCCATCCCCACCCCCATGGAAATTCTGTCCCTTCCTTGACCTTCTTTCCCCTTTCAGCATAAAACAGAACCCTCTTTGTCCTTCAATAGTCTTGCCATCCTTAGCATAATCTGAATTTTTGCATTCTTTGAGGCGATTTTTCTAAGAATCTGCTCTGCTTTCTGGTCTCCCTACACTATTCTGTCCTCATAGCTGCCAGATTTGTCCTTAAATGCAGGTCTAACCATTTAACACCCCTACTTAATCAGCCTAGTAGGCCAATATAGAAACTCCTCTCTATGGCTTTGAAAGGTCTTCCTCGCCCATTCCCTACCTACCTTTCTTGCTTTATTCTGTATTGCTCCTTTTCCTGTGCTCTGCAGTCCAGCCAAAGTAGCCTTCTCTTTCCTTCTTCTGTGTGTCCTTGGGTGTCCTGTACTACTGCTTTTATATTGGAATGGCAGTCCTTAGCTCCTCTTTAGAGAATCCCTTGTTTAGGCCCAGCCCAAGCATTGCTTTTCTACAGCAGACCGTTCCTCATCTGCCCCTATGTGACCATCTCCCTCCTGAAGCTGCCTTGTATTTATTTTGAGTTTATTCTTTACCAGCTTCCGTCTGTGTGTGTTGTCTCTGGACAGGTTTGCCTTTGTGCCTGCAGAGGATCTCATTTGTCCTTCCATCCAGTCTCTGGTAATCTCCCCCTGTACGACCTTCGCTCTCTGTCACACTTCCTTAACATTCCCCCAGCATTCCTATGCTAGAAGCCAATTCCTGCTTGTGGGGTAAAATCAGATCCCCAGTGGGAAGCTCCACTAAATGATTTAGCCAACATTGGAAGGATGGAATTATCATGAACGCCTGTTGAGAAGCTTTTGGGTGCTCTGCTGGTGGAGAGCGGGGAGAACAACAGAAGTGAGGCTCCCTGAAGCCCCTCATCACGCCGCTGTTGTGCTCTGAAGGCAGACGCGTGATGAGCCCGGTCTTTGGATGCTCTGGTTGCCATGCTGCTACCGCCTCCATTGGTCTCTAGACATTCCACCATGCGTGTATTGCAGCCATGGAGAATGTCCATCTGGCCCACTTCCTCGCCTCTCCCCATCCTGTGCCTTTTATGTCCAGCTCATCCCCTCAGCCATATGGCAGGTTCTCAGGGACATCCTCACACCAATGTCTCTAGGTCACGTTTGGCTTTTGTGGACTTGTCGAGAGACAATCTCTGCAGGTGGCCTGGCTGGATTGCATTTGGTCTCCTGTGCACTTCTTGTGTCTGGGATTTCTCTGGCTCTTGTTTAGTGATAGGCAGAGGCCGTTTTCTCCTTCCCCTTCTCCTTCCTCTTCCATTTAATGACTGCGTAGATTTTCACAACTCCCAGCATATGCTTAGCAGCCTTTCTCACGTGCCACCCGTCTCCGGCCATTGGTCCATCGTTGAAAGAGGACACGTAACCCAGCCACTATCTTCAGCCTGCTCGCAGTCTCATAGCAGATGCTCATGGAACATCATGGGGTTTAATAGAAAACACTGAAAGGAGGAAAGTGAGGAGAAACTTGACAGTTTCGCTAGCTCCTGCCTTTTTCCTTCCCTGACTTCTGTCGTCCTCTATTTTCCCACTGCTTGTCAGCACGATGTTGTCTTCTAAACTAATTCAGAATTATCGATTGACTTAGTTTGTCTTTTCTCAAAACTTTGTCACACTTTTTCTCCACAGTGTAAATATCCAATTCATTTTCACCCTGGACCAAAATACATTTCTTTTTTTTTATCAGCAAAGGACTTAATCAAATTTGATAGGTTACAATGTCCATTTGTATATTAAGCACAATGTTTATAAGAGTTCGAATGTCAGATTTGTTAGGAATAATCGGTGTCCTTCATTGAAATTTGACATTTTAGCCTTTGTAAATATTTTAAGTCAATTGACTGGACATCCTGATTCACAAAGCCTTGGGCTCCATTTTGTTTCTGTTGGCCTAGCTGGGCTGTCAGTGTTTGGGTGCCACGCTTGACCTACTGATGACACTTGTTTCTTGTGTCATTCTCGGTTTTCAGAGCAGCCCATTGGCTCGTGCTGTCATGCAGTCTCAGAAACCCCCCAAGAATTGCAGTGAAGCTTTCACCGCAGAAGGCGACCAAGTGTTTGAGAGGCGCTATTACTCATCGGAAAGAACAAGGCCTCGCTATCTCACTGGGGATGTCGAGAAAGAAATAAGGTGGGTGGCAGAATCTGGAAGCTTCCCTGTAGAGGGAAGGGGAGCCCTCCCCGGCACCTGTGGGCCATCGTGCCTGCCTCACAGCTGGTGCTTAATTAATACATAATTGATGCACGGGTAGCCAGGAGAACAATGCTGCACAGAACACCAGGCCTGGAGTCAGGAGGACTCATCTCCCTGGTTCAAATCTGGCCTGTGACGCTTATCGGCTGTGTGGCCCTGTGCAAGTCACTTAGGCCTGTTTGCCTCAGTCTCCTCATCTGTAAAATGAGCTGGAGAAGGAAATGACAAACCACTGCAGTATCTGTGCCAAGAAAACCCCAAAGGGGGTCACAGAGTCGGACAGGACTGAAAAACAACTGGAGAACTGGCCAAGTGTTGGATACAGAGTCATACGTGTCTGATCAGCACAGTGTTTGATACAGTGTCATGTGCATTGTCCAGTCACAGTGTTTGATACCGGGTCATGTGCGTTGTCTTCACTGATTGTTTTTCCATCCATGTTTTTTGTTCCAAGAGAGGATTCAGTTTCTGGTGGTGGGGCTGGGGAATGCAAACATGCCTCAGAAATGAAAGATATTTGTAAGACTCATTATATTTTTTTGAAGAGAGACATGGACACAAACACCTCTAACGAACATGGTTGTAGAGCTCTGCGAGGCATTGTTGTTGGCTAGGACCGCTGTGGCCATGTGTCTTGTCCAGTTCGTACATGACAAAGAATTCTATGATATGGCCTTCACTTAAAGCCTGCCCTCCCAGGAGAGGGAGCCTGCTGCCCCGTTCCTAGGCAGCTGGCTATGCCTGGGGCCCCTCCAGATGCTGTGAGGTTTTCTGCACTTTATGCATAAGTTTCTTCGTGGCAGCCTCCCCTTCTTGCCCCCTAGGTGAGGTCTGAGGGGCCGGACAACCTACTTGAAGAGCCTGTACTTGTCTATTCTCCAGGCTCACCCTCCCTGGTCCTTGTCTGGCATGGGCACAAAGGCCTCTGCTGTCGGCCAGGGGTTTTCTAAAACAGGTGCCCAGCACTGTGTGTGTGCCAAGCCAGATCACACACAGCACAGCGTGACTGAGAAAGCCTCTGTCAAATGCGTTCACCAGGCTAAGCTTTGGGCGGACAGATAGGACAGCTAGACAGCCCCTGCGCTCAAGGAGCTGATGCTCTGGCAGAGAGGTGGGTGCGTGGTCAGGCCTGGTGGTCCGCTCCAAGGGCTTCCCCCTCTAAAGTAAGCCCATTTCCTCTTTTCCTTTGTGCCCCGGTGGCTGGCACAGAGAGGGCACTTCTGAGAGCTTGCGAGATTGAATAATGAGCTCACTGAAGCCACCATTCAGTTTTGCTCTAAGGAAATTGATTCTTTGCACCCAAGCATAAGACTTCACAGTTGCCCCTTCTAAATTTTGTCTTCTGACAGGAAGCCTGGCTTGTTAACCTGCTGTGCCCACGCTGGCTAAACATGCTCTATCCGCTCTTTCCAAGTCACTGATATACAGATTCCTGGGGCACTCCACTGGAGACCTCATTCCATGCTGCCATTGAACTATTGGAGTTAGCCGGGCTCCCACAAAGCAGAAAACGGGACTGTTGGATGTCTTGAAACCCAAGGCAGCTCTGGATTCAGCTTTCCCCTGACGTGACAGTTGAGAAACTGTCCAGAAAAGACAAATTACCTTAGTCTGGCATGAGCTTTTGTATTTGCTGTATTTGTTTACTTGGCTAGGAGTCCAGTCAGAGCACTCTGGCCTCAATCTGCTTGATCTGCGTGCTTCCTTTATTCTTTTGACGATCTGAACCTTTGTGCCATTTTGCCCTCCTCAAGTAGCTTTTGCATCCTCCACGATTTCCAAGATGAGCTGTGGCCTGGGAGCTGGGCTGTCCAGCGATGAACTCTTTTGTAAGCGGCTGGCGTGCTGGCTGTCGGGCCCCTTCAGAAGCATCTTGGTGCTTGGGGACCAACTTCTTTTGAACAGTCAGAGTGTCTCCCTTCCTTTATCCTGCCCTCATCATTCCAGTCTCTCCTTTGACCATCCTCTTCTCCCCAGAAGAGGATTTTGAAGCCTACGTGTTGCAGTTTTATTTACTGATCTGCATAGAGGTCTCCTGCCAGCTGATGGTCAGCTGCTGGGGCCTGAGGCCTGTTCCATTTCTTGCATCCACAGTGGCCGGTGCCCTGCCTGACCCATGGCAGGGCTTTAGTAAACGTCCTGCTCTGGATGGACAGTCCGAAGTTGGCTTTCCTTGCTGCCTCCAGCAGGATGGTCTCACTGGTGGCCCCTTCCTCTGTCATTGTGTTTCTTCTTTGTCTGTCTTCTGCGATCCCAGGCTGGAGAGGAAAGGTGGCCTGAGGTGGTCACAGCACTGCCCCCAGCAAACGGGTCATTTCTTCATCCATCCTTCCATCGCTTGTCTGGTGTTAGCAGAGAAAGCTCAGTGTTGTGCGGGAGGCGGAGTGTCAGGGCTTGGGCTCTTCGTGCTCTGAGGACAGCGGTACTTGATAGGCACCAGCACGTTGGCTCTGACCCAGCCTGTACATTTTCAGTTCTTCAAGGGAGGAAGTTTTAAGTGATCATTTCAGGAAGAAAACTGGAGAGGCTAGAGACTACAAGGCCTGAGTTCAAATGGCCTCAGATACTTGTAGCTTTGTGACCCTGGACACTTAACCCTGCTTGCCTCAATTTCCTCATCTGCAGAATGAGCTGGAGAAGGAAGCGGCAAATCAGACCCAGTGGGGTCCCAAAGTCAGATAGGACTGTTCAAATCCCCCACCCTGGGCCCGGCTCAGGGTTCCCACTGCAGGTGGTTAAAAAACGCCTGAGCTTGGGCAGCACCGGACTGGGGCGTGATCATCTTTTCTTTCCTCCTGCAGCCATTTGGAGAAGGAGGTGGAGAACAGGGTGTCACAGCTGGCCACGCTGGAGCAGCACGTGCGCTCTCTGGAGAGCGACCTCCGGAGGAATCAGGAATTGATCGCCAGCCATCACCGGCATCTGAAAGAACTCAAGGTGAGCAAGCGCCCACGGGGCCCCGGGGGCCTCCTGGGAAATCCGCAGAGGTACTTGGGGAGCCAGGACGCTCAGTGAATGGCCTCAGCTCACAGGCAATGCTTCGTAGCCTGGCAGGGATGTGCCCATTCTGTAGATGAGGAAGCCAAGGCAAGCAGAGGTCAGGTGACTTCCCCAGGGCCCCACGGCTAGGATGCCTCTGATGCTGGCCTTGAACTCAGCTCTCATAGACTCCAGGCCGTGTTCTGTGACAATACTCTACAGTCCCGTTAGAGTAATGAAAGCCAACATTCCTGATTGCATTAAGGCTGCCTTTATCTCCTTGGAGCCTCACAGTGGCTTGGAGAGTTCTGACTCCCAGCAGGTCAAGCCCACTTGTATTGGTATCATTTGTCCATATTTATATTTACCTAGAGGGCCACCGGGGGCACCACAGTGCACAGAGAGCGTTGTCCTGGAGTCAGAAAGATCCCAGTCAAATCCGGCCTGAGACACTTCCTAGCTGGGTGACCCTGGGCAAGTCACTAAACCTGTTTGCCTCAGTTTCCTCATCTGTAAAATGAGCTGGAGAAGGAAATAGCAAACCCCTCCAGCATCTCCACAAATAAAACCCCACACTGGGTCATGAAGTTGGACATGACTCAACAACAATGTTTATGTGTACTTGTATGTGTGTGAGATCTCCATGCCCTGAAATAACCCTTAGTTATAATAAATAATAATAAGTAATAAATAATGCCAGTTCTTGGGGGTTGGGCGTAACGCTTAGGGCCCTAGAGACATCTCTGGCCTTGGGGCTTGTCCAGCATGGGGGGAAGGGGCATTCTTGGGGCAGGGAGGACCCTAATTTTTGGGAAATTGACCCAAGTCTGAAAAATGTGGATCACAAAACCTAAATGTTTTTCTTTCAGATTAGAGCTAGAAAAATTGCTTTAGAAATAAAAAATCTTGAGAATGAAGAAGAAAACCAATCTGTGGACATCTCGACTCTGGTGAGAATGTGTGGCCTGCGTTTTAAGACAAGGCTTCCCCTTCGGGCCCCTGGCTCTCCCATGGTCCTCTTGGCTGTGCTTTGGGCCGAGTTTCTAGGCCATTATCCAGCTGGGCTCTGGCCCCTAGGCCCCAGTGTTGTGTGTTTATCTTGCTTCTGCTTTTTCCCTTCATGCACCATACCAGGGCCTCCTGTCCATCTGCATTTACCTTATTCTGGTGTTTGATTATGGAACGACAGACCATTGAATGTTGGGCCTGCATAGCTTCCATTCGGCTGCTTTCCCCTACTGCTTCATCTTGTGCTCAGCTGCCAGGATTTCTGTCCTGTCCCCTCTGCACTCTGGACACCTCCACCAGCCGGGCCAGACCCCTTTTCTCTCTTCCCTCTGGTCCCTCCTTTTCTCCTGCTTTCTGCTGTTCACCAGAGCAATGTCCCCATGGCTATGGCTTCTTCCTCTTGGGTGATCGGTGCCATGTTGCTCGTATTCAGAAATTCTCTTCTTGATTCCTCTTGTGAACAGGAGGAGGAAGACGAAGAGATTAAAAAGCAGATGCAGGAAGTGGAGGAGGAGATGAAGGTTCGGAAGGAAGAGATGGAGAATCTAAGGAAAGAGAAAACAGAGGCTGAGCAGACGTATGAAGACTTCAAGTTGAAAATCCATCAGGTTTCCGAGTTGGCGGAGCCTGTGAAGGTTTGTGGTGTTGCTTTTGTGTCTTTGGGTCTCATATCCACTGTGTGTGCCCCATCTGCAGTCAGAGAATTTGGGAAGCAGGGGCCCCTGAGCTTGGAGCAACCTCTCAGGGCTTCTGGTTCAGCCCCGGTAGATTTCTGAGTAGGATACAGAGGCCAGAGCATGGTGATTTGTACCATGGAAAAGGGGCCAAGGCAGAATTGGCACCCAGAGCCCTGGGGTCCAAATGCAATGCTCTAATACACCACCCCGGGCTACCATGCAGCTCTGGCCTGAGGCCCAAAGATGGGGTAGGATGTTGACAAGGTCATCTGGTGGTGTGGCCAGGAAAGCAGCCACTCCAATAAGGCTGGCATCTATAGATGAAAAAGAGCAGCTCTTGCTGCCCTCTCT
This sequence comes from Phalanger gymnotis, assembly GCA_028646595.1. Lineage (NCBI taxonomy): Eukaryota > Metazoa > Chordata > Mammalia > Diprotodontia > Phalangeridae > Phalanger > Phalanger gymnotis. Next base: position 324,809,243 of record CM053625.1, on the reverse strand, counting down.
GGTAGATGAGACCAGTCATCAGACCTTCAGCCGCCGTTTTCTCCCTGCCTTTTCTGGGCCCAGCCCTGGGCGAGGCTGTCAGGGAGAGATGATGGGGGCGAGGGTGGGGCAGGAAACGGGACAAGGTCATGGGGTCCAACAGAAACCAGAGTTACAATTGTCCAGTAAGAATAGGTTAGTGGTTCCTGGGATCCACCACGAGGTCTCAGCGTTGAAGCCAAGGCCGCCATATTTCATGAATCAGTCAACAGAAAAAGCCCCCCGACTTATTAAGCTTCTACCGTAATCAGTAGCTTCAAGGACTGGGATGCCCCCTGTGCACTAAGGAAAGGCCATCACCCTGGAGGCAGGGAGGCTGAGCAGGGGGCCGTGCTCTCCAAGTTCCCCAGAAGCTCCCTGATTGCCATTCATTTGCCCACTTTTTCTCTGGGGGAGTGGGGGAGGGGGTGAAGGTATGTCCTTTCTGCCCTCCTGGCAGCCTCCTGTCCCTTTTCCTTAGGCCACATCCTGGTTTTCCTTTATCCTCACAACTCCCTCCCTCTCTCCCTTCCTTCATCTTTCCCATCATCCCTTCTCTGGTGACTGTCTCTAGCTGTAGCCTCTTTTCCACCCTTACCCTTCCATCCAACCCTATCCCTCTGCATTCATTTCACCAGCTCTTGCAGATTTGGGAACACTGACCTCCCTGGTCTTCCACCTGCCATCTGCCCATCCCTCCCACTTCCCACCTCTCTGGCACACCCATCATTTGTATGATACACATACAGGGCATCTGTGCCTTTGACCATGGCTGTCCCTCAGGGCTCAGAGTAGGGCCCTCTTCTCTCTCTCTGAGCTCGTCAGCTCCCACAAACTGAATTCACTTCTCTTTATGGGTGCTGCCCCTAAGCCTCCTCAGACTTGATACACCCCAGACATCATCTCCCCCCAAACATCCAGCCATCCTCTGGAGCTTTCCTGTTTGGGGTGACTGTGCATCCTTCCAGTCACCCCTCAGTTCATTCTCCTTCCCCTCAGTACAGCTATGATACAATACAATACAATGCACTTTACTTTTGTTGAGGGCTGACCATGTGCCTGGTGCCGTGCTGCGCCCTGACAATTCCTCTGAGGATGCGGCAGCTCCCGCCCTCAAGGGGCTTCCAGGCTAATGGGGGAGTGGAAACCCAACAGAGCCAGCTGGGAACTGGGGGCTCCCCTCTCTGGCTCTCCGGCCAGTGGGCCTGCGGGGGTCTGGGCCCCAAAGCTGATGCTGCATCTCCACAGAATCTCTCCCCATCCATCCCCTTCTCCCTGTCCTTTTGCAGGTGCCCCCTCTTTGGTTCCCCAGGTTGCCTGAGCCCCTTCCTCCAGCTTGGCTTGGCTCCAAGCTTGTCTGTCCATACCAAGCTTTTGCCTGCCGGCTTCTCTGAGGTACCCATGCTCCCCAAGTGGAGGCCAGAGGGGCCTTTTTTGCTGGTCTTTGTACCCACACACACCAGGTGGTGCTATGGTGCTCACTCAGCTCTCTCTCCAACAGGAAGAACTGAATCAGGCCTATGCAGAGGTGGACACCCAGAAACGGTCGCTGCGCCATTATGAAGAGAGACTCAAGCAGCATGTGGACGCTCTCCAGGCGAAGAAAGAGGAGCTGGCCCAGACAGAGAGGGAGCTCATGGTACCTGCCTGTCTGCGGGGGCTGGGCCAGGGGAGGGATGACTGCCTAGGCCTAGGATCCCCAAGGCCCCCCTCCTCACAAGAATGGTTTTCTGTGTGTAGAGTAAGAAGCTGAGGATCACAAAGGAAATAGCCCCTAGGGACCGAGTCGGTCAGCCATACCCACTTACTGAGCGTCTGCTACGTGCCAGTCACTGTGCTAGGCACTGGGGAGCCCGATAGAGAGAGAAGCCCGGAAAGTCTGGGCTGCACGTCGTCCTGCCGTGGAGGCCCTGGGACCCATGGCCCTGCCCTCTAGCAGATGGCAGGAGCAGGCAGACCCCACCGCATCCAAGAAACAGTGGTCCAAAAAAGAGTTTCTGATTGCCCACTCTACTTGTTTTCCTGATGGGGAAACTGAGCCCTGAGAGACTTAATTTGCTCAGGGTCCCACAGGTCGGGGCGGGGGGTGGTACGTGGCAGAGCCAGTACTGGAGTCCAGACCCTCAGCCCAAAGCCTGGTTGGACAGGAGGCTGGGGATACCAAGAAGGCGAGGGGGGCAGATGGAGGAGTCACCCTGGTAGAGGGGTGGGGGGAATGAATAAAAGGTTACAGAGAGGTCACTTTTCCCCAAGATTCTTTCTTTAAAAGCATTTTTTAATTACCTACTTTTTACATTACCTCTCTTTCCCCAAGGACCCTTCCCTCCCCCTCCTCACAGCCAGGGATAAAGTGGGGGGGGCGGGGGACAGGGAGCCCACACCCAGGTGTCTTTCCAGTGATCACACATGGTCATTGAGATCTCGCATAGCTTGATCGTTTACTTGACTCTTTGTTCAGAGCCGCTGCTGGGTTGGTGCAGCCTGGCACTTACCACGACACTTCTGAGTGAGGGGTTGCTGGGCATTTGGCCTGGGTTGCCCCTACTCATTTGTTCAGCTACAGGCAATGGAGTTGCTTCATCTCCTAAGGCTTTTTTACATCCAGGGTGTTCGTGGGAAAGGAGATTTTAAGTCTGTTACTGAACAGAATTACATTTTAATTCTTTTAGGAGAAAACTGCTCTGGCCAAAAAGATCTGTCCTGAGCGAATAGAAGTGAAGAAAACGCCTTCCGTTCTTGACAGAGAAATTACTCGGCTGAGACAGAAGATACAGACAGAAAGTGACAGTCATGGGGACAGGGAAGAGATCATCAGGTAACAGGCTCTGTGCTTTTTCTCTCTCGTACCCAGCTCTCCCGGTTGGCCCTTTGACCGGTGCCAGCCTGTCTCCTTGGCCCCTGAGGGTCCCACAGGCAGCTCTCTCCTGCCTCCTCCTCTGTTCTCTTCTCCCCAGGGCTGCCTTGGGGCCTGCTTGGTTTTTCTCTTGTCAGGCTGGAATTTTGTCCTTTCTGTGAAAATTGATTTCCTTCCTAGGATTTCAGAATTCTTTATTCAGCGGCAGGTGAAGCATTTGGGGTTGGTTTTGTTGTAGTTTTCACCTAATATCTTCTTGATCTTGGACAATTTACTAATTTCCTTTTTTTTTTTCGTTTAAGAAAAAAAAAATCTTTGCCAGGATGTGGCCCCTGTCTGTTCTTTTACAATGAGATTCGATTTTACTCAGAGGGCTTGCGTTGGAAGAATAATGATAAACATTCTGATGGCTGACTTGTTAGACCAGGCTGCATAGCATGCGGCCCTCAAGGCGTTTACAGCCCGCCAAAGGATTTTAGGCGGCCCGTCTGCAGCCCAGAGAAGCGTAGCCTTCTTTAATCCGTGTTGTGTGCGTCTGTTTAACTCTAAATGAGAAGTATCTTCCTAGAGAGCGCTTCCAAGTGTTAGGTCACTAATTATTACAGAGACCTCCCACATACTTGGAGTATATTGATCCTTATAACTTCCTCCCAGCTCTCCTTAGGTCTGTCCATCCTCTCCTCCTCATCATCATCCGGCCTTCTCCCAGCTAGACAGGCTGCATTCTCTTCACCATCCTCCTTGTCCTCCTTTCCCTCATCCTTTGAGGTACCCCACTAAAGTGTGTCACTGCCCCCTTTGGAGAGGCCACTTCTTGAAGAACAAAGAGCACCACAGTGGTGGCTGTCCCTTTGAAGAGTGAAGAGCGCTATCGTGGCGGCTGCCCTATCAAAGTGCACCGCCGTGGTGGCCCCCAGCTTGCTGGTGATGGCCTCCCCTCCTGGAGCGGCAGCATCCCAGGACCGTTCGTTGCTGCCGAGCACGTCGGCTCCACGAGAACCTCTCACGGTGGAATGTAGGGCGTCTTAGTTTACGCCACGACCTATCTCAATGTTCAGTTGTCTCCTCTTGGCTTCAGCTGTTCCTTCTGATCTGTCAGGGCCCTGACTTTGTCAGTGAATGGGCTTCCTAACAAACATCTGAGCCCCTGGGTCACAGCTGCCAGGCCTCTCCCAAGCTGTCGTCGTCCGGCCGACTCAAGCCTTTGTCCTGAACCTTCACTGGGAGCCCCTGCAGAGCAAGCTGTCTGGTTCCTTTGAGTCTCTGGACTCCACATCCCTGATCAGCTCTTGGGGACTCTGCCTACACTCCGGGTCACTGGATACCCAGCTGTCTGCTGGCAGCCCTTGGCTGTCCTCTCCTTAGATGCGCCAGTTGGCCTGGACTGGCCTGGAAGGCTAAGCTCAAGGCTTTCATTGGGAATCCAGGGACAGAGGCAGAAGGGAGGGGGTGGTGAGGACTGGGTGCAGCCTGAAGGAGAGGCCCCATCTGCACAAAACAGTGACTGCAGCCCATTGGACCACATGTCTGCATGTGATGGCGTTCAGCTACTCTGCGAGAAATGACAGGGCAGCTGGAATCAAACCCAAGCAGAACCAAGGGCACAGTCTGCCCCATGCCCACACTCACGTCAAGGACTTGAGGGTTCCACGGAGTGCATTGGGTCCTGCGGCCTTCCCAAGATGGCCTAAGGGGCACCTTCCCCCTCTGGGACCAGTGTGTCCATCAACAGCTCAGCCAGTGCTGGGTTCTGCTCGGTCACTGCTATGTCCCAGCCAGGGCTGCCCAAAAAAGAGGAGGGGGCAGAAGAACCTCCCCCTTCTGAGGGAAGAGAGCTCAGGAGGAGACGCAGAGGAAGCAGATGGGTAGTCAGTTGGGGATGACCAATTGAAGGCACTTCTCAGCCACAAAAAGAAAGTGTATGAGTGGGGTCCCCAGTGGCAGCCCCAGCCCCTTCTTCTGTTCTTTGTTCCTTGAAGTGTTCATTCCTGTTGGCTGGTACTCACCCTCTTCATTTCTAAGTAACTCTTCAGTTTGTCTCAGGTGCCCCCATGGTACAGAGTGCAGGGAGGAGGCAGTGCCAAGTGGGATTGGGCTTGGCCTTGGCAGCCCCTGTGCTGAGCCCTGCTCCAGGACGGCCCTGGGTGCCCCCTGCTTGGGGAAACCCTGGAAGGTGCAGACGGCTTCTCACTCAGAATTAACTCTGGTCATTCAACAGGCAGTACAAGGAGGCCAAGGAGACCTACCAGGACCTGGATGGCAAGGTGAAGAGCCTGAAGAAGTTCATTAAATTACTGGATGAAATCATGACCCAGAGATACAAGACCTACCAGCAGTTCCGAAGGTGAGCGGCCCCTGCGCCTCGCCCCTTCTGCACCCGTGGCACGTCCATGCTGCCATCCATCCACAGCTTACAAAGCCCTAGGCATGTGTGTTTGTCTGTGGTCTTGCGGGAGTCATTGCTACACACCTCTGAGGTAAGAACCCCCATTTTACAGATGAGAAAACAGAGGCCCCCAGAGGTCAAGGGATTTATTCTCGGTCAGGCGTTAATGAACAAGCTTTGGAGGCAAGGCAGCAGAAGGCCGGCTGACAAAAGAGACCTCCTGCCATAATTAAATTTAAGGAAATCGAGATCATCCGGTTTATCCCTTGTCCCTGAGAAAGGTCTCTCAAAGCTTTGCTTCAACACTTGGTCCATACTTTGGCGGGCAGAAAGTACCCACCAAGAGAAGGATGCTCTGGGGTAAATGCCCAGGTTCCCCCTTGGGTTTATAAGCATCTACTACCTAGAGAGAAAATGGGAGGCCCCAAGAGCCAGCACTCATATGGTCAAGGGCCCAGCCCAGGGAATGGGCCCCAGAGGAAGTACAGTGGGCTGCCTGGGGAGACTGAGAACAGAGAGGACCCTTCCCCTCCTTTGCCTTGGGGAACTTTCTTCATCTGAGCTCTGGGGCTTGTGGTGGGGTGTTGGTGACTCAGGTGGAGACTAGAGTCTCCTGAAATGCTCCCCGCCTGTCAGGTGCTGCCTCCACCTTGTCCAGTGTAAGATTTTGTAATTTTCCCTATTAAAATCTCTGATTTGACTCAAATGAAAATGAAAAAATAAAAATTGTCAGTGAAAGTCTTTTTGTGCTCCCTTCTGGCCAGGGAACAGGTCTGAGGGTCCAGCCACTTGGCTTGGAGAAGGCAGGCCCGTGTTGGCTCTTGTGCAAATGGTGGTTTGTGTCCCCTTCAGGTGTCTCACCTTACGGTGCAAGTTGTACTTTGACAACCTGCTCTCTCAGCGGGCCTACTCCGGCAAGATGCTCTTTGACCACAAGAACGAAACCCTGGCCATCACAGTAAGTCTTGGAGCCAGCCGCCCATGGATGGGCATCCTCTCCCAGGACACGGGAGCCCGGTGCCAAAGCTTCCCAGGCTTGGGCCAGTTCCATGACCCCTCCCCCCAGGTCCTCACCACTCGTAAAGCTTATTGGGTCTGGCCTTTGGAAGTTTCCGATTGATCAGACCACTGTGCTGGGGAAATATCATCTTCTGATTGGAACGGGGAGAGTGCACAAAGCTTGGACCCTCCTCTGGCCGTGCCAGTCTGGTGCCATTGCCCTTGGGTGTCCTGCATGCCAGGCTCCTCTTGGTCCAGACGGAAAGGGACCACCGCCTCCAGCGAGAGCCAGGGCCCACAGGAAGGAGAATGCGTTCACCTGACAATGCCCGCTTGAGGCTCAGAAAATCTGCTGCCATGGGTAGGACAGATGTAATCCTCATTTTATACACGAGGAAGTTGGGTTATTTGTCCATCCACAGTCAGGAGCTGGGTTCAAATCCAGCTTCAGACGTTTTGTAGATCTGTGACTCTGGGCAAGTTACCTGACTGCCATCTGCCTCAGTTTCCCCATCTGTAAAATGGGGATGATAATAGCACCTGGCTCCCAGGATTGTTGTGAGGCTCCAGGGAGATCATATTTGTAAACTGCTTAATATGGACCCTGGCACACAGTAGGCGCTTCATAAATGCACACTATTCTCATCCTCCTCGTGACTTATTCACCTGTTGGAGCCCTGAGTGCCTGCACAGGGCAGACATCCCCCACAGGCTCGCAGGGCCCCTGCAGTGCCCAGAATTCTTGGTGAATCTACTACAGGACTTTGGGAGGTCACTCAGGGTGACCAGTGCTTTCACTTTTAGTTTACACTTCCTGGCAGCTGCACAGCAGAGAAATGCCTCCCTCAGCCCATTGGGGAAAGGGTCTAGACTAGTGCCCTGGGCTTCCAGCTGGACGTGGTCCTGGACAGGGCTCGTATAGGCGCCCCTGCGGACCACACATGGGCCCAGCCCTGCTCGAGGGCGTGCTCTTCAGCCTCTGCCCCGGCAGGACATCCCTCTGGACTTGGGCCCCCAGCATCGATTCCATGCTCTCAGATGATACTGGTTTCATAGGCCCCTGCCCAGGCCAGCCTCTCTGTAGTGCAAAGAGACCAGACATCTGAGGACCTGGCCAGTGATTGCCACAGGCAGGCCAGGACCCCGCTGTGATACCCCGGCCGGCCTTGGCGTGCTTGCCTGTTCTCTGGGCTCTAAGGGCAGAGGGTGACTGACCCACAAGGAGCCGTGATGCTCTTCAGCATGTCCCCCTGTATGGGGCTGTGTGGGCCTCTCCTCTGCTCCAGGATTGCCAGGTGTTGGAGAGGGTGGCTGGCCTCCTGCTGGCTGGCCTGGCACCTAGGATTTGATGACCCTTTATCATTTGTGTTGGGAAGGGTTGGCAGCATTCGGCTCTCAGGTCCTAGTTATTGTGGAACTCTTGAAAGGGCTCTCTTAGAGAAGCGGAACCTGCCACCTGTTTTTCATTAACTGTTTATTTGTTTGCTGTATGATGAAAAGCACAGGATTTGGAGTCTAGATTTGGGTTCGAAGCTCGATTCTTCTACTTCCCAGCTTGGGTGAGGCACTTTTCTCTGTGTTGGCCCAGCTGCTCTCTGGGGCCTGTGAGGCTTTGACCAACAGCAGTCTTGGCCAATAGCAAAGCTCCTCTTCCCCCATTCAGTAAAGTATTTCCTTTCTCAATCGTCCCCCAGGTCCAGCCTGGAGAGGGGAGCCAAACTGCTTTCAGCGACATGCGGTCCTTGTCTGGAGGGGAGCGCTCTTTTTCCACCGTGTGTTTCATTCTTTCTTTATGGTCCATCACAGAATCTCCCTTCCGATGCCTGGATGAATTTGATGTCTACATGGTATTGTCCACTTTTAAATTCCCTCGTTTGTACTTTACTTTGGTCACTTAGATCTAGGATATTGTGGGAAATGAGAAAGCGTGGATAGTGGGTGGGGACAGCCAAGGAGCCCGCGTCCCAGGCGACCACTGGAAAGGAAAATGGAAATTCTAGCGTGGTTTGTTTTTTTGAATCCATCCAGTTATTTCCTAGTCATACTTTGAAAATGACAAACCTGTGTTTGACATTTTAAAATACAAATTTGAGGTGGTGCTTTCCTTCAGTTCCCAGGATTGGTACAAGATAGCCACTATCTTGTCATTTGACCATTAATGATTTCAAAGCTAGCAGATGATAGGTTAGGGCGCCATCTTGTGTTTCTGTTTAATAAGAGTCCCTTTTCCATACATTCAGGAACCATTGTCGAGTTTGGTGGGCGCATTAGGGCGCCAGACCAGCACTAAAGTGTTTGTTCAGCCTGTTGTATAGGAAAAAAGAACACTGAATTGGGGAGTGGGGAGGGTGGGCTATGGTGTGGCTTTTTTTTTTTTTTAAGCTTTGCTTGAGAGAAAATTGAGAGGTTAATTAAGACTGACTCGTTTGATGGCTGTGTAATTTATTTTGATAATTTATTTCCAGCTTGTAAGTATTATAGGCAGACTGAGTTTCAGTGAAAGCTCCTTTTAATGTCACCTGAGAACTCGGGAATGGTGACCAATCAGCCTTCATTTCAGGCGCTCTTTATTGGGAGGTTTACAGTAGTAGATGCAGGCATGTGAAAGATTTGTTCTGGCCCCATGAACCATTCTGTCAACCAGATTCTCAAGGGGAACAGTTGCCTTCCTGGGCCATGGCCTGCTGTACCACGCTGCAGGACCTCCCTGGTGAGCCAGGACCACGAATTACTGGTTTCTTCCCTCTTTAGGACATGGTAAATAGAAGAATCGCCATGGACATGATCCTGAAGATGGCAGATTCCCAGCACTACCGGCAGTTCATCCTGCTCACTCCACAGAACATGGGGTAAGGATGCCTTCCTGGGGCCTCTGCCTGCAGGCCTTTGCATCACATGTTTTTTAAGGTCACTATTTTCTGGGACTGTAGGAGGTGCCCTTGCTTTTAGTATATTGGGCAGCTGGTCACCCAGGGCCCTGGGCCCAACCAAGCTATGGGACACAGGACATGCTATCAGCATCCGGCCTCTTTGTGCCGCATAACGGCCATGTAGCGGGGCTCCCCTCTGCTAATGAGGCCCACCAGGAATATTGTGTTAGCTCTAAGGGCCCGCCCCAGCCATCCCTCCCTTTTGGCCTTTGAGGCCGGCGCTCTCCCACCCTCCCAGTCTGGCTCCATGCTTGGTCCCAGTGATGTTGGGTCCTGAGGGGGACAGAACCAGGACATGGGAGTGATGACGTTCTGTGTGTTCCCAGCTCTCTTCCCCCGAGTAGACTGATAAGAATACTCCGAATGCGAGACCCAGAAAGAGGCCAGAGAGCCCTGCCTTTCCAGCCGGCCAACAAAGACCAGGAGGAGGAGCAAAGCTGATTCTCCTCATGATCGTGGTTGTCTTCTCAAAGTGTCTCTAGTGTTGCGTGTGAAGCTGTACTGCTTTAAAAAAAGAGTATTTCAAATTAAAAGTTCAGAAATTAAAGAATCCTCTTTGTTCCCCTACTAGTAGAATGTGTATCTCGACCTTGAATTCTTTGTGAAGAGAACCAGAATCCTGTTTCCTCCAGTGTGTGGCTTGGAGAAAGCTCAGTGTTGTGACCCTTCCCTTCCTTCTTAGGAGAGTTGTTTAGACCATCTGCATGTACCTTGGCCTTGGGTTTGTGTTCACACTGGATTTTGCAAATTCCCAATAAATGTTTCAGAGCACTGATTGTTTCCATTGACTCTCTTCCACCAACATGTTGCATTCCAAAGTTGGGCATAGAAAAATTTGTGAAGGGAATGTTTTTCTGTACACCCACAGACCTAGCCCTAAAGACAGGTAGTAGTCACCTGCCTTCCTAGCCCTTGAGAAGCCCCTGGTTAGCACTGACAGGCTCGCGTCCATCTTCCCCCCAGCAGAAGGATGAACAGAGGAGTGAGTCAGGAAGGCCCATTGACAGGTGGCTGCCGTCCTGCGGCGGGGGAGTGATGGCCGGGTCACCCACGCTCCTTGCCTTCAAGAAGCTCAGTTGATTTTTAACAAAGAAATTCTATTATGCCACATTTATTTTGTTTTTTTAAAAAAATATTTAATACCTGTACTTGGATTAGTGGTGGTCTGACTCTGAATTCTTTGAGACCACCACATCATGAAACCGCAACAGTTTCTGGCCCTGGGTAGTCAGAGCCTGAACCTCCACCACAGAAACACAATGTCAAGAAAGCGAGAGGAAGATCCCAGTACACTGGTTGTCTACTACCCCTCCCCCCCCAAGGTGATTCATAGACAGACATGAATAAAGGTTAAACTGGATGAAAAGGCAAAAAAAACTCTTTTTTAAATTTCGAGTTCCAGATTCTCTCCCTCCTGCTCCCACCCCGCTCACTGAGAAAGCCAACAATATGGTACCAGCTATCCACATAAAGTTGGGTAAAACACTTCTGTGTTAGCCGTGGTGTGAAGCAAAGTGAAAGAGAGTTATCCTTGGGTTTACGTATGGAGTTCATCACTTCTCTGGAGATGTTCTCGTCCTGAGTCTTTTGGAATTGTCTCACATCATCGTATCGATCAGAGTAGCCAAGCCCTCCATCGTTCCAACGTTGCTGTGCGCAATGATCTCCCGGTTTTTCTCCACTTTGCGTCGCTTCGTAGAGGTCCTGCCATGCAGCTTCTGAAAGCCACCCCTGCCTTGTCATTTCCTGCAGTGCAGTCATATTCCGTTACATTCCCGTACCACAGCTTGTTCAGCCATTCCCCAGTGGGTGGGCATCTTCTCAATTTTCAATTCTGAGCCACTGCAAAAAGAGCTGCTCTAAATATTGTACCTATACGTGCTTTTCCTTTGACCTGATCCCTTTTCTTTGACCTAGGAGTGGTATTGCTAGGTCAAAGCGTATGCAGTTTTATAGCCCTTTGGGCACACTTCCAAATTGTTCTGTGGAAGGGTTGGACCAGCTCACTACTCCAGCAGTTCATTAGTACACCTACTTTTCCCTCATCCTCTCTAGCATTTGCCATTTCTTACAGATGGGAGATGGCACCTCAGATTTGTTTTAATTTGCCTTTTTCTAACTAGTGATCTGGAGCATTTTTTCACGATGAGATAATTTTAATTTCTTCTGAAAACTGCTTGGACTTACAGGTGTATCATCTTCCCTTGTAGGATACAAACACTTTAACCTTGAATCCTTTATGATTTTTCTTCTATGTTCACCTTGTTATGCTTCTCTTGAGTCTTGTCAAATTTTCCATGATTCAGTTCTGGTCTTTTCATCAGGATCGTTTCAAAGTCCTGTTTCATGAAATAGCCAGTTTTTTCTCCTGAAGGATTATACTCAGTTTTGGTGGATACTCCATTTTTTCTTGGTTGTAACCCTAGCTCAGGGGTGGGGACTCTTCATGTTAGAAGACCACATTAATACTTAGCTGTAATCAAATAAGGCTGCATGCAAGAGACTCCAATTAGACATACTTAAAAATGTACATTATTTTGTAAAAATCTACTATGCACTCGATTTAAAAAATGAAAAGTTAACTAACCTTTTAATGACTTTGCTGTGTCTGCTTTTTGTTGAAAGACATTTAAATACTTGTCTGCAGCATGGAGGTCCACGGTTTCAGTTGACCTAGATGGGTATCAGTCATTTGCCACCTTAAGGGCGTCTTGATTTGAGTTAGGCAGGAGAATGTAGATTCGCAGCAGTAAATGGCTGAAAAGCAAGAAGGCATTTTTGCGCACATTGCCAAAGCCGTGGGTATCCTGCTGCGCTTTCCTATATTTCAACTGGGAACAATGACTTTAATGTCATCTACTGAGAGCTCAGTCAGTTCCATGTGTAGTTCTTTGGGTGCCTTGGTGAGATCACCTAGGTGAGGCTGAAGTGCACATTTGAGTGTGATGTCATGGGAACCTTTTGTGTTCTCCAGTTAATAGGGCTGTAACAGCTGCATATTTGTCAGATGGTTCACATAGAGCATCCTGCATCCGTGGCTTTTGCTAACTAGGGAAAGTGTTCAACCGGAATTTCCTTTTGAAGAACTGTTTTGAAGCGCTTGGATTTTTTGCCGCATATCGTAGATAGACTTAGTTTTACCTTGCAAAAAAGAAATACTCAAGTCATTTCGATTTGATGTATCACACAGAAATGCAGCATTCCTATAGAAATCAGTAATTCACGTTGCTGCTTCTGTTCTTCATAAAATGTATTCTTGCAGAGACAAAATTTAGAATGGAAGCTCATTGAGGGCAGGAACTGTCTTTTTACTTGTTCAGGGGACTGCTGGAGCCAGTCCAGGTTCTTTCCCTGGTGGTTAACATTCCAACGTAAGCATTCGCACATCAGAAATTGGCAAAACTCAGGGCTTGACTTAGTGCTTTGCTTGTTATCTAGACTTAAGAAAGGAGATGATAATGCAGATTGAATCTGTCATGAATACGTTTGTTTTATGGAGAGCTGGTTGTTAAACCCTGCATCCCCCTGTTGTATTTGTGTCCTCAGCACCCAGCACAGTGCCTGGTGCATGCTTTCTGACTGACTGTCCTGGGAGGATTCCCCCTTGAGCCAGAATCCTTATGGACAGTAATGACTTACTTGAGCTCATTCCTCAGTGATTAACATACCCTCCCTACCCCAGTGACTCTGAACCCTGAGCTGTCACCTTCTTTCCACCCCCTCAATAAACCGCTATCCCTCCCCCCAACTTCCCACTCTAAAGTTACCTGCTCTCCCACCATGCTCTCTGGAATGCTTGGTACAAAGGTAACACTTTCATTTTAAATCCTTTTCCTTCTCCACTCCTTCCATTTTCTGGCTCTTGCTTAGATTGGCTCTCTCCTCATGACCCAGCTTCTTGGCCTCCTACTCTAGCACTGGCTGCCCTTCTCATTCTCCTAATTCACCAGTCAAGGTTTTGGGCACTGGGAGACTCTTTGCTTTCTGTTGCCACTTGCCGGCTCCCCTCTAACACCATCCCTCGATGACACTTTCTCCCCTGAAGCCCATAGACCTCTACCATGCAAGATTCCTGTAGCTGTTGACTACAGCCTGCAGGACATTCTCCTTCCTTCTTCCATAAGTTCATTCCCTGGCTCACAGTCCTTCCTTCCCCAACTCCTGCCCTCATGCTAGGGGACTTCAGCATACATATTGACCCTCCCTCAAACACTCAAACTTACTCATGCCCTTCTCCACCCACCGCAGCCACAGAGATAGTCATACCCTTTATCTGGCCATCACCCACCTCCACATTTCTGTTAAATTCTCTTTTCTGTCACAATCTGTTTTCATTCCCCCTTTCCCACTGCTTTCTACAGCCAAACCCTGTTCTTCACCTCCCCTGTGACATCCATCCCCTCTGCCTCTCAGCCCTCTTCCAGGCTGTCACCCAGTGTGCTCTCTTCCCTTGCCCATCCTGACCCTTTGGTGAACTGCTTCCATCCTACCCTGTTACCCTGTCCTTTTTTTTTTTTGGCAGGGGGGAAGGCAGGGCAATTGGGGTTAAGTGCCTTGCCCAAGGTCAAACAGCTAGTAGGTGTGTCAGGTGTCTGAGGTTGGATTTGAACTCAGATCCTCCTGACTTTAGGGCCGGTGCTCTACTCACTGCACCACCTAGCTGTCCCCCCCAGAGCCCCCACCGTCCTCTTTTCTTGAGTCCCTATCCTAATTATCCTGTAGTTGATAGAGCTCTTCCAAGCCTTACGCCAAGTGACCCCCAAGGGTCACTCCATCATCTGCTGCCTTCTCTCCTATCTACTTGCTACTGAACAAAGATGGAGAAAGTACAGAAACTATTCTGATGGGGTCCACATAGCCTCAACTGGAAGGCAATATTTTTCCATTTCAGTTCAGTAAACGTTTATTAAACACCTGCTATGTGCCAGGAGGCAACTAGGTGACTCAATGCACAAAGCCCTGGACCTGGAGTCAGGAAGACCTGAGTTCAAATCTGGTCTTAAATACTAGCTGTGTGACCTTGGTCAAGTCACTTAACCTTGTTTGCCTCAGTTTCTTCATTTGTAAAATGAGCTGGAAAAGGAAATGGAAAACCACTCCAGTATCTTTGCCATGGACAGTATAGTCCATGAGGTCACAAAGAGTTTGACCTGCCTGAATGACTGAACAACAAAATAAGCAGGCGCTGTACTAAATTCACTATCTCACTTATCCCAGTGACTTTTTCAGACCTTTTCATCCCTCCCCAAACCTTCCAGAGCTCCCCTTCCTCTCACCCTCTTAGCTAAGAACCTTGCCTCACGCTCTCTTCACCTGAGGGTTCCCCCTTGTCCCTTCCTCCTTATCAGTCATCACTCAGATGCCTCCAGCCACCACCTCTGCCTCATAGGATGAAGTGGCCCTTGGAGCCCCCTCCATGTGCACAGGTGAGCCCAGTCCATCCCTTCCTTTCCAGCAGATTGCCTCCCTGCCATCCTCACTCACTCATCTTCAGTCTCCTCGTGGCTTCTGGCTGCTTCTCTGCTGCATGCAAACACGCCCATGTGGCCCCATCCTCAAGAAAAAAAAAAAACCTTCATTCGATCCTTCCCCAAGAGATTGTTTGAGAGCTCCTTTCTCTTTCATTGCCAAATTCCTTGAGAAAATTGTCTTCAAATGGCTCCTCTACCTCCTTTCCTCAAACTCCCTCCTTGACTTTGTGGTCTCTGGCTTCTGACCTCATCGTTCACTGACCGTGCTCTCTCCAAAGTTACCAATGACCTCACGTCGAGTGGCCTTTTCTCAGTTCTCATTCTCCTTGACCTCTCCTGCCTTTGGTCACTCTCTGCCTACCCCTCAAAATGATGCAATATTTCCTCTCTAGAGCTGGCATTTTCTTGTCCTTGTACATGTTGTCTCCCCCTATCGAGTTTAACCTTGAGGGCAGGGACGAGCTTCACCCAGTGCCAGGCACTTAGGGACAGAGCTGTGATTCTGTGATCTAGTGAACTCCCAGAATAGGACCATCCCTCTAGCAATGTAGGTCTGCATTTTCTATGTACTTCAATGGTCTTCAGAGTTGACCTCAAGCACTCAGTGGAGAAGTAACTTGCCTACAGTCACATGCCCAATACATGCCAGAGGCAAGGCTTCTTGGCTTCAAGCCCTGCTCTCTACCAACCATGCCACTCTCCCTCTCACTTGCCACGTAGTAGGCACTTCATTTCCTGTCAGCTGAGATATGTGTGTCTGTCTATACGTATATAAATATTATTGTAGCCAAGAGAGGACCCTAGGCTCTTCAAAGCCCTGCCAGTTGAGTACAGGCCCTGGCAGGTCTTACATTCTGGCAAAGCAATGAATGGACTTTGTACCAGTCCTTGGAGGACCAGCCTAGCCAAGGGCAGAGCCACTAATCACTTCATTACTACTGGTGAATTCTTCTGGCTATAGCAACACCTAAAAGCTTGACTCTCCCTCTTTGTTGGCTTGCAAGCATTTAATTCAGGTGACATGGGGCCATTCTTAATGAATGGCAGAGCCTTGGGGTGAAGAGATTACCAGACTGAGTTGAAAGGGGCCTCCGAGGCTGTTGAATGGAATCCCCATGTTGGTAAGGGGCTGTCCAACTGAAGACCTCCGGCCATGGGGAGCTCACTCCCTTCCAAGGAGCCCACTCCCTGCTGGGACAGCTTTCTATTAGGAAGGGTATCCTAAGGTCAAGCCTCCACTGGCCCCTGTTGGCTTCCACCCTTCGTCCCTGGCCTCTACTCTCTGGAGCCAAACAGAATAGGGCTAATCTCAGCCCTGGATGGGGGCTATCAAGACCTTCCTGAGCTTTCTCTACACGCCTGGTTCCTTCAGCTGATCTACATCGGTGACTCCCAGCCCTCCACCAAACTGACTGTCCTCCTCTGGACCCTCAGCAGCTTATCAATGTCCCTAAACCATGGACCTCAGACCTAAGAAAGAAGCTTTGGGGGTGTCTGATGAGTGGGGTTGTCACCTCCCTATTCCTGGAATGTATGCCCAAGATACCATTAGCCTTTGGAATTTTAGAAATATCGATCCTTATGAAAAATCCAAGATGGTGCCTCGTCTCAGCTCCCTGCTCTGGACTCTGTGGTCTAGTAAGGAACACTGCCTTAGGACCTGAGCTAAAATCAGCCCCTGCTCCTGCCCCAGGGTGATCCTGGTCAAGTCCTTTGTTTCTTCACCTCACCTTTGTTGGATCCAATGACCTCCAAGGTCCTTTCCATCTCTAAATCTGTGATGCTCTAACCTTCAGCATCCTCACTTCTCCTGCCACTTTCGAGCTGTTGTCCCTGTTTGGAAGGTTTTACTTACAGCAAACCTAAAATTTCCTTCTCCCCATTTCCCCTCATTGATCCTGACTGTGCCTCCTCTCCCCCCACCACCCAGGACCAGTAGAACAAGGCTGATCCCTCTTCCCCAGGACAATCCTGCAAAACTAAGGGACAGCAACTGTGTCCCCTCTGAGCCTCTTTCTCTTCAGGCTGATCATGTCCAGCCACCTTCAAGTGACCTTGGCATGGTTTGGTTTCTCCCTACCTCCCCATGTTGGCCCCATGTGCCCCTGGCCTGCTTCTGAGGTCATCTCATCTCTCATCTCTAGCCTCACTGGTCATAGAATCAACCCTTTTTGGTGGATAAGGTTTGAGGGATTTCTTGAAAACCTTTGCTGACGTAAGGGTGATGACCCCATCCTCAGTGGTCAGGTACGGCGTTGCTTACTGGCCCAACAGGGAAGGCCAGAAAATAAGAATTCGGGGAAAAGTCAAATATTATAAATTTATTTGGGACATATATTGCAACCTCTTTGGAAGCTTCTGAAAATTCAAGCAGAAATCCATACACTTCCAATAACTTTTTTTTTACTTCCAATAAATAGACTTTTGTGTGTTTGTGTATAGATAGATAGATAGACAGATAAATGTCTTAATTAAGGGAGCATTTGAGCAGAGGGGTTGTTACATGTGATACTGCATTCCTCGCACATAGGTCTTCCAAGGTGGAAAATATGCAAATGAAACCAGATTGAAGGCAGACCCGTCTAAGAGGCATGCATGCAGATGAGACACATCGACATTCACTGATAACACAAGCTCTGGAGAGGGGAACAGGCTCCCCCGCAGTGAGTGAGAGGGTGGAGGAAAGCGCGGGACAGACCAGCTTCTGTCTGTCTGTCTGGCAGCGCTTGGCAGTGGGGACGGCGACACAGCTTAGATCGAACAGTTAGTTACAGAATCGGGGGGATTCATTACTGAGTCAAGGGGACACAGAGCATGAGGGGCAGGGGGAGGACATGAATGGGGGCAGGGCGTGGAATGACATTGTACACATCACATGGTCGCAGTTTGGATCCTCTTTTTTTTCTTTTTATAATATACTTTTAAAATTCTTTAGCAAATAAAATTCTCATGCACACAAGTGTTTCAAACACAGAAAGCAAATCCATTGATACAGGTAATCCAAGCAATGTTGTGTGTGAGTGTGTGTGAGTGTGTGTGCGTGTGTGTGTCTGTAGCTGCAGACTGAAATGGGCAAGTCCTGGTCCGCCCAGCCTCATTTCTGAATGTCACATTGTAGCAGTAATACAATGGAAGGGTCGCTCTTGGCCGCCTCTTTGAACTCATCCAGCGTGATCTGGTCGTCTTTGTTCTTGTCCATCTTGCTGAAGATTTTGTCCACTCGCTGCTCTGGCGTCAGCCCGTCCTCGTTCATCTTCATCATGATGACCGTGCCCACCATCTTGTAGATTGCCTGGGAGAGGGGAGGGGGGAAAGCCGGAGAGAAGGAGGTCAGAGTCCAGTTTGGCTCTACAGGGGCAGCATTGGGAGAGGCAGCCTGGAGGCAGGGCTGCCAGACCCAAGGGTCCTGGCCAGGACTCTGGAGGAGGCTCTTAAACTCTCAGTGCCCAAGGCAAGAATCGAAGATTGTAACTTGCAGAAAAAGAGGGAGTTTTCTCTCCTGGGAGTCCATATCTGGATTATCCTTACCTCTACCTGGAACTCCCTTCCTCCTCCTCCTCCTCAGCACCCTCTGAAATCCTCCTCCCCTTCCTTCAAGACTCAGCCTGGGGCTGCCTCCAGTGTGAAGCTCACCCAGACTCTCCCCACAGCCCAGGTTCTCCCCTTCCTCTTGCTCCTCCAAGTACTCTGTCTGGATCTCTTGACCACCTACCTCAGGTGAATCTCTCCTAGCAAGAGCAGGAATGATAGCTAGCCTTTATAGAGCAGCCTTTACAAAGCACTTTTTGTCTCCTTGGGTCCTTCCAACAACCCAAGGAGGCTGGTGCTATTAGTAGCCCCATCTTCCGGGCAAGGAAACTGGGGTAGACCTGCCCAGGGTCACCCAGCAAGTGTCTGAACTGAAGCCTTCCTGGCTCCTAGTCCAAGTTCCTGCCACATCATGCAGCTTCTAAAGCCTGGCAGCCCCTGAAGGCTGTTCAAAGATTACTGACAACTTCTCAGGTGAGGAAAGGGAGGTTCGTGAGCTTAAGGAACTTGGCCCAGGTCTCACAGCTAGCAAGTGTCTGAGGTAGGATTCAAACCCAGCTCACCCAGCTCTCCCAGCTCCAAGCCTACACCATCTGTCAGGTGACATTATCTAAGAAATGCATGCGGATTAAATGAACCCAGGGAAAGGGAGAGGCTTTGGGGACAGAGGATCAGAGGAGTTCATAAGGCCATTGAGTCCAACCTCCGCATTATCTGTTTCTTAAAGTAAAATATTTTTTTTTCTTCTAAGGCTAGGGTTCCCATCTCACCCCGACTGCAAATGCAGGAGGCATGGGGGCTCCCATTCTATTAATGCTGAACTTAGATCCTGATGGGCGTCCTCCACTGCAGTTCTGCACTCCTGAGCCTCAGCACCACTCTGAAAGCTAGGATTAGTCCACGAGTGTTAGGCAGACCTGAGTTCAAATCCTGTCTCAGACACTTTCCAGTTATATGACCCTGGCCAAGTCACTCCACCTCAGTCTGCCTTAGTCTCCTCATCTGTAAAATAGGACTGGACTCAAGGGTCCCTTCTGGCTCTAGAGCTATGACCAATGATTTGGGGAGCAGAGGAAGGGTCTCCTCAACATTGGCCTCACCTCAATGATCTCCAGCATCTCCACCCTGGTGATCTTGCCGTCACCATCCAGGTCATACATGTTGAAAGCCCAATTCAGCTTCTGCTCAAAGCTGCCCCTGGAGGTGATGGAGAGGGCACAGATGAACTCTCGGAAGTCGATGGTGCCATCGCCATTCTTGTCGAAGGTCCGGAAGGCGTGTTGGGCGAACTTGGAAGCATCTCCATAGGGGAAAAACTACAAGGGATGATGGAAAAAATACAGTCAGAAAAGAAGATAAGGGGGAGGGGAGGGAAGGCTCCTGAGGGTGCTCCTGCGGCTATCCGCACTTGAGTGAAAAGTACAGCTGGAGGGAAGCAGATGTGGCGGACAGTGTGTGCGGCAAATGTCAGAGGATAAGCTACTGGCATCCTCCACCACAAGGGCTCTTAACCTGGGCCTGCAAATTGCAATGGGAAATCTGTATGGTCTCATTGCAATACAACTTTGTAATCCCCTGCATTTCATTGGATGCATTTAAAAACAATAGAAACCTTTAAAAGATGGACTTTTCTCATCTTCTTCCCAGGATCTCTCTGAGAGATGTTTGCCCCAAATAATCTCTTTTGGCTACTGCTCCTTCCCAGAACCACCAGCCAAGCTGGGATAGGCAGAATGGATGGCAAACCCCATGGGGTGATGCCAGGACCCTCATGGAAGGCCCTTGCCCCCTAGATCCTGGACCTCTGAGAAGGGTCCTTAGGCTTCGCCAGATTGCCAAAGGGGTCTATGGCCCAGAAAAGTTGAAGAACCGAACTCCTGCCCTGATACAACCCCAGTAAAGAAGAGGCATAGAGCCCTTTCCTGGCTTTGAGATTCAAGTAAGAGTCTCCTGGGTTGGGTTTTGGTGGCTCAGGTTTCCACTCCCCCCATTATTCATTCATTCATTCATTCGTTTGTTCGTTCACCATTAATTCCCCCATGTGCAAGACTGTGCAGATGCTGGAGGAGATACAAAGTCCAAGTCAGACCCCTGCCCTGCCACCATGGTTTACTGGGAACAGATGCTGAGACACAAAGACAGCAAATCAGACGACAGACCAGGGAGAGGGCTGAGTACTCTGAGATCAGATTAAAGCCAGCATTTCTAGGAAGAAAATGGGATGAGAGGCATCCAGGCATTGGTGCCACACCTGGAAGGTGAGGTCAGGGGCCAGCAAGTACTCCAGCAACTTAGCTGGTGACTTCAGGTAA
>CM053625.1:324742234-324788645 GCA_028646595.1 Phalanger gymnotis | reverse complement strand
TCGGGAATCAATGGTCTCTGGTCGTTGAGGCGGGGCTTGAGAACGCCAGAGGCTCGGCTTCGAGGAAAGGTGAGCCCAGAGACAACTACAGCCAAAGCGGAAGCTGTGGAAGCAGGAAGCTGCAGAAGCAAGGCTGACCCGTGTGTAGACCCAGGAGTGCGAGCAGGAACTTGAGGCCAGTAAAAATGATTTGGCTAAATACTATCTTGTTTTTCTGTGGCCTCCTGGTTACTCTTGTGAGGCGGGCTTTCTGGGCCTGGAGTCTTTTTGTCAAGATGTTGGAATGGGGAGGCTGGTTTGTGTATCAGCTGCGGTGGGGCCTAAATAAATTTTTTGTTGTTTTCTACTTAGAGAATCTCTCATACCTTGTGATTTTGAACCATTCAAACATATACATGATTATATTTGAGATTATAAATTCGGCCTTCCTACTACATCTATACAGAGCGAGAGTGAGGGGAACATCTGCCTACCTTGCGGACCTTCTCCTCCTCATCTGCCACTTACCTTCCCCTGCCCCCTTTCCAGCTCTCCTTCATGTATTGTCAGCTCCCTGAGGGCAGGGACCATCTGTATCCCCAGCACTTAGCACAGTGCCTGGCACAGAGTGAGTGCTTACAAAATGCCCACTATATCTGTCTACCTGTCTATCCATCCATCTAGTCATCTTTCCATCATCTTTCTCTATCATCTCTATCCATCTTCTACCTATCATCCACCCATCCACCCATCCATCCACCCATCCATCCACCCATCCATCCACCCATCCATCCATCCATCCATCCATCCATCTACCTATCTTTCTATTGATCTATGCTAGGATCTCAGGGAATCCTCATTTCCTGCCTTCTCAAACCAGGAGACCTTCGCTCTCATGCATCTATCTGGACAGGCTTCACTGCTAAGCCTTCTTTTTTCCTGTGAGGGGCAAGTCTTAGGCTCCCTCCCCCAAAGAACAGACTCTGAACACATGGCTTTGGGGAGCATGACCCCACTTGAGTGGCCATCCAACCTTCCTCTTCCTGTTGAGGGAGGGAGAAAGATGAGCCAGGTGAAGGATTCAGACTCCTCACCATGGTCCAGGTGAGTTAACAGAAGCTGCAGACAGGAGTCGAAGGTCCCAACCATCCTTGATCCAGGGTTATAACATATCCAGTGATAATCAAAATTGGAATCTAGACATTGAGGAGCGCCCAGAATTGGGAGCTAAGAGTACTGGGTCTCTAATCCCCATTCATCCACAAACTTGTGGCAGCCAAACAGGCAGGTGCCACATCACACTTAATCCTTGGCAAGCCCCTGCAGCTGTGCCCCAGGGCTCTGTCTGTCCTGTCTCATCTCTCCCTCTTCTCTCTCTCTCTCTCTCTCTCACTCTCTCATCAGCTTCCATGGGATCGTTTCCGATTTTTATGCATATGACTATTTATCTCCCAAGTTACCATCTCCCATCATCCATGCCAATGGGACATTTCAAGCTGGATGTCTTCTGGGCAGCTTAAACTCATCATGCCTCAAGCAGGCCTCAATACCTTTCTCTTCAAAGTCCCCCCTCCCACTCTGTGACTTCCTTATTACTGTCAAGGGCACTGCCATCCTCCTGGTGACCCAAGTGTGCCCTCCCCTGCATTCTGGACTCCTCCCTCCTCACCTCACAATCCCAGCAGATGCCAAGCCTTGCCGACTTTTCTTCCTCAACCTCTCTCCCAGCCATCACCGTGGTGTGGGATCCTATCCATTCTCCCCAAGGAGCATCTCCCTCCGATGCTCCCTCTACCCAGGCACCAAAGTCATCTTCCTAAACTACAAGTCCTTTGAGGTCCCTCTTCTGGTCAAGAAGGTTCACTAGTTTCTGAAGCCCTCGAGGTGAAAATGCCCACTCCTCTATCTAGCAGTTAAATTCCTTTGCAAGGGGCTCAAGATGACCTCTCCAGGCCAACATATTCTCTGCCCTGGCCTTGCACACCAGCCAAACTGGCCAGCAGACCCAGCCCCTCCTCCTCCCTCCTCCAACCACTGATCTTGAGGCAGGCCCGGGCGCCACTTCCTTCAGGAACCCTTCTGGACTAGCCCAATTCCGTGCAGAACCAACAATAACCTCCCCCCCCCAGGACAAAATAAACGTGTGCAGAATGAGCCATGAATATGCCATATCCCCAGAGAGAATGGAAGCTCTGGGAGGGCAGGCTGCACAGAAGTGGCGATTTACAGCAGTATGGATTCAAGTTAGGGCCCTGCTAACAAGAAGCCGTTGGACAAGTTACTTGACTTTGCCGATCTCAAGGTTCTTTGTTTGTAAAGGGTTGCTATGGGGTGTGGGAGGGAAATGTATTAGAAATGGGCATCATTACTATTACTGAAAGGCAGATGTGGGAAAGAGCTGGTGGGTTGGGGCTGGGGATCTGGGTTCAAAATTCCGCCTCCATTGCCTAGCAGCAGTGTGACCCTGCAAAAGTTAATTAACCTCTCTGAACCTCAGTTTCTCATCTATAAAATGGAGGTGATACCTTCAGTATGGACCTTCTAGAGTCATGAGGATTGAAGAAAGTAATCTGTTGAGTGAACTGCAAACCTTAAAACACTAATTAAAAACACAAGTTGACTGTCTTGGTTTCTGAATTCACCAAACAGAAATCCCTTTGAGGGGTCCAGTGGTCCTGGATGGGTTGCCTCCTTGATAACATGACTGGCTTGTAGGAGGGATGGGGCAGTGCATTGCAGACCCAAAGAGCCCTGGAGGGCCTCAGGCTTTGAGGCTGTGAGAACCTTCCTTGTAGGAGCTCTCTGGAACAGGAGCTTCAGTGGTCTGGGACTCAGTTTCCTCCTTCGTTAAGTGAGGGGACTAGCCTAGAAGGCCTCTCTCAGTCTCTTCCAGTTCTAAGCTGTAGGCACCCGGCAAACCTAGCGGGCTTGAGCCTCCTGAATGAGCAACTGGAGTGTGGCTCAATGACCCCCTGCGTGAGGGCCGGCAGGTCTCACCTGAGGACTGAGCAGTCTATAGCAAGGACCTGGAGAGCTGTGTCTGCCTTGGCCTCTCGGGGAATTAGTGACTAATGGACAGGAAGTGAACTGATTTTTCAATCCAAGCTGGTCTTAATTAGATTTGGGAAAAAAAAATGGATTCACACGTGGTGGCCCCAGCCAGATGCCAGGCTGAAGCTGCAGCCAACTGCCAAGCAAACAGTTGCTTGGGGATGGATCCCTCTCACTGTTCTTGGTACCTGGAGAAGTCAGAGCCAGGAATAGGGTGCCGTGGGGTGGAGGCGGTGGTGTTCATTCTTCAGTCAGTCAATACGCATTTACTAAGAGCCTATTATGTGCCAGGCACCGTGCTAAACATTGAGGGTACAAAGAAAGACGAGGCACTCTCTGCCCTGGGGAGCACCCAGGCTAAAGGGGGAGACTCTGTACAAATAACACTTTTACGTCCCCGGGCAGGACAGATCAGACATGAAGGCTAGGAGGAAGGTTCAAGCATTAGAGGGGACGGAGAAAGGCTTCTGGCAGCAGGTAGTATTTTGTCTGAGACCCGAGGGAAGGCCCAGAAGGAGAGAGAGCATTGCAGGCATGGGCCTAGCCCAAGGAAAGACTCGAGAGATGGACAGTATCTGTGAAAAGCTGCTAGAGCTCCAGCAGCACTGATGGCAGGCATAGAAAAGCATTTCCCCGGCCTTCCCAGCATCCCCGGCTTTCTGCACGGTCAGTCAGAGGAAACTTGGGCAAGCTGAGCAAATGCCAGGGCAAGGGGTGAGGAGAGGGGTTGGTCAGAGCATGGAACAGAGGACGGCTGGCCTGGGAAGGACCTTAGAACACAGAGAGGCAGCCTAGAACAGAGGACGGGGAACATTGGAGCTGGGAAAGCCCCTAGAATCCGGGTCAGAGAATGTTAAAGCCGGAAAAGCCTCAGAGCTGGGGAATGTGAGAGCTGAGAGGCACCTTAGGGTACAGGCTGAGAAGGGTGGAGCAGGGAAGGACCTTAGCGTGTCCAAACATGAGTGTGCACTCCTACAGCAAAGCCCTCTGCAAACATCACTTCACGGGACGTTCACAGCAGTCTGGAGGGGTAGAGACTATTTTAACCTGTTTTGCAGATGAGAAAACTGAGGCTAGATGGAGTGTGTCACTTGCCAGCTGAGGGGGATCTGAGCCTACAGACACCAGGTCTAGAACTCTCTCTCTTTGCCAAGTGAAGCTGCCTCCACAGACACAGAACATGGAACATTGGTCTTAGAAGGAGCCTTATCCTCCCTTCCTTTTACAGAGGGCGAGGGCCAGGTAAAATTTCCCTTCTAACTGCTCAGACAACTCCCCACCTCCAGCCCTCCCCACAGACAGGGGACATGGGGGCCTCTGGATGTCATAGAAGTCACCTCACTTTAAGGCTATGCAGATTCCCAACTTCTGTTGTTCTTTTAAAACAGAGAGGTGACTCTGTGTGACTCCCAGCTCAGAGGGGAGAAGAAGGAGGTGGCCTTGTGCTCAGAGGGGCATCAGAGGCATGAGACAAAGTCAGAAACGTGAATCGGGCTAGTGAAATCCTCCAGGGGGGCCCAAAGTGGGTGCAAAGTGGCAGGAACCAGTGAAAAGTCTAAGAAAAACCCCTGGCCCATTGGGTAATACACCCCTCCTCTCCCTGAGCCTAACTCTGGACTACAAGCAGGGTCTGTGAGAGATAAATATGTGGATACAAAGCCATTCACACAAGACGGGAATGTTGCTTAGAAGGCTCCAGGCCCCAACCTGAATGAAGGCCCTGGGTGCCTCTTCTAGCTGTCAAACCCATACTTAGCTTCCTTAATAAGAATGGCCAAGGAGTCCCTTAAGGTTCTGGGGTAGTATTTCCAAGGATCTCTGTCTGCCTTTGTCTCTCTTTTTGTCTGTCTGTCTCTATCTCTGTGTCTGTCTCTCTCTCTCACACACATACACACTTTCACATACACTCTCACATGCACATGCGTGCATACACACACACACACACACACACACATACACAATTCCCTTGAGCAGTAGTGAGGGCTGGACAGTGTGATAGGGCCTGAGGCCAGTGCAGAGCGGCCAGCTGAGGGTTAGGGAGAACGGAGGACACAGTGAAAAGGGTGTTCGCTGGCTTTAGAGTCAGAGGCCCCGAGTTCAAATCCTAACTCGGGTGCTTACCATCTGGTCCTCAGTTTCCCTTCTGTAGAATAGGAGGGTTGGATGATGCGGTTGCAGAGGTCACTAGACTCTGGTCACTAGAGTCCTGTCACTGACAGGCAAGCAATTGTCCTAGTGACAACCAGGCCGTCCTGGATGATGAGAAGGAAGCAGCTTTGGGTTTGGGTTCAGAGGGCCTGGGTTCGAATCCCATCTGGGTCCATTATTACCTATGTAACCTGAGGCACAGTTAGATAGTTTTTTTTAAGCACTGCTTGCATGTTTCCTTTCCATATACTATCTCATCATATCCTCACAACAAGGGAGGGTGTCGGTCCTACTATGAGCCTCATTTGCACATGAGAAAGCTGAGGCAGACAGAGATCAAGTGACTTGCCCGGGGTCACATAGTAAGAGTCTGAGGGAGGATTTGCACTCAGGTCCAGCACTCTACTGTGGCATCACCTGGTTTACTCTCTCTGTGCCTCAGTTTCTGCATCTATAAAATGGGTGGGAGAAGTGTAGACTAGATGGTTCCTCATAGCTCTAAGTCCAGGGCCATTGCCGGTTGTCCAAAGCACTTCTGATTTGGGACTCTGGGTCATCGGCCAAAGTGGCTCCTGGCGGCAGCAAAGCCCGAGGCTCAGCTGAGGTAGCCCCTGCTGCACTCTCCCCTAGGCCGGTGGGTGGCTGCGGAAGCCCCTTCTCCTTCTCTGTGCCAACAAGGAGGAGCTGGGCCATGGGTATCCCTCCCAGCTTTGGCAGGTGGATGGCTGAGTTCCACAGCCAGGTGGCAGGGCATCTCTGGGCTCTCGGAGGCAGCACCCACCTTTGGGCCTCGGGGGCCGAACGTGAATACAGAGACGTCCTGAGTGGGAGCCGGAAGGACTGGCGTCTGAAGCTAGAGCCAGACTTTTGCCCACCCCCACCGTCTGCTCAGCCTCCCCTGGCTTCACTGATATAGGAGGCCAATTCCGTTCCCTGCCTGCCAAGGCTCCTTGGATTCCCACCCAACCACCACCAATGGGGTGCTCAGAAGCTGGTGGAAAATTGCTCCTGGGAAGCTGCCTCTGATTTCTCCCAAGGATCCGTCAGCCCCATGAGGCAGAGGCTAGGGGCTAGTCCTGTGTGTGTGTGTGCCAGAAGGAAGGGAAGAGAGATGGCTCCTTGAAACAACATCCATTAATGACCGCTCAGTGCATTCCCCTGCCAACCTCATTAAGTAGGTGCTCCTGCTATCCCCTTTTACTGATAAGGAAACTGAGACAGTCCCCTCGGCTACCTTCTCCTCCAGCCCCTGGTTTAGATGCCTGGGTGCCTAGCCTGAGGGGCCACCCTCTCCATCTTGCGGCTTCCCAGGTCTCACTGAGGCCTGGAGAGCAGGGCAGTGATGTCTGCCCAGGCCTCGGGACTTTCAGTGACAGCCCTGAGCCCGTCCCTGAGCTTGTCTACAACAGCTGCCCAAGGGAGGAGAAGGCAGCATTTCCCCAAAGAAAAGGAGGAAATCTCTGGAAGAGCACCCCCAGGCTCTGGTGCCAGCCCAGAGAAAGGTGACATTAGGCCCCAGGCTTAACCAGAGAGATAAAGACGGCCCACCCCTCAGGCTCATTCCAGGAGAAGCCCAGCTGGCTCCAGAGCAGCCCCACCGACCTGAGGAGAAAGTGGCCAGAGAAGGCCAAGGACTGCTCTCAGGGCACACGACTCAGCCCAGGGCTCCTGGCTCCTTCCACTCCATCTTACTGACTGAACTCTGGAAAAATGAACTGCCTCAAAGAGGGGAAAAGACGGGAGTGGAGAATGTTGGGTCAGTGGGAGGGAACACTGGATCCTAGGGCAATGTGAACAGTGAGAGTCCAGTGTGGGGGCCATCTTAGAGATGTACCAACGGACAGGCAGACAGACAGAACGTTCATTAAGTGCCGATCCCTGTGAGGTGCCAAAAGACACAAGCAGGCAGCCCCTGACCTCCAGGAGCTTCCATTCAGGTGGAGGAGGCCAACCTGGGGGGCTGGGCCAGGGGGAGCCAGGCTGGGGCCCCATTCAATGGCCGTCGGGCAGGGGGCTCAGCAGCGGGAAGCAGAGGGAGGCAATGTTCCTTCCCACCGCCCTCTGCCACTCACATGGAGTGTTGGGCTCATTTATAAGCCCTGATTTAGGAAGAATGTAGGACGAGGAATGCCCCAAAGAGGGCCACCAGGACAGGGAAGGACATCCAGACTGCCCTGGCAAGCCTTGTAGGAGCGAATGAGGATGGCGATCATGATGGAGGTCTTTGAAGCCCCTGAAGGAGGGATCAGAAATGGGGGGATGTTTCTGCCAAGCAGACTTGGGCTCGGTGTAAGGAAACAACCCCCAGCACTAAGAGTGACCACAAAATGGATTGTTCTGTTTTGAGGTGGCGAGTTCCCTTCCGTCACTGGAGGAGGCTGATGGCTGCTTCCTGGCCAGGGATGCTGCCTGCAGCATAAACTCATAGAGCTAAAGGACGTCAGAGGACATCGTGTCTAACCCCTGCATCTAATGCATGAAGTAAGCGAAGCCGGGCAAACAAAGGCAAGGGGCTCCTCCATCTCAGAGGGACTGAGCATCGGCACGCTGTGATTCACGCAGGTATCAGCAGATGGCCTCAAAGGTCCTTTAGAACCCGGAGACTGTGAGCTGTGCAGAGTCTGCTGCACTTGGGATCAAGGCCTGGGTTCAGATCTCCCTTCTCACAGCTCAGTTTAACTTCTCTAAGCCTTGATTTCCTTATCTGTAAGATGGGCACAATGATCTCTTACCTAAGCTCACAGGGTCCTGGAGCCCTTTGAGTCCCCTAGGCCCTAGGGAGCTGCCCTCTCTGGCCACCATGTAGGGCTGGCAGAGCAGAGGCCTACGCCTGGGGGTGGGGCTTGAGCTACCTGTCCCAAGTGGGTGGGGCAGAGGTTCCCTTTGTTTGTGTACTAAGCCAGGGTTGCCACCTCCGGCTGCACCACCCACCACCACTGCCTCCTCTCCCAGGGAAGGCTCTCATTTCCATGTATATCTTTAGTCTTTAGGGAAGAGGGAAGGGCTAGAAGAGGTGCCTTTTTAGGCTGAAGAATAGAGGTCCTGCCCTTCCACTCCAGCAGCCCCCGGGGTCCTCATCCAAGAGCTTTCACTGGGGCAGGGGGAAAACAGGCAGAACCAATAGCCTGAGGGGGCTGAGGACCACTCACTTCCTCAGTGGCCCTGGGCACATCGTGTCCCTCTCTGGGCTTCAGTCTCCCTATCTGCACAGAGAACATGAAAGGCTGGCAGAGTGTGGTCTATTACAAGGGGTTGGGGGACCCTCTAAAGCCTCTGTGAGCTGTCCTGCTGTGATCTTGAGGTGGGGGCACATTGGAGACCACAGCAAGATGGCAGCTGCAGGAGCATCCTGAGTTCGGTCCTCCACCATCTGCTGCTTTAGGAGGTCTGTCCACCTCCCAGGGCTGGGGCAGGAGGCATGGCTTCAGGCCTGGCTCTGTCACTGGCCAGCTGAGGAACATGGGGCCGGACTCAGGTTTCTCCTCCACAAAATGAGGCAACTAGATTTAGTGACCTATAAATTTCCTACAGCCTTGGTTCTGAGGCCCCTCCCAGCCCTGACATCCCCTGTTCTAAGGTTCCTTATAGCGCTGATAGAGTGCTAGCTGCTTTTCATCAGCCAAACGTCCCTGTTGCTTTATAACAAATAGATGATTAAAGATTAATTATCCAGAAGAAAGATGCTACACATGAGTTTCGTGGAGGGAATATAAAAAATGTCCTGCTGGTGGCTCTGGGTGAGATGCCACGGCCTGGGTGCCCTTGGCCCCTTCCTCTCACTTCTAGATCAGACTTTGGGGCTGAAAGGCACCTCAGATGTCTAGAGCAGCTGCCTCATTTAACAGAGAGGGAAAGCCAGGACAGGGGAGGGAATCTGCCCAAGAGCCCAGTACCTCTGATAATAATTCAGCTCTTTCCACTGCCCCAACCTGCCCAAACCCTGCCTTGAGGCGCTAATCTCTTCGCCTCACAGACGAGGACACTGAGGCCCATACTCTCCCTAGGCTTCTCACCTCACAGATGGCAGAGCTCACCCTTTGACAAGGAGGTAGAGGGGAGGGAAGGCCCTGATCCTCTCTGGCTTCATTGGTAAAAGGAGGGGGCTGAACTTCTAGGCTGGATCCTATCATCCCACTCACTACCATTCCTTTGACCGAGTCCTCTTCCTCTGGGGACAGTTACCAGTTTTCCATCATAGCTGAAAATGCCTGCACATTCCTTAAATATTGGACACTGAGCTGCTCTGTTATACAGCCAGCTCTTTCCCTGGGTTGTAATTAGTGTGATCCTATCAGAAAGGCCAATTAGCGAACCTTTGTAAGTCACCTAGCAACCTCCACAAACTGGGTCCTTCTGCTATGGAAACGCTGTCTGCACTGTCCCCTGGGGGCCCATGCCATCCCTCACCCCAGTGCAGCTGCTGGCCTCCGGAAGGCGCTGGCCCTGCCTCCTGCCCATTGTGGCTGGGAGGCCCTGGAGGA
This sequence comes from Phalanger gymnotis, assembly GCA_028646595.1. NCBI lineage: Eukaryota > Metazoa > Chordata > Mammalia > Diprotodontia > Phalangeridae > Phalanger > Phalanger gymnotis. The sequence goes on along the minus strand of CM053625.1, from coordinate 324,778,986 downwards.
GTCCTTAGCTTCCTGTAAGGGGCTGCTGATGGGGGGCCAATCTGCTTTGGCAGACAGAGTTTCTTCACCTGGAGTTTTCAAGAGTAATGAGGTCATAGACATGGGCCAGAAGCAAAGACAAGACTTCAGAGAAATCTCAGAGAATGCTGGCTTTGGAGGGGACTTTAATGGGTGTGGGGAATGGGGTCTGAGCATCAGCACCACTTCTCCATTTACTGGCCTGTGGCGCCCTCGGACCTCTCAGTGTCCAGAGAGAAACTATAATAGTAACACTGATGACTACAGCCAGCATTGACATCGGGCTCTATGGTACAAGAAGCATTTTTACAAAGCTCATGTGATCCTCACGGCAACCCTGGGAGGTAGATACTATTATTACCCTCATTTCACAGATGAGAAAACTGAGGCAAATGGGGGTAGAGTGACTCGTCCAGGGTCACCCAGTTAGGAGGTGTCAGAAGTGGGATGCGACGTCTTCCTGGCTTCAGGTCCAGACCTCTCTGCAGTCCGCCATGCTTTTTGAACAGAATCCTGTTTTATTTGTGGCCTCAGAGACGGGAGGAGTCCCGATCACAAGCCAGACATGCCTTCTCATCCCGGGTCAGTCCTGTCCATCAGTCTTCCCTTTGGTCTTATATGCAGGGTCCCCTCACTGGGCTGGGGGCCTCCCTCTGGATCTCTGCATCCAGATTTTCCACCTGTCCTTCCTCTCTCTTCCTTTGCCAGCCATCCAGAGCCCTGGTGACCCTTCTCCTGCCAGGCTCTCCACTGGCAGCCCACACCCAGGGGACAAAGGATGGCTATCATCCAAGTTGTGGTATCTTGGAAGATCCTGGTCCCAGAGCCCAAAAGAAGACTTCAGGCCATTCTAAGTCCAGCCCTCTCATTTGACAGATGAGCAAACTGAGGCCTACCAGGTGGGTGTGCCAGAATGTTGCTCCAGCAGCATACGATCTGGGGTGGGGGCTGCACATGGAGAGTGGGCCGGGCCTAGACTTCAGCAGGAGGAGAGCAGGCTGGTTTGCTATTAGGCATTCGGTGGGCCCAGGCATCCCCCTGAAACAAAGGTCCATCGCTGGGACACCGGCATCCTTCCACGGAGGTGAGCCACACAGCACTACTGTCTATGAAGAATTCTGGTTGGCCCCTATTACCATCATACTCAATCAACAAACCTGATGTGTCCACAAAAAAAGGGTCAGCAGGACTTGAATCCAGTCATGGGATGGGGCACTCTCTGGAGCAAGCGATCTCCCTGTCACAGGAGGGATGCAAACAGAAGCCAGGGAGGGGAGCTAGAAAAATGGCCTCAGAATCCTCTTCAGCCCTGAGTCTATCCATGTGTAGAACAGTCTACAGTTTATATAAAAGCCTTTCTCATTTTCTTTCTATATGGAAAAAGATGAAATCTCACTTTCTTTCTATGTGGATGTTACTAAGTTCACAGTAAAAAGAAGAAATAAAACCAATTCACGTCTCACTTTCGAGAAAAGTAGATCCGGGTTCCGAACCTGGTTCATTTGCTCATGTGCCTCTGGGCCTGTTTCCTTGTGGGGAGGGAGATGCCCCAGAGGAAGTCTCAGGAGGGTCCCTCGCTGGGCAGTGGCTAGAAGGAGTGATGCCCCTGGGTTTGGATCCTGGATCTGACACTTCCTAGCTACAGAAGTATAGGCATGTATGTTCCTTAACTCCCTGACCCTTGGCTCCTCTTCTGTAAGACGGGCTTGGTGATTCTTGACCACCCTCCCTCCCAGAGCTGTTGTGAACGGAATTCGACGGAAATATGGGTCACGGGATCCCAGATGTCGTCCCATCCGAGCCTCTCGTGATGTAGATGAAGAGGATGAGGCAGAAAGAATGAGCTGCCCCATGGTCCCAAAGGCACGAAGTGGCAGAGCCAGGTCCTTGGAGCTCTTTTCCCTCCCACCGTGCCACCCTCACTATTGTCCTACTGAGGGACATCGAATCCTCGCTCCCCAGCTTGCTTCCTTCGTGACCTTAGCCAAGTCACAGATACTCTCTGGAGGACCTCAGTTTACCGTGCTCTGTAATCTGAGTCCTGAGGTTAAGGGCTGGGGACAAAGAGCCTAGCCTAGGCACCCTCTGGGTGACAGCTGAGCTTTCTAATTAATAGCCCTGCCTGGGGAGCCCAACCTCCAGGGCCTTGGGGTGCTGGGAGCCAAGCCAGGCTCTTTCCACAGCACAAATAACGTCCCTGGGCAGCCTCAGCCCTGGAGGAGTCGGCCCAAAGAGAGGCTGGGGACGAAGGCTAAGACCGAGAGCCCCCGGGGAGGCCGTTTTCCACCAACGATTCCACGGACCTCCCAACCAGCCTCATTTACAGAGGAGGAACAGAGCAGAGGAGACTCAAGATCACTCGGGCGCCAACAGCCACACCAGGCCTGAAGCGGGGGCCTTCCTGCCCTTCCTGCTGGCCAGAGGGACCCAAGCACCAGCTGCAATAAAAGGCGACTGAGTCCCAGGACCGGAGATGGCGCTTCCCAAGCCACTTGCTGTGGGTTTGTCTCCTATGAACGCATTCTCTTGGGGAAAGCTCTCCTAGAAAGCAGGGACTCTTCATTTGCATTTGAATCCCTGGCATTTAGTGCAGTGTCTGGTGCTTAATAAATGTGTTTTTCATTCATTCTTTCATGAGCAGTGCACTCTGGGAGTTCCAAGAATGCACTGGGGAGGCCTCAGGAGGCTTCCCAAGAGCTGACCCTGCACCTGAGCCTTGGAGCAGAAGGAGAATCCTCCCACATGTGGTGTTTACAAAGCGCTCTTCTAAACTTTGCTCCATGGGATCTTTGAAGGCCCTAAGGGAGAAGTAAGGATGGCTCCTGTTTCTCAAAGGACCCAATCATCAATAAACACTTGTCAAGAGGGCCGAGCCCTGTGCTGAGCACAGGGAAGACAACTGTGAAAAACAATGCCGGCGCCTGCCCTGGTGGAGCTTCCAGTTTAATGGGGAAGACCACACACAGGAGGCTGAAAAGTGTGGGGAGGAGGCAGCGGGGTGGGAGCTGAAGGGCTGAGGTGGGCGCCCTCCTTAACCGAGGCGGTGGGAGCGAGTAGGTAGGGCTGAAGCAATGGCCAGGAGTATGAGGACAGTGTGGCAGGATGGGGAAGTCCACAGAGGGCAGCCAGGCAGGAGATGCCGCCTTCCATCTCTAGCAGTTTGCCTAGAAGAGCTCCAGGGGTTATTTGATATATTGCGGCCATATGACAGATGAGGAAACTGAGGCGGGGGGGCGGATCACAGCAAGTAAAAAGCAGAGGAGCCAGCTGTAGCACTCCGCCGCATCTGGATGGGCTCCCACTGCCGGGGCTTGCAACTTGGGCCTCTCAAGTGGAGGAGGGAGAAGGATCAGTCTTTGGGGAAAAACATATTTCCTGGGAGTCAGAATGGAGATGGAAGAGTTTACTGGTAGAAAATGGAGATCATCCACTTTCAGCAGGAAACCTTCTGCAGCACTCCTTAATCTTCCAGGCTTCCCTCTGAGGTGACCCCTAATTTATCAGGAAGAAAGGAAGAAGGAAAGAAAGAAAGAAAGAAAGAAAGAAAGAAAGAAAGAAAGAAAGAAAGAAAGAAAGAAAGAAAGAAAGAAAGAAAGAAAGAAAGAAAGAAAGAGAAAGAAAAAAAGGAAGAAAGGAAGAAGGGAAGAAGGAAAGAAGGAAAGAAGGAAAGAAGGAAGAAAGGAAAGAAGGAAGAAAGGAAGGAAGGAAGGAAGGAAGGAAGGAAGAAAGAAAGAAAGAAAGAAAGAAAGAAAGAAAGAAAGAAAGAAAGAAAGAAAGAAAGAAAAAAGGAAGGAAGAAAGAAAAAACTGGCAAGATTGGAGGGGTCCAGGGTATAAGGAAGGGGCTCTCAATGCCAGATGGAGGGTTGGTATTTGTTCCCAGAGGTAATAGAAAGCCACTATAGTTTAGAGAACGAGGATATGATGTAGTCAGGCTTGGACTTGGGGATGCTCACTGTGGCAGCTCAGAAGAGGATGGAGTGGAGATGAGAGAGCCTTGGGGCGGGGAGACCTGGTGTGAGGCTGCTCTCTGACAGGATGAGGATGGCGTCCATTGGGGTGGTGGCTAGTGAGTGGAGGGAAGGGGGAGCATGTGGAGGTGGAGAGGCCAGGATCTGGTCGCTGAGCAGCATGGGGAGGATGACTCGGAGGTTGCCCCCGGGTCATTGGAAGATAGTGGTACCCTAGACAGAAGAAGGCTCGGATCACTCTTCGTTTTGGGTTTGTTGACTTTTATGTAGGAATTGCCCATTGTAATCTACAATGTGGCTGAAAAGAAGAGACATGCATTTGAAAAAGCCCAGATCTTAGGGACAGAAGGTGACTATGATGGTCAAGTCCGGGCATCCTGGCCTGTCCACCAGCTCTGTTCAGCCCCTCCCCCTCTAGGTTTTCTCCTCTGTAAAAAAGGGATCGAAACTCTTGTCCTTACAACACAAAGTCATTAGAAAGCCCTTTGTACACCTGTAGCTCCTGAGAGACGCTATTTCTGGTGACTATTGTCACTGGTGTCTCCGAGTCCCTGTGCCTTCCTTAGAGGCTCACCCGCGGAGGCAGGGTTACGGTACACATTTCCATTTGCACATCTCTATGCCCACTTAGGAGAGGCCCGGGGCGTGTTCTCGCCTTGGGGAGCCGCCTGGCACCCTGCCAGCCTCTGTGCCCACCGAGACTCAGCATCTATTATAAGATCACTAGATAATGGAAACATGTGGGAGTGAGAGTCTTTCCCTGGGAAGATATGCGCTAGGATAGCTCTTACTCACCTGCCGCCTGCCCACCTCCCCCAGGGGCTGCAGCTCTGCGGCCGTGCCAGGGCTCCTTCCATCAGGAACCAAAGCTGGCCAGGATTTAGTGGGGAGAACTGACTTGCCTTTGGCTTTAGAGCTCTGGCCCTGCTAGGGACTGCCAAGGGTGCCCTGATCAATGGAAAAGGGTGGTGGACCAAGACTTCTGGTCCTGCTTTGCCACTAGAGACAAGCCAGTGCAATCTGAGAACGGGGACTATGATCCCTTCTCTGGACCTTGGTTCTTGAGAGGGTTAGACTGGCCGATGTCTAAGGCTGCTTTAGCTTTGAACAATGCATTCCATCACGTGGGCTGGAATCCCAACTTTGCCTCTAACGAACTAGCCGTGTGACCTTGGGCTGATCCCTCATGCTCCCTGGGCCACCTGATGAATAGGCTGGGGCTAGATGACCCTTCAGGAGTCCTATGATCCTTGGATCCTGCAGAGACCCACCCAGACTTGAGCATGGGGTGGAGTGGGGTGGGGGGGCAGGGAGCATTAGAAACCTCACCCAAATTTTACCAGTGATGCTGTGGGTGCCTTCTAATTCTCACCTTCCCTCTGTTAATTATTTCCTATTTATCCTTGCTTTGTATGGACTGGTTTGCATGTTGTCTGCCCTATTAGACTGTAAGTTACCTGAAGGCAGAGACTGGCTTTTTCCTCTTTTTTCTATCCCCAGGGCTTCGTACAGCGTGTGACACATAGTAGGTGCTTAACAAACGTTTACTTGTTGACTGTGGATGGGGGTCCCAGAACATTGCAGTCTGCAGGCAGCACTGGGTGACCCAAAGGGTGATGGGGAAGCCCATATGGCAGACACGAGTAGGCTGTATGGAGCCCAGGACCAATGGTGACCTGTGGGCAAGAAGCGCCATAAGGGACAGAGTTATAGAAATTCCTGTCTGGAAAGGAAGCAGGCCTGGCAGGCCTGGATGGCCTGCACACTTCTTGTGCTGGTCCCTAGGGAAGCCTAGAAAACCTGGAGGATTCCCTGGAATGACAGAGAACGTACGTGGCCTGGGAAGCTTGGGGAAGAGCCAGCTTCTTGGCTTCCTGGGCCTGGGAGCATCCTTCCCTGGGAGCTCCCCAGAAGGCTGGTGGCAGACACAAGGCCAGGGTGGGAGGCAGAGGGATGAGGCCCAAAGACACAAAGCAGAAAGCCGGGAGGTCTGGGCCCTAGGACCAGCTGCTTGTGTGCTGTGTGACCTTGTGCCAGTCCCACCCCGCTCTGGGCCCCAAGTGCCTCTGGGATGCATGCTGGACAAGGTAATCCCCAAGGCTCCTTCTTACTCTGGAATTTCTAAGCATGGTGGTTTTTCAAATTCACACCAAATCAGCCATGTTTTAGAAAGAAAACCTTGCCCTTGTAGCTCCAAATTTTCTGTCCAATCCCTTGGGGCAGGTTCTTGGGCAGCTGAGATGATGGTCAGCTCAGTACAATGGAGCAGGTATTTTCACAGGACCTACTATGTATGTGAGGCAGCTGGGTGGCCCAATGGATAGAGCATCAGGCCCGACCTGAGTTCAAATCTGGCCTCAGAACCTTCCTAGCTGTGTGACTCTGGGCAAGTCATTCAGCCCTGTTTGCCTCAATTTTCTCATCTGTAAAATGAGAGGGAGAAGGAAATGGCAAACCCCTCCAGTATCTCTGCCAAAAAAAAAAATCCAAATGGGATCACAAAGAGCCGGACACGACTGAAAAAGACTTGACAAAAATCTATCCAACAATCCATCCGTCTGTCCGTCTGTCTGTCCTTTCTCTCCCCGACACACATGCTGTGTTTACACGGCCTGTATGGGGCAAAGTGCCCGGCATAGAGAAGCTGCTTATTAGAGGCAGGTTGTTCAGTGGGTAGAGCCCCAGAATTGGGGTCAGGAAGACCGGGGCTCAAATCTAACCCAGACACTCATCAGCCATGTGACCCTAGGCAAGTCCCTTAAACTCAATGAGCTACACAAATGCTATTCTTTTTGCTGTCAATAAAGTCCTGCCACTCACTCCCTCAGTGATTCTGGTCAAGCCTCTTGACCTCCCTGGGCCTCAGGGGCCTCATCTGTAAAAATGAGCAGCTTGGCCCGGCTGGCCTTTCAGACCTCTTCCGGTTCTGCAGAAATGCCACGGCGGCAGCAGCTGCTGGGGCTGGGGCCGTGACCCCCTGCTCTGGCCAGGCCCTTGTCAAAGGAAGGTTTGAGGAGCTTCAGGAAGCGGGGCCCCCAGGACAGACTCTGCCCCCACAGCTGACCTCTAAGTGCTGCTGAGATGGGTTACTGCTGCTGCTGCTACTATTACTGCTGTTAATCTGGTCTGGGTGCGTTTGAGCAGGCAAGCTGCCTTTCCCCAGATGGGTGCTCCAGAGGCCCCGAAGTCCAGGGCCTGAATGGGGGTGGTCAGTGCTAGGAGGCCTGGGGGTCCAGGGAGTGGGGGGATCAGTGCTGGGGGCCCAGGGCTTGGGGGTAGGGGGTGGTCGGTGCTGGGAGGCCTGAAGGGCCAGGGCTTGGAGGGGATCAGTGCTGGGAGGCCTAGGGGTCCAGGACTCCCCCCCCCCGACCATGCACCGGGCCTCCCTCCCTTCTCCTGGCAGGGACTCGAATCCCTGGGCCACCTGGAGGTTTCCCCCCGCACTGAGAACATTGGCGTACCCGTCAACACTGCCATGCTCGCCTCGGGCACTGCCAATCAGCCAGGTGGCAAGATAGCTCTCTGAAGTTGCCATGGAGACAGCCTGCCTCTGCCGTGCCATCGGGCCCATGGAAGCAGGCCACCATTATTCTAGATTTCCCCCAAACCCTTTGTCCTACCAGGGACGGAAGTGAGAGGGAGGGGTGAAGGCAAGAGGCCCAGGGGCCAAGCCAGCAGGGACCTCCAATGTGGGCTCGGCTCTTGATGCTCTGTGTGTCCTGGGGAAATAGCTCTCACTCTCTGGCATTCACCGGGAGTCATATCCTACACATCTCTCCTCTGGCAAAGTTTAATTCAACAAGCCTTCACCCAGCACCCACTAAGGACCTCAGGCAACGGGCAAGGGGGGGAGGGGCCCAAGCAAAAGTGAACAGACCCTGCCCTCAAGGAGCTTCCCTTCGTCCTAGGAAAACAACACGCACACCAAGAAGTATGTGTGTGTATGTATGTGTGTACATATATATACACACAATATACACATATACACACCTATCCATACATACATACACACGTATGTGTACATACATGCATACACACACCTCATATATATACAGAATGAATAGACAGGACTGGAGGGAATCAGAAAGGCCTGGGGGAGAAGGGGACATCCGGCCTGTGCTTGGACAGCATCTTGAGTTTTTTCTGGGCCAATGAGGGATAGTGTTTCAGTCCTGAAATGGAGGACAGATTGGGTGGAAAGCAGGCGCTAGGAGAGGCCACCATATGTAACCAGCCCGGGGAGGCAGGTTGGAGCCCATGGTCCAGGGCTTCGAATGCCTATAAAGAGGAGTGCCCAAGGGGCAATGGGGAGATCCTGGAGCTTGGTGGGTGGGGTCATAAGATCAGAAATTTAGATCTGGGAAGTGTTTTAGACATACCCCCAGGAGACTGGCAGAGAGAAGGCTTGTCCTAGTTACACAGAAAGTGTCTGAAGCGGCATTTGAACCCACGTCTCTCTGGCCCAATATCCAGAGCCCTTGCTGATAGGTAGCTATGCCTCTGGTCAGAACCCGGGTTTAGGAAAACCAAAATGGCAGCTCTGGGGAGACTGGAAGCAGGGACAACAATAAAAAAAGTCCATAGGAATGATCAGGCAGGAGGTGAGGAGGCCTAGGACAGGGGCTGGTTGAGCACATGGTGCACCCCCCCAAGGCCAGCCGCTGGCTGACAGACCCAGCCAGGCTGGACAGCTCCTTGTGTGTGGGGAGCCTGAGGGAGGGGACAGCAGGGAAGCCCCTTTCCATTGTTAACTAGCAAGTACTGAGCGCCTACTGTGTGCCTGGGGCGTGTTAAGGACTGGGATGGGATACAGAGAAAGCAAAAGCCATCCCTGCCTTGGAGGAGGTCAGGTCTTAAGGCGGAGACAAAATGTAAATAATCACAATGAGCTGTGGAGTGAAAGTACTGAAGTTAAGGGAGATGGGAAAGGCTTCCTGTAGCTAAGGCTGAAGGAAGCCAGGGGAGCCCAGAGGTGGAGATGAGGAGGGAGAGTGTTCTAGGTGTGGGGCACAGCCTCGGCAAAGGCACTGAGTTAGGAGATGACACATCTGGCTGTGGAACGTTGTCACGCAGGGTATGTGTTGGGCATAAGGTGTAAGAAGAAGCTCTAAAAGCCAGAGAACTGTGTATTTTATACATTTGGTGTTTCATCTGGGGCAATAGGGAGACAATAAAGTTGACTGAATGTGGCGAGGGGTGCATGTGATTGTGAGTAGACGGCAGCTTAGAGGAAGAGGAGCCTAGAGCCAGGGAGCTGGACCAGGCGGGAGGCGAGGAGGGCCTGAACCAGTGGCTGGTGTCAGTATCAGGGGAACACAGACAGATGCTATCAAAGCAGATGGGACTAGGTTAGTCGCTGATTAGACATGGGGGCTGAGAGAGAGAGGGAGGGAGGGAGGAGCTGACCATGACTCCTACATGGGGGGCTGGAGGGCTGGGAATAAAGGGTCCAGGAGTGGGGGAGGGGCATTTGAATAATGACCATCAACGTGTGGACTTGGGCCAATCACAACCTTTGCCTCATCTGTAAAATGAGGAGGTAGGACTCAGTGACAGCCGGGGTCCTTTCAGGCTCTGAATCCACAATATATGCCATGAGATGATCCGTGGGATGTGTGGGGCCTGGAAAAGAGGCTTTGGTGGGCACAGGAAGGCTGTGAAGGGTGTCCTCAAGCATCCTGAGGTCTGTTCCGGGGCCAAGGGCTCGGCCGAATCTGGTGCATTGGGAGAAGCCACCAAGAGCCTCGTCAGCTTCACTGTCAGGAGCGTCAGCTTCACTGTTGGGAGCATCTCTGCCGGGGTGGGGTGGCCCATAGGACAACCAGCTGCCTTGAGCAGCAGAGGGAGGTCTTTAAGCAGTGACATGGTTTCCATGGATCAGCTCAGTCAACCAACATTTCCTAAGCTCCTGCTCCATCCCAGGCACTGCCCACAAAGCAAGAATCCATCTCTGCCCTCAAGGGAGTTACATTCAACAAGTCTCTATCTAAATATAGCCAGAGCAAATGTCACGTGAGGAACAGTGTGGCCTGGTGGCCAGAGAGTCAGGGACACCTGGGTTGGGATCCTGCCCCTGATACATCCTGGCCATGGGACCCAACTTCTCCGTGCTCCAAGCAGCCAAGACTCCTAATCACAGAGAAGGTGCCAGCCTGCCTGGGCACACCCAGGGATTCCCTAGGCCAGCATCATCCCACGTCCCATCACTATCCTTAAATTCAGAGTACTTTGGGAGGTGGGCACCAGCAATAAGGTGGGGGGGGTAAGGAAAAGCTTCATGTCTACCTTTGCATTTCCAGTGCCTGGCACACAGCAAGCACTTAATAAATGCTCCTTGACTATTGCTTGAGCTGTGTTTTGAAGGAAACCAGAGATTCATGTGGCAGAGGTCAAGGTATGCACTCCAGGCATGGATTATGGCCAATGCAGAGCCCCAGAGCTGGGAACTGGAATACCTTATGTAAGGAATAGGGAGAAGGTCAGTTTGGCTGAGTTACAAGATGAGGGAAAGGAAGCAACAAGGCTGGAAAGGCAAGTTGAGGCCAGATTGTGACGGGCTTCAGTAGAGGACCTAGCCCAAGGTCACCTGGCAGAGCAGCTTTAAATTATGCTAAGGAAAATGTTTGCATCATGTGCACCCTCACCATGAGGACACTAGCAGTCCCTGCCTGGCATGCTTCATTTCTCAGTTAATGAGAACACTGGATTCTCATCCTGAGGAGCCGTGCAGCATCGCGGGGCACCTTCCCAAATGCCACCCCCCTTCGCCTCAGGCTGCAGGGCCAGCCCTGGCTCTGCCCCATTTTCCAGGGCATCCCCTCGCACACCCCATCTGCCACTGGGCGTTTCTTATGTAACATCCCCCTCAGGCAGCTGGCACTCTGCTCTGGAGAGTTGTCCTGGCAACCTGATTATGGCACTCAGAAGATGCCCCAGGTTCTCAGCTTGATTCTTCAGGATACTGGACTGGTGAGTCACAGCTCATTGGGGTGGCCTCAGTGGAGGTCACCTCCAAATATGGGCCAAGTCCCTAGAATGACATCTCTCGGGAAGGAAAGAAAAAGCCTGGCATCCCTGGACCCTGCCGCCAACTCACTGACGCATCCTGGGAGGCTCCCGGTCCGGGAACCTGGCTTAGGGTAGAGGCCGCAGAATCACTGTCTTCAGAACATGTTTTCTGTGAAACGCTTTTCGATTTCTTTTTCTTCACTTCAAATAAAGATATTTTATTAATTTTTATCATCATAGACCTTTTCATGTCCATCACTTTCATGCTCATCTACTAAGAGTTCTCCCTTTCTTTTGTTCATTTCTTCAATTAATTAATTTCAAATAATTCAAATTCTTCAAATAATTAATTTCTTTATAAAGCACCTACTATGTTCCAGGCACGGGGCTAAGCACTGACAAATTTAAAAGACAAATATAAACCTGTCCTTGACTGCAGGGATTTTATAATCTACTGCTGGAGATGGTATATCCCACAAAATTATACATGAAATAAGTGTAAAGGAATGGCGGAGGGGACACCTACATCCTGAAGAACCTGGAAAAGCCGCCTGTGAAAGGAGCTAGAGGGGTGGCCGCTATGGCACGGCGACGGGGCCCCAACGATTCCCAAAGACTGGAGGCTCAGACAAGAAGGGAGGTCTGCCAAGGCAGGGCCAATATCAGCGCCCACCACTGCAGAGCTGTGAATTATTCATCTCAAGTGGAAGGGGGACGTTGACCTCTTGCATGGCCCAATCCAGCCTCAGAGCTGTCTTCACTGGTCATTCCCCTGCTGGACTGGGGATAAAAATAAACTTTCCTTTACTATGTGGTGAAAGGAGTTCAAAGGGGTACTCACTTAGCTATTCTCAGAAGCATTCCCTGGCCTGTCTTAGTCTCTACTCTATTTCTTAGGGGAAAAAATTTTTATATATATATATATATATGTATACATGTACACACACACACACACATACCTATATATAGATATAGATGTAGATATATGCATATTCTCCCCTCTTCCCACTTCCCTTCCACCAGCCTCTTTAAGGATGTAAATGAGAAGATGCCCAGTTCCCCAACTTCCCATCAGGTGTCTGTGCGTTCCCCTCTATGGCTCTTGGCAAACATCAGACCCCTTTTCATCTCAGGCAAGGCTGTATAGGATGTTCACCACCTAACCGTCTGTCCTCAGAGAATGTTAATGAGCCACTCTCCCACTGTGGAAGATGGCATTTTACTTAATTAAACACATGGGACTGAGAAGCTTTGCCTGTTTTAAATTGTACTTGAGGAAGAAGGAAGAAAGGAAACAAGTATTTATTAAGCACCTACTGTGTGCCAGGCTAAGCACTTTATAAATATCATCTCATTTTACAGATGAGGAAACTGAGTCAACAGACTTGCCCAGGGTCACACAGCCAGTAAGTGCTGAGGCAGGATTTGAACTCAGGTCTTCCTGACTCCAGGCCCAGGGCTCTATCCACAGTACCAATAGCTGCCTCACAAGAAAAGGCTGTTTTGCGGAGTGCGCTGGATTTGAAGACAGAAAAATCTGGGTTTGAATCTTGGCTCTGCCACTTACTGTGCGACCTTGGTCCCGTCCCTTCCCCTCTCTGGGCTCCAGCGTCTTCCTTGGCAAAATGAGAAGGCAGGATTCCTCAGCCTCCAACTCAGGCCCTGGGGCACGCTTCTTTCCCAACAGTCATTACAAGATGTTAACAAATGAAGTCAATAGAAACGCGAAAACCAGATTCTTCACAACATTCCGGACACCCCCAAGGTCCCAGAAAACCAGGTATTATCTGTCCGCTCCACCACAGGCCATCTCCACTCTCAAACACAATCTTGCCACCTCCTTCACTCCAGACACCGTCTCAACGTATTTTTATTTTCAGGAGAATAGTTTAATTCCGACTCTCAGGCGATCAGCCGGCTTAGACCCTTCTCTCTGCCCTCTTATTAGTCATGACAGCGAAGTCTTTTCAGAACGCACTAAACTTCCCAGCTCCCACGGACTCCCCGGGGAACTCTCTTCCTAAGAGTTTCTTAATAACGGAACAGTTAAATCCTTCTGACAAGGAAGAAACCTTTCCCAACCTTCTTCTGTCTGCTCCACAGATGCCTCCCCGAGACACTTAGATCATTAGAGATGGAACACAGCCTGCCTCTCCCTGACTCCACAGAGAAAAGCCCCTCAGAGCAACACCTAGCCCTCCCAGCTCTAAGCACAAGCTGCTTTTCTCAGCCCTGTGTTGGGTGCTTAATATCAAGTAACAGTAACTATGAACTCTTTGAAGGAGTGTTAGAAAGCAGACTTACGCACAGGAGAGTAATTATTTCGCAGATATACTTGGAAAATCGGATACTAATTTATTGGAGAGATTTTTTAAAAAGAATAATTATGTCACAAATGTACTAGGAAAACTGGGTACTGTTTTTTTTGAGTGGGGAAGGGAGGGCAATTGGGGTTAAGTGACCTGCCCACGGTCACACAGCTAGTAAGTGTGTCAAGTGTCTGACGCCGCATTTGAACTCAGAGCCTCCTGACTCCAGGGCCAGTGCTCTGCTCACTGTGCCACCTGCTGCCTCCAACTGGGTACTATTTTGTTGGAGAGATTTTAAAAAAGAATAATTATTTAATACATGTACTTGGAAAATTGGGTACTAATTTGTTGGGGAATGGATTCATACCCACATTTTGTACCATCTATGTCAGTAAATTCCAGCTAGAAGATAGACCCAAACATTTAAAAACAAGGTACTTAGAGCTTGAAGTGAATGGAATGATGTGCTTACATATATTGAGGAAGGAGGATAGTTTTGTTTTGTTTTTTTTTCCCTGTCATAAACTGAAGTAATTCCTGGGGATAGGAGAGCGATGCCTGACTTCATAAAAGTTACACAAAATTTCTATGCAATAAAGAATGTAAGTAAAAGAAAAATTACAGATGGAAAACAATGTAAATATAAGAATCCAGCAGGTAAAATATATTAAGATCTGTTAAAAAATAGCAAAAGTAACTGCCAGTCCTCAGTGGTAAACTGTTAGCATTTATTAAGTGCTTACTGTATGCCAGGGATTGTGCTCATTGCTGAGGTTACAAGGAAAGACAAAAAAGGCAGTCTTTGGTCCCAAGTCATTCCGAGCCTAATGGGTGAGATGCGCGAATGACTAGGTAAGATCCAGGTTAAAGGCAAGCATTAAGATTGAGGAAGCTGGGTTTTAGCCAGGGAAGCAGGGGATGGGAGGGAGAGAATTCTAGGCATGGGGGAACGACGGTGAAAACGCTTGGAATGGGGAGACGAGTCACGGGACAGACGACCGATGCGTCCTCTCTAGGAATGGTGTATTGATGTGGTGACTGTTTCTAGAGCTATCAGTGGGGAGGGGTGAGGGTGTGTGGTTCTTGCCTTCATGGGGGTGGTATGGTGGGTCTAAGAATAATTCACTCACCTCATTGGGTCCTCACAAAAAATGCTCTGAGGTAAGAGACAGTTTTTACCTCTATTGTACAAATGGAGAAACCGAGGCTGGAGACATTGAATGACCTGCCCAGGGTCTCATGGCTAGGAAACGTGCAAAGTAGAATCTGAGCTTTTGTCTGATGTCTTTTGTGTGATGGTGGTCTCAAGAGAAGGACTTTTGGAATGTCAGAGCTAGGAGGGCTCTTGGAAAAAGGAACAGAGGGTATCAGAGCTGGGAGGGGTCTAAATCCAGAAGTGAGGAAACTCAGAGAGAAGGTGACTTGGCCAAGGTCCAACAGCAATTGTGTGTGTTGGGGGGAGGGGGAGGCCTGCCAGTCTCCTTGACTTTATGTGGGGCTTTCTCCATCCATTATACTCAAGGCTTTTTACATTTCACGTTTTAGATGAATAAATCCAATAAAATGCTATTTCTGGAGCCTCGGGTTTTGGCTAAAAAGCCTGACTCACGATGATAGAAAAGGAGATTCTCAGGGTCAAAAGGAGCCCCTAGGGCCTCGACTCAGACCTGAGCAGATGAGTAAGGGGCTGGACACATTCCACCAAAAAAGATGAGACAAGTCTGGGTATTTCTGGGGATGGGAAGGGGTCTGGGCTGGTGGGGCAGGATACACACATGGCTGCCATCACACCCTCCGCTAAGTCTGCTCCTCCAAGGGTCTGCCCTCCCTGCTAGGAACACGGCTACCCTCAGGACATTCTAGCAGCCCCTGAGTGAGACCCCTCAGGCTTCTGGCTCTGGGGGTTCTGACCCGGTAAAGGGAAAGTTCCATCCCCCGGGGGGAGGGAATTCAGGGCATCTCCATAGGGTCGGTGCTTCCAAGTGGGAAGGAACCTTGGAAGGCCATCAAGCCCAACCTCTTCATTATAGAGGCACGAAAGTGACGGGACTCACCCAGGGTCACACAGCCAGCAAGTGTCCGAGGCAGGATTTTAGGGATCAGAATGGGATGAGAGAGAGCCCCCAGTTTGACTTTCTAATTTTATAGAAGAAACTGACCTCCTCCTCCACAGCGAGGATCCCACCTTAGGGCTGTCACAGAGCTCTAAAAGCACCTCAAGTGCCCACTGAGTCCTGCCCGAAAGCCCAGAGGGACCTGGAGGGCAGGAGCAGGATTCCCATTTTTCATAGGAGGAAACTGAGTCTCAGAGAAGCCAAGCAGTTGGTGGCTCAGGTAAGTTGCCTCTGAAATTCCTCCCAGTTGAAGATCAAGGAGTCTATGATAGGGGCAGGGTAGTGGGGAGTAGGGGAGAAAGAGACCTGGCCTTTGAGAGTGAGATGACCTGGATTCAAATCCTGCCTCTCCTCCTTCCACAAGCAGCTAGGTGGCCCAGTGGATAGGGCTTGGAGTCAGGAAGACCTGAGTTCAAATCTGCCTTCAGATATTTATCATCTGTGTGACCCTAGGCAAGTCATTTCTATCTCTGTGCCTAAGTTCCCACATCCGCAAAATGGGAATAATAGAGCATTTGCCTCTCACGGTTGTAGGATCAAACGAGGTAATATGTGCCTGCCACACAGTGGTGCTTAATAAATGCTCATTCTCCTTCCTTTCTGTGTGACCTTCTGTGATGATCAATCAACAAACATTTATGAAATCCCACCTTAGGTCAGCACCTAAGTTACCTTCCAGGGTTGCTCATTTTCCTCATTTGTACAAAGTGAAGGGGTTGGACTCGATCACCTGGTGGGGGGGGGTGCATCCCAGCTCCTCATCTACAATCAGAGCAATGTGGCTCGCTCTGAACAATTTGGCTCCTTGGTCAGGTGACGATAGGCTTAGTCACCATCTTTTGGAACCGGTTCTGTAAGAATAACCAGCCTTGTAGCTGCATGCCCAGTTGTGGGGGTTCCTGGGGTCCAAACAAAGAGTCAGAGATGTCTATGAGGGAATGTGACTGGCAGAAGGCTGAGGGGCCCCAGGGCATGTGACATGTGGGCAGACCTGAGCCAGCTGATGGCCATGCCTGGGATGTCCAAGATCACCACCTGGAATGTACCTCCCCTGTTCAGTCCTGGAAGGATGTACCCTCCCCTCTACCCATTCAGTCCCCTTCCCCCCATTCAGACCTAGAAGACTGCACCTGGAAAGGACATTACACTTGGAATGTCAGGGTTGGGAGGGGTCATAGAACAGAGGGACTTTAGGATGGCAGAACCAGACTGGACCTTAGGGCAGAGATTCTTCACCTTCCTTGTGTTCTGGACTCCTTCATTAGGCTGGTGATGCCTATGGAGCCCTTTTCAGAAGAACGTTTTTAAATACCTAAGGTAAAACACACAGGACTAGAAAGAAAACCAAAAGATAGTTAAAAAAAATGAAATCTGTCTATGAATCCCTCGGGGTTAAGAGCTCCTGACTTACAAGGATGAGGAAAATGACAAATGCTGGAGGGGCTGTGGGAAACCAGGCACATTGCTGGTGGAGCTGTGGAGTGATCCAGACATTCTGGAAAATGTTATGCCCAAAATGTCACGATCTGGTGCATGACCTTTGACCCAGTGATACCACCCCACCCAAGGGGGTCAAGGACAGAGAAAAAGGATTGCTATGTACAAACATAACCACAGCAGCTCTATTTGTGATGGGAAAGAGCTGGGAACTAACAAGGGATCCCGCTATGGTGGTTGCTCGGCTGAAGTCTACGAAGAGCGTGGAATTCTGAGCCGTATGAAACAACGCCATTGGGAAGATGGAGAATCAATGAGCAGATGCAAAGTGAGAAAAACCAGGACGACTCACACAATGAGAGACAAAATTATAAAGTAAAAACCACAGATCTCTGCCACAAACAACCATGAGGACCGAAGATGAAGGCTGCTCCCTGACTCCTTCCAGGGACCCAGAATGAGACATACACAACATAGGAATCTCCTTTGATTGCACATATTTGTTACGACTTTCATTTTTTCTTTTAAAAATCAGACAGTGGAAGAAATAGGAATGAAAGAAAATAAATATTAACTGGGGAAAAAAGAGGAGAGTAAAATATATATAAATAAAATGCATAGGAAAAATGGAAGGAAGCACATATAAGTAGAACAGTTTTGAAAGTAACATGTAGAATTTATTACATACTTTTAAGGAATTGTCTCTGTCTTAGAACATGGATCAGAGAATGTCAGAGGTAGAAAGGACCTTGGAACATGAAACATAGGCTGATACCACTGGGAGGGGACTCAGAGCTAAGGCAGACCAATCCCTCTGCTTTCCATGGATTCCATGTTTAAGTCATTCTTGGGAGTGCTTTGGTTCTGGTGATTAATTTGTATAGCATGAGCCAGAGCTCCATGGGAAATGATTCAGTAGCGGTTGAAGTGGTTTGGCTTCAATTGTCCTGGAAAGCTGAGGTGCGGTCCTTTGGGAAAGGTACCCCACCTTTTTTCCCAGAAGGGCTGCAGGGATAGCAACTCTAGGCTGGGGTGAAGCACAGGTTACCCTAGTTCATTCTAACTGGGTAGAAAGTGATAGTTGGCATTATCCAGGCAGGACCAGGTTGAGAGGGAGCCCCGGAGCAGGGCTTCATCACCAAGAAGATGCACCACACACACGGAGGCTGGAGGATTGAGGTAGTTTAGTGGCTAATAATAATAGCCCACATTTCTACAACACTTATGTGACGGGTATTGGACTAAGACTTCACAATTGTGATGTCAGGGTGAGGGCGACATCAGAGTAGAGAAGGGGGTGTATGTGAGAGACATCACACAAGAGAGAACTGATGGGAATTGGCCACTGCTTATTGGACAGAGGGGGCAAGGGAGAGGAGGCAGTATAGGATGACACATCGGTTTCAAGCCTGGGTAACTGGGAGGATGCTGGTGTCTTCAACAGGAATAATCAAGTTCCGGAAGGACGAACATTGTTGGGGGAAAGATCATGATGAGTCCTGTTTTGGACGTAGCGAGTTTAAGACGTCTAGTGGACATCCAGTTTGAGATATCCAATGAGCAGCCGGAGATTAGGAGACCAGTTAGGGCTGGACAAGCCAAGCTCAGAATTGTATGTAGAGAGATGACAGTGGAATCCATGGGACTTGATGAGATGCTCAAGTACAACAGTATGTGTACATACATGTGTGTATGTATACACATATGTATGTACACATATGTATGTATGTGTACAATATATAACATATCCCCAAGTATAACAGTACATATAGTGTATACATGTATGTGTACATATGTGTGTATGTGTGTGTGCCTATAGATACACACACACACATATAATAGTATAGAAGGAGAAGAGGTCCCATGGCACAGCCCTGAAGGGACAACTGCTTTAGTGGTCATGCCCGTGATGGAGACTCAGCAAAGGAGACTGAGCAGGGGCATTAGGACAGGTAGGAGGGGAGCCAGGAGAGAGGGTATCACAGAACCCTAAGAGCCTTCTCTTCTGTCAAGGAGAATAGAGTGACCAACAGTGTGAGAGACTGCAGAGAGGTCAAGAAGGAAGATGATGGAGAAAAGGCCATTCAGCGATCATTGGTCACTTCAGAGAGAGTAGTTCTGGTGGGATGATGAGGTTGGAAGCTGGACTGCTGAGAGCTAAAAAATGGTGCAAGAAGAATGGAAGGGAAAGCCCCCAGTGTAGATGGCTTTCTCTAGGAGGTCAGCCACAAAAGGGAAGAAAGATATGGGATGACACCTGGTGCAGACAGATGGATTGAATAAGGATCTTCTGAGGATGGGGATACATGGGCATATTTGCAGGCAGCAGGGGAGCAGCCAGTGCAGAGGCAGGCTGAGGATGATAATGGAGGCGATCATATCTACAGAGAAGACGGGATGGAATGGGATGACCTGAGCCTGGAGAGGGGCTGGCCTTGGCAGGAGGGTCTCTCCAAGTCCTGAGATCCTGAGCCTAGGGATCCAAGCCTTGGCTCTGTCCCTTTTCCAGCTTCCCTTTCATGGTGTCACTTGGAATCTAGCCTGAGATCTAGTCTCCAAGGGAAGAAACAGGTTTAGAGAGAATCCCAGATCCTGCAAGCAGTGGGAAGCTTGGCTGGGGTCACTCTGTGCCATAACAGAGTCACAGATATAGAGCCAGGAGGGACCTCAGAGGTCACCTTATCCAATACCCCCTCCACCTGCATTTTACAGGTGTATAAACTGAATTTTAAAAAAAAAAAGGATGTAGCCAAAATCACAGAATTGGAAAGTCCAACCACAAAGGAAAGGAATTCACACTCGGACCCAGCTGGTGCTAGAGGACCTCCAGGAAGGGGGAGCCCACAACCTCCCAAAGCAACCCGTCACACTTCTGGAGAGCCGTTTGGAAGATTTTCTGAGAGCGAGCCTACACATACCTCTTTGCATCATCCCCCACTGCCAACATCCTTGGATCACAAAATGGTGTTATTTCTGACCTCCTGTCAAGCTGTCATCCTTGGGGTGGAAGCTCCTTGTGAGTACGGATGATCTAGGCCTTTGGTCTTAGATTCCCAGCACCTCACACAGTAGGTGCCTAATAAATGCTTGTTGGTTGATTGACTGATTGTGTGTGTGTGTGTGTGTGTGTGTACTTGCGAGGGCTGTCCCAGGGCTTTTACACCTGGCATCCCAGACTATTCATCCCAAGGCTTCCATGACAATCCCCCAGGCCATCCTTCTTGGGCAGAGGCTCCACCCTGCATCTCGCTCAGAGCGCATGGTCAGGTTTCTGTTGCCGTCATCCTCTCCTTCCCCTCACTGCCTAGACGAGAGGAGCTGGCATCTCTACATACCCTCTTCCCATAACATCTGGGGGAGGTGTGACCAAGAATTTTTTATGGAGGAGACAGAGAAGGGTGAATGAAAACACGAAGATAGAAGGGTCCCATACACGTCAAGGCACTCACCGCAGCAGCGTTTACATGGCCAAACAAAGTGGATGCCCATTGAGCGGCTAAACCAGCTGTGGCCCATGGACCTGATAGGAATGTGAGACCCAAAGAGAAGCATAGGAAGATTTCTATGGACTGATGCGAAGTGAAGGTAGCGGAGCCAAGGAAACGACCACCACCACTAACATTTACATAGGCCTCCTCTGTGCCAGGCCCTGTGCAAAACATTTTACAGCTATTACCTCATTTGAGACAGCCTACTACCAACCAGGGTGGCATGGGCCACTATCATTATCATCCCCATCTTACAGATGAGGAAACTGAGGCAGTCAGAAATTAACAGACTTGCCCAGGGTCGCGCAGCTAGTAGATGTCTGCCATTGGAATTGAATTCATATCTTCCTGACTCTAGACCTGGAGCTCTGTCCAGCGTCACCTAGCTGCCTTGGTTATTATTAATATTAATACTAATATTATTAATAAGAGGGATAGTTCTCTGGATAGGGGTGGGACAGGAATCTACTGGGAAATGAAGATAACCTGAAGCAGAGGAGATAAATAAAATTTATTATAAAAAAATGACCAAAATAAACTAAGAGCTGAAACTGCTATTTTTAAGGTCGTCCAGGATGTGCTCATCACGGCATCCACCATCTTTATTCAGCCGTTTCCCCTTGACCTCCCTGCTCACCAGAGCTTCACGGACCTCACAGGTCCCCTCTCCTTTGTGTCACTGGCTGCCCTCCTACTCTACCCAATGGCTCTCTCTCTCTCTCTCTCTCTCTCTCTCTCTCTCTCTCTCTCTCTCTCTCTCTCTCTCTCTCTCTCTGTCTCTCTCTGTCTCTCTCACTCTCTCTCTCCTCTCTCAGTCTCCCTCTGTCTCTGTCTCTCTCCTCCCTGTCTCTGTCTCTCTCCCTTCTCTCTCTGTTTGTCTACCTCTCTCTCTATCTCTGTCTCTCCTCATTTACTCCAATGGTTCCAACTATCACCTTTATGCAATGATTCCCAAATATATCTCACTTCTTACCTTTCTCTTAAGCTCCAGATCCGTACCTCCCAACAATAACTAGATGACTAAGGTCTTGGCCCAGGGCACGAAACTTGAGAGGGTTATCATAGCACTTTTAATCTTCTAGCAAAAAGAAACACCTGAGTTTCCCACCTAACTGCTGGGCCCTACTCTCTCCTCTGGGGATGGCCTCCTGCTTCTCCAGGGTCTCTGTCTCTCGGCCTAGAAGGGTGTCCCCATTGCTTCTGTCTTGAGGATGGAGGTCTCTTCTGGGCCCTGTCACCCCGGATGATTCCATCATTGCCTCCCAGGGAGCTCGGGTCATTTTGTTGTACTTATCCCAAGGGAGAGAACAGAGAATTCTGCCTTCAATGCAGCTGCCTTCTCTGTCTGGACCATAGGGTCATAGATTCAGTTTTGGAAGCCAGTAATGCTATCCCCCCATTTTTCAGATGGGGAAATTGAACTCCACAAAGGTTAAGTGACTTTTAGTCACACACCTAGTACATGCCTGAGGAGGGATTCAAACCCAAACCAGTGGCAGTGACCATGCTGCCTCTGAATGAAGAAGCTTTTTCTTTCTTTTTTTTAAAATTTTTTTTCTAAATTTTTGGTGGGGGGAGATGAGGCAACTGGGGTAAGTGTCAAGTGCCAGAGCTGGGATTTGAACTCAGCTCCTCCTGACTCCAGGGCTGGTACTCTATTCACTGTGCCACCTAGCTTCCCCAAGAAGCTTTTTCTTAAGCAAGCACTTTGTGCCAGGCACGGAGCTGTCTCACTAGAACTCTTTCTCTTCCTTGTTAAACAAGCCTGTCCTGACCTCCTGATTTCCATGTGTGGCACCAGCATGGCCCGGCATCTCACATTCAAATCCTGTGGCTCTTCCCTCTCCCTCCCCTTGGGACATAGTCCTGGCACAGGGAGAATCTCTCCCACCTGCCCTGCCCTCTCTGTTCCTACGTCCACCCCCAGGATGGTCCAACGATGCCACCTATTCCTCCGGGAATCCTCCTTTCCCGCACCTGCTCTGCCACCTCCATCTTTTAGATACTTCCAGGATATTTTTTCTGAAGCATAGATCTGGTCAAGTCACTCCCCTATACAAAATCTTCTATGCCTCCCTATGACCTGTCAAATAAAGGACCCTCTTCTCTGCCTGACGTTCAAAATCCCCTACAGTCTAATACACCCCCCTCCCTCCAGCCACACACACACATACACACACACACACCCCAAACATGTCCTGATTCTGTGCCTTTGGTCAATCAGTCATCCCTACTTCCCTTACTTAATGCCCGTGTGACCCTGGACAAGTCAGTCATCCACCCTGGGCCTGTTTCCTTCTCTGTAAAATTAGGGGATGGATTAGACGGTTCTGACTCATGACCCTCTGAGACAGCGCCTGCTCCTGAAGTGAAGACGGGAAGGATTTCCTCTCTAAGTTTTCCTGTATCTACCCAAGAGTATTTGTCAGTGCCCTGAACAAGCCTTTACTGGCCTAGGAAGACCTGCCTCCTCTCTGCCCTACCCACTCACAAATGAAGCCTCTGAGTCAGAATAAGGGGCCCTGAGGATCAGAGAGGACCAGGATAGCCCCATGTCACAGGAGGATGAATCTGGAGCTGAAAGAGGCTGCAGACACCAACCCCCTCGTTTTACAGATGAGGAAACCAAGGCCCAGAGAGGGTATGAAACTGGCCAGGGTCACACAGCAAGATACTGGCAGAAGGGTTGCTGAACTCCAACCTGCAGGGTCCCAGCCCAGCGCTTCTGCCTCTGTGCCATGGGATCTGAATTTTGTTGGTATCTTGGACCCCTGCGGCAGCCTGCTGAATCCCAGGAACCTCTTTTCAGCTCCCATGTCCCAGGGTTGGTGTTAGTGTAAAGCGTTTAGTCTAGGGTCTGGCATACAGTAAGTGCCATATATGGATACAAAGAAAGGCAAAAGATGGGCCCTACCCTCAGGGAGCTTCCACTCTAATGAGGGAAACAGCCTACAACTATATACATATGAAATATGCAGTGTAAATGGGAGAGGCAATGAGCCCTCAGAGCTTAGAAACTAAGAGGGGAGCCCTTCCCCCATCCACAGGGAGCTGGACAAGGAGCTTTGTCACAGGCCAAAACACGGTGCCAGAGCAAGCGGCTCTACTGTGGACAAATGTGCTCACGGAGAGCTGAGAGCCCTCTGATGCCAATGGCATGACCCAGAGCTAGATTCTCCCAAGATCCTCTCTGGCTTCCTATGCAAATAAGCCTGAGCTCTGGCAAAAGGAGGACTGAAGAGGTGGCTCACAGATCCTGCCTTTACTATGCCCATGGGAAGCATCAGTGCTTTGTGTCTGCCACACTGTCCTCTGGCCACTGGAAAGGCCTGCCTGGCGCCGTACGTGCCAAAGAGGGACGTGGTGGTGGTTTGTCAGGCAAAGGCCAACTTTCCGTGACCCCTTTTGGGGTTTTCTTGGCAGAGATACTGGAGTGGCTTATCCTCTCCTTCTCCAGCTCATTTTGCAGATGAGGAAACTGAGGCAAACCAGGAAAAGTGACTTGACCAAGGTCACACAGCTAGTATCTGAAGCCTGGTTTGAACTCGTCTGCCTGTCTGTCTGTGTCTGTCACTGTTTCCATCTGTCTGTCTCTGTCTCCATCTATCTGTCTCTCTGTCTCCACCTGTTTCTGTTTCCATCTATCTCTCTGTCTCTGTGTCTCCATCTGTCTCTTTGTCTCTGTATGTCTGCTTCTCTGTCTCTATCTATTTCTGTCTGTCTGTCTCTGTCTCCATCTGTCTCTGTCTGTCTCTGTGTCTCCACCTGTCTGTCTCTGTCTCTATCTCTATCTGTCTCTATCTCTCTGTTTTCATCTGTCTCTCTATCTCCATCTCCATCTGTCTCCCTATCTCTGTCTCTCTTGGTGATTTCGTCCCATGGCTTCCGCTGTTCTCTCTTGCCCAGATGAGCCACAGTCACGCCTCAGCCTCCCTCCTGAGCCCCTGTCAAACCTCTCAAACCACTTGCTGAGACTTGAAAAGCCTATTCCAGGTGTCACTGCCTGTTCTGGCTTCCCATAGAGTGGAGGTGGGGGTGGGAGGGAGCAGGCCAAAGTGCATAAGATAAATGAATGAATGAATTCATCTACAACACAAACTCAATGTTTGTTGAAATGAATCATACAATTTTAATTTGTTTCAATCAAAATAACAAGGATAAAGTCCCTCACTCGCATGGCACTTTAATCGGCCATCATGGCCCGAATCTCTGGGCCACTCGAGGGTCTACACAGTCCTTTTCTCACCATATCGCCGCTGAGAGGTTGGCATGAGGAAGCTAAGGCTGGGAGAAAGGTGGTCACTTCCCCAAGGTCACACAGCTAGCTAGCAGAGGAATGACTCCCTCGCGTTTATGGAGCTCCTCACAGTTACAAAGGGACCCTTGGATTTTGCATCGAGAACCGGAAAGTGTCTCAAAGGCCATCGGGTCCAAACATCGCATTTGACAGATGAGGAAGCTGAGTTCTGAGGAGGAAGAAGCTGCTTCTGAGGCAGGAGGAGTCAGAGGCGGGGGTGGGCCAGGTCCTGACCCCAGGACTCAGACATCTGTCCACTGGAGCCCACTGCCTCCCACTCACACCCACCATTATCTCATTTCTTTTTTGCCAAGAGCCCGCAGGCTTCCCACGCCCATGACTCAGACATCAGCCCTTTTTCACTGGGATGTTTCAGCATCTCCAGGGCCCTGGTGGCATGGGGGCACCCTTCAACAGGCAGCAGCTTCCCCCCCAACCTCTTCCCCCAGAATCACTCTGGTCCACTCCATTTTTCTAAGAGGACCCACACGATACCTTCTTGTGGCTCCTTTAATTTGACATATGGCACCCCTGATGACCATGGAAGGGGAATGACTGGCCCAGGGTCACAAAGCTAAAGGCTTGGAGCTAGGACTTGGACCAAATGGACAGCACTTGTAACTAGGCTTGGCAAACCTTAAAACGCTGTACAGACGCTAATTACATTATAATTGTTACTACTGTGTCCATCTCAGCGTGTAAATGATATCAGGCCACTAGACCCAGATGGCTATGGAGGAGAAAGGGAGGCTGGGCCTTGCACAGCCCTGCCTCATTCAGAAGTCCTTCAGGGCAGGAACTATTTTTTTTCTGTCTTTGTACCAGCTCCTAGCAAGATGGCCAGGGACTTTGTGCTTTTGGGATGAATTGGCCATTTCTCAGGGATTCTTGGTCAGGGAGAAGTTGGGCTGCACAGGGGGGAGGTCCCCTCTGCTCTGGGATTCTGGGATTTGTGGGAATAAAGACAAAGACTGATCAGTCTCTGGGGCTGGTATAGTTCCTGAAGCGGGGAAGAAGTAGGCCTTCCCTGGGGGCCTCCTGCCATCCCTTCTCGAGCCCCACCAAAGAAGGGGCTGGCCCCTGGGGCTTCAGTACCAGCCTGGCCAGCTTGATGACCTCGGGGAGGGCTGTGCTTGTGGAGTGGAGGGGAGGGGGGGCTGTGTTTCCCAAGACTGTTACCTTATCACCTATTGTTGGGGATTTCAGGCCCCAGCTCTTTGCCTCCCATTAACTCAAGTGGAATCCCTGCCTTGAGCCTGTCAAAACACCTGATATCCAGCCGCATTCCCAGGCTCTCACTAAAGCTAGGAACGGCCTTTCGGCTGATGCAGAACTGCACAGCATCCCTGATAAGCAATCCTTCAGTCCACACTTTCAAAGACAGAAAACTCACCACCTCTCCAGACAGTGGGGACAGCCTATACAAAGTCATGGAAGTGGGAAGTGGGGAGTCACGTGTATGTGTGTGCAGAGCACATAGAAATCCCTTTCCTTTTTGGACATCTTTAGCTACAGCATCAGAGAATTTCAGTTGGAAGGAACCTTAGTAGCAATCTAGTCCTATTCATGCCCTGAAAGAGAGCCTGCTATTTATAACACAAGACGGGGGGAGGGGGGGGTCATCTGAGTTCTGCTGGACGCCCTCGAGCAAGACAGAAGCCCCAAGCTCTCATATCTGGATCGCTCTCATTGGCAGGAAATTCTTACTTAGAACAAACCTAACCTTAGCTCTTAGTAACTCTACCCACCAGCCACTGGGGCCAATCCCACCTACCCCCAGGGCTGACTCCACTTGTGCCTGGGTCTGACCCACCAGCACCAGGTCTGACCTCCCTGTGCTTGGGGCTGACCCCCCCTGCACCAGGGCTGCCCACACTGGTGCCTGGGTCTGACCCCACCTGCACCAGGGCTGCCCACACTGGTGCCTGCGTCTGACCCACCAGCACCAGGGCTGCCCATACCTGCACCCAGGTCTGACCGCCCTGTGCTTGGGGCTGACCCCACCTGCACCAGGGCTGCCCATACCTACCCCCAGGGCTGACTCCACCTGTGCCTGGGTCTGACCCACCTGTGCCTGGGTCTGACCCATCTGTGCCTGGGGCTGCCCACAGGGGTCACACAGAGCAAGTCAAATCCCTCTGACGGGTGACAGCTAGCACATCCAGGTTAACATCTCCAGTTTCTCCAATTGATCCTTCTGGCCCTTCCCATCCTGTATGCTCTTATCTGCCCAGAGCTGTGCATAATAGCGCAGATATGGCCTGATCTGGACAAAACCCAGCAGGGCTCTCCCCTCCTTAAGGATTCCCACCTTGCACACAGTAAGAGCTTCATAAATGCTCATCGGCTGTTCAGGTATGCAGCCCAAGATGGCGCCAGCTTTCTTGGCAGCCATGCCCCCCAGTGCTGACTCACACAGAGCTTCTAGATACACCCTAGTTGTGCTTCTAGCTACTCTCTAGCTATGCTTCTGCACCCTCAGAGTCCCCCACAGCCAAGCAGGTGACAAAGGCTGTGGATTCTAGCTCCGCCACCACCCTCTCGTCTGTCCCCTGGCTTCCCCAGGCAGGCCCTCATCACCTCTGGGCTACTGCAGCAATGTTTCCCTGGCCTTCCTGAGTCCAGCTTCACTTGCCTCCAACCCACTGGCAACACAGCTGGCAGATTGACCGTCCTGAGGGGTGAGACCGACCCTGTTAGCCAGCCTCCCTTCCCCCACCCCGACTCAAGACTTTCCAGTGGGTCCCTGTTGCTTCTAAAACAAGACTATTTGGCTTTTAAAGTCCTTCACAATCTGTCTCCAGATTTCCTTTCCTATCATAGCCCTTTGCACACTCAGTGTTCCTGTTCCCCTACGTGATTCGGAATCTCCCCCTCCATGCTTTTGCATAGGCTGTGCCCTGCACCTGGAATGCTCTCCCTCCTCTTCTCTGCACTTGGGCACCCCCAGCTTCACTGGTTTCTGCGAGCTTTTCTAGCTATATGGCACATACCCCAACAGCGTGTGCTTGCAGATCCTGAGAGCCCCTCCATCTTATTCACACGACGTCCTGCCCGGTACCCATTTTTCTTCCATCTTGCCTTCCTGCAGCTGATTGTTTTAACCCAAATCCAAGGCTTTACATTTATCTTTATTAAACACCATCTTTGTACACCCTCAATACCTGGCCATCCCTTGGATGGCTATTTTCAGACACGGGTCAGACTCTTCAGAATGCCTAACACTTTCCTCCCTCGGTGATGGCTAAGAAAAGAACTCGGCTATCACCTCCTGTGGGGAAAGCCCAGCCAGGAGAGGGACCGTGTGCTGTGGGCCTGGTACATAATATCTGGGCTTACAGTGAGGCCGAGGCTCCCCTAGCCTTGGGTTCGCTATTTTTAGTCCCCAGGCAAGATAAGTAGCCCTCGCATCCCTACATTATCATTGGCTGGCAGGAACGGAGACTGGGGGGCCAAGGATGGCCTTGTTAGCTTCAAAGTTCCAGCAGGGACGAGAGATAATGAGTGCAGTCTCCTCTGTCCCTGTCTCAGCCAAGGCTTTCCCGCAAGGCTTTTTGGGGTGATGGCTTTTGGGTGAAATGAGCTTCCAAAGCCGTTAGCAGTTTATAGAGAAATTAGCAGTTACAAAGTGATGTCAAAAGCCCTGTCTTATTTTATAACCAAAACAGAAGGAGACAGGGTAAGGTTTATTATCCCCATTTTACAGAACTGGACTCAGGCCTCAAGGGGGAACCAGGCTTGCCCATGGGCGCATAGCCGGCCACTGACATTTTCTGATTTGATTCAATCCCCTAACCATTTATTCAATGCAGCCTCATCAGGAGATTCAGCATGGGGATTTTCTGTTTTTGATCTCAAGATTTCTGAGTCAGACAAAAGTGATTTCAGGAGAAGGGGCTTGGCCAACACCTCCCAGCAAGAGTGGAAGGGCTGAGCCAAGAGCCTTCATGTGACAAGTATGGCAGGCCTGGTGGAGGGAGGGATCTTGGCTTTTTTTTTTTTTACTAGGCCTCGGCCAATGCTTGCTGATTGATCAGTATGTGGGCATGACAACCTTTCACTAACTACCCTCCAAGGCCGCTGGAAGAAAGTCCCAGGTGAAAAGGCTGTGGCATAGGCAAGAATATCCCATTGGCAATAGCCCAGGTGAGGAGAGGGCCCTCCTGCTCCCTCCTCCATGCCTTCCTGCACTCACTCAACAAACACTGACTCAGCGCTGGCCATCAGCTTCGAGCCCTCAGTCTTGATCCTGGCCTTAGAGAAGCCCAGCTTCCCCCCTAAGCCCTTGGAGGCCGGGGAAGGCCTGGGGATTTCGGTCCATTTGAGGGGTGGGGCATTTCCTCCCTAATTCAATTACCCTGCCGTGGCCAGGCCCCCTCCCAGTATGAGGATCAGCTTAATGCTGGTTTTGTCCCCCTGAATCAGCAATCAGACGAACTCCCCAGATTCATTTATCTCAACACAGCAATCAATAGGATTGTTGAAAACAGACAATTTGCAAGAGATTTAATTACACCATTGTGGGGATAGGGAAGAGAGTGAAAAAGGCAGGGATGACTGAGTTGGAGCCTGCAGGAGTCCACCCCTCTCATTTTACAGCTAAGGAAACTGAGGCAGGCAGGTCAGTCCTTGACTCAGCCAGGCTCTGGCTGTCACTTATGGGAAGATGACATGGGGCAGTGTCAGGAAACAAGGTGACCTGGCTCCCAGTCCTTCCTCTGACGTTCTACCAGCACAGCCTTGACTCTGGATGACGCTAAAGGCCTGAGGTCCCCAATCCAAGCCTCTTGATGGCTCCTTCTTCTGTCTCTCTGCTTTGTCCCTGAGAGCCTTCACTACCTAGCTCCATCTCTGCTTTTTTTCTGCTCACCTCCACTTCCTGAAACCCTTCAAGCTTCCTTCAGGCTCCTGCAGCTAAGAGAGGCCTTTCTGTTAATGCCCCTCTCCAAAATGACTTTGGATTTGTTTTTTATACATCTTTAATTTACTTCTCTGTGCCTGGGCTTCCTCCCAGTGGAATGTAATTTCCTAGAAGGAGGGGGAGAAGGGAAGAAGCATTTATTAAGACCTACTGTGTGCCAGGTGCTTCACAAATATTAGCGCATTTGAAGGTAGGTAATGTTTCGGGTTTGGCCCTTATGTCTCCAACTAGTGTCTGGCACAGGGTCCAGAACATAATAATAGTTTGTTGACTGATTGGTGTCCATCATGATTTAGGATTTAGATTAAATGCAAACCTCATGGTGCCTTGTGACTGAGGTAGCCCCTTCCTCATTTGAGAGGAAACAGACTGCAAGCCCCTAAGTAATTGGCCCTGAGTTCCACGCCTTCAGCAGGTGAGAGGGCCAGACTGGACATTCTCTCAGGTTCGGCTCCAGGTCCTGGATGGGCTGCACTGTGCAGAGGCGGGGATTCCAGCAGCCGGGAGCTGGGGGGACCCCCAAGGGAGTGGCCCAGGGCCAGATCAAACCGCTGTGCTTAGCTCCTCCCAGAGGCCCACAGGGAGCTGTTGGGGGAACCTGGGAGGAGCCTTAGCTGGTAGAAGTGCTGGCATCTTCCCAGCACACTAATGGAAGTTTCTATAAACATTCCATTCCTCCTCTCTTGTCTAGTTCCGAGTCCTCTCAGGTCCTGTTACATAATCCCTCCCTCGCCTCTCTGCAGTCAGCTAACGTCCTTTCCGCCTGCTCAACCTTTCCTCTGTGATGCTCGGTGCCTCCCTTGACCCCTCTTGCTATATCTGGAGGTCCTGGCTCTACCCTGGGATGGCTCTTCAGAGGGGACGCCACAGGCCACGGACGTACAAGATCTGAATGGGCCAGCTGGAGGCCGACGGGAGGGGAGCAAACGGCCAGCCAGTCTGGATACCCTCTCCTGCTGGCTTTCTTTGCCACAAAGGCTGTTCCTCCCACGTAGCTTGGATGTCTATGATAGAGACAAAGCAGAACTCAGGAGATTGGGGGTGCCCTGGAGAGAGAGGACCAGGGAGGAATCTACCTCTGACACTTACGGACCAGGAGCACGGGGCAGAGGGGTGACTTCTCCTAGACAGATAACATTGACTTAGGAACCTGACCATCACCCGTGGGGGAGGGGCCAGATTCTCAGCAAGGCCCTTAAGGCAAAGGTTCTAGGCATGTGATAGGTGATCCAGATCTGGAAGCAGCTCAGAATTCAGACTGGTGAGCAAGTAGGGGAGAGAGTGAAGGGGCAGAGGCAACCTGGAAAGCCCCGATGCCCCCTGAAAGGAGAAGGGAGCAGACACCACAATCAGGTCCCAGAAGGGAATGAGAATGAAGGAAATTGGGGAGGAGGGAGTAGAGAGAGAACCCCAAAGGGCTCAGGTGCACCCTGAAACAGACACAACTGAGGGGGACTGAACCCATCGGTCGCTCTGTACTGAGGCTAATCGCTAAGGTTCGAAACGGTTTTTCATGGACAGTGAGGTGAGCCAGCTTGTGGCAGGCAGTAAAGGGAGGGTACTGTGGTATAGCGGAGAGTACTGGGTTTGAATCCTGCCTCAGCCTCTGCCTGGCCATGTGACACTGGCCAAGTCACTTCAACTTGGCCTGTTTCATCTATTGTAAAATGAGGGGTTTAGTCTTGAAGATGTAAGTCAGCCCTCAGGGAGCTGCTTTCTTTTTGTATTTAGACTCTGAGTACCCAGCCTAAGGCCTTGCACCGAGGAGCCCCTCAATAATTCCTGATGAATTATTCGATGCTTCTTATGGGCCCTGGGGAGCCACAAGGCAGTTTGGAAGCAGGGGAGAGCCCGCCTCCTCTGCCTTTGGGAGATCGTTTGACAAATGTGTGCGGGACATTTCTCTAGAGGGTGAATCCGCACCCGCGCATGGCCCTCCGACAGATGCTAGCTGCACACCCCCCCCCCCACATCGGTAGGCCCCCTCCTCAGATGCCGCCCCCCCCACGTCGGCTCCCTCCCATGCCGGACGCCCTCCGCCGTCCCCCTGCCTCCTCCCTCCCCAGACCCCGGCCCTCCCAGCCCCACCTTCACGTAGAGCTGCTGGAACTCCTCGAGGTTGAGGCGGCCGCTGGGACAGTCCTTGAGGAAGCCCTTGTACCACTGTTTGAGCTCGTGCTCGTTGAACTCGGTGCTTTTGACCAGGTCCTCCATCACCTCCGGGGCCAGCTTGCTGTTCTGCTTCCCCATGGTGCCTGAAGAGAAGGACCGGACAGTAAGCGGTGGGCAGGACGGGACAGCGCCGGGATGGGACTGGATTAGGGAGGGACCATTGGGCCAACACTCCGAGCTGGGGGGGGGCGGGGCGGGGAGGAAGGATGCGCCCGAGGCTCCCTGGCAATCAAGGTCAAAGCTGACCTTCGAACCCAGGGCCTCAAAGGCCAAACCTGGCGTTCTTTCCATTCTCAGCCTCAGTTTCCTCTGGAAAATAAAAGGATGGGACTAAACAGGAACCGAACTGTAACAAATGGTGAGGTGGGGAGCCAGGGGTCCTGAACGATGCATACCCTTTGCCTTCCACCAGACAGCAAACACACATTCCACCCTTGGTCCTCCAATGGTATCTGTCCTCTTTCCACGGGAGGACTCAGTGGCAGCGGGATGAGTGAGTCAGACCCTCAAATGACTGCGACCCAAACAAAGGCACGTTTTACAATCGAGGGCATCTCTGAGAGCCCCTCCAGCATATGAGGGCCCTGGGGATGCCTCCCTTCACGGTCTCGGCAGGGAACTGCCCTCCCATGCCCCTCCCAATTGTGGCTCCACCAAATGCCCACCCACGGTACCAGGCACAGTGAGAAAGTGAATCAGTCTGCCGTCTAGTGGGTCTGGAGTAGGAGAGCCCCTGGCATTAGCCCTGGTACTCTGAGGCTTCCTTGTCTCTGTTGGGAAGACAGCTTAGCTTGGCTTCATCTCTGGCCCAGGGATCGGTCAGTGAGGGCCTGGCTATCAAAGAGGATGCTATCAGACTCAGAGAAGGGTCGAACATGAAGGGGTCTGAATGCCAGAGCAGCCAGTCTGATCTCCTCACTGGCCAGATGAAGCAGCAGATGGACACCCCAGAGGTTACAAATGATTCTGACACGAGGGCCATTTCTCTGGCATGTTAAGATGCACAAAACACTTTACAAACATTATTTGATCCTCACAAAACCCTCAGAGGTAGGTTCTATCATTATTCCCATTTTATTAGATGAGCAAACCGAGGTGGATGAAGGTTAAATGACTTGACCAGGGTCATGCAGCTAGGAAGTCACTGAGGCTGGATTTGAATTCATGTCTTCCTGATTCCAGACTCACTGCTCCATGATCCACCTCCCTGCCTCCTCATGCTTCCCAAGAAGACCAGTTTCTCATTAGCCTCTGAGCTGCCAGGACCTCAGTGGCCACTGGTCCAACCCATTCCCAAGCCCGATTCTCCTCTACTACATCCCTGGCGAGAGTCTGGGCAGCCTCAGAATCAGGTCTCCAACGAATCCGATGGACAGCTCTACTGAGCGAAGACAATTTTGCCTTTTGCTTCTGGTTCCACCCTCTGGGGCCAAGCAGAACAAAGCTAATCCCCCTTCCATATGACAGCCCTCAGAATACTGGAAGACACCTACCCAGGATGAACAGGCCCGGCCTCGGAATTCAGTCCATCTGTCCGTCTGTCTGTCCATCTGTCTTTTACGCTCTGCCTCTCTCAGCAAAGGTCTCTTTACAGAACCCACTGATCAGTCAAAACCAGGGAGTCCCCCCAATTCTTCATGCAGTTTTAAGCCCACCCTATAGTTTAATTTGAATTCTCAGACTAGATGCTGCCAATTCACTCAATCCTAGGCACCGTCCTTCTCTGATGAGGCAGCTGGCATTCTGCTCAGTTTTTCTGAATGGACAAAGAAGTCTCGACTTGCCCAAATGGCCCATCAGTGGCATCTATGATTGCAATTTTCTCCACCTATTCTCTCCCCAACACCCTTGCTCTCCCCTGTCCTCATCTCCTACCTTGGCTTCTGGCTTCCAGTCCCTTATTCATAAAGTACTTCTAATTAAGTCACTGCAGGGGGCACCACTGCCTGTGGTGAAGGCCAGGTGGCCACCCAGGGGTCTGGCTGCCACAGTACTAATTAATTAGGGGAAGAAAATGATAATTCATAGATGAAATTGTTCATCAAAATTTATTACCCAAGCCTTCGGGGATTCAATGCATGGCTGGGGCTGGAGAATCAGACTAGCTTGTGAGAGGTGGTTGGCTGGGCCTGATCCCATTACACTGTTAAAAATCAGCTTGATTTCAAGTTAAACTTCTTGAGCTATTTATTATTCATTATTATTATTGTAATCATTTACTGTTTTCCAAATCAAAGTACCCCACCTGAAAATCTGCCAATGTCTCATCCCCAGGCTTCCACCGGAAGACTAGAGAAAGCTTCCAAAAACACAGGCCTCTTGGTGACATGACATGATTTCCCTTCAAGTGGGTTTTCAGTTTTCAGAGATTGTAATTGATTGGAATGATCAACTGCTGCCCCCTCCTTTTGGTCTTTTTCGCTCCCCACATGCACACACGTATATACGCACACACATGAGAGCCCGCACATGGCTTGGAGTCATAGCATGAGTCCCTCTAATCTTAAACTCACAGTAGCACACACAGATAGGGTTCAGGTCCTAACTCACTGATCATGGGATGAAGTGAACTCTTGGCATATAGAGACCCAACCTGTTGAGGTTTTTGATGTCAAGCCTGGGGTTGGTCTGGGGATCAGAGCTCTGGGTTGGATCCGTGGCTCTGCCAGGACAACCCAGATAAGCTCGGTAAGACAAGCCGGGGCAAGGGGGGCCCAGGGGCTCAGATTCCTTATCAGTAAAACGAGGGGGCTTGAACTGGCAGCATCAGGGCTGCTTTCCAGAGCTGGAACAAGGATCCCTGAGCAATTCTCAGAGCCCATTCACTGATGCACAGATTTGTCAATGGTGCCCTGGTTGGAAATTCAAGTGGGGTGGAGGGTCAGCAGGAGAGGGCACTGCATTGGCATGAGGACATAAGATCGAGCACAAGAGGGATGTCAGAACACAGAACAGAGAATGTCAGGGGCGGGGGAGGGAATAGACACTGCCTAGGCCTACTGTACAGGTGAAGAACTGATGCCCAGAGAAGCCCTGGCCAAAGTGGCAGAGTCCAAGCTGGCACCCAGGCCTCCTTCCCGCCTCCAAGCCTAGGTCCCAGGGCTCTCTCCCCTCCTGCTGAGGACTTCTTCCCAAAGAGCCGCCCACTCTTTAGCCGGAGACCTCCCCCAGGTGCTGAAATCACACTCCACACTTGGTGTGTGTGACAAGCTGGCAACGCTAACCCCAGAGTGATGAGGGGAGAAAGGAACTTTCTAAACTTGAAAGTGTTTGGAAAAGCCAGCCCTGGTAAAATGGAGCAGGGTTGGGGGCTGCTATCAGCTGCTGTGAGTTCCTGGGCCTCTATTAGCTGTGTGGCCCTGGGCAAATCACTGAAGCTCTCTGAGCCCCACACAACCAACTCTCGAGGAACGTAGGTTAGAGAAAATCACGGGAACCAAGACACACATCAGAATGCTGAATAATGGATGAAGAGTTGGGTCTTGGGCCAAGGACCTGGGTTCTAGACTCTTTTAGCACCACTGGGGGCTGGGGACCCACAGGCTGCTTCCTTCTCTCCCTGGGTTCTGATGGCCTCAGCAATAAAATGAGGGGACTCTGCAGGGGTCTAGGATCTCTTCCAGCTTCAGATCCCATGTTCTCTTTGTATGACCTGTCTCACAGGGTGGTTTGGAGGCAGTGTCTAAATACCCACTGTTATTACTGTCTCCTCCTGCTGAGCCATCACCTCTCCAGAGGAATTGTGGACTCTGGACCTCCCTGGAGTTGGATGGGCTAACTTTGTCTGGCCTTATCTTGCTCCAACCCCAGCTCACCCACACTGCTCATGAGCCCTCACCCCCTCCACTCCCTTCCCAGTGCCCCTTTATGTGCCGTCTGCCTCATTAGAGTGTGAACTCTCTGAGGGCAGAGACGATCTAGCAGGCTTGTGTTTGTGTTCGCATGACATAGCACAGTGCTTAATGAAAGCTCAACCATTGTGTGCCTCTCATCTTTTGGCTAACTCTCACTTCTATCATCTCTAGCCATCATCTATCTATCAGTCTGTCTATATCTATCTATCCATCTATCTATCTGTCAATATCTATCTACCTATCTGTCTATATCTATCTACTTGTCTGTGTATCTATTTGTCTACCAGTCTGTCTGTCTATCCACCTGTCTATCTGTCAATATCTATTTATCTACCTGTCCATCTATCTATCAATCTGTCTATATCTGTCTACCTGTCTATCTATCCACCTGTCTATCTGTCTATATCTATCTACCAGTCTATCTGTCTACCGGTCTGTCTATCTATATCTACCTGTCTGTCTATCTATCTGTCTATCTGCCTATTTCTATCTACCTGCCTATCTATCTATCCATATGTCTATATTTATCTGTCTGTCTGTCTACCTGTCTGTCTGTTGATGTCTATCTACCTGTCTATCTATCTGTCTCTCTATCTCTATCCATCTCTCTATCCATCGTCTATATCTGTCTGCCTCTGTCTTTATCTATCCATCTATGTATATATCTATCTACCTGTCTATCTACCTACCTGTCTATCTATCTATCCATATGTCTATATCTATCTGTCTATCTGTCTATTGATATCTATCTACCTGTCTATCTACCTACCTGTCTATCTATCCATATGTCTATATCTATCTATCTGTCTGTCTGTCTATCTATTGATATCTATCTACCTGTCTATCTGTCTACCTGTCTCTCTATCCATCGTCTATATCTGTCTGCCTCTGTCTTTATCTGTCTCTCTATCTATCTATATCTATCTACCTATCTACCTACCTGTCTATCTGTCCGTATGTCTATATCTATCTATCTATCTATCTATCTGTCTGTCTGTCTGTCTGTCTGTCTGTCTGTCTGTCTGTCTGTCTACCTATCTATCTCTCTATCCATCGTCTATATCTGTCTGCCTCTGTCTTTATCTATCCATCTATGTATATATCTATCTACCTGTCTATCTACCTACCTGTCTATCTATCTATCCATATGTCTATATCTATCTA
>CM053625.1:324707142-324741734 GCA_028646595.1 Phalanger gymnotis | reverse complement strand
TGGCTGTTTTGTTGGCTTTGTTGATCTGCTTTCTCATTTTTATTCTGTACAAAGGTCAATGGAGGGGAGAGAGAGATGGGGAGGGGGTGAGGGGGGGGCGGTAAAAACCAAAGATTTCCGTACAGTTGTCAGTCTAGTCTTTAAAGGGAAGAGAAGCTACATTAGCTATGGTAGGTGCGGACATCTCCCCCTCCCCCCGCCCTGCTTTCAGCTTGGTCTGTGAAAGGGCAGTTTTAGATCAGCCCTGAAGAACCTTAGCCTCCTAGGACTGAGAAGATCCAAGCTGGGAGGGGCCTTGGAGACAACCTGAGGCCACACATTCCAGATATCTACAGAGTTGGCTGAGGTCTTGTGACTAGAACGTGAATGGGGCAAGATCCCAGACCCAGGGACCACCTCGAGCCTCCTCCAGAGAGTGGCAATTTCCACAATTTGCTAGTATTTAAGTCTGAGCTTCCTGACAATGTTGAACCTCTGACTCAGAAGGCTGGTTCAGCCCCGGCCCATGCCCAGAAACCCAGGGGCACTCATGGTGACAAAGGCCAGCCCAACAGCCTCAGGTCACACTGCTTTAGGGCTTACAAAGAATATCCCTTACAACAGTTCTCAGTGTCCTAGACAGAAAGAGCATTTATTTATTTAGAATTTAGTTATTTGTTTTTAGTTTTCAACATTCACTTCTACGAGATTTTGAGTTCTAAATTTTCTCCCCCTCCTCAAGATGGCATGCAATCTGATATGGACTATACATGTACAATCATACTAAACATATTTTCACATTAGTCATACTGTAAAGAAGAATCAGAACCAAAGGGAAAACAATAACAAAGAAGAAACAAAAAAAAAGAGAGAGAATAGTCTGCTTCAATCTGTATTCAGACTCCATAGTTCCTTCTCTGGATGTAGATAGCATTTTCCATCATGAGTCTTTTGGAATTATCTTGGACCACTGTATTGCTGAGAAGATCTGAGTCTCTCAAAGCTGATCATTGCACAATGTTGCTATTACTGCATATGATGTTCTTCTGGTTCTGCTCACTTCACTCAGCATCAGTTCAGATAAGTCTTTCCAGGTTTTTCTGAAGTCTGCCTGCTCATCATTTCTTACAGCACAATAGTATCCCATGACATTCATATACCACAACTTGTTCAGCCATTCCCCAGTTGATGGACATCCCCTCAATTTCCAATTCTTTGCCACCACAAAAAAAGGCCTGCTGTAAATATTTTTGTACCTGCGGGTCCTTTTTTTTTTATCTCTTTGGGATACAAAACTAATAGTGGTATTGCGGGATCAAAGGTAACACAGTTCAATAGCCCTGTGAGCATCATTCCAAATTGCTCTCCAGAATGATTGAATCAGTTCACAACTCCACCAACAATGCACCAGTGTTCCAATTTTCCCACATTCTCTCTAGCATTTGTCATTTTCCTGTTTTGTCATGTTGGCCAATCTGACAGGTAAGATGTGGTACCTAAAGGTTGTTTTGATTTGCATTTCTCTAATCAATAATGATTTAGAGCATTTTTTCATATGACTATAGATAACTTTAATTTCTTCTTCTGAAAACTGCCCGACAGAGCATTTATTGAGCACCCACTGTGTGCCAGGCAATGGGCTAAGCTCTGAGCATACAGATATGAGCAAAAAGCCCATCCTTATCTTCAAAGACCTTTCATTTTAATGATAGAGACAAGAAGGCCTAAATGGAAGCTGAGAAGAGAAGACAGGGAGAAGTTGTGGAACTGGGTAAGAAGGGAAGTCTTGAGCTTGGCTGATGCAGCCTCTTTCCAGGGGGGTGGGGAACAGGAGCTTCCAGGAGCCTCAACCCAGCACAGGAGGCCCCAGAAGGTCCAGAGCAGGGATCCCCAACTTTTTGGGTCACGGTTGCCTTTAGCAGGCTCTGAATTCTATGACCCTCTTCTTGAAATAAGGTCTTTAAATAAAAACTCAAAGATAGATGGCATTATGAAGGAAACCAATTATATTAAAATAGTTATCAAGAAGGTTTTTAAGCTCATGGACCCCAATTTAAGAACCTACCCTAGGCGAACCTCTAAGATCAGCTCTGGGAAGCGCCCAGATTGAGCTCCCCTCCCAGGACCCTCAGGGAGAGCTCCAGCTTGGAATGCAGCCTCTTGGGCCAGCCCCAGCCCCAGCCCCAGGGAGTTCAGGAACAGACCGGCACACCTGCAGCAGGGATTGTTTCCAAAGAAGGTCCTAAGTACAGGGTGTGATGCACAAGTCAAGGGAGGGGAGAGGATCACCCAGAGAGATGGCCATCTGGACTGGGCTGCCCAAGGCTGGCCACTCTGTAATTATACAAAGATAACCCTTCCTTTCTCCCAGCAGCTCTAGGAATGGCCCAGCCCCATGAAGGAGGGAGGCAGGGCCAGAGAGAGACTTTGCCCAGGCCTGATGGGGGAGAAGAGATGAACCCTGGGATGTGCTGCCACAAGACCTGGGTGTTGGCGTCCTTTCTGCCACTCACTTCTAGGGTCAACTCAGCAAATATGCTTTGGGCACATACTATATGCCAGGCACTTGCTAAGTGTTGGGGATATGAAGAAAGGCAAAAGCCAGTCCCTGCCCTCAGGGATCCCTCTGTCTAATGGAGGAGGCCACAGACAAACACCTATGTTGCAAATAAGATACATAAAAGGTAAGGAAAACAATCCCAGAGAAAAGATTCTCAACATAAGAGGGAGAGGGAAAGCTTTCCTGTGGAAGGTGGGACTTTAACTCTCAATTACTAGATGTGACCTGGAAGATCTGGAAGAGGAGACTGAGGAGTGGTCAGAGAGGCAGGAGAACTCCTGAGCCGAGTGACCCTGGGCAAGTCACTCCACCTCTGTTTGACTCAGTTTCCTCATCTGTGAAATGGGGATAGTAAAGGTACCGTCCACCCTCCCAGGGTGGTTGACATAGGCCATCTTATTAGGTCCTCATGGCAACCCTGAGAGGTAGCAAGGTAACTTTGCTATCCCCATTTCGCAGACAAGGAATTTGAAGCAAACAGGTAGAATGACTTGCCCAGGGTCACATAGCTCAGAAGCATCTGAGGCCAGAGTGATGCTAGGTTGTCCTTTAATGGGGCCTGGTGCCCCCTGAACAGAAGGGGAGGGGTGCTGGATGAGAGCTGACCACTTCCATCTGCAGGGGCTGGGAGGCATCTTCCCTCCCCCCACTTCTCCTTGTTTTATTTTTCCCTCCCTCCCTGGGTATCCTGTTTCCAGCCATCCTATTTATTTCCCAGAGATTTCTATGAAAGGAAACAGGCTGTCAGATGGGAGCATCGAACGCCACTAATTCTGGAAGGCTTGAGGAGGAAATGCTCTCATTAATAATTACAAACAAGCCTTCTGTCCGGCAGGCAGTCTGTCCTGCTAAGGAGCAGCTGAGGCGAGGCGGCCAAAGTGTCCGGCTCTCTCCACACATACATCACAACAGCCGGAAGGAGCCTTGGGGACCCGCTGGTCCCACCCCCTCATTTTAGAAATGGGGAAACTGAGACCTGGAGAGAAGCAGTCTGGGCTTGGAATCGGGAGACTGGGATTCTAATTCCAATTCTGACCCCTGCTTGCTAATGCTCTCGGTGCCTCAGTTTCCACATCTGAAAACAGGGTGATGAAGTTGACAATACATATCTTGCAGGGTCACAGACCTAGGCGGTGGGAGGGTCACCAAGATGAATGTGGATCTCCCGACTCCTGGCCTGGTGGCCTCCTTCCCTTTGACCATCTCAGGTCGTGACTGTTTTATTGATAAAGTCAGGGCTGTCTCCCCTAATTAGGATGCAGGCCACAGGAGAGCAAGGACTGTCTCTGGCTTGCTCAGTCGCATCCCTGGTGATCAGCACGGTGCTTGGCACACAGGAAGCCCTCAGTAAATGCTTTCCACTTCATTCCAAAATGGATTGAGTACAACTTGGCAGAGCTGATAGATCTGGGACGAGGTTCAGGGGACTCAGGTCCTAGGCTTGGCTATGCAAACTGGAACCCACTGGCTCTGGGACTTTGGATTCGTCCTTGCTGTACTTCCAATTCTTGTTTTGTGAAATGAAGGGCCTGGACTAAATGATACCCAAGGGTGCAGGGCTGGAGGCTGGTGTCCGACAGTGGCTAGGGTATTGGCCCCAGAGCCAGGAAAACTTGGGTTCACAGACCCTGCCTCAAGGTGCTTTCTACTTGTGTGGTTCTGACCTTGGTTTACTGGTCTATAAAATGGGGACAATAATCCTGGGTTCAAGTCTGACTCTGACCCCTTCTGGGAAGTCACTTAGCCCTCTCGGCAATGAAGGCACGTCTCTGAGACAGACTCCACATCAGAGCAAGGTGTTGAGCTGTGTGGATGGAGGGCATCCTTATGCAGCAAGTGGGAGTGCAGAGTCCAGTCCTTAGCTCGAATCCTCCATGCACAAACCTAGGGCTGCACCTCCCTAAGCTTTAGCTTCGTCCTGTGTAAAAATGGTGTCGATGGAACGTTCTGGAGGCGATGAACAGAGATCCATCAAGGCGGCCACAGTGTCAGCAATGGGCGTGTGTGGAATCGTGTGAACATTAGTGATGATGGTGGTGATAAAGATCACAGCAGCCAGGTTTTCTGAGCCCGTTAGGTGCTTTACCAGGTGGAGGACAGAGTAATGTCCCCAATTGGCTTTTCTGTGGTGGAGACAGAGGATGGGGAGGCCCAGGCCGATGTCCTCATGCAGGGGACAGAGGTATACAGAAGACACACCCTCCTAGCATTGGAAGGGCCCCCAGAGGTCTAGCCTCTCATTGTTCAGCTGGGGAAACTGAGTCTGAGTGGAAGGAGGGGCCTGGCCCAAGGTGGGCATGGAAGGCTTTTCTACTCCGCCAGATGGAGATGGGAGAAGAGTACTGGGAGCAGGACAGATCAGCCACCTCTGCCAAGCCAAGAAGAGGGTGCAGCACGAGGGTTGTCAATGCACTTCTCTAAGACCCCTTAATATAAGTACCCCTGAAATCACTTGGCTCCATGTCAGGAGTCAGGAGGGGGACCAGGGGGTTATGATGCATGAGCATGGCTGAGCCCCCTATCTGAAGGTCAATGCCCCTGACTCCTTGGCCAAGGAGGTGTTTACACTATCCCAGCCTTGCTCAGCTCCTCCAGGAATGTCAGCCTCTGCCTTGGATGGGCACCAAGCCCTGAGTCACGTCCCTTGCTATCCTTGTCATCCCTTTGTCAGAGCATCCGGGCATGTGGGAACAAAGCACTTTATTGTATCTCCCGAAACATCTCGGAGCAGAGAGGGACAATGCCAAGGATACAAGGGCTAAAATTAGCCCTTCCGGCTCTGCTGGTGTTGGCATCAAGACCATGTAGGTCTGACGGGCCATCCTCCTAGCCCTCGGCCTGCAGGCTCTTCTGGAGCAGGGAGGGGACTGCGTTGGAAGGAGTAGGCACTGCCCCCCTGGCAGGGAGCTCAGCCCCACCTGTCTGGCCCAGCCTTCCACACCCAGCTGTTCAAGGTCACTGCTCATCCTCCTCAGCCCCCAACAATTACATCAGAGACCAAGGAAAATGGGTCCCTTGTTCCTCCCGAGCTGATGGCCAACACTAGACCTCCCAGTACACTCAAGCCATCCACAGTAGACCCAAGATCCCCCAGCAAGAACATGCCTCACCCTCTCTGACCCTCATGTTCACCAGCTGGACAATGAGGGTATCAAGCAATTTCACCTCCGAGGTCCATCTAGTCATGACGTTCTATAGTTTAAGGCCTCCTAGAGACCAGTTTAGCACATTATGGGCAAAAAAGAGTGAAAATAAGACTCAAATCTCAGTGATTCTTTAGTGGGGAAAAAGCCACATCTGAGCAGTCAGCAGCCTGTCCTGCCAATTCCACAATATCCCTCCCTCCCTCCATCCCTCACATGCTTCCAACCTTCCTATCCATCCAAGCATCTGTCCCTGACATCCCTCACCTCCATCCTTCTGGTCACCTATCTATCCATCCATCCCTCAGATCCTTCCTTCTAGCCTCACATTTTCATTGTTGTTCAGTCATTTTCAGTTGCATCTGACTCTTCGTAACCCCATTTAGGGTTTTCTTGGCAGAGATACTGGAGAGGTTTGCCATTTCCTTCTCCAGCTCATTTTATAGATGATGAAACAGAGGCAAACAGGATTAAGTGACGTGCCCAGGGTCACACAGAGATTAAGTGTCTGAGGCTGGATTTGAACTCAGGGAGATAAGTCTTCCTGACTCCAGGCCCAGCACGCCACCCAGCTGCCCCTCATCGTTCCATCTATCTATCCCTTATGTCCTTCCATCCATCCCTCTGTCTCCTTCTCTCCATTCCCACAGCCTTCTCCTGGGCCTCACCCTCAGCTTCTCAGGCCTGGACTGTTGCCACAGCCTCCTCCTCCATCTCCTTTCACTCCAGGCTTTCCTCTGTAAACCTTATTATGCCTCCCCCTTCCCCAATATCTGCAGCCTGGAGGATACACTCCAAATGACTTACCTTGGCATTTGAGGCTCCCACCCACCTTTCCAGCCTTCTCCCTGCTCTTCCCCCTCACACAGTCCAGCCCCATTGGACTGTCACT
Organism: Phalanger gymnotis; assembly: GCA_028646595.1. Lineage (NCBI taxonomy): Eukaryota > Metazoa > Chordata > Mammalia > Diprotodontia > Phalangeridae > Phalanger > Phalanger gymnotis. The sequence goes on along the minus strand of CM053625.1, from coordinate 324,735,160 downwards.
GGAACCAACTCCTCATCCTGGATTTGCAGTGAGAAGGTCTGGGTTCAAATCATCTCTTGGCCACTTAGTAGTGTGATCCTGGGCCATTCATTCAACTCCAGCTGGACTAGATGAGCCTGAAAGGCTATTCTGTCTCCAAACCTGGTTCTATAAAGCCTCCTTCCACCTTTCCTTGTTAAAATTCTTGTCTTCCTTCAAAGCCCCCATTCAGATAGCACTCTCTTCGAATCCTTCAGCTCCTTGATTGACATCCCTGAGAGCTTTAAGGTTCACCAAGTATTTTCCCCACAATAGCCTTGCAAGGAATGTGGTATAAGCATTAGGATATCCACTTTACGGATGAGCAAACTGAGGCTGTAAGGTCTGAGAGGGCAGGAAAAGCGTCATTTCCCCAATCTTCATATCTCCAGGAAGCCCCTGGCTTTGTTTTGGGGGAGACTCCAGCAGGGGGTCAAAGAGGTTTTGGAATTGTGAGGCTTCATGTTGTGATATTGTGTTTTAAGTTCCTTGCTGTTATGATGAAGGGGACTGACTGGCTGTGGGAGTTGAACATTTGGTTATGGGATATGGTTCTCTGGGGTTTGAATAAATGTTATACTTCTTCTACCTTCTTTATGGAGAGTGTCTCATACTCTGAGATCCAGAACTACACAGGCATTTTGACAATTATCACCTACCTTGTTATTATTGCCTTACTGATACATTATTTGTTGAATTGAAGTGGGCGCTGACAAGGAGCCGCCGTGATCTCACTGAGGAAGTGAATGGGGGCATCAGGTGAACTTCTCAGTCTAAGTGTAAGGCTTGGAATAAAGGAATGTTGCTTAAAAAGGTGGAGAAATGAACTGCTGTCAGCCCAAGGCCGAAGAACCTGTCAGATTGAGGGAGATGGACAGGAGTCAGAAGAGAGGGTGCCAGCCCAGCAGAACAGACTGATGAGGAAAAGGCCCAGGATGTGTCCTGTGAGGCTTCTCTAAGGGATGCCCAGAGACAGGACAGGAGAGTGGAAGAACAAGGAAACAAGACACAGCAGCTCCAACCAGAACTAAAAGAAAGGGTGGAAGACAGCTTTCCCACAAAGAGATGGGAGGATGCACTTCTTACCTTTCTGTGCAAATGGGCAGCTAGGTGGCACAGTAGATAGAGCACTGGCCCTGGAATCAGGAGGCCTCTTGGCCAAATCCATTTACGAAGGCGAAAAGAGAGGCTCAAACTGGAGAAAAGGAAGGCACGAGGTGGAACTTGTCGTCAGCAACAGATCTTGCATCTGAACCCAGGCCTCCTGCCTCCCAGGGAATGACTTTCTTTCTGCCACATCTTGAGCCTCAGTGTTCTTATCTCTAAAATGGGGTTGACAACATGCACACACACACACACACACACACACACACACACACACACACACACACACTAACTACTTTACAGGGCTCCTTGGGAGGGAAAGAACTTTGTAAATCTTAAAAAGAGTAGAGAAATACAGGAGCATCCTTCTTCCTGTTTTGGGGAGAGCTAGATTCAAGAGGAGTCCCTGGAGGCAAGACTTTCCAAACACAACTCCCTTTTGCCCCTGGTGATTGCCTCCCTCCCTAGACCCTCCCCACTGGCAGGGTCTTTAAGGGGCAGGGGCATGTGAGGTCTCTGCCCTAAGGTCTCTCAACTCACAATCAAGTAGGAAGGTAAACCAGGGTCTAGATATGCTTGGTGGAACCAAGGATTCATAGTAAGAACCCAGAACTCCGATCATTTTTTTGAGTTAGAAGGCATCTCAGTGACTCACTTAGGCCCTACGCAGACCCCCTGGATCCCCTGGGCAGCATCTGCATGGATCCTCCCATGAGACACAGCCCACTCCCTCTGCAGGCAGTCCACTCCTTGCTGGGAGAGCTCTTGAAGGCTCTCCTGACCTCAAGCCTAAATCAGTCTCTTGGTAATTGTCCCTATTGCTTCCCATTCCACCAAGGTTTGGGTTCGAGCAGACAATCCGTCTTCTGCATGATAACCCTCAAATACTTGAGAACGGGGCCCGCCTCCTCTACCCTGCTCTCCTTAAGGTTAAACATCCCTGGATCCTTCAACCTGACAGTCCCAAGGTACAGCCTCAGGGTCCTTCACCACCGCAAAAAGGTGGAAGCCAAAAATCCAGGGTTCCTGCTCTCAAGGAACTTACGCTCTAATAGAGAATGATAGGGGGAGGGACATGATTGCATGGGCCATAGGGAGCTCCTGGTGAAGGAGGGGGAAGGAAATGCACATTTATACAGCACCTACTGTGTGCCAGGCACTGTGCTAAGTACTTTACAAATATGATCTCATTTGATTCTTACAATAACCCTGGGAAAGAGGTGTTGCAGTTAGAACCCCCATTTTATAGATGAGGAAACTGAGGCAAACAGAGGTTAAGTGACTTGTCCAGGGTCATACAGCTAATAGGGGTCTAAAGCAAGAATGTGAACTCAGGTCTTCCTGACTCCAGGCCTGGCATTCTTGCAGCCGTACCACATCTACCTCTGGTGAGGATCTTCCCCTAAAAATACTGCCCCCAGCAGAGAGCATAGCCTTGTACAGCTGTGCACCAGTGCTCCCTCTTGCCTAGTAAGGGGATGAATCACAGACCCCAATATCACATGGCACACACATCAGAGAGGCCCAAAGTCCTGTGTGAGACCCTGGGGCAGAGGTGAGGGAGGGGACAGCCCAGGGGATCAAGTGTTCCAAAGAATCAGGGCTAGATCAACTGGGATTTCGGCTGTGCTTTATAGGATTGGAAGGAAGGGATAGTCCAGCACTGCCTGGAGGAGGTGTCAGCTACAGTTCCTGGCCCCACCCTGCCCCTAAAGACCAGAGGTGGGCTGTGCCCTCTCTTAGCTCCAGAGCCCAGGGCTTGCCAAGGGGAGCCCCTGGCACATCTGGAAGAGGTGTTAGTGAGGGCAGCTGTTCTCAGCAGAAATGCTTCCTTCCCTATCAGTGAGAGGGAGAAAGCCGTCTCTATCATGCACAATCTCCTTCCCAACTTGCTGGGATCTGTTTTCTGTGGTTTGCCTGCATCCTCTTTAATTAACTAAGAAAATCCGTCCAATTAATTAGAGATTGAGCAGAGAAGACAGGCTGCTTTGTATCCGGTGGCAGGGATGGCTTTATAAAAGCCTCTGTTTATGAATGATTCCTTGGCCAGCTTCTTTTGTTCCAGGGGCAGGCACCCAGAATGACAAGATTTAGATGGGACAGAAACCTTAGAAATTATCGGGTCCCACCAGGCCCTCACCGTAGGGAAACTGAAGCACAGGGAGACAGGTTTGGTGAGTGACTTGCCTAAGGTCACCCAGCCAGGAAGTAGCATTCAGGAGCTGATCTCAGTTCTTCTGCCAATCCCAGGCTTTTTGCAGGAGGGCATCCACTCCTCCTTCCCCACACCCAGATCAGACCAGCTCTACATCCATCCTCTGGCTGACTTTCAAAACCCCCTCGCAGCCTGGCCCCTTCCCCACTTCCTTCCCCTCGATGTCCCCTACCATCCAGCCCCTCTGGCCTGTCCCAGGGCACTCCATGTCTCCACTCTCCCCGCCTGTGCCCGGGCCATCCCCTGAGCCTGGGATGCTCTTCCTTCTGGCTTCTTTCCAAGCCCAGCTCCAATCTCCCCTGCACGAGGCCCTTCCTGCTCCCCCTACAGCTCCTATCTTCTCCCCAGAGGTGCCTCCCTCCTATGTGCACATTAGAATGGAAGCCCCTTAAGGGCAGAGGCCAGGCCTGAGGATGTCCCTGAGGAATTCGGCTCAGCCCCCACCTTACTAAGTGATCTTGAGAGGTCTCTCCCTTCCTCTGCCCATCAGATTCCTCATGCATAAAAATGCATATTTTAAAGGGCTTCCCCCCCCCCCCACTAAATCCCACACTCCTAAATCTTCTTCCTAGTTTTCTTGCCCTTCGGGAGCTGGCTTGGCACTTGGCTTATGAAGGAAGAAATTGCTGGATATGTCAGCTCCCCTCTCTCCACCCGCTTTGCTGTGTGGTTCTGGAGGAATCAGTTAACCTCTCTGGGCCTTGGGTCCCATCTGCAAATTGGGCGAGAGTTTGGGTTCTATTCAGGTGAGTTTTCTAGGACTCTTTGAAGTGAGGGACAAGGGCAGGGGATGGATGTCAGGCATTTTGCAGACCTTCCAACACTCTCCCAATGTCAGCTAGCACTAGTGATGGCAGGGGCTGGCCAAACGTTTTCTGGTTTTCTTCTGAAGCAGAGGGAGGCCTCAGTCCCAGGGGCCCCTTGGACCCTAGCTGCCCCCTTGCCCAGCCGAAGGACGTGGCCATCCCCACACCAGCACCAGGAGAGTGAAGGTAAACAGAGATGGATAGGAGAGCCCTGGATCTGGGGCTTCAGGGCAGCTCCTTCATTTCACAGACCCTTCTTCAGACCAAGGAGAGCCGTGAATGTCACTCACACCCCACTGGGGTTTGTAGCCACTGAGACAAAGAGTGACAGCTGATGTTTCTGAGCCCTTTACAGTTGGCAAAGCACATTCTACCCTTCTTGTCCACCAACGATCCTTACAGCCCAGGAAGGGGTCATTGGAGTGAAAGACTGAGCCTTCCATTTTAGAGATGAAGAAGCTGAGGCCCATGTTGGGGGGTGGCAGCCCCCATTTAGACACAGAAGAAGAGAAAGAGTCAGGATCCATCCCTAGGTTGTCTGACTCCAATACCGCCCCCCCCAACCCAGAGCCAAGTTCAGAAGTGCCTCAGTCACTGTGATGTTGTTAATTAAGAAACCACGATTTGCCAAATTAGGTTAGAGCCAAACAGCCTCCTGTGGAAAAGTCTGGCTAGCTTTAAGTGTGTTCTCTGGTGCTGAAATGGGGCAGGGGAACATTCATTAGAGCTCTGGAGGAGATGTCAATGGTGCAACAAGACCAATCCAAAAGTCCAATGAGGTCAACCCCCCCCCACATTGCACAGATGAAGAAACTGAGGCAGGCAGAATTGAAGTGACTTGGCCAGGGTCACATATCTAGTGTCTAAAGTAGGATTTGAACTCAAGGCTTCCTGACTCCAAGCCCAGCTCTCCCTCAGAGCACTGTGGCGTCACCTTTTTAGTACTTTTTTCTGTTTGTTTTTACTGCCCCAAATAGTCAAAATCTATTTTATATGTGAGGGGAAAAATATCCCTTCCATTGATATTAGCAACTAATTCTGGGGAAAAGAGAGAATAAGCAACTCCCTAATGCCTTATGGGAAAATCTGATTCATCAATGCATCATGGAATTTGGGGAATCCTCTCAAAATAATGTATCTGATGAAAACCCCAAATCACAAGAAAACACAACCCTTAAATACAGCTAAGGCTGAGGGACAGGTAAAATCCAGTGAGGAGAAAGCTGCTACCCCTGGGTCTTCTGAGACCCTGTGAGATGCAGGAGGAGGACAAGGAGAGGATGAGAAGCTTCCTGGATATCTGGCCTCCTGCCATCATCTTCCCTTCCCAGGCAGATTCCTGCAACATCCCCAGCCCAGAAACAAATCTCTTGTTTGGACAACAACTCATATTTATACAATGTTACACAAAGGACTTCCCCATGACAGCATTCGATGCTATTTTACAGCTAGAGAAACTGAGTCTCAAAGAGGGGAAGTGACTTCACACAATCTGAGAGTTGGAAGGGATTTCAATGACAATCTAGCACGAGTCATGCAAGAAAGGGCCCCCCCCCACTTTAAGATCCCTGACAAGTGGTCTCCTTGCATATGTACCCAGTGAAGGGAGCCCACCACACTGTCCCCAGGCCACCCCCTTCCTGTGAATACGCTTTTCCTGAGGTCGAGTCTAAACTGGCCTCTTTGCTAACCCATCACCTGTCTCTCACACCGCAGCAAACGAGTGGCAAAGCCCAGTCTAAGGTCAGACTCACCTGCCACCAAGGCCAGGGCTCTCTTCAGGACCTTGGACACCTCCCTATTTGTGTTGGCCAACTCAAACAGCAATCAGGATGTGCTTGGTGGGCAGGTGTAAGCTGACGCTGATAAATAGTAACTACATATATATGAAACATCATTTGGGAGAGGTGAGTCCAAAAAGGGCAGCGGGCCAGTCATGAGGCACACGCAGGAGAAGACCACTGGTCAGCCTTGGAGGGAGGCAGGCCCCAGCGCACTGAGTGGACCCCATGGGGGTTTTCTGGATGGGGGGAGAAGGCAGGGCAGGCTAGGATCTGCTCTCAGGAGGGAGCTCCACTTGCACATGGCAGAGATCACATTGAATTCATCTGTGCCCTCCCATCACTCTGAGAACCATAGATGTGCTTGGACCTGGGAGCCAAGATTCCGCCTGCTAAAGTGATGCTTCCCACCTGATCCTAGAACCTCGGAGCTGGAAACAACTTTTGAGGTCATTTCGTCCAACTCTGTGTCACGAGCCCAGCCAGCCACAGACCTACCCAGATTCTATGATATCTCTGAGAAGGCTCGAGGAGGCAGCAACCAGCCCTGTAGACCAAGTGTTGGCACAACAAATGTTATCACACAGATGGTTTCAGCATCTCAGGAATGCAGGTTAGATGAAAGAACACAGGACATGGAGCCAGAAAACCTGGGCTCAAAACTTGGCTCCTGGAACCCAGGTTGCCTTGGGTGAGAGGCTTCATCTCTCTGGCCTCTCTGTGCTCATCTATACTATGAGAGGAGCAGAATCACATGGTCTCCAGGGAATGGGGTTGGGTGGCATGGTCTCTAAGGCTGATTCAAGCTCCTCCAAATCCAGAGATCCTGTCAGGTCAAGGCTGCTGCCAAACAGATACATACAAGGAAAGAGACGATGATGGCATGAATTGGGGCACCTGTCAAAGCTGGATGGGCAGACCAATGGGTTGTTCCCTCAGTGCATCCATCTTGCGTGGAAACTGCAGATGGACAGTGAGCTGGGTCTAAGGCCCAACTGGACAATACGACTAGGCCCTGCTTTCATGGCTCCCTCCCCGCAGTGCCCAGATGCTCCAGGGAAGGCTGGACAGAACAAAGAGGAATCAAGATGGCGGGGGATGGAAGGAGCCATGGGAGAGACTAGAAAGAGACAATGGCAAAGCCTGGCAGGGGAGAAGAGGAGCAAATGACATCATCGAAGAAAGGCATCATCAGGAAGGGAGGAAGAAGTATTCATTCAGTGCCTAAGATGTGCCAGGCATTAGGCCAAGCTCTTTACAAATATTGTCTTGTTTGATCCTCACAACAACCTTACAAGAAAGGTGCTGTGGTTATCCCTATTTTGCAACTAACAAAACTGAGGCAGACAGAAGTTAAGTGACTTGCCCAAGGTAATAGGGCTAATAAGTGCCTGAGGCTGGATTTGAACTCAGGTCTTCCTGACTCCAGGCCCAGAGCTCTAGCCACTACAACCCAGCTGCCTTAGAAATCAGAAAAGGATCTGGGTAAGGGAAATGATAAGAGTCACTCCAAAGCAGAATGGGCCGCCAGGTGGTGAGCACTGCCTTGTGGGCAATCCAGCGGTGGCTGGAAGCCCCTTGTTGGGGGGCCTGGAGAGAAGTGGGGGGCCAAGTCAGTCCACTCTGAGCTCCCTTGAGAGGGCCAACGGCAAGAGAAGCAGAGCCGCAGCGTGACATTGCTACTCCAAGAACAGGAGGATCCGAGATAGGTCTTGAGGGGGCAGGATGGATCTTCTGGAAGACTCAGGGGAAGATTTGGATGAGGATCAGAGAGTGAGAATATAGAGGAACTGGGATCTGCACCAGAGGAGGGAGCAGCCTCAAGGGCGAGCTCCTGGACTCCTGGAAAGTTCAAGGTCAAGTCTTGCTGATGCCTGCATTCTCTTGCTGGACGGCTTCAGATCAGGACATCATGGCCTGGGGAAAGAAGAGCTCATGTTCTAGGTCTCCAGAGACTCAGAAACTAAACACCTACATCCTGAGTGTGCTCCAAAGCAAACTGGCCAAGAGGGAAAAGTGCAGATGGCTCCCTGTAGTCTTTTGCCATAGAACCTACAGCTAGGAGGGCCCTTAGAACAGAGGATGAAAGGATTGGGTGGACCCTTAGAACAGGGGATGGCAGAGCTGGGAAGGCCTTTAGAACAGGGGATGGCAGAGTTGGGAGGGCCTTTAGAATAGAGGATGGCAGAGCTGGGAGGACCTTTAGAACAGGGGGTAGCAGGGGTGGGAAGGCCTTAGAACAGGGAATGGCAGAGTTGGGAGGGCCTTAGAATAGGGAATGGTAGGGCTGGGAGGGCCCATAGAACAGGGAATGGCAGGGCTGGGAGGGGTCTTAGAACAGGGGATGGGAGCAGCTAGGTGGCTCAGTGAGTAGAGCACTGGCCCTGGAGTCAGGAGGACCTGAGTTCAAATCCAGCCTCAGACACTTGACACACTTACTAGCTGTGTGACCTTGGGCAAATCACTTAACCCCAATTGACCTGCCTTCCCCCCTCAAAACAAAGAACAGGAGATGGCAGAGCTGTGGGGTACAGCAGAACCATCTCCTTTTGGCTATAGCTGATCAGCACATTAGATGGAATTAAAAGCATCTGCCTAAGTTGTGCTCCAACTCCCCTTTTCCTCTTCAGCTTTATCTCCATCAAATTTAATAGGTTTAATTTCACTTTGAAAAACCTTGATGACCTAATCATGCCTCCTCCAGAAGTGCTAATTATGTGTCCAGCAGGCAAACCAAAAACCAAGGTGCAGAATTAGGGCAGGCTGACATCTGGCAAAACCTAAAGAGCTGTGGATGGGACCAATTAAAACCACAGAGGCTCTAGAGCGGGAAGAAGAGCCCTCAGTCTGGAGGCCTGGGTTCTGATCTGGGTTGGGCTACTCTGTGGCTTTGGGAAAGTCAACTAACCTCCCCTCATCTTAGTTTCCTCCTCTAAACAAAGGAGTTGGACTAGATCATTCTCATAGTCCCTTCCATCTCTGCCATTCCCTTTTCTATGTTCTAATCTCGCTTCCAGAGCTGAACTTCTCTGTTCTGTGTTCTAAGCTCCCTTCCAATGTGAACCTCTTTGTTCTATGTTCTAAGCTTGCTTCCAGAGATGAACCTCTCCATTCTATGCTCAAGATCTCTCCAAGCTCTGACATTCCCTATTCTGTATTCTAAGCTCCCTACTTGTTCTGACCCACCATGGTGTCCTACGTTCTAAGATCTCTCCTTGCTCTAACCTACCATGTTCTATGTTCTAAAGTCCCTGGCTGGTTCTAGAATGGTGAATACTGTCATCTCAGGCCATTTCAGCAGCTGGCTTGGTTTCTCTGCTCTTCCTCGTCAGAAGAGAGAGCTCATTTGGAGAGGGACCAATCGACTGATTGATCAAGAAACACCCACTCTGTGGCAGCACTGTACCAGTGTCTGGCAATACAAAGACAAAAATGGAATAGTCCCTGGCTTCTGGGAGCTCACACTCTACATGGGAAAACAAAAGCCATCACTTGGACTCTGTTGTTGTTCAGTCGTGTCCAACTCCCTGTGGGTTTGGGGTTTTTCTTGGCAGAGACACTGCAATGGTTTGCCATTTCCTTCTCCAGCTCATTTTACAGATGAGGAAACTGAGGCAAACAGGGTGAAGTGATTTGCTCAGGGCCACACTAGTAAGAGTCTGAGGCTGGATTTGAACTCAAGAAGAGGAGTCTTCCTGACCCAAGGCCAGGGCTTCTACCCACTTCACCTCCTTATTTTAGACTAAGCACCAGAGTCTAGGACCAGAGAGTGTCAGGGCAAAGTATGGAAATGGGGAACAGGAGGTCCCTGGCCCAGCAATGCATGGAGAAGAATTAGAAGGCAGAGATTGGCCTTGGAGTCAGACACCCTGAGCTGGAACCTGAGTTCAGACGCTTGGGCAAGTCTTTGGCCTCAATCTGCTCATCTGGAAAAGCCTTAAAGCTCCAACACCGCCAATTGCCACTGCTCTGGAATGAGAAGGAGCCCTGGGCCTGGCACCGCTGGGGAGCCTGGGCTCAGGGAAGGGGCCAGGGAACCCCTGGAGAAGTCCCAAAGGCTCTGGAGGTCATGAGTCACCCCCCTCGTCAGACTCAGGAAAGGACATCTGTGATTTAAATCTGAGCTTTTGTGATAAGGACAAAACTCATGGCCAGGTGATTCTGCAGCCATTGGGATCCCCAGTGGGAGGAGCGGCGATGTTGTGCAGCCTTGGTAGCTGGGAGTTTGCTGGAGGCTTTCCTACTAGAAAGTTGATGCATCATACCTCATCCAATATATTCATTGGGCTCGATCATCCACCCCTCCCCTCAGCGCTATCATCTTCTATCATCAGGCTCCAGGCAAAGCTCAAGCCCAACTCAATGAACAGCCTACTCCACTGACTGGGTTTTTAGTAACCCTGGCCTCTCCCCCAATGCTGAGCCCAGGGCTCTCCATAAGGATCTTAATACTTGTCTAGTGACCAGAAATGGAGACAATGGTCTCTACAACCCTACAAATGGCACAGGACCAAAGATTTAGAAGGAGCTCAGTGGTCACCTAGCTCAGCTAGCTCATTTTGCAATGAAGGAAACTGAGGCACAGAGCCAGGAAGGTAAGTAGCAGAGGGGGGATTCAAACCCAAGCCTTCTGATTTTAGGCCTAGTGTCTGTCTGTCTGTCTGTCTGTCTGTCTGTCTGTCTGTCTGTCTCTCTCTCTCTCTCTTTCTTTTTGACTCTCTCTTTCTCTTTTTATATCTCTGTCTCTCTCTCTGTTTATCTCTGTCTCTCTTTATATCTCTCTGTCTGTGACCACTGGCCACTCTACCAGGCCAGGTGTTAACTGTGGGGAAACCACAGCAAAGCCTAAAGGATATCTCAGTTTGGGTTCCTGGGACGACAAAGGGCAGCCCCAGCCAAGAAGCCTTTAAAGCACTCTGGAAGGGAGCTCCCTGGCCCCCGAGCCAAAGCTTCCTGGAGCAACTTGGCTCATCCCTCCTCTCACTCTCTTGCTGAATGTAGAAAAGCAAAATTAACTTTCTAGAAGACACTAGTGGCCACTTGCCCTCACTGCTATGGCATCTACGTGGAGACCAGATCCACGCCACCTCAAAGAGACCACCCAATTCTAGCAAGTGGCCAAAGGTGGGGGACAGGAAGAATAATGATTCTTTTGAATAAAAACATGACACAGCGCTGCATTCTGACCGACACTGGTTGTGTGGTCCTGGAGAATCACTGAGGCTGGTAGTACCCCAGTGTAGCAACAATCTGGCTAGCAGCTGCTGTGGGGGTGAAAAACCACCAACAACGAGCTCTCAGAATGCTGCAAGCCCAAGTTCTTTTGATCTGCTTTACTAAGGAAAGCAATGTTAAGGGGTTGACAATCTCACTTTAATCCAGCATACAAATATCATTCACTTAGTTTAGGGGAAAAAGCCAGCTCCCTGAGCTTCAGAGAAAATACAAACAAATTACAAACATCGACAGACAGACCTTGTTTGATTCAAATCCCAACTCATAGTTAGCAGAGTTTAACCAAGTCCCAACATCCCGCTTTACAAGCTGGAGGGCTCTAAACTACACCTGCCTGGAGTCCCCACACCAGTGCACCCCCGAGTGAAAGCCTTAAGCAAATAGCTTTGTCTTCTCTTTTTATGCACTCTTTAGCAATCGTCAAAGGTCATCTGAGCAACCAGAACTTAAGTTCTCACTATTGGCTCTGGAGTTAGTACCTCCCCCTAGGACCTTGAGGGCTTCACTGCCCACATTGGTTTAGCACCTAATAGCTGGGGGGTCTGGGCCTACTTGGGAGCAAAGTTATAATCAGACCTTCCTTCATTGGCCCCACCTGGAGTCCCACCTTAGTTACCAATTCACACCCACATAGGCTTAGCAGCTAACAGATAGGGGTTTGGGCCTGGGGCTTAGCACCTAGTAAGACTCAATCAAAGCCATTTAATTAATCATTTTAAAACAGTATGAAAGTCCCAACTTAATTGATACTACACCCAGGCAGCTCAGACATGGAGAGAGTGGGTGCTAACTGTGATCAGTAGAGGGACCTCCCTCACCTAGAAGTTGTCTATAGGTATCAGTAAAATCACAAGCCCAGTGCCAATGAATAAAAACTCCCATTCTGTCCTGCTGTGTCCAAAGTGTCTTCCATAAAACAACCGTGGAGAGCACCCCTTTTACAGGAGAGAAAGACTCAGAGAAATTGTCTTGCCTAGGGTTGCATGGCTAGCAAGTATCGAAGCCAGGGCTTTAACCCAAAAATTCTGTTGCCAGGAGATGGCAGTGCTCTGGCCCCTCCCATTCCACTGAGCACAGGGCCTGGCACAGAATAAAAGCATTTTTGTCCATTTATCCTATGATGACTTACAGTGTAACAGCAGAAGCAACAGCAACAGTGACAACTACCACAACAACAACGTTGCAAAATCCTAAGAATACCAAAGTCGATAAAGCAAGAGAGGCACTTTGAGCCTCCCCAGCTCTTATCAATGTGAGCAGCCACAGTCGGACACGCTGTACCTTGACTCTGACAGTGATTTCATTTTGTTCCTCTTCCATATGAAGGACAAAAACCAACCAAGCAAGTGATCTCTGAGCTACATGGACCAGGGAACTCTCCAAGTATAGAGAGGGAGTGGGAGAAGTCAAGACCCCAGGGGACATCTCATCCCCCCCAGAGCTCTGTTAATCACTGGACTCATCCTGAGGGCGGGGACGCTCAGACTGAGCTGTGGAAGCAGAGCTCAGATCCCCATGCCTATAGTCAAGTACAGAAAGGAATTATTTTATCTACCTATGGAGAGCCATTTATTTTATCCATCAGAATATCAGATTTTTTGGAGGGGAGCGGTTTTGGCAGGGCAAATGGGGTTAAGTGACTTGCCCAAGGTCACACAGCTAGTACATGTGTCCTGTGTCTGAGGCTGGATTTGAACTCAGGTCCTCCTTACTCCAAGGCTGGTGCTGTACTCACTGCGCCACCTAGCTGCCCCAGAGCATCAGATTTAAAGTAGAACAGAAAAGTGACTTCTCTCAGAATCATTTCTATCTGAACTCCATTAAAAAAAAAAGAGGAAATCAAACTAACTATAATGGCCATAGCTCTCTGGGGCTGGAGAACTATTTTACACAAAAAATTTTGGAAGACCCTCCCAACAATCCTATCCCAACAATCCTGAGGTAGGTGCTACCATTCCCATATTACAGAAGGAAAAACTGAGGCTGAAGCAATTTGCCCGGGGACACAGAGCCAATAAGTGTTGGAGGTTCGATTCCAACTCAGGTTTTCTTGACTCCAAATAAAACATTCTATCCACTAGGCTATTCCTCTCAACAACTGGAGTGGGAAACGTGTAAGAAAAACCGTCCACACTCTTCACTGAGCAAAGTCTTATCAGAGACACCTTCGTGAGCAATTTGCCTGGAGAGAGGCTCGGGCTGACAGCTGCTGCTGCTGATCAGAGAATCCACTCTCACTGGAGAAATTTCCAACTCACATTTATAGGAAGCGTGAGACAAAAGGGGAAGGAAGTCGACAGCCATGGAAGGACAGTATGCAGTTTTCAGTGGGGGTTTTGAGCTTCTTTTTACCTCAAGGGAACAAGGGTGGGCACACTTTTCATGGGGGGACCTGCTCGAGGGTCCTGACTTCTCCGGGATTAAGGGCAGCTAGGCAGAACAGTGGTAGAATGCTGGGAGACTCATCTTTCTGAGTTCAAATCCGGCCTCGGATATTTACTAGCTGTGTGATCCTGGGCAAGTCACTTAACCCTGTTTGCCTCAGTTGCCTCATCTGTCAAACGACCTGGAGAAGGAAATGGCAAACCACTTCAGAGTTTCTGCCAAGAAAACCCCAAATAGGGTCATGGAGAGTCAGACATGACTGGAACAACAACCTTATTCTAATCTTGGAGGCCAAAGACATTCTTCTAGGGCTAATCCTTAATTTTGGTTAATACAACCAAGTTCTTGGTGCTGCTCTAGGCTCCCCCAGCAGGTAATAGAAGTTTTTCAAACTCATTTTACAGATGAGGAAATCAAGGCTCGGAAAAGCTCACTGTCTGGTCCAGGGTGAAATGTCCAAGACAAGTCTTCGGTTCTATCCTTCTGACTCCAAGACCAGGGCTCCTTCCACAACAGGCCCTGAGCATCTCTCTCCCTTTCTCAAGGCCTTGGTTTCCTCCTTAGTAAAATGAGAGTGTGGGATGTGAGGATCTCTCAGGCCTTAAGGTTTTTATGAGTCTATGAAAAACCTGGGGAGGAGGGAATGAATGACTCTCCCTCCCTCCTACATCCCTCTGAGCATGGAAGGCAGATTAGTCATAAAACAGAAGGGCCCAGGAGAGGAAGGCACAGACAGGGGAGAGGCAAATAGGGATAATTGGCTTGCTTAGGAAAGAGGCCTGAGGCAAGGCTGGAGGGAGAAAGCTTGGGCTTGAGCTGGTGCCACCAGCCCCAGAAGGGCAATGCCACTGGATGGAAGCACTGGAAATTATTGCCTTTTTTTTTCATTAGAAAAACATAAAATCTGGAAATGTCTTACTTTTCAAGTGAAAATAAGAGAACAGAAAATTGTACCCAACATGTCTAAGGAACACTAAACTCAAATATGAAAGAGTAATAGGAAACCTCTGCAGTTCCAGCTCCTGACTATGTAGGCCTTGGGAGGAGAGGAGAGGAAGAGGAGGTGAGCAGTGGAGGGAGGAGGCAGGCAGGATGGAGAACCTGAGAGGGAATTAGAGGCAGCCCCCAGGAAGCCATGAATTCCTCGAATGCAGGGACTGTTATTTTTTATGCCAGACTTGTCCATAGTAAGTGTCTCATAAATTATCCCACAGTGCCTGGCACATTGTAAGGGTTTAATAAATGCTTCTTGACTGACTGACTGAATTGTAGGACTGGGAGCCTCAGTCTTCTTCATCTGTAAAATGGCTCACCTTGGAGATCATATAACCCACCTTCTCATTTTGCACATGGGAATCATAAGAGCCCCAATGGAGAGGCCTTCAGAAGTCACTTGGTCCAAGCTCCTCATTCCACCAATGAAGAAACGAGAAGCATGTGAGGTGGCTTGTCCCAGGACCCACAGGAAGGAAGAGCAGGGCCTGACTGAAAGCCTAGTGCCTGACTCCGGGCTTGGTGATCTCTCACACTGAAGCCCTGGGGTTGATGTCCTGGCACTGCTGGGTGACCCTGGGTCCATCCTGGCACTTCCCTGGGCCTAGGATTCCTCATCTTTATGTACAGGATGCTTTTCCTGCCTCCATCCCACAGAACCATCAGGAAGCTCTGGGTTAATCACCCCAGATGTGCTATATAAATGGTGATAAGGGAACAAGGTGTGGATGGAGGGAGGGGAAGAAGCAGAAACAGAGCAGGTAGGGCTGGAGGCCAGGTTCACAGACTACACCCTGCAAAGGGAAGGGTGGGAAAGGGGAGGGGACCCAGTTTCTAATCCCAGCATCTCTGGAGAGGGAGAGGGTGACACACTTCCCTAGGTCTCAGTTTCTTTCTCTGTAAAATAGAGAGGTTGGACTCACACTTCAGAAGGTCCCTTCAGCTCTGAATCTGTGAATCTTTCCAGGTCCACCCTCTCCAGCCTTCCCCCACCCAAAGCTTCATCAACTGCCTGACAAAAGTGTCTTTATCTCTCAGCTGTTGAGTGGTGGGCCCTCTAGTGATAGGAGGCCTTAAGCATCTGGGGGCTGCTGGGGAAGGGAATGACAGTGACCTTCTCCTCAGGCCACCTGCCTCAAAGGAAGAGGCCCAGGCTCCCTGGGAGGACCACCCAGTAACGATTTGGGGATGGATGGGAAGGGCCAAGAAGGACCTTAAGCGTAGCCTTGTCCAGCATCCCCCCAAACCATAAATGCCTTCATCCTACCAGGGCGGTACAGTAAGGAGGGCAATGGGCTTGGGGAAAGGAACACTGTAGTAGCTCTGTGACTGCCCAGCCTCAGTTACCTTGTCTGGAAAATGGGCATCACAATAGTCATTCCTCCCTCACCAGGTTGTTGTGAGGACTAGATGGGGTAACATGTGTAAAGGTTTTGCAAACTTTAAAGCCCCAGATAAAACACTAACAGTAGAACCTTTTGCAGAAGGATTTTGAGTCAGGAGATGCAGATTTAAATCTTCCTCCCATCACAGCTCCCCAGGGCTATCTTAGCAGCCTCCCAACTGGCCTCCCTGCCTCTCCAGGCTTTGCATCCTTTGCAGCCTCCACACATCATTATTCCTGTAACACAAAGCTGACCCAGTTACTCCAACTCAAGAGACTCCAGTAGCTTTCTTTCTATTGACCCGAGGATAAAGACAAGCTCCTTTGTTGGACACTGACAGCCCTTGACAGTGGCTCCAGCTGACCATTCCAGGCTTTTGCATACAAGCTTGGGTCTTCCTGACTTCAGGCCCAGGGCTCTATCCACTGTCCCACCTCCCTATCTTTCCACCCACATTTTACAGATGAGGAACAGGGAGTTGGAGGCAAATTCGGCATTATGTGGTGAGTAAAGAACTGAGGTAGCATTCGAATCCATGTCTTCTGTCTCCTGAGCCACTACTGCTCTTAGCAAGCAACAGCCTTCAAACAGGAAGGGGTGCAGTGAAACCAGAAGATCCGGACTTGAGTGTCCAGCCCTCCCATTCACTAGGAGTGCTGGACACAACCAAGGCTGTGTTCTAGTCTGCCAGGGTTGGACCAGATCATGCAATATCACAGTGGCAGACCTGGGAGGGGTCACCTAGTCCAATCTTCTCCTTTCACAGAGGAGCACACAGAGCTCAAAGGGAGGCCCTTTGCTACTTTGGCATTCGATGACTCTCCGAAGCGCTTTGTGTGGAGGGATTCTACTTATTGTCCTCTTCCATAAAGGGTGCCCTAGGAGCCATGGGACTGGGGAAGCAGATGTCAGGAGGCAGATTTTGATGGGAAATAGATGGGAAAATTTCCTAAAACCTTGAGCAGTCAGAAATGGTTTATATCCTAAAGACATCAAAAAAGGAAAAAAAGGACCTATTTGTACAAAAATATTCATAGCAGCCCTTTTTGTGGTGGATAAGAACTGGAAATTGAGGGGATGCCCATCAACTGGGGAGCGGCTGAACAAGTTGTGGTATGTGCTTGTAATGGAATACTATTGCGCTATAAGAAATGATAAGCAGGATGGTTTCGGAAAAAACCTGGAAAGATTTATATGAACTGGTGCAGAGTGAAGGGAGCAGAACCAGGGAACATTGTACACAGTAACAGCCACACTGTTCGATGAAGAACGGTGAATGACTTAGCTCTTCTCAGCAATACCATGATCCAAGACAATCCCAAAGGACTGACGATGAAGCACACGATCCACCTCCAGAGAAAGAACTGATAGTGTTTGAATACAGACTGAAGCAGGCTATTTTTACTTTCTTTCATTTTTTTTTCTGTTATTCAAGTCTTCTTATACAAAATGACTAATATGAAAATGTTTTACATAATTGCACATTTATAACCTATATTTGCTTACCACTTCAGGGAAGGGGAACGTGGGATACATTTTGGAACTCAAAACTTTAAATAAAAATGTAAAAAAAAAAGTAGAGAGCTCCTAATCACTGAACACTAAAAAAAAAAAAAAAAAAGCAGTATTGGCTACCTTGGAAGATGCTTCCTATCCCTGGAGGTCTCAGCCTAGAAAATGAACTGATGATCATGAAAAGCTAACATGGCTTCACCAAGAATGGGTCATGCCAATCTAACCATTTTTTCTACTTTGGACAGGATTACTGAACTGGATACATCAGGGGAATTCTGCAGATCCAGTTTGTCCAGATTTTATTTGGCAAAGGATTTGCTACAGTCTTTCCTGTTACTGTTCTGGAAAAGATGTAGAGACCAGGTTAGAAGAGAGTATAATGTGCTGGAGCCCTATTCAAAGAGTGTGCGGTAATGGTTCAGTCTCAGCTTGGAAGCAAGTTTCCAGGCAAGAGCCCCGAGTTCCATACTTGGCTCTGTTCCTGGGATAATGGCACAGACGCCATCTTTATCAAATCTGCAGATGATGCCAAGCTGGGAAGGAGAGCTAACACACTGGAGGGAAGAGGTAGGATTCAAAAGGATTTGACAGACCAGACCATGAGGCTGAATCCGATGAGATGAAATTCAATAAGGAAAAGTGAAAATGTTTTAAATTTGGGTTTTAAAAAATCAACTTTGTATATACAAATATGGGGAGGAGACAAATATAGGTAGATAGCAGTTCTGAGAATGATCTAGGGGTCTGCGTGGACCACTATTCATTCAATCTGAGTCAACAATATGTTGAGGCCACCAAGGAAACTCCTCCTACTCAGAGCAGACACTTATGTGGTGCTTTAAGATCTAAAAGTACTGAGCATGGGAGCTTCACAACAACTCTGTGCCCAGTTTCAATGAGGAAACTAAGACTGAGTGACTTGCCCAAGGTCACACAGCTAATAAGTGTTTAGGGCAGGATTAGACCCTGGGTTTCCTTGGCTCCAAGTCTAGTCTCCTGTGCACTATATAAATAGGAGGGGCATAACTTTCAGGAATAAGGAGGCGAAAGTCCCTGGGTGCTTTGCCCTGGTTGGACCATACATGGAATGTTTCTGGGCCTCGTGTTTTAAGAAGGACAGTGGTTAGCTGGAGAATGTCCACACAAGGGAGGTCAGAGGACAGCAAAGGGCCCAAATCTATGCCATGCGCAGACTGGTGTTCAATGAGGGTGCTCAGTCAGAGAAGACCCTGGTGGAAAAGAGAGCTCTGTTCAAGTATTTGCCTGAGGTGTGGAGGAGGGGTCAGTTCTGCTATATTTGGCCCCACAGTGGAAAACAAATAGAATTGGGGACAATTTGCAGAGGCCACTTGAGACTCACTGTCAGGAAAACTTTCTTTCTCAAGTGGAGGCTGTCTCCCAGATGAATGGGCTGGCTCTCACTCAGGTGAGGGCTTCAAGGCCAAAACTTGGGTCTCATATAGAGGATTCTCAACTCATGATGTTCCTCCTTTCTAGCTCTAGGATTCTGGGATAGTCCTCAGGGATTGGAGCTCCCAGCACAGCTTAGGTGTCATATGTCCACCCTCACTATGCCCCTGCCCAGCTGAGAGAACCACCTATAGGATGAAGTTTGGATTCTCCTTGGTTCCCATAACCTCCCCTACTATAGACTACACTTATCTTGAGGTACACCTTAAGCCCCTTGAGGGGAGGCCTGTCCCCCCAGTACCTAGGACAGCCTCTGGCCCATTAAAGCAGGCACTTTTGGTCCAGTTAGGGTCCAAAGAGCTGCTACCATTCCCACTGAAGAAAGCCTTCATTCATGGATTTCCTATCTGATGTCAACACTGGGGTGCTAGCCCTAAGGAAGCCCTCCCTCCAAGTCAGAAAAATAAAAGAGGCCTAAACGAGAGTACCCACCAGGACAGGTGTGAACCAGGAAACCCAAAATACCCCCAAGAGATGGAGGCAGGAGGATAATTTGTATTCCCAAAAGATTCCCCCGGAGCATTTGCACAAATACAAGGGGATGGGATTGAAGGGTCAAAATTCCCTTCACAAACAACTTCCTGGAAAGCAACCTTGGGCAAAGAGGGAAAGGCCAGAGAGACCCAAGAGTGGACAAGAAAAGAGAAGAAACGTGGACATTGCAGGCACGAGGCTCTCCTTCGAAAGACAAGAACATTATGGAATCACAGAAGTAGAGCCAAAAGACCCCACAGAGGCCATCTGGTCCAACCTCCTCACTTAAATAATGGGGAAACTGAGGCCTGGGGGGAGCAAGTGACTTGAGGCCATCTAGTCCAGCCCCTTCTGGATCTAAACTTCATCCCCAGATCAGTTCTTCAAGGCCCATCCCAAAGGTCATTCTCCATCTTGGAGCCTAACCACATCTTTCAGATGACACCTTTATAGTGCCCCTCATACATTAAAAATAATAACTGATATCTATAATGCACTTTAAGGTTTGTAAAATCCTTTATTGCAGGCATTACCTCATTTGGTCTTCATAACAACCTTGCCAGGAAAGCCAATCTTATTCTCATCTTAGAAATGGGGAAACTGAGACTATAGATGTGTGTTGAGAGAACCAACTGAAGGGAGACAGTGTGGGATGAAGGGATCTAGATGAGGCATGGCCTGACCTGTCAGTCCACAAGCATTTAGGAAGCCCCTATTCTGTGCCCTAGGTATACAAAGACAACAGAGGGAGTGGTCCTCCCTCAAGGAGCTTCCATTCTAATGGGAGCAACATGTGTACATGTCAGTACAAACAGAATGTATATGATGAACACAAGGGGACCCGGGGGGAGGGAATCTAGAAAGGCTTCATGTGAGAGGAGGCATCAGAGCTACGTCAGAGAGAGCTGGGGACCCTAAGGTATGGCCAGGGTGCTCTTCTGGGAGTGTTAGGAAGACAGCTTGTGGGTGGGGAGGAGAAAATGGACTAGAACTCCAAGGAGCACTGGAGGCATTGGACTCAAATGCCTGCTCGGACATGGACTGGCTGTGTGACCATGGGCAAGGTTCTTCCCCTTGCTGAAGCCCACTTTCCTTTTCTGAAAAATGGGCATAATTCTTGTGTTCCTTGTCCTGGGTCATTGTGTGAAGAGTGCTTGGTCAAATATCAAAGCACTAGAGAAATGGGAGTTGTCATCATCGTTATCATCATCGTCATCATCATCATCATGAACATCACCATCATCCTCCTCCTCACCATCATCACTACCATCCTCCTCTTCCTTCTTCCTCCTCCCTCTCTTCTCTTCCTCCTCCTCACCATCATCCTCCTCTTCCTCCTCCTCCTTATCACCATCTTCTTCCTCACTCTCTTCCTCCTCCTCATTACCACCATCTTCCTCTTCTTCCTCACCATCATTATCATCATCTTCCCCTTCTTCTTCTTCCTCCTCCCTCTCTTCTCTTCCTCACCATCATCATCATCTTCCTCATCCTCCTCCTTATCACCATTATAAGTATCCTCCTCACACCATCATCATCATCATCGCCATCCTCTTCCTCCTCTATTTCTCCTTCTCTTCCTCAGAGTATCCTGTTTACTAACCTCAGATCATGCGCAGGAGCTCATAGCTCTAAGCCATGGTACAAGCCTTCAGTTCCCTGCTTTTCCTTCACATCAGCCAACTGATGGCCACCATGCTGGGTGGCCCTGGTTTGGGTCAGGCCTTAGAGCTCCTGGGTGAGGCTTTGGGCTCTCAGTCCAGGGCTCCACTTTGGAGCGATGCATTATCACTGAAGAGCCTAGAACTCTTAAACATATCTGCAGCCATCTGGTTATTAGTGCCAAGCTTCATTGAGGAACTTTGGCAATTTGCTTTTCCTTCCTTGGTTCATTCATTATGAGAGTTTCTGCAGCATCCACGGGATCTCTCCATTTAGATAATTCTCAATGAGTGCCGTGCAAGCCTAGGGCAAGGAGATGTTTCTATTCTGATTCACGTGACAGAAAGGCAGTTATCTGTAGAAATAAGCTGTAAAGTGCGGAAGATGACTGTGTGGTTGTCACAGTGTGGGCACTTTCCAATTCCCACCTTGGCTCTGGACACAATGATCTAAGGATGGGGCAGACTTTGGGACAGTTGGCGCCAAAGAGGAGCCCTGGGCCACGGGGGTGACTCCCAACTTTGCTATTTTCCATGTGGGTGACTGAGGGCAAGTCTCTTTCCATCTCTGGGACTTAAGTTTTCCCATCTGTAAAATGTTAAAGCTGGACTAGGTAACCTGGAATGTTCCTTCAGGCTGATACAGAACCTCTGGGGTCAGAGGACTGGGCTCAAATCATGCCTCCCTATCACCTGCGTGACCTTGGGCAAATCAATAAACTCTTTGGGCTTTAGTTTACTCATCTGAAAAATGAGTGCGATGGGCTGGATAGTTTCTAAAGTCTCTTCCCGTTCTGGATGTCTGATCCCACGTGAAAAGAGAAGCTGGTGTTTTCCTCTTACTGCCTTAATGACATCAATGCTTATAAAAATACAAATGACGTTTATGTCTTTATTGGTTAAGAAGGGGGAAGGAGAAGAAGCTGTTATAATTGGATTAAAATGAATGCCTCCATAGGGATATTAGAAATTGCACATTAATAAAATGTAATCCCCCAAATAGCTCCCACCACCTTTAACCAACGCACCCAGAGATGCACCAGAGAAGGAGGGCCTTAGAGTATCTAGGGGCAGAAGTCACTATCCTTCTCCGTGTCTCTGGCTGTCTCTCCCCCAGTGCAGTAAGTGTGGTCCAGACACCAAAGTTTTGAGAATGGATTGACACATTTAGTGATCTGAGGAGAGCATGAGACCTGGTGAGCCCAAATTCCCACTATGGCATTTACTGGCTTTGTGACCTGGGAGAGATCCTCAACTCCCCCAGCCTGTCTCCTCATTTGTAGAATAGGGGTAACTGCTCTTGTTAAGGGACCACCGACCTCAGAACGTTTGCTGGGAGGAAGGCGTTTTGTAGACCTTCAAGTCCCAGAGGAATGTGAGTTCTTCTTCCCTAGCCTGAGTATTCTGTCCCTGGAATCAGTGCCTCTGTACCACCTCTCCTGACTGCTGCCTCTTCCAGGCTCAGGTCAGGGGCCCTGCTGACCTACTGTGGAAGACTCTCCCAGCTGTCACAGCCCTCTCAATCCTCCTCAAGTATCTGCAAGAAGGCTGTTCTCTCCCTTCTGCAGAAAGGCAGGTCCTTGAGGGCAGGGATGGCTTCTTTTGGATCTTTGTAGGCTCAGTTTATCACTCACAGCCCTACACATAGTAGGTGCTTAGTAAATGCAGGTTTGGGTGTCTGTACAGCTTTAAAATTTACAAAGCACCTCCCTCAGGACAATTCTTTGTGGTCTTTACAAGACCCAATGAATATTTTATGGAGCCCCTACTATGCGAAGGGTCCTGGGCTAGGTCTGGGCCATGGGAGAGGGGGAGGGAGAGGGCTGGAGACATAAAGACGAGTGAGCAAGAAGGATGTCCTCTGCCCACAGGGACGACAGGTTCTTATTAAAGAGGATTAAGGAAAGGCATTTTCCTTCGGAAACTGTATTATTTTACTAATGATCTCCTGCCAGTTAACTGCTAGAGCGCCAGGGAGATCAATGGCTTACTATTTATACTCAGGCCAGGTTAACCCTTGAATAGCTTCCCTGGAGGAAACTCCCATTTATCACCATTTTGCATGTTTGCACTGGCTAGCACCTTGGCCAGAGGGAGGGATCAAAGATCTTGGAGCTGGAAGGGATCTTCCGAGATCATCCAGTCTAGTACTTTTCCACGCCACCCCCCCCCTCCAGCTTTTCTGGTGAGGAAACTGGCCTGATGGGAGATGACTTGGCCAAGGTCATACATACAGACACCTGGGAAGAAGCAAAAGCCCCCCACTCTGGGCCCATTCCAATCCTGGGTGACCAGGATTTCATCTCTTCCGTAAAGATACCATCGAGGTTCTACTTGTCTCCTTTCCAGTATCGAGGATGGAGAAGGAAAAAGGGAATCCCTTGGGAAAAGAAAGTCACTTCTTGGCCAATAGCTGCAGGAGGGTAGAGGGGCTAGCAGGGCACGAGCATCCCTGGCTGGTCTTCTAAGAAGGCCTCCCCAAGGGGAGGTGGGGCTATATATGCAAGCCACCCCCAGCATCCTCTGCTCCTCCCCCAAACACAGGAGGCCAGATTGTGTATAACTGATGGGAGACACAGCACAGAACAGAAATCAGAGGGAGGCAGGCATGCAGGCTGGCATAGGGTGAGTTAGGTCCCTCATTTTCATCCCAGGGGCCCAGGGATCTCCCCCTTCCCCCTAACAGCCTCCCCTGCATGGGTTCATTGATTCCACAGCATCTAGGTATGACCAGAAGAGCAGGAAGGCAGCAGGATTCCAGGGGAAAGGATGTGGAATTGTCAGAATTCATTCAAGTCCTAATATGGGAGTGGGGGAGGGAAGAGGGGGGAATCTGTTTACAAATTGCTGCCTGTGTTGAGTTGGGAAACTTGACTGTTACCATCTCTCTGGCTTCATCAAAGACTAGGGACTCTATTTTTGCACTCACATGCTCAGATTAGAAGGAGACAAACATCCCCCACCCCACCCCAGCCTCTTGGGATTAATCGAATTTTCTTAATGGGATGCTTGGAGGGGGAAGGTAAGTAGCAGAGAGATGGGGAGAGATGGGGGAAGGTTCAAGAGATAGAGGAAGGGGGAGGGCAGAGAGAGGGAAGAGAAGAAAGGGAGGAAGAGAGAGGGAGGATAGAAAAGAGAAGTGGGAATTAAGAAAAGGGAAAGGATGGAGGGGAAGGGGGAAAAGATGAAGGGGGAGGAACACAGAGATAATACTAATAGCTAAGATTTATATAGCGCTTTAAGGTTTAAAAAAACAACTCTTTACAGATATTCCCTTTTTCGAGAGAAAGAACCGTTTTTGAAGTCAGTAAATGTGTGTTCAAATCCTGGCTTTGCTTGTGCAAGGTATTTGCCACATCTCACTTTACCCCTCAGTAAAAGTGATGCGGGAGGGGCTATGCCCCCCCCCATGTTCTAAATGCTCCCATGCCTGGGAAGCTGTTGTCCTTCATGAAGGGATCAGTACAACATCCTTTCTGGCCCCAAAGCAGCAGCCACTCTCTCTCTGTCCCCTCCCATTCCTCCTTTCTGTCCTCTTCCTTTTCCTCTCCTCCTCCTCCTTCTCCCCCCCCCTTCTTCCCACCCCAACCCCCTCCGTGGAGAAGGGGCAGTCAGGCAGGGACTTCTCTGAGGCTGCCTTTGGCAGCATGCTGGTTCAGCTGCATCTCTGCTGTATCTCTGCAGGTGAGCCCTCCCCATCTGGGTGATTCACCAGGCTTGTGGGCAAGACACACTATCTCCCTTTATTGGGGAGCAGGGAGGGGTAGGGAAAGGGACTGTTGGTTCTGCCCCGAAGGGTGCTTTGAATTTTCTTTTTCTCTCAGAAAACCCCCAGTAAATAGACTGTGACAAGCTGGGGGCGAGGAGCAGGTGGTAGGGGCCGGGCTGAGTGAGGGCAGGGAAGCTGCTATGGAGAAGAAAGGGTCTAGGAAGGGCTCTGGATTATAGCACCCGGGTCATAGAGCTGGCTCCAGGGATCTCCAAGACCATCTGCCAGCCCCTCCATGTTACTGAGACCAGGGGCTGGGAAGCGCCTTGCCCCAAATCATGAAGGCAGTAGGTGTCAGAGGTGAGATTGAATTCCTCTGGGTGTGGAACAGGTTCTCCTTTTCCTGTACCATGCTGAAGGAACCTTTGAGACCACTTTGGTCCTACCCTTGCTGGATAGAGAAGCAGCAGAGCTTGGATTTGAACTCAGGTCCTCTGACTCCAAATTCATTGGTTTTTCACCTTCTTCCCCCTGCCTCCCTGCCCCGACCCTCAGATAGACTGACAGAAAGAAAGCCAGTCTGGAGGACAGAAGAGCTTAGGACACGAGATGAACAGAGAGAAGAGACTGATCTCACTCCCTGTCATTAGAGACCTCAGAGATCATGTTGAGCGTCTAAGCCCTGAGTGCCGATCAAACAGAAAATTCAGGACCTAACATCCGAAGACAGGCCCTCAGAGAGAATCCAGGCAAGGGGCTCTTTACCTTTTACATGTCCTGGACCTCCCTCTAGCAGTCTGGGGAAGCCTCAGAAATGTTTATAAATGCAGAAAATAAAATACATAAAATTACTAAGAAAGCCAACTATACTGAAATATAAATTTATTTATTTATAATATAAATATACATTTATTTATTTATTTATAAACTTCATAGACCCCAGGTTAAGAATTTTTTTGGTCTATTCCAACCTCCTCTTGAACAGAAGATACAGTGGTTCGTAGAGCTGGAGTGCTTCCCCAATCCCAACACCTAAATGCATGCCTAGGCTTTAAGCAGCAAATTGTCCTCCAATGCCCATGATGCAGTGCTAGCAGTGTTAACAGAAGCCCCCTTCCCTGCTCCATCCTGCTGCCTGGGTATAAGGAGCAAGGCTCACACTTAGCACAACCAACCCTTGCTTCTGGGAGAGGGATTTCTTGAGTTTGAAGGGCACAATTTAAATACATTCTTGGGCAGATCCTCTAAGAGAGATGGAAGGAGAAACAAGAGGAGGGCCAAGGGCCGGGAGGTGCCCCCAAGGTTGAGCCAAGGACCCCAAAGCACTCTGATAATAAAATCAGAGACGACCAGGAGCTGGAAGGGACCCTAAGGGCCATGCAGCTCACCCCTGACAGGTACAAACTGTTTTGTAAACTCTAAATTACAAATGTAAGTTATTGTTACATAACCCCTCCCCCAATTTGGGCAAGTTCCCTCCTCCACCCCCTTCCTGGGTTTTCCCCAGTGTAAAATGAGGGGAGGGGGAATAGGAGATGGGGCCTCTAAGGTCCCTGGCAGCCCTGGGTGCTGGAATGGTCAAAGTCCTCCACAGCACATGAGCACAGGCACACACGTGCGTGTACACACACACGCACTCATACACACACACATGCATGCACACGCACTCATACACATACATACATACACGCATACATACACACACATACTCATACACACTCATACACATACATACACAAGTACGCATGCTGTCATACACATATACATACACACACACTCATACACACATACTCATACATACACTCATACATACATACACACACACACACACACACACACACCCGCCCGCTTTCTCTGGTGCACCAGCCACAAAGCCGTTGCCTGGCTTTCTGTGCCCTAGGACCTTCTCCCTGAAGCTCCCAGGGAGCCACCGCCAGTCCCTTTTCTCGGATATTACCAGGGCATAGGGGGAAGCGATCTTAGCCCGGGGAGCCCCGCAGACCCCGGCGGCCTCGAACTCCACGCAGGGTTGGGCCAGCCAGGTAGCCAGGTAAGAGTATTAAGCAGTAAAATGCCAGGTTCCCAAATGCCATTCACTCCCTTCCCTTTCTCCTGGGGATGCGTCTCAACTTGACTCAACGCCTCCGACAATGAAACCCTCTCCCTTCTTCTTCCTCCTTCTCCTCCCCCCTCCCCAAGATCTACGTTTTCTCCCCGGGCCGGTGGCTCCACCGAGTCGGTCCCTTTGAAGCCCAGAAAAAGACAAGGTTCCAGTCCGACCATCCTCCAGGTAACGCGCCCATGCAGTGAGAGCAACCTCAGCCCATCATCTGCTGGAGCCTTCACCAACCTCCCCCTCCCCCCCAATCCAACGTCTATCGCCCGGTCCGTTTTTAGCAGGAGAACTCCCACCCCGTCTGCCTTTGACCTTGCCAGAAAGGGCTCTCTGGGCACAAGGAACCTCCCCAGATCCGAAGCCTAAATGACCTTGGCTCTTGTGGCAGCCCATCCCCCTGCGCAGCTAGGTGCCGGGCGGGAGAGCGGGCAGCGCATTTGGGGAGGCGAGCCCACAACAACAAGGCGGGCGGGAGGCGAGCCCGCAACACTCTTCCAGGCGTCCAGGTAACCCTCGGGCTCTCCGAGGAAGGCGCTCGCCTCTGCCGCTGCCCCTCCAGCTCGTCCGCGACCCCTGCGCGGCAGCCTGCTCCGGACAAAGCCACACAAGGGACCCTCAGGCATCACGCGCGAGCCCCCAGAGCCCAAAGAAGCCCCGCGCGACACCCCCCGCGCTCATCTTGGAGGGCTGCGAGGGATGCGGGGCCAGGGCCGGATTGTCACCCTCTCCGCGGCGATCCCTGACAGCCAGCCCCGGAATCCGCTCCTCCTCCCCCCTCCCCCTGCCGTCTGGCCCATCCCGGTTCGCTTGGCGGACCCCGGGGCCAGCGGCACAGCCACCAGCACGCGGGCAAGCACCGGACCGCAAACCACCCAGCCGTCCGCCCCATCGAGGGTTCCTAGTTCTCGCAGCCCCCGGGAAACTTGCCCGATTCCTCAATCGGGGGATCCAACGTGCGGAAGAAATGGGTCTATTTATAAACAGGCTACAAAGGCATCCTGAGATCTCGCCTACGACAACCCCCTTCCTAAAAGGTGCAGCCCCCCTTTACCCTCCTCAATTGTCTAAGGTCTCTCACTGCCTCCTCCTCCTCTCCCCGGACCGACCCTGCAGCACCCCCCCCCCCTTTCAGCTCCAGGCGGGCTTTCCAA
>CM053625.1:324675466-324698804 GCA_028646595.1 Phalanger gymnotis | reverse complement strand
ATTTCCTTCTTTATACAATAAGGGGTCAGGCTAGATGGTACCCACAGATGGACTAGCTCCAAACCTTGTGGCTGTTACTTAAGTATGCATGAAAATGCTTTGAGAAATCAGGGGTCCCTCAGATGGGTGTAAGTCTTTCCAAGATGTAGAATGTCTGTCTCTGACTAGTCGTGGACAAGTGACTCATCCTCTCCTAGTATTTCAGATGTGGTACCAAGTGGCAACCTTTGGGCTGCAGCCTGGGCCATCATACTCAGGCACCTGTAAAGGGGATTGCACAGAAGGCAGGGTAGGATCTTAGATGCTGGCTAATGAAACAGAAAGGGAAACTGAGACCTGAAACAGTGAAGGTAGTGATTGGCTCCATGAGCAGCTTCGTGAGAGCATTCATTCTAAAACCTAATCCACATGATTTGGGGACCATTTCTTGGTTTTGGATTAGGGAAAGGGAATAAGTATTTCTATAAGAACCTACTATGTGTTTAGCGCCTTAAAAAAAAAAAACCAATAAATATCCATTCTTTTGTTCCCTGCAAATGGTGAATTGTGTATCTCTTCTAATTCATTTAACACCCCCTTACCCTTCCAGAGTGTGTGTAGGCCCAGAAAGGCCAAGCAAATGGTGCTGCCCTGAGATTATAAAGAACCAGGAGGGTCCTAGGGTTTAGAGCTCACCATAACTAATCTCTGCTATCTGGTTCTTGTCTATTTTAGCCTGGAGTTGGGGGGAGATGGGAACGGATGGGAAGAACCTTCTGAATTCCGAAGGATAATTAGGATGGCTACAGTTAAAATTCACAGAAGCTCAGTGTTAGAAAAGAGACTTCCAATTCCCCCAGTGGAAGGCCCTCGTGGGCAGAGCTAGTTTTGTCTTTGTATAAGGAGCGCTGAGCATGTTGTAGTAACCTCCTCGGAAGGTTACAAGGTAGAGGGCTAGATTTGGAGTCCTGCCTCTGACAATGACTAGCTGGTGTGACTTTGAGCAAGTCATTTAACTTTTCTTATCCTCAATTTCTTCATCAGTAAAATAGGAATAACAGAAACCATTTCACCTTCCTCATGGCTTATTTATGAAGATCAAATGAGATAATAAGTGTAAGTGTACACTGTGTTTTTCCTGATAGAATGCAATCTTTTTGAGGGCAAGACCTGTTTCATTTTTGCCTTTCATGTCTGGTGTACAGTAGGTTAATAAATGCTTGTTGATTGCTTATAAAAATTAAGTGCTTTGCAAATCTTAGATTGCTTTAAAATTTAAGCCGTGATTATTTTTGTTATTACTATTTTTCAGATGCGTATTTCAGTAAGAACACTTTCTCTAACATCCCTGAAAAATGGTTATTCAGCCTTTGCTTGAAGAACTCTGGGGAGAGGGAACCCATTACCTTCTACTTCTGTCCATTTTTCTTTTTCATCACCCCAATTGTTAGTTTTTCCATATATATATATATATATATATATGGAAATTATTTCAGCATTGATTTTCACAAGAGTTTGAATTACCAATTTTCTCCCCATTTCTACCCTCCCCCCCACTGGCACATATTCTGGTTGCCCTGTTATATGTTATATATTCTAGCTTCCTTGGCCCCTGCCTCAGAGGCTCTGGATACTATTATTGTATCTTTAAGATGAACAGAATCTTATGGAGACACGGGTTACATTTGGGAAAGGCTTACCTGCCATGACTATGAGAGTCTGTAGCAGATTCAGAGGAAAAGGATTAAGAAAGATTGCTGAGGGACTGAGCGAACTCTCTTATTTGAGAAAGATTGAAGACACATTTTGAGGGAAGTGAATTTAGCTTTGATCCTGTGGAGAAGGTATGAGGTGAAGAAAATATCCTGAAGCTACTTCCTGAGACACTTTGACAGGCATCCCGAGAGAGCTGAATGGTGGGGCTAAGGAAGGTTCTAGTGTTTGTGGAAAAGTCAGTAGTTACATTTAATGATTAAAGGTAACACTGCCTCGGATCTCTTTCGTAGCTGATACACTGTTGAAATATGCTTTTGTGTCAATTGTTACCTTGTTAGTAAATGTGTATGGCAGGTAACCCACAAAGCCAGGGTATGATATTGTGAGACTGGTGAATGAAAGTTAATGAGAAAGGGTGTGGTGAGAGTGGGCGTGGTTGTGTGGTTGTGGTCTAAACTGACCACAGGAGGCTGTCATCTCTAAAACCAGATGCTTTGATATGGAACCTAAGTCTGGCTCTTTGTAAGTCCACTGTGTCTCACAGCTGGCCTGAAGCAAGGGAACCTCCTGAAAATGAGGAGAAAACAACCAATTCTTCATCTAGACCAGGGGTTTTTAACCTAGCGCCCGTAAACATGCTTTTATTTTTTTTTTTTATATTTTAATAACAATTTCCATTTGATCAGATTCCTTAGCAATCCTATGTCTTTTATTTTTAGAAATGGTAATAGCTAACCTTTACATAGTGCTTTAAGGTTTGTTAAGTGCCATACAAATATGTCTCATTTTCCCTCATAACAAAAGGAGGAAGCTAGGTGCGGCCTAGGTAGAGCCCTGGACCTAGATTCAGGAATACCTAAATTAAAATTTGGCTTCAGCAACTTGCTAGCTGTGTGACCCTGAACAAGTCACTTAATTTCTGTCTGCCTTAGTTTAAATCAATTGAGATAATATTTTATAAAGCTTCTGGCACATAGTAGGCACTTAATAAATGCTTGTTAAAAAAAAAACCCTGTGGGTGGTAGATATTATTATTATCACCCTCATTTTACAGATGAAGAAATTGAGGCAGAGCAGTTAAATGACCCTGCCCAAGGTCCCACAGCTATTAGGTATCTGAGGCTAGATTTCAGCCAGTCAGTTAATAAACATTTATTAAATTTCTACTAGGTGCCTGCCAGCTGCTGTCCATACAAAGAAAGGCAAAAGACAATCCTTGGCCTCAGGGATTTCACAGTCTAATGGAGGAGACAGCATGCAAACAGCTGTGTACAAACAAGTTAGGATAAACAGAAAATTATCACCAGAGGAAAGGCATTGGAATTAAGAGGAATCTGGAAATGTATTTTAGCTGGGACTTGAAGTCTAGGAATCCAGGAGGCAGATTTGAACTCAGGTCTTCCTGACTCCAGGCCTCTTGGTCTTGTATTTAAAAATGTTTGTGAGGAGTCCCTAGGTTCACCAGACTGACTGTTAGAGGGGTCCAGGGCACAAACCAGGGAGTGAAGGCCCACAGAAAGAAGGTCTTCTTTTGAGTTTCTGTGTATTAGGATCTTGGTTGGGATCAACCCTCTATCTTCTCCTAAGAATCACTGCAGTAACTCCAGGGAACGCCTCCCACTGTCTGCCAGGACCCAAATCAGGAGGCTGCTTCTCAGGCTGGCATATCCATCTCGGCATTGCTGTTTGGTCCCCAATGCTCAGGAAAAGGAACACACAGTAAAAGAAGCAGCCAGGCTTTTCTAATGGGGCATGCTCTAGCTGTGATGTGGAGTAGCTACCATATGGATGCCTGCAATGGGGTGAGGGGTGTGGAGAGGAGGGCCTCCCTCCCACCCAGGAAGTCCCAGAGAGAGTTCCATGACACATGTTCCAGAGGGAAGAAGATGAGAGCAGGGGTGATTATGCCTCCCTTTGGTCTATTAAGTGAGAGGCCCTTGCTGGGCCAGTGGCCAATTCTCTTTTGATATATGCTGGCTCCTCTGGCTGCCATCATGGGGACCAAGGGATGATTGTTGTTGTTGAGTTGTTGCAGATGTGTCTGGGAAAGATGATGGAGTGATTTTCTGTTTCCTTCTCCAGCTCATTTGACAGATGAGGAAACTGAGGCAAACAGGGTTAAGTGACCCGCCCAGGATAGCACAGCTAGTAAGTGTCTGAGGCTAGATTTGAATTCAGGCCTTTCTCGTTCCAGGTCTGGTGCTCTACCCAATACAACCACTAGCTGCTGAGTCATTCCAAAATACCAACTCCTTCAGCACTGAGCACACCATTCCTGTAAGTGGCCCCTGGTCCCGATGTGTGGTCCAAACCCAAACCTCATGACATACAAAAGAGTCCATCCTTTGGCACAGACACTGTAAAGCTTTATAAGAACAAGCACTCAACAGGGATTTATTGAATGCCTACTATGTGTCAGGCACTATGCTAAGCTCTGAAGACACAAGAAGGCATAAATCGGTCCCTGCCCCCAAGGATTTACAAAATAACGTCCTTAGAAATCATGATTCTCTTAGACAATAAAGGCAATTAAGAAGCTTGTAATGCCCAAGGTAGGAGCCACCTTTTCCATTGGCTAACTAATGCCCCAAAGTGGCAATCCCACAGCTAGAGTCCCCTGCAGATCTCAAAGGTGGAGAAGACTTTATGCTCCTGACTGCCAGCTTCTGGAAGCCTTCCAGGAGGTCTCATGGCCTCCCTCTGATCTCTGAGAGTCAATAACTCAAGGAGAAGGTGGAGGCATATACTGAAAGGGGCAGGTGTGTTCACTTCTAGCCTCTTCTGGAGGAAAAGAAGCTGGGTTTGAATTCCTATGTCTACTACCTAAAATCTGGGTGATCTGGGGCAGGTCACTTAACCCTGTTTGCCTCAGTTTCCCTTTCTGTGAAATGAGGGGCTTAGACTAGAACATCTCAAAAGTCCCTTCTAACTCCGATTCTGAGGATCCATTTACCTACCTCTAAAGCCTTCCTTCTCTTTCCTACTCTGCAGTGCTGCTGGTCTTGCTGCCTGTCTGTCTCTGGGCTGTGCTGTTGGTCTTGCTGTCTGTCTCCACCTAGCAGTATTAGGTAGGGTTTCCTCTTTTATCCAAGCCCAGGCTGGAGGTCTTTGGCAAACTTCCCAATACATAAGCAAATAGTGGGGGAGTGTTGAGGTTTAGGAGTACTGGGACCCTGAAATAGTGACACACAGGTCTGTCTTGAATGAATTCGACCCAAGCTTTCTTTCAGCCAAAAACAAGGTTTATTACAACACTGATAGGTGGTGGGCGTGATTCTAAAAATCTGCCATATTGGCCAGACTCTTAAGGAATCTGAGCATTTGTGATGCTTGTATTGACAAGCAGGCCAGATTGAATCTGAGCACTTTAGTGGAGGCAAGATGGATCTTATATGCAGAAAGACTGTGGGAGCAGAGGAGTGTAGATGGAATTAGGGGAGTGAGAGTCTAGGCTGGGGCCAGGTGCAGACAATGAAAAGGCAGTTAATTAACTGGGAAGGGCCATTTGCTGCAGGTGAATGCCAGGGACCTGAGCCACTTGGGAAAGTCCAAGGGCTTTTCCTTTTTGGGGTCCAGATCCCAAAGACATGATCTTTTCCTTTGGGGCTTCAGATCCCATCCCCATCAGGAACACATGACAACCTTGGCCCTCAGTGGACGAGGGAGCTTTCTAAAGCTCATAACTGCAGTGCTGTGATGGAATTCGCTGCACAGGTGGCCTGAAGCAGGGAAAGAATGAATACAGAGGGAGGAAAGGGAGCAGGAGGAGGGGAAGGGGAGGGAAGGAACCCACCCATGGTGCAGTGTTTCCTCTGCTTTCTTTCCGTAGGCACATGTGAGAAGAGGGAGTTTTTTGAGAATGAGTGATAAGAATACCTAAGATACTTCTAAACCACTATCTTGTGGGTTTTATGTTTGGATCTTGTTTTATTATAAAGACTGAGCCTCTGTGCTGACTCTCAGATTGCTGTCTTAGTCCCGCCCCTTCTATTCTGCAGTCTACCTTGCACGCAGCACTACCCAAACCCACCCCTCCTAAAGTCTCGATTTCTGTCAAAAGCACCAACATTCTTCCAGTGCCCCAGGTTAACAATCTTAGAGTCCTCCTTGACTTTTTCCCTTCCTCTCATTCCACATACCCAGTAAATAAGTTGGCAAGTCTTCCTATTTCCATCTCCACAACATCTGTCTTGTACATCCCCTTCTTTCTGTTCTAATTCAGGCCCTCAAAACCTCTTGCTTCAATTTCCTCCCCACTTTACATCATCTTCTCTGCTTTTGGATTTCTCTGGACCCCTCTACCATGCACTCCTTCCCCAGGAAACTCATTATTGAGAAATCTCACCATATTGCAAGATTGAATCTGCCTGGTGTGCGCATCTCCTCAGTGCCCTCTGCCTGTTTGACTGGACCTTTTGATTTGAGGCAGGACCAGGAGCTCCAGGGCCTTTATTTAAAGAGGAGGTTTTTCTCCCCACTTCCCTCCAATTACACTCCTTTTGCCTTCTTTGGAGCTCTCCACCAAGCTCCCACACCAGGTACCTTCTTCCCCATTCCCCTTTTAGCTTCCTTTTGTGTGTTAGCTTCCCCCATTAGCTTATACACTCTTTCAGGGCTGGGAATTTTTATTTGCATTTGTATCCCAGGCACTTAGCACTGGATTTACTGTACTTGCTTAATGAATATTTATTGACCATATGGGGTGTTTAAGGAGGACAAGACCCTCTGGGGTGAGGGCTGCTGAGCCCTTTCCAGGACTGTTTATCCACCTTTGGTGTCCAACTCTCACCTGTGGCTCCAAGAAGCCATAGCATGTGCAGCAGCCACGTCCCAGTAAAACCATTTTGGCATAAAATAACTCAGGGGCCAAAAACCCATCAGTGAATTAGAGAAATGTCTACCCCAAGCCTGTGAAGACTGCCTGGCCCCACCCCAGTTCCCCCCCCCCTCCCCACAATAAAGGGATAAGAACAATTTGTTCCAGTAGCCATGAAGGCGGCGGAGACAGGAGCTATGGAGCACTAAGAGCTCCGTTAGACACCAAGGTGATCCAGTGCCGCCTAGGCCATGGCCAGTCGTCCTGACTTTTGTCCTGCTGCTGGATTTTGGTGACTCTGGAACAGAGGGTGAGGCTGATGATTTTGTGCTGCTCTACCTCCTTTCAATCTAATTCACAGGTAGGTTAAGATATCACCCTGCGATGTCATTGGTCCCCTTCAGAACGAAGGATGAACAACAGGGACTAAGTCATTTCTCTGCCTCACTTCTCTCTATTTAAATGTATCTTTCACATAACTGCCAAAGTGGTCTTCCTAAAGTACAGGCCTGACCATATTGCCACCCTGCTGAATAAACTTGCAACCTGCTTGTCTTTGCTTATATAGTGAGTACAGAGGGTGTGTTAGGCTCTATTCCTAGATTGGGGCTAATTTGCTCATCCCTCACCTGTACCCATGCTGGCCAGTTAGAATGGTTTCCCAGAAAGGTGGTCATATGGCTACAACTCGCTCACTAGAGATAACCATAGTGTGGGTGAACACATTCCTATACTCTCAGCTGTGGCTCCTGAGTCCCCACGGGTGTGCATAATATTTACAGAAATCATTCCTGATGACACCATTAACTCTTTTCAAAAAAAATATTTCATTTCCCCACAAATTATATGTAAAATAATTTTTAACATTTTTAAAGTTCCAAATTTTCTCCCTTGCTTCCCTTCATCCTCACTAACATGGTAAGCAATTTGATATAGACTATACATGTGCAATCATGTAAAACATATTTCCGTATTAGTCTTGTGAAAGAAAAGACAGACCCCTACCAAAAAAAAACCATGAAAAGTAAAGTGAAAAATATGCTTTGATCTGCATTCAGACTCCATCTGTTCTTTCTCTGGAGGCGGGTAGCATTTTTCATCATGAATCCTTTGGAATTGTCTTGGGTCATTCTATTGCTGAGAATAGCCAAGTCATTCACAGTAGGTCATTGTACAATATTGCAGTTACTGTGTACAATGTTCTCCTGGTTCTGCTCACTTCACACTCAATCAGTTCATGTAAATCTTTCTGGGTTTTTTCTGAAACCATCCTGCTCATCATTTCTTATACCACAATAGTATTCCATCATAATCATACGCTACAACTCATTCAGCTATTCCCCAG
Organism: Phalanger gymnotis; assembly: GCA_028646595.1. Classification (NCBI taxonomy): domain Eukaryota; kingdom Metazoa; phylum Chordata; class Mammalia; order Diprotodontia; family Phalangeridae; genus Phalanger; species Phalanger gymnotis. The sequence goes on along the minus strand of CM053625.1, from coordinate 324,690,948 downwards.
TTGATGGGCATCCCCTCATCAACTTCCAATTCTTTGCCACAACAAAAAGAGCTGCTATAAATATTTTGGTACAAGTAAGTTGACACCATTAATTCTCTCTCTTTTTTTCCCTTTTGGAGACAATCAGTGAGAAATGACTTGCCCAGGGTCACATAGCTAGTATGTCTCTGAGGCTAGATTTGAACTCCTGACTCCAGGGCTAATGCTCTATCCCTTGTGCCACCTTGTTGCCCCAATGCCATTAACTCTCCCCCCCCACTTAAGAGTATTTTGTTTTTTCCCCCCAATTACATGTAAAGATAGTTTTCAACATTCATAAGATTTTAAGTTCCAATATTTTTCTCCCTCCCTCCCTCCTAAAGACAGTAAACAATCTGATATAGGTTATACATGTATAATCATGTTAAATGTACTTCCACACTAGTCATGTTGTAAAAGAAGAATCAGAACAAAAGAGAAAAACCACAAGAAAGAAAAAAGGAAAAATAATATGCTTTGGAGCAGCTAGGTGGCATAGTGAGTAGAGCACTGGACTCAGGAGGACCTGAGTTCAAATTCCACCTCAGACACTTGTTCAGCCATTCCCGACACTTACTAGCTGTGTGACCTTAGGCAAGTCACTTAACCCTAATTACTCTGCCTTCTCACCTCCCCCTAAAAAGTTATTTGCTTTGATCTGTATTCAGAATCCATAATTCTTTCTCTGGATGTGGATAGCATTTTCCATCATGAGTCTTTTGGAATTATCTTGTACAGTTGTATTGCTGAGAAGAGCTAAGTCTATCATAGATGATTTTCAAACAATGTTGCTGTTACTGTGTACAATGCTATTCTGGTTCTGCTCACTTCACTCAACATCAGTTCATGTAAGTCTTTCCAGGTGTGAGAGATGGGTAAAAGTTATGGAAAGTTAAGTTTCCACAGAAGAGTTAATTAAGTTCCACAGAATAATTAATTGTCAGCTTGAACAAAGAAGAAGTAAAAATTAACCAGGACGAAGGTCCCCAGCCAACAGGAATAAAGTTTGCAGTTTTGCAGAAAACAGATTCAGGATGTTATTCAGGATGTTAGGAAAACTGGTCTAAACTGGCCAGGTAATGGTCAAGGTTGAAGAGAAAACTAGATCAAATGGCTACCAGCATGCTTAATTGGCTAATTGAATATTACCCACAGCATAATACACCCACAGGGAGGAGTTTTCCACCGTTTTTGAACATGGGACATAGGTCGAGGAGGGGGGAACATACCAAGGAGTTGCACGTTGGGGGCATATAGGGAAGATTATAACCCAGAAGGGAGCAGACCAATCTGTTCTCTGATGGGAGGTACAGAGCTGATGGTGCATTGATCTATGTCAGTCTAACAGAATAAAGATGGTCTCACTCCTGTACTCCCCACTCCCACTTCCTAAAGAAGGGTGGATCCCGCTCCTGGCCAGGAGCATTTTTACCAATTCCTTTGAATTCCTCAATAACAATAAATTGCCCTTGATACCTGAATTTCAGCATCCACTGTATTTCTAACACAGGCTTTTCTAAAATCTGTCTGCTGATCATTTCTAATAGCACAATCATATTCTATGACATTCATGTATCACTTGTTCAGCCATTCCCCAACTGATGGGCATCCCCTTGATTTCCAATTCTTTGCCACTGCAGAAAGAGCTGCTATAAATATTTTTGTACATGTGAGTCCTTTTCCATTTTTATGATCTCTTTGGGATGTAGATCTAGCAGTGGTATTGCTGGATTAAAGGGTGTACACAGTTTTATAGCCCCTTGGACATAGTTCCAAATTGCTCTCTAGAATGGTTGGATCAGTTCACAACTCCACCAATAATGCATTGGTGTTCCAATTTTCCCACATCTAATCTAACATTTTACTTTTCTGTCAAATTTGATAGCTATGAGTAGGTGCCTCAGAGTTGTTTTAGCTTGCATTTGTCTAATCAATACGTATTTAGAGCATTTTTTCATATGACTATTGCTAGCCTTAATTTCTTTATCTGAAAACTGCCTGTTTGAATTCATTGACCATTTGTCAATTTGGGAATGACTTGTATTCTTATAAATTTGACTCAGTTCTATATATATATATATTAGAAACGAGGCCTTTATCAGAGACATTGGCTGTAAAAATTGTTTACCAGCTTTCTGCTTTTATTTCTAATCTTGGTTGCATTGGCTTTGTGCAATTTTTTTTTAAATTTAATGTAATCAAAATGATCCATTTTGCATTTCATATTGTTTCCTATCTCTTATTTGGTCATAAATTCTTCTCTTCTTCATAGATCTGACATGCAAACTATTCCTTGCTCTCCTAATTTGGTTATACTATTATTCTTTATAGCTAAATCATGAATCCATTTTGACCTTACCTTATCATACAGTGTAAAGTGCCTAGTTTCTGCCATACTATTTTCTAGTTTTCCTGGAAGATTTTGTTAAATAGTGAGTTCTTATCCCAAAAGCTGGAATCTTTGGGCTTATCAAACAGTAGATTATTATAGTCACTTATCATTATGTCTTGCGTACCCAACCTATTCCACTGATCCACCACTCTATTTCTTAGCCAGTACCAAGTAGTTTTGATGATTGCTGCTTAATAATATAGTTTTAGGTCTGATATAGCTAATCCACCTTCCTTTGCATTTTTTTCTCCCATTAATTCCTTTGATATTCTTGACCTTTTGCTCTTCCAGATGAATTTTGTTATTACTTTTTTCTAGCTCTATATTTGGTATGGAATCTAGTATTTTGGTAGTTTGATTGGAATGGCACTGAATAAGTAATTTAATTTAGGTAGCATTGTCATTTTTTGATATTAGCTCAGCCTATCCATAAGCAACTAATGTTTTTCCAATTGTTTAGATCTGACTTTATTTGCGTGAAAAGTGTTCTGTAATTGTGTTCATAAAGTTCCTGGGTTTGTTTTGGCAGGTAGACTCTCAAATATTTTGTGTTGTCTACTGTTACTTTAAATGGAATTTCTCTTTCTAACTCTTGCTGCTGGACTTTGTTAGTAATGTATAGAAATGCTGATGAATTGTGTGTGTTTATTTTATGTCATGTAATGTTGCTAAAGTTATTAATTATCTCAAGTAGTTTTTTAGTTGCTTCTCTAGGATTCTCTAAGTATACCCTCATATCATCTACAAAGAGTGATAGTTTTGTTTCCTCATTATCTATTCTGATTCCTTCAATTTCTTTTTGCTTTTCTTATTTCTATATCTAACATTTCTAGTACAATATTGAATAATAGTGGTGAAAATGGACATCCTTGTTTCACCCCTGATCTTATTGAGAAAGCTTCTAACTTATGCCCACTACATACAATGCTTTGCTGATGGTTTCAGATAAATATTGCTTATCATTTTAAGGAAAACTCCATTTATTTCTATGCCCTCTGGTGTTTTTAATAGGAATAAGTCCTTTATTTTGTCAAAAGCCTTTTCTGCATCTATTGAGATGATCATATGATTTCTGTTAGTTTTGTCCACCTTGTACTTTTGACCTACTTTTTGTCCTCCCTTCTATCCATTTCCCCTCCCTTTTTTCATATACAGTAAAATAAATTTCCATACCCACCTGAGTATGTATGTTATTCCCTCTTTGAGCCAAATCTGATGAGAGTAAGGTTCAAACTATGCTCACTCCCCCATTTATTTTCCTCTACTGTAATAAGTCTTTTGTGCCTCTTAATGTGATATAGTTTACCCTATTCTGTCTCTCCCTTTTGTCTTCTCCCAGTACAATCCTTTTTTTCCCCATCCCTTATGTTTTTATATCATCACATTGAAGTCAACTTATATCCATACCCTCTGTCTATGAATACCCCTTCTAACTGTCCTGACAAAGATACAATTCTCAGGGATGTAAACAGTTTGACCTTATTGAACAACTTTTTTTTTCTTTTCTGTTTACCTTTTTATGTTTCTCTTGAATCTTACATTTGAAGATCATTTTTTTTTTATTCAGCTCTGGTTTTCAAGAAAGTTTGAAAGTCCCCTATTTCACTGAATGTCTGTCTTTTCCCCTGAAAGATTATGCTCAGTTTTGCTGAGAAGTTGATTCTTTGTTGTAATCAAAGCTCCTTTTCCTTCCAGAATATCTCTAAGCCTTTAATGTACTAGCCGATAAATCCTGTGTAATCCTGACTGTGGATCCTTGATATTTGAAGCGTTTCATTTTGGCTGCTTGTAATATTTTCTCCTTTACCTGATAGTTCTGGAATTTGACTACAATATTCCTTGGAGTTTTCATTTTTTGCGATCTCTTTCAGGAGATGATCAGAGGATTCTTTAAATTACTATTCTACTCTCTGGTTTTAGGATGTCAGGGCAGTTTTCCTTGATAATTTTTTGAAAGATCTTGTCTAGGCTCTTTTTTTGATCATGGCTCTCAGATAGTCCAATAATTCTTAAATTTTCCCTCCTGGATCCATTTTCCAGATCAGTTATTTTTCCAATGAGATATTTTACATTTTTCTTCTACTTTTTTTCATTCTTTTGATTTTGTTTGACGATTCTCGATGGCTCATAAAGTCATTAGCTTCCATTTGCCCAATTCTAATTTTTAAGAAATTATTTTCTTTAGTTACCTTTTGTACTTCTTTTTCCATTTTGCCAATTCTACTTTTTAAGGACTTGTTTCTTTCAATGAATTTTTTTTCCCCCATTTGGCCAATGGCATTTTTTAAGGGGCATTGTTTTCTTTTTATCCTTCCTTTTCCAAGCTGTTGACTCTCTCTTGCATACCTTTCATTTCTTTTCCTAATTTTTCTTCTACTTCTGTTACTTGTAAAAAAAAATTGAGCTCTTCTAAGAAGGCTGTTTGGGCTTGAGACAAAATCTTATTCACTTTTGAGGTTTTGCATGTAGGCATTCTGACACTGTTGTCCTCTTCTGACTTTGTGTTTTGCTCTTCCCTGTTGCCATAGTAACTTTCTATGATCAAGGTTATTTTTGTTTCTTGCACATTTTTAAGCTTCTTTCATGGCCTTTAGAGTTGAGCTATGCCCCTGGAGCACAGGGGACACTGTTCCAATCTTCTTATGCCGGGGTCATGGGTCTGGTTACTGCCTTTCTACACTGGGACCTCAGGTGCTTGTGGCTTGCTCACTGCTCTGAGTGTCCTGGCCTAGTCGCCCCTGTTGTTACTTGGTTTCTGGGGCTGGCAATTTGCCTTCTGTTCTGGGGCTGGAGGTCTCAGAGCTGGCCTGCTGTGCCACTAGCCTGCTGAGCCAAGATTGAGGGGCCTCAGTTGCTGACCTGTTCTGTGGCTAAGAGCCTCCTGCTGGCTTGCCTGGGTACCACTGCATCGGGCTGTGCTACCCTTTTTTACCCAAATAAGACAGAGCTTTCCTAAAGTGCTTCTAAGTTATCTTAAACTGGAAAATTGTTTCACTGTCTTTGTAGATTCTATCACTCCAGAATCCATTTAAAGGCTTAATTTAACATTGTTTCTGAGGGAAACTGGGAAGAACTCAGGCAACTTTCTGGCTTCTCTCTGCCATCTTGGCTTCTCATTAAAATGAAACATTTACTTTAAAAAAAGGAAAAAAAAACACCCCAAGGATAATCAAAACATAACAATGACTCATAAACTGAGGTCACAGTCTTCCACCAGTACCCACAGTGCCCCTGGGGGGAGAGTGGACATATACTTACAAAAACTAGCAGTGAGTACATGAGTAGAAATGCTTATGTGCTCAGGGCAACTAGACCTAAAGACCTGGATTGTTGTGGTCATCTTAGGAAACAATTGATGTGACAAGTCACCTGCTCCTCTCCTGAACTTATTCATCATGCCAAACAGTGTTTCCCTCTATTAGTTAACACCAGTCTTAAGCCTAGGGTCTTCAGCGTTTCCCAAGTCTATTTCCTGAATGAGGCACTGAGTTAGTGTGATAATCTTTCAGTGAAAAGTGATCTCCTTTAATCCTGGGATCAGCCAACCTTTTCTTGTCTTCTCTATAGGCATTGAGGGGTTCTCCCCTCTGGACCCATGGAGCAAGGATTGGAGAGGTTTCCCTTTTCTCAAGCTATAGATGGTGTTGGAGAGCAAGATGTCCTTTCTCTATCCTAGTCTTCCAATTACATGTTGTTGTTCAGTTGTTTCTCAGTCCTATCTGACTCTTTGTGACCCCGGTTTGGGTTTTTCTTGTCAAAGATACTGGATTAGTTTGACATTTCCTTCTCCAGCTCATTTTATGGATGAGGAAACTAAGGCAAACTTCATAGGACGTTGCTTTTCCCAATCAGCTCCAAACATGTAATATTTTCTCCAATCAGATCAGCTCTCGATATCAATTGCAGAGCCCTCATTGTTTCTACTCAGTCTGATACTAGTTGAGCTCAGCTTGTGTTATTTTCTCAGCTCTATTGGTAGAACAACAATGTCAATAACAACAATAAATAATAGTACTAAAAACTAGCCTTTATATGGCACTTAGAGGTTTACAAAGTGTTCTGCCACCTCTCCACTCCTTTTCTCCAAGTTTCTCAGATTCTGTGATCAGCTTCTCTCCATAGACTTCTTTTTGTATCTTCTGTCCTGGGCTGGTCCTGACTTAAGCCAGTTTTTTGGTAGTTTAAGCTCAACATTGGTCCTCAACAAGAGACTTATAGTTGACAAAAGATTTACTCAGTCCTAACAAGGGAAGGATGTTCAATTAACAATATGCCTTGAATTCAGCCCGAGTTGATTCAGCTGAGGGAAGCTTGGAATTGCCAGTGGTCAGAGCCAGGCTCAAGCCCTTGTGGTTATTTCTACTCAGGTGGGTGATCTGGAAGGAAGAATATCAACCACTCAAAGTGTTCATTCCCCTAGCCAGTCAAGTCACAGAAATAGTCTCATTATCTTTTAAAGGAAAATAGCTCAACTTGCATTGGTGTTGGTCTCAAGCTTTGGCTCCCAGACCAGCTTCTCTGAACCTTCTTGGTGACTTATCCACGGTCTAATGCCCCAATCCAGAGCCTCTTCATGTGTAGTGAGCCACCTCTGACAGTCCCAAACCCCCAATCCACATTTCTGTCATATATGACACCAAGAGGAAACATACAAATTTTCCATACTCCCTAAACAGTTTTTTCACTCCAAATTCCCCAGCAGTCAACTTCAAAGTTCAAAGAATTGTCTTATTGCATTGAGTTACTAGGAAAGGAGGCCCTGCAGCCGTCTCTGGCTTCAATCAGTGTTTGCCTCAGAGTTGCTTTCGCTCACATATTCTCAATCTTTTTGCCAGTGAGGGGCTGTTTTCTCTCCAGTCCTCAGAACTCAAGCTGATTTTCTGTTTCACACAAAATTTTCATTTTCTGCCCCACTCAATGTATTAAATGTCCACAGGAAAAAGGGGTAGAACTTTCCTCTCATATTACTGCCTCTTTCCTTTTCTCTTTCCCTCTTTGTCTATTAAATTTCTACCCAGTTTTAATGTTGCCTCCTCCATGAAGCCTTCTCTGATTCCTTCTATTGGTGACCTTCCTCCTGCTCACAGAGGTCTTTGACCCTCTCTGCTATGCCTTTCAGTGGTTATTGGGTACTGTTACTCTGGCCTCTGTTTCTTAACCCTATAAAGGAGAGTAAGTGCCAGGATAGCAGAGTCCTTGTCTTAGCTCAGTATGAATCTTGTATATACTTCTCATATGTACATGTTGTCTGATGCCTTAGAATATAAGCTTTCTGAGGGCAAGGATTGACTTCCCTTTTGTGTTTGTATTCCCAGTGCTTAGTACGATGCCTAGAACATAGCATGTGCTAAATAAATCCTTGTTGACTGACTGATAAACAAAATAAATTTAGGACTTTTATGCTTTCTGTATAAAAGAAAGGACTATTGCCTTGCTTTCTTGTTGGAATGCTTTCTGTCTGCATGAGGTGTCTCCACTGCGGGGGAACATATGCTGGTGGCTTAGTACCATAACCAAGCCTGATGAGCCCACTGGGCTTCTCTAAGTGAATGGCACTCTAAAGATGGATCTGGGAAAATGCTTCTGGGAGCCAGAGCCATCACAAGGGCTGCTGTCAAGTTCACATTCCATATCCTAGTTCTGGGGGAATGATCAGTAAAATCAATTAACCAGTCAACTAGCAGTTTCTAAGCATCTACTAGGTGCCAGACACTGTGTTAAGGGCTGGGCATAGAAAGATAATGAATGAACCATCCTCATCATCCAAGGACTTATGTTCTATTGGAAACTACATGTATCTATATAGGATGATAATAATAATAATGTTAATAACGCACTTTAAGTTTTGTAGCGTGCTTTGCATATTTATCTTATTTGATCCTTACAACAACCCTGAGAGGTGGGTACTATTATTGTCTTCATTTTACAGATGAGGAAACTGAGGCAGATGGTGGTTAAATGGCTTGAACTCAGGACTTCCAGGTTCTAAATCTGACTCTCTATCTACCATGCAATCTAGCTGCCTTTCCTTTTCACATAAAAATGCATACAAAGAAATATAAGAATATATACATGTGTATACTGACTGTATTGTAAATACAGATGCACAAAGTCAGACAACATATATCTGTGGTAATTCTAGGGGAAGGAATCTGGTACAGCACATATAGAAATGCCCACAGAAGTATGTTGGCATGGGTTCTCATGTGGAAGGTGAGTATGTGTAAGTGAGGTAGGGAACTGAACCCCTGTGTAGAAGCTGGGAGTGACCACTCCTGGCAATAGCTGTCAAACCACTCCAGGGCCTTCTAGTAGCTGCAGTGTGAGTGGTGCACCCTGAAAACCCAGCAGGAAGCCCTCATGTCCAATGAGCTTTTATGCTGTGGCTCCACTTTGTTCACATTTATGGGATGATACATACTTTTTTCTTTCTCCCGGGACAAATGGGGATGGGGTGGGGAGGAGTAAATTACCTTTCCATCTTCTCTGCTCCTGCCGATAAGCAGTGGTCTCCCATTTCTTTTTTAAAATTATTTTTCCCAATGATCAAACATCTATTTTTTTCCCCTCCAAACTCCAACTCCCCTGGAAAAACAAAGAAATATACAAACAAAACGTCTGTGCCAAATAAGTGAGCTCAAGTCAAACCAATTTTCATATGTATTTCTTTCTCTACGTTAGTTCAATAACTCTATCAGAATGTGAGTGACTTTCTCCATCACATGTCCTTTGGAATCATAGATGACCATTGCATTGATCAGATTTCTTAACTCTCCTAAAGTCATCTGTTTTTATGGTGCTTTTGTTATAATATATGTGATTCTGACTCTGCTCACTTAACTCTGCATCAGTTCATTCAAATCTTCCTATGTTTCTCTGAAATAATTTTCATTTCTTATATCATAATTGCATTTCATTCCATCCACATCCTATAATTTATTCAGCCATTCTCCACTTAATGGTCATCCTTCTCTGTTTCTAGGTCTTTGCCACTCCAAGAAGACTTGTGATAAATACATACATATAAAACTCATTTTTACTTTCTTCGATCTCTTTAGATTATAGTCCTAGTAGTGGTTCACTCAAAGAGTATGTGTAGTTTAGGAAATTTTGGGGCAGAGTTCTGAATTTTTTCCTAGAATGGTCAAGTTAGTTCACAGCTCTACCAACAGTGAATCAATGTGCCTGACTTTCCACAGCTACTTCAATACTTTTCATGTTTCCTTTTTGTCAACGTTGTCAATCTGATAAGCGTAAGATGGAATCTCAGAGTTGCTTTAATTTTTGTCTCTCTATTAGTGATTTAGAACATTTTTTATAAGGCTAATGACAGCCTTGGATTTCTTTCCTTGAGAAGTGCCTATATAAGTTCTTTGTTTATCAATTGGCAAATGGTTCTTATTCTTATAATTTTGTAACAATTCCATATATATATATATACCCATATGGGGAGGGGAGAGAGAAGAACAAGAGGGAGAGAGAGAAGAGTAAGAAAGACACACACATAATCAGCGTTAAATGACTTGCCCACGATCACATAGTTAGTAAGTGTCAAGTGTCTGAGTCAAATTTGAACTCAGGTCCTCCTGACTCCAGGGTCAGTGCTCTATTCACTGTGCCACCTAGCTGCCCCAAATTCCTTATATATCTTGGAAATGAGACTTTTATCAGAGAAGCTTGCTACAAAGATTTTTCTAATTTAAGTTTTCCCTTTCTAATCTTAGCTACATGTAATATGTTTGTGCAAAACCTTTCTAATTTTCTATAATCAAAATTGTCCATTTTATCTTTTGGCCTATAGCTCTTTTTTGGTCATGAACTCCTCCCCTATCCATAGGTTTGAAAGGCAATTTCTTCCTTGTTCCTTTAATTTGTTTATGATCTCATGTCATGTTAAGTTGACAAGCATTTCTTAGGCATGTCTTATATGCCAAACATTGTGCTAAGGACAATGTATTCATTCATTTGGGGCTTTTCTTGGTGTTTGGTGTGGTGTTGGTCTGAACCTGATTTCTTCCAAATTCCTGTCCAGTTTCCCCAGCAATTTTTTTTTTTTGCCAAATAGTAAGTCCTTGTTCCCTCTACATGCAAAAGTGATCCCATTCCATCCTTTCTTCTCTAGCAGATTGTCCTCTCTATCATGCCTTCTTTCTCACTAATCTTCATTCTCTCCATGTCTACTGGTTTTTTCTTTACTGTATACAAACTTGCTCATGTCTCCATCATCCTGAAAAACCCCTTACTTGTTCCATCCATCCATCCCCATTAGCTATCATCCCATATCTCTCCTTCCTTTTGTAGCTAAACTCCTTGATAAGACAGACTACAATCAGTGCCTCTATTTCCTTTCTTCTCACTTTCTTCTTGACTCTCTACAATCTGGCTTCCAACCTCACCATTCAAGTGAAACTCCTCTCTCCAGAGTTATTAATGATCTCTTAATTGCCAAATCTAATAACTTTTTTCTTTTTTAGCACTTGACCTTTTTGACTTCTCTTCTACCTCCAACACTTTCACACTCCTCTCTTTGACATTCTTTTCTCTCTAGGTTTTCATGATGCTGTTCTCCTCTACTTCTCCTCCTACTTATCTGACAATTCCTTTTGTTGCTCTGTTGTGAGATCTTCATCTAGGCAACATCTGCTAGCTGTGGGTATTTCTCCTTTTTCTCTTTTCCCTCTATACTATTTTGCTTGGCAATTTCATCAGCTTCCATGGATTCAATTATCTCTATACATATTCCAGGCCTTCAGGAAGACTCATCTTCCTGTGTTCAAATGCAGCCTCAGACTAGTTGTGTGATCCTGGACAAGTCACTTCACCCTGTTTGCCTCAACTTCCTCATCTGTAAAATGATCCGGAGAAGGAAATGGCAAACTGCTCCAGTATCTTTGTCAAGGAAACCCCAAAGGGGGTCACGAAGAGTCAGACATGACTGAAATGACTGAACAGCAACAAATACATGTGATTTTCAGACCTAACCTCTCTCCTGTCTTCCTTTTTGATATCTCCAACTACCTATTGGATATTCTGAATTGGATATCTCATAGAGATCTTAAATTCAGTATGGCCAAACTTTATCTTATTCTCTTTACCTCCACCAAAACCTCTTTTTCTTCCTGATGCCCTCATTACTCTTGAAGGTACCACCATTCTCCTACTTACTCAGATTCATAGGCTAGGTGTCATTCTTGATTCCTCACTCTCTCTCATCACCTCCCTCCTTCATATCCAAATGGTTACCAAAACCTGTCAGTTTTACCCTTGTCTTTCACACATACTTCCTTCTTTCTTCTGATACTGCAGTCCCTCATCTAATAGCCTTCCCCACCTCAAGACTCTCCCATTCCATCCATCCTCTACCCAGCTGTCAAATGGATTCTCTAAAATTTTGAGTCTGACCATGTCACTCCCTATTCGATAAACTCCCATTGCTCCCTATTACCTCTAGCATCCTGTTTGGCTTTTAACACCCTTCATAACCTGCTCTTTCTACCTTTCCAGGCTTCTTACTCCCCTCCACATAGTCTGTGATCCAACCTTTGCGCCCTCCCTGCTATTCTTGACACATGACACTCCAAATCCTGATTCTGTCACTGACTATTACAGAGGCCTGGAACTCTCCTTCCTCATCACTTACTCTTGTCTTTTTTGGCTTCCTTCAAGCCTTAGCTAAAGTCCTACCTTCAAACCTTTTCTATTCTCTTTAATCTTTGTACTTTCCTTCTGATATTATCTCCAATTTTATTCACCCTGTCTGTATATTGTTTGCACATAGTTATTGCATGTTACTTCCTCCATTAGACTGTGAGCTCCTTGAGAGCAGGGACTGTTTTTTGCCTTTATTTTCCTGCCCAGTGCTTAGCACAATGCCTGACATGTAGTGATGGTAGGTGCTTAATAAATGCTTATTGACTTGACTTTGTCTAGTACAGAAGGTCTTTGGGTTTACCAAGTACCAGGTTCCTTTGCTTTCGTGTGTTGTGTACTTAATCTGTTCCATTGATTCAACCCAATCCAATCCAATTATTAAGTGCCTACTACGTAGCAGGTGCTGTGCTAAGCATTGGGGATACAACTGATAAAAAGAAAGATAGTCCCTGACCTCAAGGAGCTTATAATCTATAGGGGGAGATGATACACAAAAGGAGTCAGAAAAGTGGGGTTACTACCAGCGAGTACCCAGGATGGGGGCATCTTCTTCCATGGAGTTGAAAGCAGGTATGACAGCAGGTGCAAAGTGGAGTGAGCTGAGAGTCCAGTTTCTGCCCTCTTTAAAGGAAAGCATTGGGAGGAGTTTAATATTCCACCTTACTGCCCTTCAATTAGAGGGGAGAATAGGCACAAGGACATCATGTGGATCAAAGCTTGAGTTAGCAACATGGCCATGAATTTGAAAATGATGAGCTTATCTTGGGTGGGGCATCTCGTTCCCTGGAGTTGAAATGAGACAGCCAGCAGATGCCAAGTGGAGTCCAACTTCCCTTTAAAAAAAAAAAAGATTGTGTCCAACTGTTTTGATGATTCCTGCTTTGTAATGTAATGTCCCATATTTTTAATGATTTCCCTTGAGATTTGACCTTCTGTTCCTCCAGATGAATTTTATTGTTTTTTTTCTATGTCTTTAGCATTGGAAGTTTGGTTGGCTCCTATTCAACAATGTATATTTCTGTGATTATTTAGTCATGTCTATTTCTGTAATCACTGTTTGTAGTTGTATTCTCTGTGGGTCTTCAAAGGTAGACTCCCACGTATTTTGTATATTCTGTAGTTATTTCGAATAGTGTTTCTCTTCCTAATTCTTCCTGATAGGCTTTCTTGGCAATATGTGGAAATTCTGATTATTTATATGGATCTTTTTATATCCAGTAACTACAGATGTTATTGTTTCAATTAAGTTTTAGTTGACTCTATAGGATTTTCTAAGTATACCATTGCATCACCTACAAAAAAGATACTTTTATTTATTCTTTTCCTATGCTTACTTCCTTAATTTCTTTTCCTTGTCTTACTGCTATAACTAGCATTTCTAGCACCAAATCAAATTGTCATGGCAACAATGGACACCCTTGCTCTTATAAAAAAGAACTCTAGTTTATTCCTGATATAGAAAAAACTGACTCAAGGAGGAAGTAGTGGTTGGTCTTCAGGGTTAGATACTGAACCTTAATGAATGCTTAGATTAGGGTAAGAGAAGAGTAGAAAGGGGTCATGGAAAGAGCCAGAGGAGTGGTCCCTGAAGCACTGAAGTCAAAGAGAACCTGAATGGAGGCCAAGCAGTTAGAGACTTCCAAGGAGGCAGGAAAAATGGTTGGTCTTCAGGATTAGACGTTGCATGAAGGTCAAAGATGATGAAATGACATTTTATTTTGTGCACTAATGGCCCACTGATCCAGTCTGTTAAGAGCTTCAAAATCTGGGTTCATCTCCTCAATGTTTTAGCCCTTCCTTCATTCTTCTCTTTCTCCTAGTTAGCTGGCCCAATGTTGAACAAAAATGGGACCAGGACAGAGTCATTAGAAATTATACTACTAAGTCTCTTTCCAAAGATGATTAGGGAAAAAGGAAAAGAACCTAGACGTTCTAAAATGTTTGCAGCAGCTCTCTTTGTGATGGCCAAGTACTGAAAATTGTGGGGATGCCCATCAAATGAGGAATGGCTAAACAAGTTATTATTTGTGATTGTGATGGAACACTACTGTGCTGTAAGAAATGATGAGCTCAATGATCTTAGAAAAACATGGAAAGACTTACATGAAATAATGAAGAGGAAAATGAGCAGAACAAAAAGAACATTGTATATAGTAACAGCAATATTGTTTTAAGAACAATTTTGAGCAAATAATTCATTTTGACTATTATAAATACCCAATCTAACTATAAAGGACATATGAAGAAAGACAATCTGCCTCCAGAGAAAGAATGATGAATAGAATTATGTATAGAATTATATATACATACATACATATGTACACACATACATATATATGTATATATATTATACACACACACCTATTTATGTCCAATGGTGGCCATCTCTAATGTGAGGGGAGGGAAAAAGGGAAAAAATGCAATTTACATGTTAACTTTGTTGTCTATTTAAAAGGAGTAGCAAATTGTACACGTAGTAGATTTGCAGTTTCATGTGCAATCATGTTTTTTAATTGTATTATGTTATGGACAAATAATTTTTACAAAACAAACTTTTCTATAAGTTGCATCAGTGTGAATATGACCCATGATTTCTATTTTAAGTGCTGAAATGATGATAAGCAGTGGTTGAACTGGGTGGAAATGAAACATTGAAATCTAATCACAGTCATCATGGTGCCCATCTGTGTTGCCAATTCATCCAGCATAGATTCTAGGACATAGTAGATCCTTGTAAAATGATTCTTTAACTGAGTTTAACTGAATGTCATGAGTCATCATTGATTTTGGGGAAGAGTTTGCAGCATATTCAAGCAGAGAGACTGTGACACTAGCTAACAACATAACATAAATTATTGAGCTTATCAATTTGGTATTTCCACCTGAATTAAACTGCACTGTGGAATATGTTTTCTTTTAATAGCTTTGCTTCAGAAGTCATACCTGCCAATAATTGGATTCTAGGAAGTGGAAATGACTCAGTCTTCTTGAGTCAGGAATCTTAAAAACAGGATTTGTAGCTCAGTACTTCAAAGATCTGTGACTTCATTGGTCCTTCCCCAAGTGACGCAGATTGGAAGTGTGCCATGCTATAAGAGATGATCCTTATAAGGGATCCTGGCCAAGAAAACCTCATTGTGTGGTTGTGTGGTGGGTGGAAGATAAAATGACTGAGAAAACAAAGGTTTGAGCTTCCAAGCATATAGATTTATTAAGCAATACATACCAATTGCCCAACAAATTGGGGCCGGTAGACTTCCTCCCCCGAATCCAGGGGGAGACAGATTTTTATACATTGGAAACAATTAATCAAATAAAGCCAGTTAAATAAAAGGTAACAACACAACATTAAGTAATCTGATTTCTAATTGGAGGAAACATTAGGGATTTTCCAAGCCAGGAGGGGGAGAATGAACAGGTA
>CM053625.1:324640795-324674966 GCA_028646595.1 Phalanger gymnotis | reverse complement strand
CAACTCAACAAAAAGAGTTTCTCAAAGGAAGGTGTAGAACTGATCGTTTCCTGCCCACTGAAGGCAGATTTCTAGAAAGACAGAGCAACCTGTTAACAGTATTTGAAATGAACAATGTGACTGGGTTAAGTTTTGAATTTTTACATTATCTGAAGGAAATTCCAAAATGGAAATCCCCAAAACTAAAAAATGACAACAGTTTGAATTTTCTAAGGGAAGAGAATGGAACTAAATCCGTAGTACCAAAGAAAAGAAGATGCAATACAGTTCAGGGAAATAATTGGCTTCTCACATTTAAGACCTCAAATTCTGCTTTTAATCTAAATATGAGGTGTGAATACAATGGAGTCAGAGAATGTATGAATCAAAAAGAAGGCAACTATGTTTCTGTAGTCACTAGAACTTGCCACTTTATAACTACTGAGAACATATGTAGAGATTTCAAGAAATATCACAATAATTCTTTCCATGTTACCCCTAAAGACACACTTTTTTCTGTTTTCGATGCTTTTCAAAAGGTTCCTCTCTTAAGTAATTTTGGTGACACTGACAGCATCTCTTTGTCCAAGAGAGATTACAATAGTAATGCAAGTTCTGAAAAAGCCATCAGCGTGGAAGCTCTTGATACTCTTAATATCAGGGATATTCTTCAATTTATACATGATATTCAAATAAGTACAACTGAACATGTTCACAGAACAAATACTAACAGCCAACATACAGCAACTGAAAAGAAACAAATATTTAATATCAGCAGTTTTAATTTCAAAGGCAAATTTAATTGTTTCTTGGATGTTGAGAAGGTGGTGAAAAACTATGACACCATTTACATTGTACAAAATACCACGACTAAAAGTCAGGAAGAATTTGTTGGGAATTTTCTAAGTGAAGAGAAAGAAAAAGTACAAAACTTGATTTGGAATGAGAGAAAAAGTCCAACAGACAGTTTTGCAGGAATACATGGTTACCAAATTTCAAATGGGAGTAAGATAGAAAGAGAACAGATATGCAGCATTACCACCACTAATACCATGGTTTGCAATCTAAAATCAAACCTATTAATGAAAAGAAAACCAAATCTGGAAGATGCTAGAGAGATAAATCAAACACCTGGTAATCAAAACAACACAGCTGATAGAAATGAGCACCAGACTATTTTTCAAGAAAGTGCTTCAGCAAATTCGAAACTTTTTCTTCCAAACAGTGAATCCACAGAATTTGTTAACCATAAATTTAAGACTGATTTGGCCACAAGGAATAATGAGTGTTCTCCAGACTTACGAGCTGAGTGTTTATCAACAGAAACTAAGACAATAAGTGATTTCAAAATGAAGAGTAAATTTGATATTGTGCTGAAAGAACTTTGCATGTTTCATGAGATTGGTAAGGAAGAAGAAACTTCATGCATTGGAGAAACAAGTAACAATGAAGAGAAAAATGACTTTGACAAAGATAATTCTATGGAGGAAGAACACCAGAAGATAAAAGGAGACTTGACAGTTGTCTCATTGGAAAAAACATATACACCTTCTTTACCCTGTGATACAATCACAAGTGTGAAAATGTCCAAGAAAGCCCAAAGTTCATTTAAGTGGAAAAAGATAAATATGGATCGAGAAAAGGAAGTACTTCATGGATATGTTTCTTCAAGCCCATCAAATGACGAATTACTCCATTCATCTTCTGGAGGAGGTAAGAAAATAGATCTGTTTAATTTTTCGTTTTTGTGGTTGTCATTTAGTCATTTCAGTTATGTTTGACTCTTTGTGACCCAATTTGGAGTTTTCTTGGTAAAGATATTGGCATGCTTGGCCATTTCCTTCTCTAGCTAATTTTACAGATGAGGAAACTGAGGCAAACAGGGTGAAGCGACTCACCCAGGGTTAGGGTTAGGGTAAGTGTCTGAGGCCAGATTTGAACTCAGGAAGATGAGTCTTCCTGACTCCAGGCCCTGTGCTCGATATATTATTCCTAAGCTAAAAGAATGAACATACATCTATAGTACGAGCGTTATAGTGGAAAATTCTTAAAAAATCTTGGGGATTGAAAGACATTAGAGATGATGTTGATGATAGCTAGCATTTATTAAGCATCTACTACGTGCGAGGTATGGGGCAGCTACGTTGTGCAGTGGATAGAGAGCTAGGCCTCGAGTCATGAGGATCTGAATTCAAATCCAGCCTCAGACACTAGCTGGGTGACCATGGACAAATCACTTAATCCCTGTTTGCCTCAATTCCTCATTAATAAAGTGGGGACATGCTGGAGAAAGAAATGGCAAACCATTCCAGTGTTTTTGCCAAGAAAACCCCATGGACAAGTCTATGAAAAGTTGGACTGAACGTTGACAACAGTGTTCCAGGCCTGCTGTCAAGCACTTCTCAAATATTCTCTCATTAGATCCTCACAAAAGCTCTGGGAGGTAGGTGCCATTCTCATCCCCATTTTATAATTGAAGACATTTGAAGCAGATGGTGACATGACTTGCCCAGGGTCACACAGCTAGTAAGTGTCTAGGGTCTTTCTGACTTGAGTGCTCTATCCCCATTGTCACTAGTTGGCTCAAGGCCATCTAGTCCAACGTTGTCATTTTATAGGTGAAGAATCAGGCTAAAGCGAGGTGAGCTGACTTGTTGTAGGTCACAGCTAATATGTAGCACAAAGGGCTGTAGGTCTCCTGCCCCCAGGCCCTTGCCTTCTGCCCCTTGCCCCTATGCTCTGTCTATAAGGAAAACCTCAAGAGGTTTAGAGTGAGGGCTGGAAGGGGCCCTACAGGGCATCTAGATCCATCTCCTCATTGTATAACAGACATAACTGGGGTGTACAAGGGTGAAATCACTTGTCCCCTGGGGTCAATGGATTAATTCCATGCCAACGCCAAGATTTGTGCCCCAATCTCTGCCCCTAAATCCAGAACACTTTAGGCCTGCCACAGCTGGACAACCCGCCACTCACAACTACACCAAACTATAAAGGAAAAAAACCTACCATGTGTACACACTAATGCCAGTCTTTTGAACTTTTGCCCAGAATGTTTTCCCTCCTTTTTCCTTTTAGACTTCCTGGCTTTCCTCAAGGTTCAGCTCCTGTGCTGCTTTGTTGTTAATGGTCTCTCCTTCTAGAATGATCCTATTTGCACTTAGAACTGCATCCCTCTGCCCCCACTATAGGGGTGGACGGAAATTGTTTTCCTTCCTTTCTTAAAATGTTTTGTTTTTCCATCATCTTCATTTTTATACATATTCTTCTCTCCTTCTGTCCTCTGAGAGCCATCTTTCACAGAGAGAAAGGAAGAAGCAAGTCAGTCCAGACAGTGTGGGTAATGTCTATACCTGTAGACTTCCCCTCAGTAGAGAAGGAGGAGGTACATTTCCTCTTCTTTTCTCTAAAGCTTTCTCATTAGAATTACACAGCTTATAATACACATTACAATTATGGAGGAGATTGCTTCCATTGACATTGTCGTCATGTAGATTTTTTCTGGTTCTGCTGATTTCACTGCATCAGTTCAGATGCCTTTCTTTGCTTCTCTGCATTTTTTATATCCATCCTTTCTTATCATACAGTATTATCCCATTACATCCCTGTGCTACATTTCATTTTGTCATCTGGTGGCCATTGAGTTTGTTTCCAGGTCTTTGTGACAAATATCTTGGTGTATGTGAGATCCATCTTTCTGTCTTTTAACTCCCTGGGATGTATGGCAAGGATTGGTTATCATTTTGTGTTTGCAGCCCCAGAGCCTTGCATAGTGCCTTACTTGTAGGTGCTTAATAAATGTTTGTTAAATTGCATTGAATTTTGTCAGTCCGTATGTGATATTTTCTTAATAAGAGTCATTAGACGCAGAGTCATCTTTGATTACTTTCTGTTCTTCAACACTGACATTTGATCGCTTGCCATTTCCAATTAATTCTTCCTCTTCAACAGAGCTTCTTCACCTTTTTTGGGTCATAGACCCTTTTGGCAGTCATGCTGGTGAAGCCTATGGGCACCTTTGAAGAATCATGTTTTTAATCACGCAAAGTCAGATACATATGATTACAAAGCAATCGAATTATTTTGAAACATACTTATCTGTTAGCTATCTCCTGCCTGCCTGTCCATCTGTCTGCTCGTCCATTCATCCATCCATCCATCTATCCATGCACCCATCCATCCATCTATGAGTTATCTATCTATTTGTCAAGTGTGTGGACCAGATTAAGAACCCCTTCTCTACAACATCTCTCAGATTTATTCAGACCATTATCACCCAGACTATTGGAACAGTAGTCTACAGTGACAGGTCTCCTTCATAAACCATCTTTTCTGTAGCATACCCATCACAATGACTCCAGACATAGGTGTCCCTGGAGGGGCCTATGGTGGGCACCAAATAAATGTTCTATCCCTCAGAGGAACTAGCAATACCCTCTTAGGAGGCTTACAATGACAGATGAAGCTTATTAAAAGTCACTCTGATGATGTGATTGCTCTGAATCAGAGCCTTTGGTGGTTCTCCATTGCCTACCAGAGGCAAAATGACCAAAATCCTTAATCTGACTTTTTTGGTCTGAACCATGATTTCCCTGCCATAGGCACCTTCCAGACACATCTCTATCAGTTTGGATCAGTAGCCACTCTGTACTTTATAAGCTCCGAGAGCTGCTTGGGGAGCCCCGAGAGGGTTAAGGGGCTTGCCAGGGCTACATGGCTAGAATGTATCAAGGGGAGATTTAAACCCAAGGCTTCCTGGTTGAGAGTCTGTCTCTCTGTTCGTGTCTCTCTTTTCTGCCCTCCATTATTCTTCTGAACGTCATCAGTGTCATCACCCTAAACATTTATTTGTTGCTTTACAACTCGCAGAGCCTTTTGTGCACATGATCTTATTAGGGAGCTTCTCCATGCTGCCTTTCCTGCCTTATCTCACACTGCTTTCTTACATAAACCACATTTTAGCCCCCCTGGATCCTGTGCTATTCTCTGGTCGGGGATTAACTGGTATGCAGTGTCTGCTGGACCTGAATAAACAGCATTATCACGGACCTCCAGGGTGGGTCTTGCTGTGGCTGAATTCCAGAGCAGCATCCCTCCCTGAGAGCAAGCAGACAAGACTGGAGTGGCAGGAAACAGACATTTCACTTGTTATTTTGGCAGCTTCTTCAGGAGGGTGAGGACACGTTAATACCCACAGGAAGGGAGAAACTCGTGGACTCCAGATCCCTTCAGTGAGAGCCCCTGCACACCTCGAGTTCTACCTGGCTCTCTCTCCTCTGTTACCCTGCATACATTATAAGCTGCTTTTACTGCATGGTGCAGGGTGAATTTATGAATTTTAGCTGGAGAGGCCTGACTTGTCCCTGCTTGAATGGGCTTGGCAGAAAGTAGCATCATGAAAGGGAGATTGGTCTCCTTGCTCCTGTAGGCTATTGGCCATAGCTGTTCCCCCTCTGTCCCTGCAGGGGGCTGAATTCCTTCCCTGCTATGCTTACACCATTAGGACTGCCTTGCATCCTTCCCACATGCTTACCTAAGATGGCAGGGAGTAATACCAGGGGGACCACGTGCAGGTCTCTTGATATCTCCGCTTCTTTTTTCTCTTTCTGAAATGAGGGTTTTGACCGAATAATTGCTTAGAATTTTTCCGGACCAAACCCCACAATCTTAAAATACATGGAATTAAATTCAACAAATATTTATTAAATGCCAGTTCTGTATACTGTGCTTTGTTAGCTATTGCAGCCAATCCTGGTAATTGGTCACTTAATCAATGAATTGTCCAATTATTCAAAATGGTTGGAATTTTTTTGTGTGTAGATTCGACTTTTATGTGTATGTAATTACTTTGAAAAAGCAACTCAGGCAGGTTGTTTTAAAAAGGGAACATGATCAATCCATTGTAGTATTCCAATTAAATTGCAAGTGTTATTGTTCATACTGCAAGCATTTATTAATATACCTACTCTATGTCAGGCATTGTGCTAGGTACCCGAGATACAAAGATAAAGCAAAACAGTCCCTGCCCTCGAGGAGCTTACATTCTATTTGGTGAAAACAACATATATCAGATAAACAAATACAAAAATAAATGCAAAGTAAACTTTTGGTGGAGAGGGCCCTAGCAATTGGGAGCTCAAGATATCCTCTCAGTAGGAGGTGGCCCTTGAGGAAAGCTAGGGATTCTACTAGTGGAGGGAAGGAGGTGGGTGATGGAATCTTGTGTGGGATGGGCAGCATAAAGGTCCATTTACTGCCAAGCAGAATTCAAGCAGAGGAAAGTGTAAGCCTGGAATGGTCTGCTGTAAATAGAGTATGAAGGGCTTTACATGACAAACAGGAGTTTGTAGTTGATTCTAGAGGCAAGAAGAAGTCATAGAAATTTCCTCTACCCAAGCTGGGGTGTTAGATTGGGACTTCAGCAGGTGTGTGAAGGATGCATCAGAGAGGGAGGGGAGTCAATTAGGACATGATTGCATGGGCCCAAGCATGAGGTAAGAAGTGCCAGTGGTGGCTTTTAGTGCAGAGAAGGGAAGAGATGTGAACTATGAATGAGAAGTGACAAGACTTGGGAGTCTATTGGATATAATGGGTGAGGGAAGTGATGACTCTGAGGCTGTGAACCTGTGTGCCTAGGATAGGGGTTCTCTTGACAAGAACGGTCACGCTAGGAAGAATGGCAAGATTATAGGGAAGGATGATGACTTCTCTTTTGGATTTGAGGAGTTTGAGGTGCCTGTGGGAGATCCAGTTGGAAATGTTCATGATGGAGGTGGTGATGTATATTACTATGTGGCAGAAGATAAGTAAAATGGGTTAAATCTATAATAAAATAGAAAAAAAAACCCTTGAGAAGTTAAAGTATCAACTGGTCACATCTCCCTCCCTTCGCCCTTATGACCAATGATACTTTCATAGAAATGTCTTCACAGAAAAAAAATCTCATAAATTCAGGCCTGTAATTTTTTTCTCAAATGTCTACAGTAATGCTAGTGTTTGCCTGAGATGCCCTCTAAATTCTTTTCCTGATCCAAATATTTGGTTTAATATTTTTATCAATTAATTCTGACATTTTCATTTTTTCTTTTTAGAACCTAATGATTAACATTTATATTTCTTTAAATTTTGCAAAAATGCTTTACAAATGCCATCTCATTTCATCCCCACAACAGCCATGTGAGGTAGATGCTATTATTATCACTGATTTACAGATGAGGAAACTGAGGCTGACAGGTTAAGTGATTTGTCTGGAGTCACACATCTATATTAAATGTCTGAAGCTGGATTTGAACTCAGATCTTTGTGACTCCAAGTTTGACACTCTATGCACTATGCCTCCTCTCTGCCTCATTGGTCCTTCTGTCTCTTTTGCCTTCAATTTAGTGTATGAATACTTTAAAAATGGATTTAAAGCTTAGTAAAGTCTCAAAAATCTCTGCTGTCTCAGTTGTGCCTTTAAAACCCACGTACCCATCCTTATAGTAATGCTCTTATGATATTACATAATCTTCAATTGGTACCTATATTTCTCTCCTTGAGGGAAGGAAAGGACAGAGCTGTTTTTCATTTCTGGATTCCCAGGGCTTAGCATATTATAGGTGCTTAGTAAGTATTTGTTAAATTGAAGTTCCTTCTTGCATTAATATTCATTCTGTTAAGGGTTTGCAATTTGAAATTAGTATTTAAATATACATATTCCAAAATTATCATTTTAGATACTCCCTTGCTTCAGGTAAAACAGGCCTTTGTTAGCATATGGGTGTAGGAATGGTCACAGCTGACCTAAGCAGGTGATGTACAGATGTATGTAGCTCCTGCAGAGGCATGGGGCAGGCTTTTTTCTCTGGTTGATGGCCCCTTGGGACTTTTTCTAATGCATCATCACTCTCCTGAGTCTCTTCAGGCCTTTTTATTGTTGAATAAAATGGACTTTGAGCAAACACAGTCTTTTTTGAGGGACCAGGAAGTCTTCTAGGTCATTAAATGGGCTGGGAGATTTTTGCATCTCTAATTATATATTTTGCATCATAAGCATGGTCAAAGTTTGTGTAAAAAAGAGATGCTATGGGAAAATGCATTAATGTTCGGCCTGGAGAAAACAATGACAGAAGTCATATTTTCCATGATTATTTGTGCATTATTGGAGTAGAGAGCAAAAACGCTTGATCTTCAAATTAGTATAAAGTAACAAACTAGCTGATTTTTAAAGTGACTTGGGGCACTTGCCTTGTCCTGTATATACTAGGGGCCAAATCAAAGGAAGATTTCTGACAAACCACTGGCTCATGTTATCATTCAAGCTCATATTAAAATGAATACTTTACCATATTATTTGTCTTAATTTGCAGATTTTGAAAAAGCATTTTCTCAGAATTCTGCTTTATTCTCTGATGCATTTATGGAAGGAAGGATTCACGGTTTACTGAAAGGAGGTATGACCTTATTTTCCAGGACACTTTTATTACGGTTGTTGAAATATTTTTTAAATGCAAATAAAATATGGATTTTTGCTTAACATCATAGAAAAGGAACATGAAGTTTCAGTACACTGGTAACTTTTATAAGTTCATTAACTGGAATTCATATGTGTTTAAAATGATCAAAAACTTGAAATGTCATTTAGAATCTCATTGGAAAAATACACTGGAGATGATATTCTCAGTGCAAAAGCATATTCCAATATTGAGGTTGATTTATTTCTACAATTCTCTGGTAGAATAGCTCTTACATGGAAGAACGTTTCTAATGTGCACATCAATAACTCTCCACAAAAGGTTTGGCCCAGGAAATTATTTTAAAATTGGAAGTTTAAAATGGAATTTTTTCTGGATTGAATTTTCAGTGGAATGATGTCATTCCCAATTAAGTTTATTACCAAAGGACTCTGTAGGCTGAATTTCTGATTGTTATTCATGTGGTAATTTCATTTTATATAATTCAAATTTACATATGAACTTAGTATCACTCTGGCCAGCTAGATTTTGCTGTTTGTGTGACCTTGGTCAAGTCCTTTACACTCACTACAGGATGAAGGAGTTATACCCTTCCAGCTATAACCTCATGATCTCATCATAATGTTATTTATAGCTACAGTAGATAATCCTTTTATTTTTATTTACAGTATACAAGGAAGAAAATGTTATTCAAAAAGAAACTCTCTTCAGGGAAACAAGTAGAAATTATGCCAATATCACCAGCATTTCTAACATTGCTTGGTTCTGTTGGGCTTAGGCAAAATTGTAAAGTAGCAAAATGTCTAAGGAAACTCTTTTATCATGCTTTAGAGTTACCCATGTCATCACTGTACCTTCCTAACACGAGACCTAGGCACCCTCCTGAGCTCCCTTGTCCAACTCTTCATGGGGCCCAGCAGGCGTTTTAACATTTATCTGTCCTAAGTCTCATCCTCCTGAGGATCAAGTATTTTTAACCTTTAACAGTGACCGCAAAGTAATCTCCAAACCAACAGATCCTAAGAACGAAGGCTGGAGGACACTTCCATGCCTCTCCCTCCCATTGTATAACCTAAGAACTTTCTGCAGACAGTGTTCCTTCTTTTGTGGTTTAATTCTAATGAGGACCATCTCTGGCTGGTTCGGAGTGGAAATGTGGCTCGTGGGAGGCAGGCAGGAAAGATGTTTGGGGGCAGATGAGATGTTTCCAGGCCTGCAGGGAGTCACTCATTGCACCAATGGGTTGGCCCAATCATGTAGTCCTGGCTGTCTTCTTGGCCCCGTCCAGCTGGGGCTGCTTTCGTTGCCTTGTTTTGTAAGTTCCTCATGCGTTTGTGTTTGTTATCCACTGACTGCCACTACACTGGGTCAGCGGATGAGGTGAGTAACTACCCTAGAGTCAACATTTATCTATGTTAGGTTTCATTATGAGTTCAAAGAGAGACTCTGATCTTTCAGTCCCATCCCTTCTTCCCTCTTCTCTATCTACTGTCACCAATCAGGCTCCTTCTGCTGCCTTCTCCTCCTTCACTCCTGTCTCACAAGAAGAAATGAGCTTACCCTTGGCCAAGGCTGATTCCTTACCCTCAGGAGAGATCTCATTCCATCCTTTCCCCTCCATCAGATTGCTCCCTCTGTCATCTCCACTCTGTTGCCTAATTTCAAACGCTCCCTATCTACTGGCCCCTTCCTTCCTGCCTGCAAACAGGCCCATCTCTCCGGAAAAACCTTCACTTGAGCCTTCCATCCTTGCTAACTATCATCTTATGTCTCTTCTGCCCTTTGTGACTAAACTCCTCAAAAAGGCCTCCTACAATTGATGCCTCTATTTCTTTCCTTCCACCCTCCTCCTAACCCCTTATAGTCTGGCTTCCTACCTCATCATTCCCCTGAAACTATTCTCTCCAAATTTACCAGTGTTTTTTTAGTTGCTAAATCCGACAGTCTTTTCTCAGTTCTCATGCTCCTTGACCTCTCCTCATCCTTGGACCCTGTTGGTCACCCTCTCCTCCTGGATACTCTCATTTCTCTAGATTTTTGGGGCCCCTCTCCTGGTTCTCCTCCTCCCTCTCTCATTGCTCCTTCTCTTCTTTGCTGGATCCTCATCCAGGTCACACCCTCTAAGGATAGATGTCCTTTAGCACTCTGTCCTGGGCCATCTTTTCTCCCTCTATACTATTTCACTTGGTGATCTTATCAGCGGGTGGATTGAATTACCACTTCTATGCTGACAATTCACAAATCAACCCATTCTACCTCACCACTCTAATGACCTCCAATCTCCCATCTCTAAGATGTTCAGACATCTGAAACTCAATATGTCCAAAATGGAACTCATGAGTTTTCCCCCAAGCCCTCCCCCTCTCCTGCCTTCCCTATTACTGTGAAGGGCACCACCTTCCTCCCCAGTCCCCCAGGCTCACAATTTAGGAGTCTTCCTGGCCTCCTCACTATCTCTTACCCCCTAGATCTAAGCTGTTGCCAAGGCCTGTTGACTTTACCTCTGCAGCATCTCTTGAATACACTCCCCCTTCTTTCCTCTGACACTGCCCCAACCCTGGTGTAGACTCTCATCGCCTCAGGCCAGACTATTGTAATAGCTGCTGGGGTGTCTATCTGCCTCAAGTGTCTTCCCACTCTAGTCTATCCTCTATTCAGCCACTACAGTTATTTTCCTAAAGCACAGGTCCAACCAAGTAACCCCCAACTCCCCAATAAACTCCAGTGACTTCCTAGTACCTCTAGTCTCAAATACAAAATGCTATTTGGCATTCAAGGTCCTTTATAACAGGTCCCCTCCTCCATCTCCAGTCTTCTTACATCTCCCTCTACAACATGAACTCTAACATCCAGTGACATTGGCTTTCTGGCTGTTCCACAAAGAAGACACTCCATCTTTTGGCTTTGGACATTTTCTTTGGTTGTCCCCCATGACTGGAATGCTGACTTCCCTGTCTTCCTTTAAGTCCCAACTAAAATTTCATGCTTTATAGGAAGCCTTCCCTAATCTATCTTAAGAGCCTTTCCTCTGTTATTTGCTATTTATCCAGTATTTAGCACACATGTGTGTATGTGTGTGTGTGTGTGCGTGCGTGCGTGCGTGCGTGCCCGATGCATAGTAGGCACTTAATAAACATTGCTTGAAGGGTTGGCTCTGTCTCTCCCTTCTTGGCATTCTCCAGGATATCTATGACTTTCTTAATGTGATATTTAAAACTTAATAGAGCAGTCTAAATATAGCCTGAGCAGGATGGAGTAGAGGAGAATTATCCAAACCAACAGATATTTATTAAACACCTACAATATCCCGAGCACTGTGCTATGCACTGGGGATGCAAAGACAAAGTGAAACAGTCCCTCGTAGTTTCAGATGCATTATGTTAACAGAAAAGTGTAGTCGTGACAACTTGAGGATGAGGGAGAGAACAGAAGCCACCCCAGGCTTCCCAACTGTCAAAGCCCTCAATCTTTGCCTTTCTCTGTGGCCCTCATACTTGGCACCTTGCCTCACACATAGTAAGCCCTTAATAAGTCCCTGTTGACTATTTGTGTCTTATTCTAAATTAGACTGTAAGCTTCAGTAGTGAAGGGACCAAGCCTTATTTAGATTTTGTCTTCCATGTCATCTAGTACAATGTCCTGAAGATGGTAATTGCTTAATAAATGTCTAATGAATTAGTCTTGGGAGACAATTAGCTTGTTGCCATTAAATATGTTCCAGGAGAGCTATCCTAACAGGGTTAGGTGTCCACTAAAAGCTTTCCATATGGTTCTTACATTTTGCTCAGGAGGCAGGTGAGCATAGCCATCTGGTTAAGTATTTTATGAACAGCTGGGCCTCCATCAAACTCTTTTGTCTTTGTTGGGATAGATCTAGTGTAAGGTTAAGGAGGAACCCTAGTCAGAAGAATGCCTCTCAGGTAGCAGGAAAGAAACAAATTTACACTGAAGTGCCATCAGTGATGTCTACAAGAAACACAAGTCAAAAATTGCTAATTCAAATGACAAAAAATACATTTCTTTAACACAGGAGCTAGTGCTAGTTTTAATAATTGCTTTCCTCTTTGACTTTTTCTCTTGTATCATTTTAGGTAGTGGTTTGTCCCATGGAATCATAAGAGTCTATCCTCTCAAGACATGCCGTGGTCCAATCAGGATTGGTTTGTCAAGAAAGGCAAAGCCCAGACAGCTTCATCCGTATCTGAAATGAGTCTGTCTCAAGACTGTGACAGAAGAGATCGCAGCGCCGTATCTCGGAAGGCTTAGAAATGTCTAAGATATTTATTCACTTTTTATGTATAACTTTTACAGTTTTAGGGTTTTAATATCTATTCTAAGTTATAAAGTATTTTTATTAAGATTAATCTTATCTTTAAACTTTAAAATTTTATAAAATACTAAGTTCTACATGGCTTTTTTCTTTAATAAGAATAGAACCATTAAACGTTTTTCTTAATTTTGCTGAAAATTTTGGCTTAGCATATTTTTTTTCTCTGTGATAATTTACTTGGCCATAGATAACTAATTTAAAAACATTTTTGCAGTAAGGTGCCTGATTTTCTGTTGCTCCCTGAGATTCTGAGGAACATCAGTAGCCCTTTGTACCTCTCTCATAGCACCTGCCACTAGTTTGTATCAGACTTTTATGTCTGTGCTCTATCTCCTCTATCGCACTGCACACTCTGGGAAGGCAGGAAGTACTCTACTTTGAAGCCACCGTATCTCATAGTGAGGTAACTAGGTGGTGCAGTGCTGGGCCTGGAATCAGGAAAACCTGAGTTCAAATATGGCCTTGGACACTTACTAGCTGTGTGACCCCGGGAAAGTCACTTAAACTCTGTCTGCCTCAGTTTCCTCAACTATAAAATGTAAAAGGGGGACAGTAAAAGCAGCCACCTTGGAAGGTTCTCATAAGGATTAGATGAGACAATATTTGCAGAGTGCTTAGCTCAGGGCCTGGCTCACAGTGGGCCCCATGCAAATGCTTCTTCCCTTTCCTTCCCTCTTCCCTTACAGATAAGGGTTCATTTTCACATATCTCAAATATAGAATCAAAGGCTATTGTTCAGCCCCCACTCAGAACTATGACATTTCCAAGGTCTTAAACTCTGGCATTTCCATTTTTGGCCACAATCTCCTCCTTCATTCTCTCTCATTCCTCCTCTTCCCTCACCATTAACAACGGTGGATTACTGGTCACTAAATGTCTTTGACTGAAGGCTGAGAGACCATTAGTTGGGAAGTTTGAGAGGAGATTCTCATGCCAGGCCCAGGTTGAACCAGTTTCTAGTTCTGAGTTTCCTTGGGAACCTTGTCCAATAAGAGGATGGCTGACAAAAACTTGGTGAGCTGCTGATCTCTTTGAATGTAAATGTTTTGGCATAAAAGGACTTTAAGAAAGAGTCTAGGTCATCCTTTCAAGCAACAAGCCATGTGAATGACAAGAAATTATCCTATTTTCAAAACCTCCAATGATAGAGGAGATATACCATGTCTCTTTAATCATTTCAGTGTATACTGAAATGACTTAGTGCCCTGATTTTCTCCTTGGAGTTGGCATATAAATATAGGTTGAAAGCCATAGAAAATTTCACATAAATAGAATCCAGTAGAAGGCAAGCTCCTGTAGAATGTAAACTCACATCTTTTTTTATCTTCTTCCATTTTAATGGAATGATTCCGTTCTAGTGGGAGAGACAAGTATAGATCTCCAGTATATGTCTCCAGCAACTAGTACAGTGCTTAGACCAAAAGAAACACTGAATAAATGCTTTTGAGTTGTCATGAATTCACATCCAATATGACCATCAGTTTCACCTTTTGGTCTCATTCTTACTCATCACTCCTATTCTGGTTTCACATCTGTCCCTAGAATCATAGAATTGTAGCTGTCTAGGTGTCTAACTCCAAACCCTAAAAGAATCCCCACTCTAAGCTAAAATGCCAGGAGCAGCCTCTTCAGGTGGTTGTCCATCCTTCCTTGCAATCCATGTAGGTATGAGGAACTCTCAAGCCAGGGTAATTCCCACCATCTATCTTTGTTCCCATGCCAAGGGCAGCCAATGCTATCCCCCTATGCTGCCTGGGTCAATATGGTATCATTCAGAGAGAGCCGGCCTCAGAGCAGGGGTGATCTGGATTTGCATCCCACCTTGGACACAAACTGGCTTTGTATTTATAAGCTGGATGAGTCACTTAATAGCTCTTACTATAACCTCTCTGCCTGCATTCCCTCTCATCTCCTCCCTGTGCCGGTCCTATGAAGCATCTCTTCCCTTTCTCCTACCTATTCAGTCTTGACCTCTCTTATCAGCCGGCTCCTCCAAACCGACAAACTTGATTGTCTGCCTTAGCTTAAAAACCAACCAACCTACCAAACAAAATTCTTCTCTTACTCATGTAAAAAAATGAATCTACTACATTCCTTGTATCTTTTTTTCCCCTTTCAACTGATCATGCAAGCAAACAACAAATATTTATTAAACGCTTAATATGGTCTAGGAACTCTGTTAGGCTTGGGGATGCAAGGATAAAGACGGAAACAATCCCTACTCACAATGACCTTCCTTCTAATGGGAGAGACAAGTATATATATATATTTAACGTGGGTGTTGGTATTTTACATGTGAGATCTTTGTTCAGTGATCAATGGGCAGACACACTACTGGGTTCACTATATTGTATCAGCCTCAACATTCTTGCTTCACTCAGTGGAAGGATGGCTTTAGATTCCCCTCGGAGAGGCCAAGAAGGGAGTTGCTGGGGTTAGTTTCATCTTGTGTTAAAAGGCAACAAGAAACTTCCAATGGGATTTTTGGTTATCTTCTAATGCAGAGTTTATGGTAAGCATTTA
This sequence comes from Phalanger gymnotis, assembly GCA_028646595.1. NCBI lineage: Eukaryota > Metazoa > Chordata > Mammalia > Diprotodontia > Phalangeridae > Phalanger > Phalanger gymnotis. Next base: position 324,659,681 of record CM053625.1, on the reverse strand, counting down.
CAAAAATTCCATCATGAAAATCAGTGTCACTTTTCGTAGAATCACAAAGGGGAGAAATTTCACAATGTCCTTAAGAGTAAGACCTCCAGATTGAACAAACATACATTGTAAATTTTGGTGATGTCAGGGCCAAGATGGAAGCAGGTGAGGATGGCATGAAACCCTCTGGGAAACATAGAGCAGGAATCAGGAATAAGAAAGGCCAGAGTTGTAAATTCAATAAAGGCCTCATATCACTGCCTCATGAATACTTTGTGAGAGGAATCAGAGGGTACAGCCTATGGCAAACACTGGATAATGTCACAAAATGTGACAATGTATTTTAATAGCAAATGACTCATAATAGATATGGAAATTATATATATATATATATATATATCAATCAGCTTTCTCTGTATAGTGAGACTCCTGATTTGTTGGAGCAAAGATAATCAATTAAATGTACTATGTGCATGGTATATGCAAAATACACATGAAGCAAATATGTTACTCTTGAAGGGGGCAGTTAGGTGGCACACTGGATAGAGCACCGGGCCTGGAGTCAAGAAGATTCATCTTCTAGAGTTCAAATATGGCCTCAGAAATGTATTAGCTGTGTGACCCTGGGCAAGTCATTTAACCCTGTTCGCCTCTGTTTCTTCATCTGTAAAATGAGCTGGAGAAGGAAATGGCAAACCACTCTAGTATCTTTGTCAAGAAAACTCCAAATGGGCTTTTCCAAAGAGTTGGATACAAATGAAAAACAACTGGAAAACCTTAGAGGAAAAGGAATTGAAGGGAGCAAGAGGAGGAGCAGGGGAAACCTAGTTCCATAGAAAGTGGCTCATGAACTAAGTCTTGAGGGAAGCCAGAGTCTGAATGGCAGATGTGAGGAGGAAGAGCATTCCAGGCCAGCAAAAGAGCCAGAACAAATGCTCTGGGACAGGAAATGAATGGTTATGTGTGAGGACCAGCAAGGAGGGCAGTGTTACTGGATTACAGGGAGGGGACTAGGGCAAGAAGATTGGAAACCTAGGGAGGAGCCAGGTTGTGAAAGGCTTTAAAGACCCAATGGCACACGTTTGATTCTAGAAGTAATAAGTAGCCTTTGGAGTTCCCTCAGTAGGAGAGCACCTTGATCACACCCATGTTTTGGGAAGATCCCTTTGGTGTCTGAAAGGATGGACTGACGCAGAGAGAGACTGGAGGCAGCCAGCCATCCCCCTCACCCCACAGCCTACATAGCAGATACTAGCATAGTCCAAGTCTGAGTGATAATGGTCTGCCCCGGAGGGGCAGCAACGAGGAGGGATACGTAAAAGCTGTTATAGCATTAGAAATGATAAGATTTGGAAGAAAGTCATTCTGTAGATGAGACTCTTGCGTGAAGACCTGAGTCCCTCAATCCATCATCTTGGAGCAGAACCCTGTAGTCCTTCAGATGATTCAGAGTTTGGGGCTCATGACAGTGAGCATGGGGAAAAAAAAGTAGCCCTGAGGAATAAATGAAATCAGAAACATTATGAAGATTGCCAGCACCTTATGTATGCAAACTTCTGAATTAATAATTCATTTAACCTTGTTTAGTTCAATAAATGTGGGCTCAGCTCCATCCCCATCACAACCTCCAAGAATGTGTTTTTATTTGACAGTTATTTTGGGATCCTGCACCTAATGAGCCAAAAAGTATATTAACAGTCACTTCCAACAGTTCGACGATAGCAGAATTTTTCTGAACAACTGTAAAAGAATGCTTTGGGGAAAGAATAGGGAAGAAGAAATTAGAACAATCCTTGAATCACAGTATTTTCCTAACTTTCTCCTTTTAACAAAAACATGCTAATGGCTGAATATATTCCTGTTATTTCATATCTTTGTATAAATCTGGTCCTACCCAGATGCTATCCAGAACATATGGGAGAAATATGGATGCTGGTTTGTCCATGTTATCCTGGCTATAGGCAAAAGCGTGGGCTTTGTATGGTTGCCATTCCTTCCATCCCATGGACTGGGTTTTTGTCAGCTCTGGAGCAGAGATCATTAAAAAGAATGATAATATCTAAAGATGGTATCAAGGTTCTTAATAGAGGAAATTTTCCTTTCCTAGTGACAAAGGATGGGCAGCCAGGTGGCTCAGTGGGTAGAGTTCTGGGCCTGGATTTGGGAAGACCTGAATTCAAATTCAGCCCTAGTCACTTACTAGCTGTGTGACCCTGGGCAAGTCTCTTCCCCTCTGTCTCAGTTCCCTCAAATGTAAAATGGGGATAATCATAGTACTGACCAGGGCCATGAGGATCAAATGAGATCTTTGCAAAGTGCTTAGCGCAGTGCATGGTACATGGTAAGCACTATATACATGTTAGCTATTATTATTTTAGGCGCAATTTTCCTTTTCAAGTGGCAAAGTACATGTGCCATCTTGGCAGTGAAAGTTCATGGCTTTGGGGTTACGGCATGGGGGTTCAAGTCCCTCTCCACTTAGCCACTGGCTGATACTGGGCAAGTCAGTGCTCTTTTCCAAGCCCTGCTTTGCTCCTGTGTTCAATGGGGATGCCAATACTCGCAGAGCTGGAAGGTACCTTTGAGGTCATCTCATCTAGCTCCTCTGTTTACAAATGGGGAGACTTGCTTGCCTAAGGTTACATGGCTGAGTGACAGTGCTGGGATTCGAACCCTCACATGCTGAAGTTCTACGGAAAGGAAAAGGTTCCTATCATGGAAGACAGAGTATTCTAGGGCTCTCCATCACAAAGAGCATGCCACGGGATGAGGAGAGCATCATGAAATGTGTTTAGGGGATGAGATCTCAGCATGAACTTTGCTGTGGATTTTTTTTCCAGTTGTCTTCCTGGACAGAAGACTTCAGCCCCTAATGTTCTTAGTTTCAGTATCATTGCATCTTCTCTCCCAAGAGGAGAAAATTGCTGTAGTTTATTTTAAACAATGACTGATGTCCATGTGGACTGAGCAGCTTTCCAATAAAAGCTCTGATTGAAGGATTTCAGAGTGGGGAGGCAGCTGAACAAGGCATGGACAGAAGCTGTTTTGGAAAAAAAGAAATTACAAAGCACTCTGAGCTTTGCCCTAAAGTCTCCAAAGGAGGCTTTAATTTGAGTTTTGTTCATTATTTGTGTCCCTGCAAGCCAAAATGCAACATGGACAGGCATCATTGAGACAGATTTGTAAAAGCCTGGGTTTGACTTGAGAAATGCCAGCATGGAGAGCCAGAGCTGTGGTCAAGCCCCAGAGGATGTTTTTTTAAATTACTATGGGTTGTTCTCATCATCTCTAGATCCTCCAAGGAGGTAATTACATTCTGGGACCTTGGGGGAGTCACCACCAAGTTCTGATTTTTGCCTAGCACCATGGAGATAAGCTTAAAGGACTCAGCTGGAGCTGGCCAGAACCATGCAAGCCTTCCTCTCCATTCTTCCTTCTCCCTTTCCCAGCTCTCCCCTCTTCTTTCTTCTTCCCATAAGCTGAATCATTTATGGTCTGTCCCCTCACTTACTCACTCTCTACTCATTCTCGTCACTCTCCCACGAGCAGACCTCTTTCTGTACCATCTCTGTCAAACAGAATGTTCTCTCAGCCCGCAAGCCAACTCTCACTCTTCTCCTGCCCACACTCAGTCCAGTTTCTAGCCATAAAGGACCAGCACCAGCCCTGAGATTACTTTCTAATGCCCGTAAATGAAACAAGACCAGCATGTATTGTATGCCTATTTGTGCTAGGCACAGAGGAATAACGTGGTATGGGGGAGAGAGGGTTGGCGTTAGAGTCAAGAAATCTTGGGTTCAAGTCCTGGTTCTGACACACACCAGGTGTGTGACCCTGGACAAGTCACTTAAGCTTTCAGTGTTAGAAGCAACTCTTTAAGATAAGAAGGAAGAGAACAGTTGCTGATCAATGTGTCTTGTTATAGGTTCCCTAGTCCAGTGAAATCCCAGGTCTGGACCACTTTCCTCTGTGGGGCCCCTGATCCCTAGTACCAGGCACTGGGGATACAAAGGCAAGGAATTGAGCAGTTCCTTGGTTTTCGTTGTCTGCCCTCAAGGAGTTTACATTTTACTGAGAAATCACAGGCAGCTCCACCTCATCTTTGTAGCAATGGCTCTAATCCCATAGCATCCTGGGCCTCTGACAAACAATGTCAACTTGAAGTGGGAGAAGAGATTATTGAGTCAGTAACAAAGACTGGAGAGAATTGTTCTGTTTCTCAGTTTCCTCTCTGTTGTCTGTTTCATGTGTGAAATGAGATAAAAATGGTAAAGTGCTTAGCACATAGTAGGTACTTAATAGATGTTTGCTTCCTTCTGTCTTGCCAACTGAAAGCTGATATAAAAGAGGGAGGGGGGAAGAAGAGGAATAAGCATTTATAGAGTGCCTACTGCATGCCAGGCACTTTGCTAAACACTTTTACAAATATCTCATTTGAGACTCAAAGTAGGTGCTATCATTATACTCATGAATCATAAGAAAGAAGAAACAAAACCAAAAAAGAAGGAAAAAAAGAGAGCAAATGGTTTGCAGAGTTAAATGACTTCTCCAGGATCACAGAGCAAATAAGTGCCTGTGTCATGATTTGAACTAAGTTCCAGGCCCAGTGCTTTATCTACGGCAACACCAGCTGGAGGAGGAGACATTGAACAAAATCAGGTGATAACTATTATTCTCTGTCTTTCTCTTTCCTTAGCGAGGCAGGCTGAGCCCAGGGGAACTGGTCAATTTGTTTGTCTCTGAGCAGGTGACTTTGCCTCAATGCTTTGCTTCTCTTATTGGAAAAACCAAACGGGGCTGGGGGATGGTTGTACTCATCTCACAGGGTGGTTGTGAGGCCCAAACGAGATCATGTAAGCAGATCACTTGGTTAGACCCCAATCTCGATGTGAGCTCCTGTTAGCATTCGTGATTCTGTGCCAAGATTTTAGAAAATGCTCCTTTAATTCTTGTTCTTTAAAGGATTGCACGACCAACAGTGGAGGGTCCTCCTTGATGGGCCTCTAAAATTAGCTTGCTATTTTGTGTGTGTAGGGGAGAGGGGGTTTGGTTGGTGCATCTGCTATAGAGTTGGGGACTAGTGCTTTGTGCCCATGGGGTGGGGCACATGTGCTTTGGCATCTAGTTAAAGGGCATACCTGAGCTTTCTGGTTGGTTATTTGAGGCCAGGGAGGGGCTGGGGGGGTGGCATGGAGGGGTCAGGGAGGGGCCTTGCCAAAGGAGATTGGCAATGGAGCCAAGAAGAATCACTCATTCTGTGGCTCCAAAGGAGTGAACAGAGTTTTGGGTCCCCTTTGAGGCCAACTGTCCGTTGGGTCCTCAAGACTTCTAGCAAGGAGGAGACAGAAGGCATTTTTCTGTCTTCCTCCTCCCTTGCAGAAGAGGCAGCCATGGAGCTGAGATGCTATCTGGGGCTCCCCTCAGCAGGCAGGTGTCCTTGCTGGGCTGGGAGGGGAGCTGCTGTGATCACTGATGGAGAAGGGAACCCCCCCAAAAAAGATTATCGTGAGCATATTGTTTGAGTAAGCTTCTTGAGGACAGGAACACTTTCCTTTTTCTCTCAGTATCTGGGGCCTGTAGCAGGGATTTGACAAATAATTGTTGACAAATTTATTTTTTTAATTGTATCTTGCTGTGAAAGGAACTCCTCAGGCAGGATTTAGATGTGTTTGTGAGAACAAGCATTTTCTGTGTGTTTGAAGATTTAAATCCCCCTGAGAAGAGCTCATCATTCTTCCCAGCATGTTCTGGCCACCCAGGCTGTGACAAGCAGACTCACTTGGGGAAGAGTTAATTATCTCCTACAAGTGTGGCTGTTAAAGCCTCAAGGTAAGCAAAAAGATCAACCCAAGGAATCAATGAATCAAACCTGGCTCAATTTATTTCTTTTTTAAAACTATTTATTTTTAGTTTTCTCCCCCCCTTCTTTTTCCCCTTCCCCCCAAGACAGCATGCAGTCTTATACAGGTTCTACATATACCTTCACATTAAACTTATTTACACAATAGTCCAGTTGTAAAGAAGAATTATGACCAATGGAATGAATCATGAGAAAGAAAAAACAAAACCAAAAAAAAAAAGAGCAAATAGTTTGCCTCAATCTGCATTCAGACTCCATAATTCTTTCTCCGGATGTTGACAGCTTTTTCCATCATGAGTCTTTCGGAGCTGTCTTTGAACCTTGTATTGCTGAGAGGAGCCAAGTCTATGAAAGTTAGTCATCACAGATACCATGTGTCTGTAATCGTGTATAATGTTCTCTTGGTTCTGCTCCCCTCACTCAGCATCAGATCACGTAAGTTTTTCCAGGTTATTATGAAGTCCGTCTGCTCCTCATTTCATATAGTGTAATAGTATTCCATTACATTCATATACCACAACTGGTTTAGCCATTCCCCAGTTGATGGGAATCTCCTTGATTTCCAATTCTTTGCCACCACAAAAAGAGCTGCTATAAATATTTTCATACATATAGATCCCTTTCCCACTTGTGTGATCTCTTTGGGATACAGCCCTAGAAGTCATGTTGCTGGGTCAAAGGGTATGCACATTTTTAGAGCCCTTTGGACATAGTTCGAAATTGCTCTTCAGAATGGCTGGATCAGTTCACAGCTCCACCAACAATGTAACAGTGTTCCTATTTTTCCACATCTTCTCCAGCATTTATAATTTCCCTGTTTCATCATATTAGCCAATCTGACAGGAGAGATGTAGTACCTAAGAGTTGTTTTGATTTGCATTTCTCTAATCACAATTTATTTCTTTTAAGTGGGAAAATTTTTTTTCTCATATGAAACAGCTTGATTGTCTTGAATCTTTTCTGATCAGTTTCCCACCCTGTCAATCTCTAATCATGTATTAAAAGCCTATATGCCAGCTGCTCTACTTGGCACTGGGGTCTCTCCCTGTTGTAATCTGAGTATGTGAGGGCAGGGGCTGTTTTTAATTTTCTTTGTATCCCAGTGCTTAGCACAGTGCCTCACACTTCTTGTTGAGTCATTTCAGTTGTGTCTGACTCACTGTATCTGGGGTTTTCTTGGCAGAGATACTGGAGTTGTTTGCCATTTCCTTCTCCAGCTTATTTTACAGATGAGGAAACTAAGGCAAACCAGGTGAAGTGATTTGCCCAGGGTCATACAGCTAGTAAGTATCTGAGGCTAGAATTGAACTCAGGTCCTTCTGACTCCAGGGCAGGCTCTAACCTCTGTGCCACCTAACTGCCCACCTTTGCACATAGGAGCTTACTAAATGATGGTTCACTTGTTTTGAGTCTATTCAGTGCCTTGCATAACCTTCTTATACATCAATAATGAGAGAAAAAATGGGGGTTTAAATACTAAGTGTAATTAAAAACAATTACATCTACATGCGTCTTGTGACAAATGGGAGCACCTCGGATTTAGAAAGGTGATTACTTATTTTTACATTATAAATATTGCTTATTAACCCTTGGAAACTTGGTGGTTTCATTGGTAGAAATGTGCCATCCACTAGTACAGATGGTAATTTCACTGTTACCTTGATGAGTCATGAGTGGATGTGACTGAAAACATTCTTGCCCAGTGTCTAACCTTTTGGGTGACCCTTTCAGTAGCTAAAGTGAGGAAAGTTCTCCCAGAAAGGAACATCAGTGACTGTACCATGCTTGACATGACCAGATGCTAGCCTGTAAGCTCACACTCTTTATTTTCACCTGATGACAACAAACAATTGTAGACAGCATTTATCTGGATCATGGGTTCAGAAGTATTTTTGTGCCATGAATCCCTTTGGTACTCTGATGAAATCTATGGATTCTTTCTCAGCATCATGTTTTGAAATAATTGAAAGAAATGTTAAATGTCAGAGAAAGGCTACTAAAAAATCAATATGTATATATTTTTTCCTGATTAAAGTTCATGGACCTTAGGTTGAGAGCTCCTGATCTAGATCAACCCATATATGACAGATTTGAGCAGGACATGTGTAAAGCCACTCTCCAGCTTCTGGAGGACCATGTGTGTATGATTCAGCCCTTGGTCACATTGGAGATAATGAACTCCCTAGCTGCTACTTCCCACCATGTGTGACTCAGCAACTGAAAGGATTTGGCTGTTTGGTGGAATGAGGAAAACTGCAGGTAATTCCTTGGTCCTCTCCTCCCTTGTGATCATCAGGGGTATAGGAGGGGGGTTGTTGTGCTATATCAGTAAAAATGTAGACATAGCTTCTGGCTCCTTTTCTTCCACTAATCTGGTTGGTGCCCTTTCTGTCATTAGACTGCTCATGAAGACATAGAGTGATGGGCAGCACTACCCCCACCCCTTCCAGCTCATGAAGCATGGCCTCAAATAAGGGACTTTCCATCTAGCCCTCTGTCTGCCTTCTTTGCCTTGGGTTTTGTTTCCTAAGTAACTGAGCCTCTTTCTCAGAGTGAATGTGTTCCAGCTTGAAAGCGACCTTTCTGACTGACAGTGAAGGAGGCTTCTGCATTGGAGAAGACAACCACAAGTCAGAGGAGCCCAAACCTCTGCTCTAGCTTTCTTGATGATCTAGACTTTGAGGTGGACAGTGCAGAGTTGAGGTGAAATGGAAAATCAGCAGTCCTACACACAACTTCATGTTCTGATGAGGTTTCCATAGCAGTTTGTGACAGATTGTAGCAGGAGTCATAGGTTGTTATTGAAACCTATTTTAAGTCATTATGCTAATGTGTGCTGAGTCTTTTGTGTCTTTTAGAATTTCTTTTGTGCATAGGAAATAAATAGCTGTCTCATACCTGATTTATATTATACACTGATTTCCCTTCTACTCTACCCTTTTGGAAAGACCCTTGACATGAGCTACAACCTGCCCAGGAAAACCTTCCCTCAGACACCCGGGTGGGGAAATAATAAAGCGAAGAATGTGAGAGAAGAAAGCCCCATGTTTTATTGCCTTTCTCTTGAAAGGCAGGCTATATAGAAAACTGAGGGAGGGAACTGAGAGGATTCGAACAGAAAATGGTTAACTGTGGGAATTGAAGGAACCTCCCTGACTCCATCTTGTGGCTCAGTTCTGGATCTAGTTCAGTTCCCTTTTTATTCAATTATGAGTCTGGTCCAAATTCTGTCTCATGAGAAAACTATTCAATTGTAGGAATTGGGAGAAAACCTTATTGTACTGTTTGAACCTAGCCCTGTGTGGCTGGGAAGCTGGACTGCCCCTAGCTGTTGTTTAAAGACCCTTAACTAAGGACCTTGGTTATACTGACCAGAAACCTAGTGTGATCCAAAGATTGATGCAAGGTGTTTTCTCACAATTGTACATCTTAAGCAGCCCATATAGCTTATCTGAACACTGATACTGTCCGGATCAATCAGTTATTGTTTCCATATTCTTTTCATTGTTTACAGATACTTTGGGAAAGTGGGACGCCTCTTTTTTCTGATTTTAGGGAGTTGTACCTGTTCATTCTCCTCTTCCCAACTTGGAAAGTCCCTATCTTTGCTCTAATAAGAAAACAGATTACCCAATGTTGTATTGTTTACTTTTAATTAGTTGGGCTTTATTTGATTGTTTTAATGTGTAAAAATCTGTGTGTCCCCCCCACCAGAGTCTGTATATGGGGTCCAGTGCCAAAGCTGAGGAGGTCTGGTCCCAGTTTGTTGGGCAATTGGCATGCATTAAATGGAAATACTTGGAAGCTCAAATGTTTATTTCATCTTTCATCCACCACAAAACTCACCCTCTAGGTGATTAGGCTTCCCCAGGACCCAATGTGGTCTGAACCACTTGCCTGGGCTCAGAGCAGAGGGGCTTCTTAGGGAGGAGTGGGGTACAATGTCCCAGCCCTGCGGGTTGAGACAGGGTTTTACAGTTAGTTATACAAGACCATGAATCCTCTCTACACCATACAGCGCTGGGCTATTTGCCAGGGCAACTGACCCCTTCTAGAACCTTTTGTGTCTTTCTCTTAACTGAGAGTAACTGAGTACTATTTTTACCTGACTCCTCCCACTGACTCCTCCCTTTTGTCAGTCTAAACCAATCCCACTTTCTTTCTACTTCAAACCCAGCAAATCTTTAGGCCCATCATAAACCTCTTCTCAATGGGGTTTCTTCTTTGTTCTTCTCTGCCTTCTTATTCTAAAGACAAAATCGTAATTGATGTCATTTTAATTCTAGAAATGGAGATAAAAAGAAGTCTATAGATTTCCAACTCTTTGCCCCAGCTGGATTTCATGATCTTCAACCAACACCAATGGGGGTCCAGAATCTCCAGAGCAACTTATAGGGAAAAAAAATCAACATGTTAGAAGATGGATGCTCCCCTCCTCTTGTGTTGGGAACCTTGCACATTAGTGTTTTGTGAAGTATTCAGGAGGTTTGAGAGAGGGTTAAAAATTGTCCTGATGCCTTCTAAGGATAATCTCATGTTTTATTGCCTTTCTCTTGAAAGACAGGCTATATAGAAAAGCACAGCACCGGGATTCAGGAGGCTTGGGTTCTAGTTCTGTCTCACCATCAAATGGATGTGTGACGTTGGACAGTTCTCTTCCTTTCTCTGGGCCTCCGTTTCCCCATCTGCAAAATAAAAGCATTGCAGTAGATGATTTCTAAGTTCTTTCTTAGCTTTAAAATCCTATAAGCCTACAGGAAGAGTGACACAATATTAGCTAAGGATCGAGGTACAGTTGTTATTGTTGTTCAGTCATTTTTCTCTGTGACCCCATTTGGGGTTTTCTTGTCAGAGATACCAGAGTGGTTTGCCATTTCCTTCTCCAGCTCATTTTACAGGGGAGGAAACTAAGGCAAACCAGGTAAAATGACTTGCCTAGGGTCACACAGCTAGGAAGTCTCTGAGACTGGATTGGAACTCAGGAAGATGAGTCTTCCTGACTCCAGGCCAGCACTTCACCCACTGTACCACCGCATTGCCCAACTGAAGTAAATAAAATTCACAAGGTGCTTAGAGATCCTCAGTTAAAGATAAAATTTTAAACTTTAGCATATTAGAGAATAGATGTGCAATAGGTAGAGAAAAAGGAAAATAGGACACCGCATGTTTTAGAACATTTGCAGCATAGTTTTGTAAACTGAGGAATGAGGAACATTTCCATTCTCTTGGGTTCTGACCAGAGCAGAGTAGCAGGCGTCAGAAGTAGAAAAGGCTTATTGATGCATTCAGATCTGTCCCTGGTAGTGAAAGGCTATTCCCTTTCATATATTTTGAAGTCTTATTTTTGAGTTTAGTTCATATGCAAAATTAACAGTCGCCATCTCAGAAGATTAAAAGAAACACCCTGAGGTAGGGGGCCAGGGCACTGAAATTCTGACTTCAGGGTAAATTAATTCTGGTACTGCATATGCTGTTTCTGAATAAGGAACAATAAATGCTCCAGTGATTTCTCTTCATTTGAAGACACTCCTTTTGTAAGCTGTTTGTGCTGGGATGGAGGGAGTAGAATCCGAGAGCGTCTTGCTTCCATGGTCTTGCCCCTCTTCACCAGCTTAGAAATCTCCTCTTTTCCCTGCTTATTTTAAGGCTTCTTCACAGGCTGTAGCTTTGTCTTCTGAGCTTCTCTTTTTTGCTGTTGACACACTGCCTCTCAGATCCTTTGGACAGCTTACATCTCACCTGTTAAGCAGTCAGCATGAGAACTCTCCATTTGGGAAAATTGCAAAAAAATTTTTTTTTTGTTTTTGTACAGACGAGTCTTTTTTTTCCCCTTTCCTACTAATTTCCTTTGGATTAGAGTTCCAGCACCCCCTTTTCTTCCTTCTCCTTCAGACCCTTTAAACTGGAAGATCTTCCTCTAATCAAAGCGAATGGGGTGGGGAAGGAGACCTGACTATGGTTAAGGATAAAGCTTAGGCTGCTCCTCTCACCTCCTCCTCTGACAAGATTCCTTCTAGGGATGTGCTGGAAAGCCATGCGTTTCAATTTCTTTAAAGCTTCTGTTTCTTAATTTGACTGATAATTTATAGATGCTCTCTGGGCCGAGATCAAGTTTCTGAATAAGAATGTGCAATGTCTTTCTAGTTCAAACGCCTTTTTGCACTTACTCTGAGGCTTTATGATTAATTGAGACCAGTACTCGCCTAGTTAATGTATCAGAACTGAAATGGAATTGGATACTTTTAGCCCCACTCTAAAATGTTTAAAACCACAACAATGTCAGCTTTGCATTTTGTTGTTTTATTATCTTTGTTAATTAAATGAGGATCCTAAGCAATTTGGAGTTGTTTTAATTTGAATTTCTCTGATTGTTAGAGATTTTGAATATTCCATGTAGCTCTTGATAGTCTTCTAAAAATGGAATTAAAAGGAAAGGAACATTTACTGACAGCCAGCTGTATAGCAGGTACTGTGCTGAGAGCTTTACAAACATTATTTTATCCTCACAACACCACTGGGAGGTAGATGCTGCTATTATTTCCATTTTAAGGTGAGAAAACTGAGGCAGGCAAAGTAAAGTGACTTTCTCAGAGTCACATAGTAAAGTCAGAAACTGGATTTGAGCTCAGGTCTTCCTGATTCCAGACCCAGTGCTCTGAACGCTGGACCACCTAAGCTGCTTGTATTCTTTGGCCACTTATCATTCGAAAGATGGTTCTTACTCTGAAACACTTGTAGCACTTGTTAATGTATTTTTACATGTTAGATTTCTATTGAATGTGTTGGTTGCTGAGGCTTTTTTTTTTTCAGTTTGCTTCCTTTTAATTCTGAATGTTTTTGTTGTGCAAAAGCTTATTTATATGTATATATTCATATTAATATATCTTATCTTCTGTGATTTCCTCTAAATTATAACTTATTAAGAATTTATCACTTTTCCATGGTAGCAAAAGAAGATAACCTTTTGTCTTTCAATATCTTATTGTGTTTCTTAAAAATGTTTAGATTGTTTATTCATTTGAAATTTATTGTTGCATATGGTGTGAGACTTTGGTCTTTACTCAGTTTTTCTCCAATTCGTATTCAGTTCTCCCTGCACAGTGGTTAGCACATAGCTGATGCTTAGAAATGCTTTTTGGTTGATTATATTCTAATTTCACTTACATTTATTTGTATATATGTCTTACCTTCCGCATTGGATATTGGGCTCCTTGGGGGCCAAAGACCCCACTACTTTTTATCTTTGTATCTCTTCCAGGAAGCCCCTCTCATGCAGTATGCCTTGTTCCCAATAGATTGGATATAATCGAATGAGTGAATTTTGATTTCACCTCCCCTTAGCTCAGGACAGATACCACAAAATCGGGGAGAGATTTCTTAGGAAAGTTTGTCCTTTGGCATTTATTTTTCTGGCTGACATTTGCTGATTTAACATGACATTATGGTTTTTTTAGCCTTTAATATTCTTTAATTCATAGCTCCCAAACATTTCATTCATGTTTATCAATATTCAGATTCTCACCTAGGTCTAAACTTATCATTTCCAGGGCTACACTCATAAAATCAGAAAGTCCTTGCTGCACGAGAAGTGATACACAGCTCTTGGCTCTGAGGTTCAAGTTTATAAGGAGATTAAGGCACCCTCCAAGATAGGGCAGAAAGTAATCTCATTTTATGCTTGGGATTCAGGCTGACTTTTATAAGATTAGAATTATCATTTCAAATTTTCTCCCTTATTTTGGGACTTCAAATGATTTGTTTGCACCCAAACCCACGCAGTCGAATTGGGAAAGTTGCCCCAAGTCTCTCTGCACAGTCACCCCCCTCCTCAATCTTTAGGTCATTTTGGATGTTATGAAAAGGTTGCATTTCTAGTAAGTGCTGAGCAAGATCAGAAGAACCAACAGAGGCCTGGCAATGCTGCTCTCTAGGCCCATGAACCTGTAAGAAAAATATTTCTGAAAGCCCTTAATCCTTCACCATCTTTGGCTACCACTTGGGTCCTTCTCTGACTCACTGTTATAGAGAGGTGACCTCAGCTTCTTGGAAGCTGTGCCAGTGATGATGGACCTTTGTCTGGTCCTACTAAAGCGGAAAGCCTTGGACAACAAAGAAACACATATAATCACACATGCATATGCACATATATTCATACACACCACACAGTACACACATATACATACATGCATGGGCATACACACAACACACATACAGTGTATCTGCCCCTATAGGATGAGATTGAGTGCAGAGGGACTTCTTACCCAAACCTATGTTACCTGGTGATTTGGGGGGATCACTTAGGGACATGGCCTAAAACACAAACATTCTGGGTTCTGTGTGGATGGATGGTATCCCCACCTCCCCATGACAAAATCATCAATCTTTGAAGGAGGTGTTGAACTATTTCACTCATCACTTGGATCAGATTCATCTACCATTTTATTTTTGCTTTGAGTCTGGAATTGTGAACTCCTCAATAGAAATTCAATAATTCAACAAGCATTTATTAAGCACCTACTATGTTCCAGGCACTGTGCTAAGTGCTGGGAATGCAAATAAGAAAAAGAAAGACAGTCTCTGCTCTCAAGGACCTTACAATCTAATGAGGGTAAGACAACATACAAAAAGAGGCTGGAAAAATGGTGAGGGAAAGGGGTACCAAGGGATACCTGGCCTGGGACATCTCATCCCACAGAGCTGAAAACAGGCAGTGCTGCAGATGGGAACTAGAGTGTGGAAACTCATTCCACCAATGTAGCTCAGTGACTCATCTTGAAATTTATCCTCTTAGAGAGTAGTTGAAAGGTGAGTGACTTGTCCCAGGTCACACAGTCAGGAAAAACATCTGAGGGAAAACTCCAGTTTGCCTTCAAGGCCTTACTTATCCAGTAGGCCATTTTATCTTTGTATTCCCGGTTCCTGACTTGAAGTCAGCACTTAATTAATGCTTGTTGATTAATTGATGGATCAATTGCTGCCTCAGTTCTTTGATACTTAGGTGAAGCACTCACCCTTGAAAAAAGGTTTGGGAGAATGTTGGATTTGAAACCAGGACAAATGAGTGGAGACAAGAGAGGCATTCCCTACCATTTTCAGGGAGGAGAAAAACTGAGAAAGTGCATTGCTCCCCTTCCCCTTGAAAAGCAAGCTGGGCAAGGTTATGCTGAGAAAAGCTGGGCTATTCTTTGTTTAGGGGAAACTGCATTGAAGACGACTCCTCCTCCTCATCCTCTTCCTCCTCCTCCTTCTCCTCCTCCTCTTCTCCTCCCCTTCTCTTCCTCTCCTCCCCTTCTCCTCCTCCTCCTCCTCTTCCTCTTCTTCTTCCTCTTCCTCCTCCTTCTCACCCTAAACCAAAGCCTTTGATCAATTGTCTCAGGATAGTTTGTCTTCTCTTCACTTTGTGGTGTGGGCTGGGTGAAGTCTGGAGAGGGAACCAGAGGAAAGGCAGCACCAGTGGCCTGCTGGGGCTACCGCCTAAATAATAGCAAAGAGAGAGGAAGAGAAATACACAAAAACAGAGGCTGCCCACCGCTGCCTAGTCAACCCAAGTACTCTGGTTGAATGCTTATTAGCACAGGGAACATTTCTGAATGAACAAATGTTCATCTTCTCTTTGAGGGGGACAGACCTAAGAAAGTGGGCTGCTGCTAGGTTGACACTGAGGATTGTGGGTAATGGAGTCAAAGAATTATAAGACAGAATTAGGGGCTCTCAGAATGGAAAAAGAGGGACATCGGAGGCCATCAAGTCTCACTTCCTTACTCTCCACATATTTCCTCTTCTCTTGGCATCCTTCGTACATAGAGGCTGTTGAGGAAACTTGTCTCAGAGGTCACATACAGAAGGGAACCAAGCCTTGGGCATGGGTTGGCCTCAACAACCCCTGGGGACCTTTTCACCTCATCATTCTTTGAGTTTATGAGTTAATGAAGGGCAAAGATTAGAAGGGGCAGTGGAAAGAGCCTCTGAAACAACTCTCCATTGATTATATTTGACACTCACATGGTACCTCCCGAATGATTTCCTCACAGCAGCCTTATGTTGGGGGCGGGGGAGAGCAAGAGTGATTATTCCTATTTTACAGGTGAGGAAACTGAGTCTTGGAGAGGGGACATGAATTTCCCACAGTCACATAAGTGGCAAGCAGTAGTAGATAGGTAGGTAGATAAAGTTTATGTTATTTACTATGTGCCAGGCTGCGTGCCAAGCACCAGAGATACAAACACAAGCCAGCAACATAGCCGCTCCCCTCTAGGACCTCAGAGTCTAATGTAGGAAGACAGCGTGTAGAGGAGTGGGATACCTGGAAGGAGCAAGGCTGCCATAGAGGAGGCAGAGAATATGTCTAGATTCCTGAACCACAGGTGTTTCTACTAAACCATTTTTCAGCTGAAGCGGGATGTTCAAACCTTAATTCTCAACTCCACCCTGCAACCAAGAATCAAAGTCCTCAGCCTATAATATGGAAGAATAGAACTGAGACAGACAGCTAGATTGGAGCATCATCTCTGCCCCCACTCCCGCCCCGTGGCACCCAGCCCTGAAGAGATTCACTGGATCCCACAGCCATGTCTCTTCCCCAACTTTCAAAGCACACATTTGTCAGACAGCATTAGATTTTGCTACAAAAATGCCTTCAAAACTGAACATCGGTGCACAAATAGAAGGGCTTCTCATTAATCCAATGTTGTTGGACTCGCTTTTGAAGTCCTGCCAACAGACAGCACGTTTGCCTTTTCCTTGTCACTTAAGATGCTGTGTGTTGGTCTAGGTGGTGGATAAAAATAGCTCCCATGTATGGAGCACTTTATGTTTAAAGGGGCCTTCTGCACAATTCTGTGAGGTCCCTGGTGTCAGTGGGACCCCCTCATTTGACACATGGAAATGACTTTGGGCATGGTCCTGGTGATGGCCTATGTCTGCCTTCCAGAGACCAGTCTGGATGAAGAAACAGGCTTAGAGAGGAGGGACTTGCCCAAGGTCACACAGTTTGTAAGTGGCAGAGCAAGGACTTGACTCTTCTGGTTCTAGGTCCAATGGGCTTTGCTCAGTCTACACTGTGCTACTGTTGAGATCCTACTTCTGTCTAGTTTTTATATGAAATTTTTTTAAAAAGGCACCGCATCATTCTGGAGCATTGTGAAGCTCTAAAAAGGACTGGATTTACAAACAAGCAAACCTCTATGAACGTGCATAGGGCAAATATTTTTGTTTCCATTTCTTAGATGAGTAGACTGAAGTTTGGAAAAGTTAAGTAATTTTTCCTGGTCACAAGGCTAGGAACAAATGAGCCATGACTCAAACTTAGGTTTCATGATACAAAATCTAACATTCCATTGTCCCACCTTCATGACCTCGGCTTCCAATGAGATCTGGCAAGTTAGAGAGCAGAGAGGTTGAACAGAGATAATAGTAAAATTTTACATGGGGGTTTAAAAAAATCTTCCCAAGTACCAAATGGAGGAATCCAGGATAGGCAGCCATTTGGGAAAAAAAGATCTGGGGATCTTAGTGGGCTGCAAGCTTAAGATGAGTTACCATTGTGATTTCAACGTCAGAAAAGGTAATATGAGCTTAGTTTGTGTATAAGAGGCATAGAGTCCAGATTAGGGGATACCATGGTCTTTCTATCCTCTCCTTTTATCAGCTCTGTGGCTCAGTAGCTAGAGCGCTAGACTAGCAGTCAGGCAGACCTGAGCTCAAATCCTACCTCAGAAGTTTCCTACCTGCATGACCCTGGTCAAGTTACTTAACCTTCATCTGCTTCTGTTTCCTTAACTGTGTAATGGGATTATAACAGGCCAATCCTTCCAGGGTTGTTGTGAGGATCAAATGAAATAACATGTTTAAAGTGCTTTGCAAACATTAAGATGCTATACAAATGCCAGGTTATTAACATCACCACCGCCACCGCCACCATCATTACTATTATTATTCTGCCTACTACACTGATCAGACAATATCTAGAGTACTTTGTTCAGTTCTGAATGCCACATTTTAATAAAGACACCAGTAATTGTGGGCTGCCCAGTGGAAGGCAATAAAGATGGTGGAGGACCATGAGTTTATGCCATAGGAGGCTTGGTTAAAGAAACTGGCCATGTTGAGTCTGGAGAAGAGTAGGGGTGAAAGGGATGTGAGAGCTGTCTTCAAAGATTTGAAGGGTGTCATGTGGAAGAGGAACTGGGTCTGTCCTTTTGGTCCACAGAGGACAGAGCTGGAGCTATGGGTAGGTGTTCCAAAAGAACCAATTGAGGCTGGATGTCAAGAAAAAAACTTCCTAGCAGAAAGATTTGCCCCCAAGTCAAAGGGGGCACCTTGGGTGAGTCCCTTCTCTCTGGAGGTCTTTAGCACCTCTGTATTATAGAGGAAGCTTTTCTTCTGGCATAGGCTGGGCTGGCCTGTGTGAGGGCTTATCCAGGTCCATGGCTCTGATTGTAGAAAGGGCACTGAAAGTAAAGACCTTGGTGAGAGACCACTGAGGGCCCATCACATCCACAGGGGCTGGCCAGGCTGGCCACAACCCTTTCCCATGTTCCACTAGAGTGCTTTAGATTGGCTTGTGTGCTATCTCTCATTTACCCTGGCAACACTTTGTTTGTACCCAGATACTTGTTGTCTCTTCCATTCATTTGTGAGCTCTTTCAGATCTATGCTAATGATTCTCAAATCCACATATCCAGCCCTAGCCTCTCTCCTAAACTCCAGTCTCCAATCTCCAACTGCCTGTTGGGCATCTTGAACTGGATGTCTCATAGGCATTTTAAACTCGCCCTGTCTAAAACCTAACTTATTATCTTTCCCCCCAAACCCTCCCCCACTCCTACCTTCTTGATTTCTATAGGGGGTCTGGCCACCCTCCTGGTCCCCAGGCTCCCAGCCCAGGTGTCATCCTTTACTACTCACTCTCTCTTGCCCCCCTCCCCCCATATCCAATCTTTTGCCAAGGCCGGTCAATTTTACTTTTGTAGCATCTCTGGAATATAGCCCCTTCTCTCCTTTGACATAGCCAACACTCCCTATCGTGGTGCAGACCCACATCACCTC
>CM053625.1:324595812-324640295 GCA_028646595.1 Phalanger gymnotis | reverse complement strand
ATCTATCTATCTATCTATCTATCTATCTATCTATCTATCTATCTATCTATCTATCTATCCTGCGTATCGTGGCCTCTATGCTCCCTCCAGTTATAAATCTATGATCCTACGATTATGAAGTTCACTTAGAAGTCTGTACGATATTCTCAAACTTGCTGCAAAATTCACAAAATCATTTGAAAAGAGGAGCAACTAGAGGACTCCATGAGGACTCTTTCCTTATCTTGAACTCTGTGTTGGATTCTCTCCCCAGTGGGGCAGATATCTTTGGTGAAGCTATAGCTTCCTGCTATAGCTATGCATTACTGGTTTTTTTCTTGCTTGACATTTACAATCAGAAAGTAATTCAACAAGATTATCACTGATGTATCTTTCAAGGAATCTTGAATAATTTTGATGTACGAATGGGAAGGATTTTGTGGACAAGAACATTTAAGGTGATGCTTTAATCTATGGAATAAAATGCTAATTTTTGTAGCCAATAAGAAATAAACAAAACAGGACCTACTTTTCTCTTTACCCTTTAGTCAACTGATGATGATAAAGATCTTTGTCCTAAATGTCCACATAAGAAAAACCCAACAGATGAAGAATGTTTATTGTCTAAGCTCTAATAAGCTACTGAATAGACAACCTCTTGAACTCATCCCTCAGCGTGGGCATACGGGAAAGATTACACCAGGGTTGGGGAGCCTGAAGCTGAAGGCCACATGTGGCCCTCTAGGTCCACGAGTGCAGCCCTTTGACTGAATCTAAACATCACAGAACAAAATTGGGTGGATTTGTTCTGCAAAGTTTGGATTCAGTCAAAGAGCCACACTTGAGGACCTGGAAGGCCACATGTGGCTTCAAGGCTGCAGCCTCCCCACCCTTGGACTATGTTAAAGAACAATGGATTGAGTCCAGCATTGAACAAGAGTAGAAGAGTGGGCTGGATGGCCTTTGAGAAAGCACAAAGTTCTTTTTCTGTCCCCAGATTTCTTCCCCAATGACCCATCTTTTTGATGCCAATATTCTGTCAGTGCTGTATGCTTGTGAGTCATAGAACACTCTAGTCTCTGATGGCTAAGAACTACCTTACTGAATAAACACTTAATTTCTTTGCCGAGCAGAGTGATTTTGTGGCCAAGGGCAAGACTGTTTTAAAGTTTAACCTCCTCTGTAAAATCTCCCAGAGAAAGATGGTCGAAGGATCTGAGCTGCATCGTCTCACAACAGCCAGTGATAACAAAGAGGAAAGTGTTTGAAGGAATCTTGGTGAGAGACTAAAGTGAACAAAGTCTTTCTGAGGACATTTTTGGATGAAACTAGAAGGAGAATAACAAAAATATGAAAGAGAGAAAAAAGAACTGTAAATATTTTTATAAAACTCTTTTCACTGTCTAATAAAGTGGGGCTGCCCCATTTGGAATGAACCATCTCAGCCCTGGATGGATTTA
Organism: Phalanger gymnotis; assembly: GCA_028646595.1. Classification (NCBI taxonomy): domain Eukaryota; kingdom Metazoa; phylum Chordata; class Mammalia; order Diprotodontia; family Phalangeridae; genus Phalanger; species Phalanger gymnotis. The sequence continues at coordinate 324,638,856 of CM053625.1, read as the reverse complement.
TGTATAAAATGGAAATGGTCCTGAAAAAAATGAAAATAAGAGAAGCAACTGATATAGACTAGTGATGTCAGAGGAGGTCTGCGCTGGAGGAGACACATGTTCAGGGGCTTAGGAGGATCCATTCTTATAGTATCTGAAAGAGAGGAAGCCACCAAAGGCATGGAGGAGAAGAAAAAAACAATCAAACCTCAGGCCTCATTATTATCAAAATGGTATCAGAAAAATAGGAATGACTGATCCATATGCTTGCTTCCCCATCTACAAAAAATTTTCATGAGAATGATCTATGAATGCACTGAGGTCATCTTTCATGATATTAGTAGTATGGAACAAGTGAGCAATTTTTTTGTGAGCCATATTCCACAACAGATCTAGTCTTAGCATTCATGCACAATTGAATAAAAGGTGTAAAGAGTATAAGATCTCATTCACTTATCATTTTTTTGCGTATAAAAGGCATTTCAATTCTTAGTCTCTTCTCCAACAAAGGTCTCATCCAAACATTAAAATTATACAAGAGTCCTTGAAAAAGATCACAGAGCAGGCAAACCTTATTTGATGACCCTCTGGTCATCAAATCAGTAGAAGCATCAAAGAATGAGATCTGTGCTCAGTGAATATGTTCACCGCTGTCAAGGAGGAGATTTAGCCCAGATTGAGGGATTTTCTATGGATGGTGAGGACCTTCTGATGTTCCAGTATGTAGATGATACTAAACTGATTTCAACAAGCTCATTGGAGAGCCAAGTAAATGCAGTCTGTAATCAGTCTAAATAATTTACCCTATTCATTCACACAGAAAAAAACAGGTGGATAAAGAAGACTTAGAGCCTAGAACAGTGGTCTCCAAAGTGGGGACCATAGCTGCCTAGGGATACAATGGAATAAATCCAGGGAGCTTTTTATCAACCCTTTGGAGAGTGGAGAGATGATCAATCAGTCAGTCAATAAGCATGTATTAAGTGCCTACTGGATGCTAGGCATAATCATTGGGGATACAAAGAAAGGAAAAAGAGAGCAATGGAAGAGGAAACATGAAAACAACTATGTACAACTACACACACACACACAAACACACATTATACATCTGTAGCTATATCTATTTCTGTATCTCTATCTCCAATACTTGTATATACACATATATACATATATATGTACACACATACACACATGTACATAGATATATTTATAATCTGGCACCTTCCTCAATCAATAGCTAATGTAATCTGTCACCCTCTTCTCTTGCTAGATAACCATTGGGATCATTTGTTAGGCTACCACACCTACCCTTGATCTATTATACCCCAATCATACCCATTACTCCCCCACTCCACCCTCTCTTATGGAAGTTCAAGCCCCCTACCTCCTTACTTCTTTACTAGGCATCAACCTCTCAGAAGAATTATAAACTAACCCCAAAGTGGGTACCTGCAGCAGTGGCTTGGCAGGTGCCATTGGGAAAATCTACACTCCTTTCCAAAAAACTTTTCTGCTGTCCTTATCTCCCTCAGCCAGATCATCTCATGTCTAGGTCATTGTCACCATTTTCTCTTCACTCTCACTCACTCCACATATCCAAGTTGTTACCAAAGATGTTGCCTTCTACTTCCACATTATTTCACACATCTGATTGTTTTTTTTCCACTCTCATAGATCACAGTCTAGTTCAGGTCCTCATTCCCTGGATGATTGTAATAGTCTCCAAGTCTATGCCATTGCCTTAAATATCTCTCCCTCAATTCTGTGCCAAAATTATTTTCCTAAAGTACAGAAGTGACCACATCACCTCTCTATTCAGAAAGTTTCAGTAGCTTCCCATTAGGATCAAATTTAATATCTTCTGTTTGGCATTTAAAATCTTGCACAACTTGGCACCAACCTATCTTTCCAGTCTCATTATGCATCACTTCCTTTCCTGTACACTACAGTCCAGCCAAATTAGCTTTCTTGTGTTCACACCTATGTAAAAGTACAACTAAAAATTAAAACATGAATAAAAAATTAAGTTATAATGCTATTTAATAAGCAGAATGCTTTTTCCCCTGAAAAATTTCTACTGAGTTGAAATTGTAGGTGCTTCACTTCTGCTTCTTTTTCATTGTGTACAACAATATCTACAAATGGAAAGACAAGACGACTGATGAGAATCTGTTATGTTCATAGATAATTATGATTAATTCTCTGTCTTAGAAATAATAAAAAAAATAATCAATTCTCTTTCTATAGCTCTGAGCCCGCAGCCAGAAAACTACTTTGGAAAGGCTCTATGATTGAAAATCTGTCTTTCTCCATTACTTGGCACATTTTCATGTTCCTTCTGTGTTGCATTAGAGCAAAGAAACACATAGGTTAGCAATGTCATGCTTAACCAAGTTAATCACATTTAAAAGGTGAAGTAAAAAGGAAGATAAGCAAATTTAAGAGATAGAGATTTGGGAGATAGGCACATGTCCTTTTGAAAGAGAGAGGGAAGGAAAGAGAAAGAAAAAATGTATGGATCATCACTACCACCTACATAAACTATCATAATAACCTTTTTACAGTTCCCTCTCACCTTTCTCTCTCCTCAAATGCATCCTTCATATTGATGCTTGGATAAACTTTTTTATGCATAAATCTAGTCATGTCATCTCTCTATTGGATATCGCTACTGACTCAAGTTAAAATTTTTCCTGATGTTCAAAGCCCTCCATAATATGTGACTACCCTGACTTTGAATCAGGAAGATCAAAGTTCCAGTCTTGTCTCAGACACTTATTAGAAATATGGCCATAAGCAAGTCAGTTGACCACCATATGCAGCAGCTTCCTCATTTATAAAACTGAGATAGTAATGCCTCTAATGCTTTCTAACCAGACTGTGAGGAAGAGGTAAAATAACAATAGTAATGTGATGTAGTGACATGGCACTGAGCTTGCAATTAGGTAGGCTTGGGTTCAAATTTTACCTCAATCACCTTAGGCACTACTGTATGACCCCGAAAAAGATTAAAAAAAATCTCTCTGTGACTCAGTTTCCTCAGCCATAAAAGAAGGGGGTTAGATTCAATGACTTCTAAGGTCTCTTACTCTAAATGTGTGATTTAACAAAAATAATGTATAACCATAGATAGCATTTCTATAGCTCTTTAAGGTTTACAAAGGGCTTCATGTATATCTTCTGCTTTGATCACCACAAAAACTCCATGAGGTAGGAGCTATCATTATCCCTATTTTACAGATAAGAAAAATGCTGCAGACAGAGGTTAAGTTACTTGCCTAGGGTCACACAACCAGTAAGTGCCTGAGGCCACATTGGAATTAAGGTCTTTGTAATTCGAGGTCTAACACAGTTATGTAGTTATCCTTTCCACATTGCAAGGGTGAGAGGTGCAGTGCCCGAGATCTGGAAAATCTGCATAAAAGTTTTTGGCCCTCTCTTAATACCAGAAGATAAGTCTGAATTTTTTTCTTTTTCTTTTATGAGGTATTTATAGTACCTTATTGTAAAAATTGGGTTAATATTATACAATACTATATATGTATGCATAGGTATATGTATACACACATTTTATGCATTTCTGAGTTTCCATACTTTTTCTGTTTCATCTGCTGGCCTTCATGTGTTGTCTGCAGCTTCCACAAAACTCCCCCCAAATTCCCATTTAATTTCTTATGCTGACCCATGAGATCTCAGAACCACGATGGAGAAAGTCACGATGTTGAAGGGATAACTGTAAACCGTGAGCTTTGCAACTCTCAGATGGCCTATCATGTGCCATTGTTTATTATAGTTTTCTATGGTCTTCTCCCCAATAGGGAGAACACCATTAGGCAGAAGGCACTTTTGACCCAAATCTTAAAAACAATTGCTATGTGAATTCAGGAACACTACATTTGAAATTGAGTGACCCAGGGGTAAGGTCCAGTTTTGCCACTAACCAGCTGTGTGATGTTGGGAAGTCATTACACCTGTCTAAGACTTGCTTTGCTCCTCTGAAAAAATGGAAAAAATATCCTATTAATTTCCTACCTCTCTTATTGTGAGGAAAACATTTAATGCTTAAATCAGGCAATTATTATTGTTGCTGGCTGAATTATTACTATTTTACCATTATTATGAGAGGAGTGCAAAGTGCTGGGAAGCCAGATTGGACCTGGATTCTTTTCTTCTGTGTCCATCAGCACCCTCTGCCAACACAGGATGACACGCAGCATTCTGTCCCTTCCCCAGGCTCTTGCTTTTTCTGTAGTATCTCATGTCCTTAACTTTCTAGGTGCTATTTAAGAGCTAAGTGTTTTTATTAATATCAGAGACTGTTAAAATCTGATGAAAAGGCATATGCTAATAAAATGCGTGGGTCTCCAGAATGTCAGCAAAACTCCTGTTTAAAAAAATTATTTAAGGACTCATATGTGCCTCACCATCTGGACTTGCTACAAAAAATTTTGAACTATACAAAGAATTATAAATACACATATACACATATATTATGCATATATTTATATGTATCAGCTGTTAAGCTCCTAGAAGGTTAGATTCAAACAACTACCAGCATTGTCACATCTTCTCCCATATTTCTTGAGTCTTTAATATTTCCTGAACTCCTTCCATCTATTCCAGTCAAATCCTAGGAGCATTTGCCAAGTATCCTAGCACACGAAGTGAAAAGCCCTGAATGCCCTCAAAATGAAACCAGACTTTTACCAAGATCCCACAGTATTGATGAAGGGTGTTGGGACAACGGTGACTTAGCACTCATTCTGGAAGGCAGTGAAAGCTGTCTGTTGGCGAGAAGGACAAGCTGGCATTCCTTGCTATGGGTAGCGGTTTTTATGCTGAACTGTACAAGGAGTGGTAACACCCAAAGGCTAGTCAGAGACTGGTTTTCTAAGGGAGAGGTAGTTAAGTCACAACCTGACTTAACAGCTGTCTTAAAGATTTGTTAACATTTGACCAACAGGAGCTGCTGGACTCACCTCTTTAATTTGCACCAGGACTAAGAAGGGCCACACTGACTTTGACAGAATATATGCCAATCAATCAAGCAAGCAAGCAACTTTATTAAGTGCCTACTATGTGCCATATGCTGAGAATATAAAAGAGGCAAAAGACAGCCCCTGCTTTCAAGGAACTTACAATCTAATGGGGGAGAAAACAAGGAAACCAATCTATATAACAGAGAGCTATATATATAGAACAAGTAGGGAAAAATTAACAGTGGAAAGACAACAGAATTAGGAGGGATTGGGAAAGGCTTCCTGCAAAATGTGGGATTTTAGTTGGGCCTTAAAGGAAGTGACGAATGTCAGTGGAGAGATTTGAAGAGGGAGAACATTCTAGGCATGAGGGATAGCTGGAGAAAATGCACAGATTTTATCCCTGTGGATGGGATTGCAGGATTTAAAACTGGAAAGGAACTCTAAGGTCACTAAGTCTAAACTCCTCTTTCATTTTTATTAAAGTCCTTTTTATTATGTACCTAAACAGAAACAAATTTCAATATATGAAGAATCAGAAAAGAGAATTACATATGAAACTGAACTACTGAGTCATTTTTCAGTCTTGCCAAAGTCTTCATAACCTCATTTGGGGTTTTCTTGCTAAAGATACTGGAATGGTTTTCCATTTCCTTTATCAGTTTATTTTTTACAGATGAAGAAACTGAGGCAAACAGGGTTAAGTGACTTGCTCAAGGTCACACAGCTAGGAAGTATCTGAGGCTGGATTTTCACTCAGGAAGAGGAGTCTTCCTTACTCCAGGTCCATCACTCTATCCATTACACTACCTAGCTGCCCTTATGCTTACATTTTTTTAAAAAAATGTATGTTCATTTTAACATGACAGAAATAAAATTACCCTCCTTATCTGTGTCCCTTTCTAAGCTTCCTTCTGTATTCATTTGTGCATTTTTAAATGTTTCATTGCTTCTCCCCCTTCCATAATTATCACCATCCACTCACCCATTCTTCTCTCTCTTAAATAAGAGCCCTTCCTTGTAACAAGTAAGAGTAATCAATCAAAATAAACCCTCACATTGATTCCCTATGATGATGTGTCTCGTTCTGCACCTCCAGTCCATCACACCTCTCTTCAATAAGTGGCCATTGGGTTCCATCTTCAGCCTTGGAAACCTGAATGATGAGCCTGAGCTGACCATAGTTCTGAAGTCTTAAAAATGTTTTCCTTTACATTACTTCTGTATAAATGGTTGGCCTGCTTCTGCTCCCTTAACTCTGCAGAAATTCATAAAGATTTCTCTGAATCTGTCCCTTCATTTTGCCTAATGTCACAAGAATATGCTATTACATTTATATACCATAGTTTGTCCTGCTAAGAACTTTATAAATATTATCTCATTTAACCTTCACAACAATTCTGTTCCATTATTATCTCCACTTTACAGTTGAGAACAGGCAGAAGTTAAGTGACTTGTTTTGGTTCCTATAGCTAGCAAGTGTCTGAGGCCAGGTCTTCCTAACTCCAGGCCCAGTGTCTCTCCAGTGCAGCACCACTGAGCTGCCTAGAGAGCTTAGATGACTTGCTCAAAGTCACACAGGTATAAATAATGGAACAAGAGCTTAAAGTTAGGTTGGCTTAAAGCTATCTGACCTTCCTCAGATGGACTTGGATAGGTCAAGGAGCATCACTGTATTTTAAGAAGATACATTCGTGTGAAGAAATCCAGAAAGAGTAGATGTGTTCCATTTGGCCTCCTTGGACAGATGTAAGAGAAATTGGGACAACTTGCAAAATGACAAATTTGGGCTTCATGCCATGGACCTTCCCAACATTTAGACCAGAGGTTCCTAAACTTATTTGGCCTGCTACCTTCTTTAAAAAAAAATTACTCAGTGCTCACTTGTGTTAAGTTCCAGGGATGGGGAACCTGCAGCCTAAAGGATAAATGTGGCCCTCCAGGTCCTCAAGTGTGGGCCTTTGACTGAATCCAAATTTACAGAACAAATCTCCTTAATAAAGGTTTAATCCCCTTAATAAAGGTTTTGTTCTGTAAAACTTGGATTTAGTCAAAAGGTCGCATCCAAGGAGCTAGAAGACCACACATGGCCTCAAGGCTGCAGGATCCGCATCCCTGGTGTTAACCTTTATTTTATTCAATACCTCCTAATTGCACCTGAGGCTACTACCACTCCCCTAGATTGTTCCAGGGCCCCCCAGGGGGCAGTATCACCTGCTTTGGGAATTTATGATTTAGACACACACAGTGGTGGCATTAGCTGCCTTGGAAAGTGAAAGGTCTTCCCTCCTTGGACATTTTCAAGCAAAATTACAGTGGGAATTCATTTTCTGGTATAAGTGGAAGAAGATCTAAATCTTGTGATTCTGTGATTCAGGAGGGGAGAGCTCAGTGACCAGTGTTTGGGCAAAGATCAAAGGAGGCAGAGGCAGAAGCGATATTTTTATCTTCAAAAACTTTTGCATCCATCCCCCTCTCTCTGCTCAAAGCTCAGCCATCCTAGTTCAGCCCCTCATCATCACCTTTGGTTTGGACTTTTGCAATGGCCTTTTAAGTAGAACTTCTAGTCCCTGATTAATCCCAACCCCTCTTAAAGTCTTAGTATAAGCAAGGCACCAGGCTAAGCAGTGAGGTATATATAGAAAAGCAAGACAATCCCTGCTCTTGAGGAGCTCATTCAGAGAGGTCTAGGAGCAGAGCTATACCTAGGATGGGGCTCCTGGGGCCAGCACTGACAGCACTTGCATTTCATCAGTAGCATAGGAATTATTTGTGTCTGTCCCTTTCTATTTACACTACAAACATTCTAGTCCCGGCATTCATTACCAGTCACCTGAAAGGTTGTTAGAGCCTCTTGAATTTTTTTTTTCTTAAATCTCTCCTCTCTTCAATTCATTCTTCAGAGTTGTAAAGTTGTTTTTATAAAATTCATATCAGACTATGTGACTCTTTTGCTCAAGAAGTGTCCATGGTTGTCTACTGGTTTTCAGATAAAATTCAAACTCTTCTTTTTGGCATTTAAAGGCTTGCACAGTCTGGCTCCAGACTATCTTCCCAGGCTGATAATGTATCACTCCTCCATGCTTTTGAACTCTACACTCCATCTGGAGATCACCTACTTCCTGTTTTATGTCCATGACATTCCACCTCCTGATTCCATTCATAGGTGGTCTCTCATATCTGGGGTGCTATTCCTTATCAATTCCTCTTGGGACCCATCTCTCTTCAAGGGTTAGCTGAGCACCAGTTCCTCTTGGAACTCAATCTTCCTTTGAGGCTTGGCTTTCATAAATTACTTTTGTAAATATAATCTAAGCAATATTTGGATGAATCAAGTTAGCTTTTATTTATTAAGTACCATGTATATACCAGGGATTGTACTAAGCATCAGGGATATGAAGAAAGGCAAAAACAAGATTTTGCTCTTAAGAAGCTCATAGTCTACTTGGTAGACAACATATAAACCTCTATATACAAACAAGCATGTACAAATTGTAGTGTGTGTGTGTGTGTGTGTGTGTGTGTGTGTAATAAAAATCACTAGAGGAAAGAAACTAGCATGAAGGGGAATTAGGAAACCCTTCCTGTAGAAAGTGAGATGTGAGCTGAGACTAGAAGGAAGCCAAGGAGGCAGAGATAGAGAGGATGAAGGAAAGCCAGAAGAAATGCTCAGTCACAAGACAGTGCTTCTTGTACAAAGAACAACCAGAAGATGTGCCCCTGCATTGTAGAGAAGGTGAAGGGAGGAAACAGTGTTAGAAGGCTGAAAAAGTAGGAGGGGGTCACCTTGTGAAGGGCATTGAAAGCTAAGCAGAGGATTTTATATTTGCTCCTGGATGTGTTAGGAATCACTGGAGTTGATTGAGTGGGAGAGAGGGGGTGACATAACCAGATCTGTGTTTTTTCAGAAGATCATTTTGGCTGCTGAATGGAGGATGGACTGGAGTGGGGGAGAGGCTTGAAGTTTCCAAACCAGGCAGGAGGCTATTAAAATACTCCAGGCATGAGGCGAATATATATTGCAGCATGTGAAAATGATGGCATACTTTTGTGTTGTAATAAATGAGGAAATAGGTGATGGAAAAAAGACATGGAAAAGCTTCTGGGAACTGATGTGGAGGAAGTGAGCAGAACCAGGAAAACAATTTGTACTACATTATCAATATTATAAAAATGAAGAATTTTGAGGACTTTTAGAAACTCATAAATAATGAAAAAAGAGAACAATTATCCCTTTAAAAAGAAACAACTTTGAAAGTTTTAGGCCCTATGATCAAGGCAACAATCATTCAGAATTCTAGAGGGCTGATGATGAAAATATCCTCTCCATTGCAGAGAGGGGATGGATTTAGGGCAGAGGTGGGGAACCTATGGCCTCGAGGCCACATGTGGCCTTCTCTGTCCTCAGGTCTTTTGACTGAGTCCAAGTTTTATAGAACAAATCCCTGGGGATTTGTTCTGTGAAGTTTGGATTCAGTCAAAGGGCTGCACCTGAGGACCTAGAGGGCCATGTGAAGGGGTAAGATTTAACCCCTCTTAGGTACATAAGATTGTACAAACCAAGGCCTTGATTCAATTGCAAAGTTAGCCCCTCTTAACTTGTCTCAATTGGAAATCTGGCACAAGCCTTATCTCCTAAAGTAGAAAGCCCTGGGAACACAAGAAGGAGGCTCCTCCCTGGGTCCTGGCCAAGACCCTGAGATGGACCTGGTCCTGGAACTAGCCACTCCAAGGACGGGCTGCGCTTGGAGACCTTGAAGGGATTGGCCTCCTTTCAGGGCCTTGCATAATAAGATGCAGCATTTGCCAAAAACACCTGGCCTGATGCCTTCTTTGTTCCCAGCATTATTTATGCCATAAGATTTGGACCCCAAATTGGAGTCTCACTCATGGCAGAGACGTCTGGCCTGGGACTTCCATGAGCGGGACCCTGATGGCTGTATCCCTGGGATTCCCCAGCTTGTGTGGTCAGGTGTTGGAGCTCCCCCCTGCATCGGTGATGACTGTAAATAAGTTGATTTTAGTACTTGCCTGTGGGATGGTGTTGAGGCAGTTGGAGTCCTGTCTCTTGAGCCGTTCCTCTAATCTAGTAATTGCCTTGCTATTATTATTCTTAAGCCTCCCTCTCTGCTGCTTTCCATTTCCATCTTTCTTGCCTATATTTTAATAATAAAAGCAAAACCAAAACAAAACAAAACAAAAAAAAACCTCTTTCAGGCTTCTTGGAGTGTGGAGTGTTTTGTCCATGCGAATCCAAACCTTTACTGTATACCACGTATGGCCTTGAGGCCACAGATTCCCAACCCCTGGTAATGAATAAAGCACATTTTTATGTACAGCCATTGGGGGAATTTGCTTGGCTTGATTATACCCATTCGTTACAAGCAATTTATTTTTCTTTTTCCCCCCCAATTCAATGGGGTGTCAACCAGGAGAGAAAGAAAATCAGTTTTTGTTGATCTAAAAGAACTAGAATGGTAGGTTGTGCTACCAATGGGAAATATTATGTGTACTTTCAGATGAGGCCACTGCATTGTTCATTTTACCTAGCCATTTTATTTTGTTACAAAATAACATATCTATAGTAATCTGTAAATCTATATAATGTAAAAACAAAACAAATCAATAAAATGGAAAGTTGCAGAAATAGGGGTGATATGGACAGACTTGTGCTTTAGAAATGCCATTTTGATAGTCAAGTGGAAGCTAGATTGGAACGTGGAGAAGTTTAGAGCAGGTAGACCAACTAGAGTGCTATTGTAACAATCCAGATGTGAAGCGATAAGGACTTGCACCAGACAGATGGTAGTGTCAGAGGAGAGAAGGGAATGTATATGAAACATATTATGAAGACAGAATTGACAGAACTTGGCAACATATTGGGGAATGAGTTTAGTTTTGGACTTGTTGAATTAAGATACCTATGATATATCCAGTTGCAGATGTTCAATAAGCAGTGGAGACATGAGACTAGATGTTAGGAAAGAGGTTAGGGCTGGATAAATAGATCTAAGAACCAAAAGCATAGTGATGATGATTGAATCCATGAGAGCTGAGGAGATCACTAGTTGAAACAGTAAGTAGAGAGGAGGTGATCCCGGACAGAGTCGTGACGGACAACTGTGGTTAATGAACATGACCTGGATGAAGATCCAGCAAAAGAAACTGAGGTTTGTTCAGTCAAAGAGAGATTATTAAAATCTAGGGGAAGAGGGTGGTGAAAATGGAGAAAAGATTCTTAAATTTGGGAATTGAGACGTTGAAAGTCAGACTACAGGAAGTTATGAGGAGAATGAGAAGAAAGGAGGTGAAGGAACCAATTGTAGATCGTCTTCTCAAGAAGTTTAGCCAAGAAAAGGAGAAGACGTATTCGACGATAGCTAATGGGGAAGGTTGGTTCTAGTGAGGGTTTTTGTTGAGGATGGTGTGTGGGTGGATGGGTATGTTCATAGGCACTAGAGAAACAACCATTAAATAGGGTAACTTTAAGAATAAATAAGAGAATGGGGATAATAAAAGGGGCAATCTGCCAGGGAAGACCAAATAAGGAATAAGAGGCTTCCTGCAGAGCTTGAGTGAGATCAGTTTTTAGGCAGAGAAGTTCAAATACTGTGTTAGACACTTACTATCTGTAGGACCTTGGGTAAGTCATTAAACTTTTCTCAGTTTTGGTTTCTTTACCTGGAAAAGGGGAATGATAATAGCACCCATCTTTTAGCATTTTTGTGAAGACAAAATGAGGTAATATATAAAGTACTTTGCAAACTTTTAAATGCCTAAAATATTGGCCATATTATTATTATTACATTATATTTATTATTAATAAAATACCATTATATGTACAGTTACAAAGGACACTAAGGAAATGAGGAATGAAAAATAATGGGTGATATATTTATTTCTCATGCTTGAGTTGTCCCAAAATAATAAAAATGATGATGCTACCAAAATTAATTTCTAGTAATTTGTAGTCAAACTTCCAAAGGACCACCTTGTAAGGGAAGATGAAATAATAACATGATTTATTTGTAGAAACAAAAGGCCTAGAACCTGAAGGGAAATAAAGAAAAAAAAGAAGGAATAAAAAAGGAATAGCATTTCTATCAACCACTTGTTACTGGTTAGAAGAAAGAAAAGTAGATAAGAGGAACCGGGTAGATAAAGAAGAATGCAAAACAATCTAAATCAATGACTCTTTGGGAAGTAAAGACTTTGATCATGGCATAGATAGCTTGAAGGAGACTTAACATTTAAGAGCTTACTATGTGACAAGTCCTGAACTAAGTGTCATCAATACAAATAGAAACCAAAAAGCTCCTATCCCCAAGGATCTTGTTTACATGTTATGTTGGGAAGAGACAATGCACTGGCAGTTTGGGTCCTGAGAAAGCAGCTAGTACTACTCTCAGATAACATGGTCAAGACTGTCAATACAAAATGTTCTCCTAAAAACCTGGTCCACTCCTTCCTAGGAATACACACAGCATCTATGGGAGGAGTAAGCTTCAATTCAGACCATGATAGTAGTGAGGTGTATGTATAAGAAATATGGATGACAAAGGTTTAACTCAGCACACCTGCTCTGGAAGTCTTTACCTCTGTGTAGAGACCTCAAGAAGAACCCTTTGTTGTACTTCTTGTTTGTCCTTCATTCACAAAGAGGACCAATGACATCATGAGGGTGATGTTTTGACTTGTGAATGAATTGGATTTAAGTGAAACAGCTGTGGAAAGTCATCAGTCTCATTCCTCCAGAGTTGTCGATGTCCAATGGTAAAACATAGGTCAGGATGAGTGGCCTACTCAAGGAGAGTAAAGACAGAAAGAATGATCCCATATATATAAGTGAGCCAGTCAAAAATAGTTTTTTAAGAACTTCCTATGTGCCACCACTGTGGTAAGCCCTCTCTTTGGGGTCCCTGCCCTCCCAGAGCTCACATTCCACCAGAGGGGGCATATTAACAGATAGGTACATACAAGATATACACAGAGCAAATGTAAGGTGATTTTGAGGGATGGCATGAGCTGCTTGGGGGACTGGGAAAAGCTTCCTGCAGAAAGTGTGATTTGAGTTGTCTTGAAGGAAGGGAAGCTGAAAGGTGGAGGCAAAGAGGGACAGCATTCCAGGCAAGAGCACAGAGATGGCAGATGGAGTGTTATATGTGAGTTAAAAGCAAATAGGCTAGTATATTTGGGCAGAAAAGTTGGGCAGAGGGGAGGAATTTACAAGAGAGATAATGAACTCTATTTTGGATGTGTTGAGTTTCAGGAGCCTGTGGGATGTCCAGCTTGAGATATCCAAAAGACATGTCCATAAGGGGATGTGGGAATGTAACTCAGGAGAGAGACTAAAGTTGTCTGTGTATTTCTGGGAATCCTTTGCATAGAGCTGATCATTTAATTTGGTAGAGCTGAGGAGATAACCAAGCTGGCCATGATGGAGGAAAAATAAAAGAGGGCCCGGGACAGAGCCATGGAGGACATCCATAGACAGTGGATAGCACATGGATAAACAACCAGAAGAGGAGACTGTGGAGTAGTGGTCAGATAGGTAGGAACAGAAGTAGGAAGAGTGGTGGCACAAAAACCTAGAAAGATGAGAGTGTCAAGGAGAAGGGGGTGCACAATATTATCAAAGTCTGCTTAGAGGTGAAGGAGGATGAGAATTGAGAAAAGGACCACTAGATCTGGCAATTTGGAAGTTGTGGGTCATTTTGGAGAGGACAGTTTCAGCTGAATGAGGGGGTTGGGAGCACAACTGCAGACAATTTTTAGAATCAAGTGAGAGGAGAGGAAGGGGAGGCATCAAGTCCATATGGCTTTCTCAATGAATTTAGGAAAGAAGTGAAAGAGAGATATGGGGTGATAACTATTAGAGACTGTAGAATTGGGTGATGGTTTTTTAAGGAAGGGGGGAGATATAGGTAGGTGTGTAGGCAGAAAGGAAGCTGCTAGTAGAGAGAGATTGAAAATAAGTAAGAGAGTGGGGAAGGTAGAGGAGGCAATTTGCTAAAGAAGATTAGAGGGGTTTATGAAGAAGGTTTGGCTTTGGCAAGCAGGAGGGCCATCTCATCATTAGAGATGGTAGAGAAGGGGAGAATGAGGGAAGATATTTGAATGTGAGATGAGGAAGAGAGAAGAGGAAGCTCTTATCGAATGATCTCATTTTTAAAGTGAAGTATGAGACGAGATTCTCAGCAGATAAGGGGAGTTAGGGGAGGTTGTATATGTCTAGCATGTGCTTTGCTTTTGGCCTATTGTTTCATCCATTAGAATTTAAGCTCCTAGAGGGCAGGAATGATGTCTCTGTTTTTCTTTGTATTCTCCATGCATAGGAAGGAAGGAAAGAAGGAAGGAAGGAAGGAAGGAAGGAAGGAAGGAAGGAAGGAAGGAAGGAAGGAAGGAAGGAAGGAAGGAAAGAGAGAAATTAGAAAGCAAGCAAACTTTTATTAAGCACTACTATGTGTCAGGCATCATGCTAAGTGCTTTACAAATATTATCTCATTTGATTTTCACAATAACCCTGCAAGGTAGGTATAATTATTAGCCTCATTTTACAGATGAAGAAACTGAATCACATAGTGGTTAAATGACTTGCTTAAAATTCTGTGGGTAGTAAATGGTAGAGTTGGGATATGAGCCCCATGTCCTTGGACCATGGGTACACTTAAACTGACTTGAAGGGAGTGAAGGATTCCAAGGGAGCGGAAGCGAGCTGTATTCTGTGTGTACTGATATAAAAATGTTGTCTCCCCCTCACTAGATCATAAGCTCTGATGGGGCAAGGACTAATTTTTTTTTGTCTTGGTTTCTCAGTGCTGAGACCAGTGCTTGGCACATAGTAAGCACTCAATAAATGCTTATTTGTTGATTGACAGATGGAGGGCAGCCCATGTAAAGGTTTAGAGGAAGTGAGTGGGGTAGAGTAGCTAAGCCAGGTTGGCTCCAATGTAGAACCTAGTGAAGGGGGGCAGTGGGAAGAAGTCCAAAAAGATGGGCTTCAACCTGATTGAGCTCCAAATGCCCAACTGAGTATTGTGTCTATTATCCAAGGGGTAATGAGAATCTACTGAGCCCCCCAGCAAGGGTGTGAGGCCATGGTCTGACCTTGGCTCTCCTGGGATCACTTTGGCAGCTGTGGAAAGGCTGCAGAAAGCTCCTTTGTGGGAATCTGTGATTGCATTTACTTGGGAACTTTCATGACTCATGCCAGGCCATTCTCATCCATATCTTTCCAAAATTCTCCACCAAAGAGCCTCCCAACACTGGAAGTCTCGCTCTGGGGCTTCCTATACTTTGGCAGTCTTAGAGATGCCTTCAGGCTGCCCAGCTCTTATCCCTCCTTCTTGCCTCACAATGGGCCCACTTCCTTCTCAGTGATCAATTGTGACCCTTTCCACTGGCTAGTGACAGGCTCACACCCAGCATGTGCTTTTCCATTGGCCTTTGAGTCACCCACACTCTTGGCCTGCTTGTACTGCTTGACATTTGGGGCAGAGCAGATGGTACCGCTGTGGCTTTGCATCTCCCAGGTATGCATGGAGTGGCTGCACTCTCTGGCTTCAGTGCCAGAGAGATAGGCTGAAACAGCATCTGTTATTGGGGGGATTGATTCTATAATTATAAATCACCGCTTTGCCTGAAAACACAATCTAGTGATAAGGGCAGGCACCTGGCGGCAGGGAGTCATGTCTGGAGAACAGAACGGGGCTCAAGTCTGGGAGATGGAGCAGAGATAGGAGAAGTAATTTCCTGTCAGGGAAGACTGTTCAAGCACAGAAGGGGTATCGAAAGAACCTGTGAAATTGCTTTTTGTGGAGATATTTGAAAATAGGATAGCATCTCAGCACTTTCTTTGAATGTCTCCTCTGAACTTCTAATTGGTATGCTGGTTATAAGAGTCACTTAGCTGTAGTGGCATCTCAGAGATTCAGAGCCCCAAAGCTTGGGTCCAAGCTTCAGCTCTGAGGCCTGCCCTTTAGGTAGTCACTGATTTGAGCCTCAGTTTCTTCATCTGTAGATTGTGGGGGGCTGTACAGGATGGTTTTTAAGGCCACCTATGATCTTATTGTGATGACATTTCCTCTCCCCTATTAGATTTTAAGCTCTATAAGAGCAGGGGGACATGACTTAGTCACTAAAGGCCAGAGACATAGGGTACTTTGTGATAATTTAATTTGTATAGTAGAGGAAATTGAGACTCGGCGACTTGGTCAAGGTTCCGTAGCTTGTCAGTGGCTGAGCCGCGACTGACATTCAGGACTCCAGCTCTTAAGTCCCTATTCTAAATCACTACACTGTCACATAGCTTCTTCGTAGCAGTGCATGGTATAGCTGCTGAATGAATATTTGGTGCTGAATAGAATTTGAGCACAGCTGGGTGGTGCAGTGGATAGAATGCTGGGCCTGGAGTTAGGAAGACTCATCTTCTTCAGTTCAAATCTGGCCTCAAACACTGACTTGCTGTGTGACCCTGGTTAAGTCACTTAACCCTGCTTGCCTCAGTTTTCTCATCTGTAAAATAAGCTGGAGGAGGAAATGGCAAACTGTTACAGTATCTTTGCCAAGAAAGCTTCCAATGGAGTCATGAAGAATTTGACACAACTGAAAAATGACTGAACTGAATGGAATTGGCCCAATTTGGCTTCCTTGGGGTCTTGTGTGAGAATAGAAGAATAGGCAAAAAATACCCCCCCCCCAACATTTCTTGCACTCCTGTGATTTCACTCATTTCTTTAAACACTAGGTCCTTATTTTTTCTTCTTTTTGGTGACCTTAGATAAGTCCTCAAACCTTCAACCACAGTGGGCCTGGGGTATGATGGGCCATCCCTTCTAGATAGCTCGTTGGTGCCATTGAGATGTGCCTGGGTACCTCTGCCACCTCCCTCTGCACCATTCTCCCAGCCTTCCCACCATGCCATATAAAGTAGAGTACTTACTCCTAATATGGGATAACCTCTGATTAGCCTCAGTCCAAACCAGAATTTCTTGTGGTAGGAAGCCACCCTGAAATTGTGACTTTGAGCTCCTATCATGAGGTTTCTCAGCATGGGTACCAGCCTACAGCAGTCATATGCAATATTGCCCTTAGACAGAGCCTCTTTGCGCTTTCCTGGTTGTGCTTTTGGGGTTTTGATGTCTGGCTGTCCTGTCTTATAACAAAGCTAAAGCATCTTATGGTACCTTGGTAAGCTGAGACAGTATAGTACTCTCTGAAACCTTCACTTTCCTATTATAACAACAGAGGTAGAATGGAACTGTGAGAACAGCACTGGTTCTGGAGTCAGAGGAGCTGGGTTCTAATCCTCCCTCCTATACAAACTACCTTTGTGATTTTGGGCAAGTCTTTCAACCTCTGTGGGCCTCAGAATTCTCACATGTAAAATGAAGATTTTTTTGTATGGTGACCTCTAATAAGTGGGTCCTTGGAGTCCAACAGTATATGAATGCTAGCTAGTATCATGAATTGATTAATGGGCGTTTAATGGAAACTTCTTTTTATATAATGCTGGGGAAAAATGCTAGGAACTCAGGTACGTGAGTTGTGTTGTAACTAGGGCTTATATGATGTGTGATTGCAGGGAGAGCCAACTCAGTGGATGAGTGAAGCAGGATTGAAGAGATCATGGCAGGTGAGAGTATTGAGCTAACTCTAAGAAGATGAAATTCTAGAGGGATAAAATGAAAATTCTTATCCTTGGGCTTGAAAAAAGCAGTTTTACTCATAGAAAAGCACTAAGGCATAGATAGTAACTTTTATGCAAAGTCCTTGAACTTGGAAAGATCCCGAGTCAACAGTGTGACCTGGCAGCCAAAGGCATGGACCATTTGGCTGATTTGAGAGGCACAGCTCCCAGCCCAAAGGAGAAGATGGTGCCTCTGCTCAGACCTCTGCGGCAGAGATGGGGCGAGTTCTGGACACCACGATCTGGGAAGGACATTCATAAGCCAGGGAATGTCCAGAGGAAGAAAACCAGGATGGGTAAGGACTTGGAATCCCAGGCAATTGGAGGTTAATTGCAGAAATTGAGCATGTTTAGGCTAGAGAAGAAGTGACTTGGGGGATCCATGAGATATTCAGATATTTGAAGGACTGTTGTATGTGAGAGTGATTATATTTCTTCTCTTTGGATATAGAAGACAAAATTAGGAGCAATTGGGGGAAGGGAAGTTGCAAAGAAGGAGATTCAGGCTTGATATGAGGAAAGCCTTCTTAAATAGCACTCACAATAGGTGGACTAGGCCACCTGGGATATGGGGAGTTGGGCTTGGGGATGGCTTCCCCGACTTGGAAGTCTTCCAGTGGAAGCTGAGTATGGTTAGGTATGTTCTAGGTGTAACACTTGCTACCCTGGCTCCCAGGTATGTGATGTTGCACCCTTCTCCAGGGTTCCCCAGTTTCTTTAAGAGTGCAGTGGTTGGGAGAGGCTAGGCTCTGCCATTGTCTCCAGTTCCCACTGATGATATTCCCCAATATAGGGGGAATTCAATCAAACCACCAACAGTCTTATTAATTTTCCCCCAGTATATTTTTGTTTATTTCAGTATTTCTTAATTACATATAAAAATTAACAATTGTTTTAAAAATTTTTGAATTTCCAAGTCTCTCCCTTCCTCCTCCTCCCCTTTCCTTGAGAACAAAGGCAATTTGATATAGATTATATGTGCGAAGTCATGTGAAATATTTCCATATTAGTTATGTTGTAAAAGAAAATACAGACCAAAATAAAAAAAAAAACCACCCAAGAAAAATAAAAGTAAAAAAAAAGTGTGCTTTGGTCTTCATCCAGACTCCATCAGTCCTTTGTCTGGAGGCAAGTAGCATTTTTCATCATAAGTCCTTTGGAATTCGGTTGGATCATTGTTTTGCTGAGAATAGTGAAATCTTTCGCAGTTGATCACTGTACAATATTGCTGTTACTGTGGACAGTGTTCTCCTGTTCTGCTCACTTCATTCTGTATCAGGTGATATAGGTCTTTCCAGGTTTTTCTGAAACCTGCCTGCTCACCATTTCTTACAGCACAATAGTATTCCATTATATTAATATACCACAACTTGTTAGGCATTCTCCAATTGTTGGGCATCCCCTCAATTTCTAATTCTTTGCCACCACAAAAAGAACTGCTATATATATTTTGTACATATAGTTCCTTTTCTTTTTCTTTGATTTCTTTGGGCTACAGACTTAGCAGTAGTATTGCTGAGTCAAAGGGTATACACAGTTTTATAGCCCTTTGGGCATAGTTCCAAATTGCTCTGCAGAATGGTTGGATCAATTCACAACTCCACCAACCATGCATTAGTGTCTCAAGTTTTCCATATCCTCTCCAATATTTGCCATTTTTCTTTTCTGTCATATTAGCCAATCTAATAAATGTGAAGCAGTACCTCAGAGTTGTTTTAATTTGCATTTTTTCTAATCAATAGTTATTTAGAGCATTTTTTCATATGAGTATAGATAGCTTTGATTTCTACTTCTGAAAACTGCCTGTTCATATTCTTTGACCATTTCTCAATTGGGAAATGATTTGTATTCTCATAAATTGGACTCAATTATCTGTATATTTTAGAAATGGGGCCTTTGTCAGAAACACTGGCTGTAAAGATTGTCTCCCAGCTTTCTGCTTTCCTTCTAATCTTGATTGCATTGGCTTTATTTGTGCAAAACCTTTTTAGTTTAATGTAATCAAAATTTTCCATTTTCCCTTTTGTAATGCTTTCTATCACTTATTTTGCCATAAATACTTCCCTCATTTATAGATCGTTAGCTTTCACAAAAGTACAATTACTTCAAAAGTTATAGTTACAAATACACACACTTATTGCTCCCCCAACATGTGGGACGCATAATCTTCCCCACCCCCTAATGTCACCTAAGTCTCTGGGAAGGAGAAGACGATTAGGGTCACATAGTTCAGCTCCCGTAGAGAGTCCAAAACCCTGCTTGGTGATCAAATCTCAGCTCCCTTAGTTTCTCCAGGCATATCTACCAAGCTGACAGACTGCAACATTCTGCTGGAATTCTGATTTCAAAGTCTCCATTTCCTGAACTTCCAGATACGTTGGGGATTACCACCATCACCTAAAACTGAGAAGGACAAATCAAACAGAAACCTCTGCCCATTTCTCAGAACCTGATTAAAAGAGAAGTGAGGAAGGAGAAGGTATCTCCCTTCCTGATTCAGTTCATGGTATGCACACTATAGGTGAACTGTGTGTGATCTTCACAATGAAAAAAGCATGCAGTAACAGAGAGAATGTCCTAGTCTGGCCTATTTTAAAGAGACAGCTGCTTCCCCTCCCCCATTCAGCCAGTCAAAGGAAGCTATTTGTACCCACGTAGTAGGAAAATGCAAGATATTGTGCGCCTCCACGATAGGACATCTAAGCCTATACAAGACTAGCACTTGTGTCTTAGGGAAGGCTCCTCAGGTGGACTACTGATCCCTGAAATCCCTTACAACAATAAAAAAAAACACTGGCTTTGGAGTCAGAGTAGCTGGTCTCGCTCCTGTGTCTGTCAACTAGCTGAATGTTTCAGTGGATAGAGTACTGGATGTAGGGTCAGGTAGATCTATGTTCAAATCTGACCTCAGATATTAACTAGCTGTGTGACTCTGGGTCAGTAATTTAATCTCTGGCTAAGCAATTTCATCTTTGTCTGCCTCAGTTTCCTCACTGTAGTAAGGATAATAATAGCACTTTCCTCCCACTTTATTGTGAGGGTAAAGTGAAATAGCATTTGGAAAAGTATTTTGCAAACCATAAAGCGTGATGTAAGTGCCAGTTATTATTGTCATCTCTGTGACCTGAGGAAAGTTACCTAATCTTCTGGGTCCTCGGTTTTTCTCATCTGTAAAGAAACTCTAAATGGGGTCATGAAGAGTTGGGCATGACCAAAATGACTTAACAACAACAAAATGGCTTCCAACATATTTTCCAACTTGAAATCTCTGATTCTAGCATTCATATATAGTATTGCATAGAAGGTACAGAAGTGGAGAGAGTCAGTTTTCTCACGTATAAAATGACAATTGAAATGATTTCAATTTTACATGTATATATTTGTCATGTTGTCCCTCATGCCTATGCTGTAGCTCCTTTTGTACTCTTGTTGTTCAGTTGTTTTAGTGGTGTCTGACTCTGTGACATCATTTAGAGTTTTCTTGGCAAAGATACTGGAGTGGTTTCCCATCCTATGCTCCCATCTCCAGCTCATATTACCGATAAGGGAACTGAGGCAAAAAAGGTTAAGTGGTTTGCCCATGGTCACACAGCTAGTAAGTGTCTGAGACCAGATTTGGACTCATGTCTCCCTGACTCTTGGTGGTTTGGCTTGGTGCTCTATTTTATAGACTGCTTCCATCATAATAGCACAAACCCACTGCTTCCATCATAATAGCGCAAATCCCCAACATATCTGAGTTCAGAAAATGCCCTATTCAGAGGAATGGTTTGAGGTCAAATCTGATTCTCAGTCATCTGTTAGTAGGTGTGTATTCCTGAATATACTGTGTGTATATATATATGTATATATGTATGTATATATATACACATACACACACATATATGTATACATATATATATAGCTGTGTTGTCCCGGGATCAGTACTCTCCATGGAATCCTTTCTGGCACACAATGAACACTTAATGAATGCTAAGTGCATGATTCCATCATGTGTCTCTTTTTCAGTATACAAATTCATTCTTTTCTAGCCATTCCTCAGATAACATGGACTCAAGGCCCTTCACCACTCTCTTCTGGGCATATTGTGGCTTATTGATATCCTTGCTAGAATGGGACATTGAGAAGCAAACCCAATACTACAGATGTGGTCTGACCAGACCAGAGGATGGTGGGACCATCAGTTCTTAAGCCTGGAAGCTTTGGCTCTCTCGAAGTGGTTCAACATTGTAGTAGATTTTTAGGCTACTGAATAGTTACCATGTCTGAGATCACGGCTGAGATTTTAATTTTCATCTCACTGTTGATCCATTCATGCTAGATGAACAACTGGCCACTTTGCCTCACTCATCCTGTACCTGACTTTTATTTAACCCAAGGGCAAGATTTGACATTTGTTCCTTTTGCATATCATCCTATTAGGTTTGACCCAATGCTCTCGTCTGTTAAAATATTCTTGGATCCAGACTCCATAATTTACTTTTTCAGCACTCCCTCCCAGATTTGGGATGGGATGATCACATCATCTTTACCTTTATCCAAGTGACTATGAGATAAGGATAAGAGGTCCAAGCGTGGATCAATGGAACCCTGCTCTGGGGGAGAGGGGGAATGAATAAATTATCTCATTCGATGCTCACAAAACTCTGAGAGATTTGTAACGTTGTTACCCTCATTTTACAGTTGAGGAAACTAAGGCAAACAGAAGTTAATCCCATAGCTAGGTCCCATAGCTAGGGGGTACAGGAGGCCAAATTTGAACTCAGGTCCTCCTGACTTCAGGCTGCCTGCTTTATCCACTGTGGCACCACTGGCACATTGAGACACTGAGACATTAACGAGTGGAATTTGTGTCCGGCCATTCAACCAGTTTGAAATCTATCAGATTCTCTTCTCTTCCAGCTCTCTTTATGCCATGAGACAATTTGTCACATGTTTGGCCAAAATCTTGTTAAAGTAAATCTCCATCATTCACTGGATTTGCCAGTTTAATATCCTTATCAGAAGGAAGACAATAAGAAAAATAAGGGAAGTTTGGTTTAACCTGTTCTTGCTGAAGCTAGGCTGACTTGATGGCATCCCTGCTTCCTTTTCTAGATGGTCATTAGTGACCCCTTCAATAGCACCTCCTAGAATTGTCACCAATAAGCCATGGCAAGCTCACTCTTTTGTATGTTGCAGATTCCACTCTCTTCCTTCTTTTTTAAAGCTTTACTTGCCTCCTCTAATATTGCGGTACTTTGACCTTCCAGAAATTCCTGACAGTGGCTTCATTGCCACAGCTGCCAGTTTTTTGGGGACCTGAGGACAGAGTTTACCTGGGCCAGCAGACTGAACTCTTTAAGCATAGCTTAGGATTTGCTCACTATGTCTTCATTTCTCTTGGGCATCATTTCCTTCTTAACCATCGTCATTCTATCCATTCCAGTTCAAAAGTCATTCTCCTTGGCAGAGGCAACAGAAATTAAACAGCAAGGGAGTGCCTCACTTTTTTGATAGTTATGAACATGTTTTTCTACCCTAAGCTGATCCTCTTATTCCTTTGATCCTTCTCTTTTCCTCAATATCACAAAAACAAGCAAAGCAAACCAAATCAGACCCAAGTCCCTTTCAGGATGCCTTTAGCTTCTCTCACCATGCTCAGCTTCTTCAGAGCTTTGGCTTCCCTGCCTTTTTTTTTTTTCAGAACTGTGCCGGGTTCTGATATCCATCCTTTGCTTCTGTTTTCTTGACACATCCTTAAAAATATTTTATAGTTGTCTCTTGTCTTCACATCAGTTGCCTTACCCCATGTATTGAACTGTCCCGGGTGAGAAAGAAAACCAGTTATGCTAAACATTGTCTACAGTGATCACATCTGACAATGTGTGCAATATTCTTACTTAATAACCTTGCTTCCCTGCTGTGAGGGGGAAATAGGTTTCATTATTTCTTCTCTGGGACCTTCTTTGGTTTCTTAGTTACTCAGAGTTTGACTTCCTCTGAGTATGTACATATCATTTAAAAAAAAATCTAAGTTTCTCATTATTGACTTAGTTGGCAATTTCCCCGTGGATCCATATTTGTCCCTTTGGACAAGTCCTATTTTCCCCGTTACATTCTAAGCTCATTAAGAGTAGGAATTGTTTCATTTTGCATACTTATGCACTGCACAGTGCCTGACACATAGTAGATGTTTATGGAATACTCATTGATTGATTACCTTTCATAATTCTTTTCCTTTGGGCACTCTTAAGAGTTTCTCATCTCTCCTGGGTACCTTTGCCTTGCAGAATTTTGGTGCATAGGATCCTACTTACCCTTCCCTGCACCCTTTGCAATCTGCCCTCCACAAATCTAGAGTGCATTTCAGACTGGCTTTCCTCTTTCTCTATCACAGACTCTAAGATGGAGTGACCATTTCCCTCAATGTTCTCATCAGAGACCAAACTGAATTTTCCCTCATTGGATCCTCCCTTAAGAATGAAATGATAATTTAGGCAGTCAAGCAATCATAAGCTATTTTACATTTTTGCAGGGGGTGGAGAGAGAGCTTTAACAGATACCTGTCCATCTCACAAAGACTTGAGAACTGACTTGTATCCTGGGATTGCTAGTTCAGAGGGATGTGTGTTCTCCAACAACCCTCAGAACAATTTGATCTGGGAGGCATGCATGATCACACCTGTGGTTTCTTAAGGGGACACACACAGTCTCAGATGCAGGAAAGAATGGGAACTGCATCATCATCAATATCATCATCACCATCATTGTTGTCACTGTTGACATCATCATCAAAAGAGCATGCTCAGTCCTTCCTAAAGGTTAATGAGAAGAGCTGGAAGGAATCAGTGGAACAAGGGCAACAACCAAAAAGAAGATGGAAAAGAGAAGCTGGAGGGAGAAATGAGCTTCAGCAGAGAAGGGAGAGATGGAGATGGCCCATGGCTTCCTGCAAGCATTTCAGAAGAGAGAAACAAGCTCCTCCTTGTACTCACATTTTCAGTGAGTCTATGTATTCTTTCCTCAACTTCTCATTCCTGTTCCAATTCCACAGTTCCAGAGAGGTTGTGAATGGGTTCTGCTTCCTTCCTTCCTTCCTTCCTTCCTTCCTTCCTTCCTTCCTTCCTTCCTTCCTTCCTTCCTTCCTTCATTCTTTCCTTCCTTCCTTCCTTCCTTCCTTCCTTCCTTCCTTCCTTCCTTCCTTCCTTCCTTCCTTCCTTCCTTCCTTCCTTCCGTCTTTCCTTCCTTCCTTCCTCCCTTCCTCCCTTTCTTTCTTTCTTTCTTTCTTTCTTTCTTTCTTTCTTTCTTTCTTTCTTTCTTTCTTTCTTTTTGTTTAGACATTTGCTGTATACCGATTTTGCTTCAAACATCAAGAAGCCAGAGGTTAATTACTTTTTTTTGTTGCTGTTCAGTCATGCCCAACTCTTCCTGACCCCATGGACTATAGCATGCCGGGCCCTTCTATCCTCCTCTATCTCTTAAAGTCTTTCCAAACTCCAAATTCATTGTTTCCATGACAGCATCTATCTATCTCATCCTCTGCTGTTTCCTTTTCCTTTTGCCTTCAGTCTTTCCCAACTTTAGTATCTTTTCCAATGAGTCCCCTCTTCTCATTATGTGGCCAAAGTATTCAAGCTTCAGCTTAAGTATTTGGCTTTTTGGTGAATAGCCTGAGTTAATTTCTTTAAATATTGACTAATTTGATCTCTTTGCCATCCAAGGTACTCTCAAAACTCTTCTCCAGCACCACAATTTGAAAGCTTTGATTCTGCAACATGCAGCTTTCCTTATAGTCCATCTCTCCCAGCCACACATAGCTTCGACTATACGGACCTTTGTTGGCAAAGTGATGTCTGCTTTTTTAGTATGCTGTCTATAGGTTTCCTTCCAAGGAGTAAACATCTTTTAATTTCACTGCTGCAGTCTCTGTCTGCATTGATCTTTGGGCTCAAGAATATAAAATCCCACACTGCTTCTACTTCTTCTCTCTCTGTTTGTCAGGAAGCGATGGGACCGGTTGCCATGATCTTAGTGTTTGAGTATTAAGTTTCGAGCCAGCTTTTACACTCTCTTCTTTCACTCTCATCAAAAGGCTTCTTAATTCTTCAATTTCTGCCATCAGCATAGTATCATCTGCATATCTGAGATTGTTGATAGTTCTCCTGGCAACCTTGATTCCAGCTTTTGATTCATCCAGCCTGGCATTTCATGTGATGTACTCTGCATAGAAGTTAAATAAGTAAAGTGACAATATAAAATCTTGTCACACTCCTTTTTCAGTCTTAAACCAATCAGTTTCATGTTAAGTTCTAGCTGTTGCTTTTTGGCCCACATACAGGTTCCTCAGGAGACAAGTAAGATGATCCGGTACTTTCATATCTTTGAGGACTTGACACCTTTTGTTGTGATCCACACAGTCAAAGGCTTTAGTGTAGTCAGTGAAGCAGAAGTAGATGTTTTTCTGGAACTCTATTGCTTTGTCCATAATGCAGCAGTTATTATGACAAAAAGCCAAACCTTTGTCGAAATGTTAGGAATTTTCCTAAGGGCTCAGAGCTATAGTGCTTGTGTGCATGTATGTGTGTGTACATATATATATATATATATATATATATATGTGTATATATATGTTTCATATAAACGCCACAAAATGGCATAACTTTAACTTGAGGGCCATTATACTAACCCAAGACATAAAACAAGCTGTTGTAATAAGGTTGGTTTAATTACATCTTCACCTCCCAAATTGAGAAAGACAAGGGAGCAAGAGAGAAACAGGCAAGCTTAGGAAAGAGATCGAGACAGTTAAGATTCAACATAAGCCCTTTTAGAAGGTTAGCACACAGGAGAAGCTGCCTTCTGCAGGGCCACCCACCAGTTATAGCTGGATAACTGAGGTCTCAGATCACCATTACACAGGTCTCTGTGTAAGGCTTATGATTTGTTCCTAAACTCCTCACCTATTTATTGGGTGCTCAGTAATATCCTTTGGTGACAAAATCACTTTTATGTATTCACTGATCTTTCTCCACAAAACTAGCTAGCTGTTTGCTCACCTTTCTTTATCACCACAATATTCCAGCTAGCTTCTAGTGACCAATACCAATCTAGCATCTTATTTTTGATTCACCTAAGTGAACTCAGGAAAGCACTGGCAGCTGTAGGTTTGGCCCTATGTTCTTGCACACATAGGCACTTCCTTTCCCCACCTTTGACTTCTCAAAAATGTATTAAGCACCTATGATATATGATGCCCTATGCTAGGTATTGGGGCTTAAAATAGGAAAAAACCCAATGCAATATAATTCCTTTCTTCAGGAACCTTACAAATGAATGATTGGGGGTAAGGTCATTTACAGAAATAAATAGCAAACAAACAAGAATGAATTTAAGGCCAAGAAAGGGTCTAGACAATATATTGTAAGGGGTAGAGCTCATTCTTATATTGAGGGGATCAGGGAAGTTTTCAGCGATGTTACCACATCAAGGCTCATCCTTGAAGGAAGAAAAGGATTCCAATAGGATGCAAATGGTGTGGGAATGTATTCCAATCATGATGTATGGATTTTGTCAATGTGCAGAAATAGATGAAGGTTGAGTTTGGCTAGAGCAGAAGATGCATTACAGGGTGGTGTGAGTTGTAAAGGTATGTTGTGTTCAGTTGTAGAGGGCATTGTATATGTGTGTATATGTATATGTGTGCATATATCCATATACACTTTAACACATCTATATCTAAATTTCCCTCTTTAAGCCATTCCTGATGAGAGTACGGTTCCAAAACTACCAGTCCTCCTCCTCCATCTAATTTTTCTACATCAGCTCTTCCTCTTGCACCTCATTTGTATGAGAAAGTTACTCTTTTTGCCTTTTCCTACATCATTTTCCTTTTTAGAATCACATCATACTCAGCTCTACCCCACTCTTTCTTTTGAACTACCCAATTACTAATAACAATCTTAGACATAGTTTACATTTTCTCATATAAAAGGTAAACAGTTTGTCCTCATCGAGTCCTTTGTAATTAGTCTTTGATGTTTTCCTTATATTTCTCTTGGATCTTGTATGTCAAATTTTCTAATAAGTTCTTTTCTTTTTTGCAACAAAATCCTGAAAGTCTGTCAATTCATTGAAGATTCATTTTTTTCTGTTCAAGATTATACTTTAACTTTACTGGATATGATATTTTTGGTCATAACCCAGTTCTTTTATTCTCTTCTAGACCTGTGGTCTTTAATGTAGCTAGTACTAGGTCTTGTGTAATTCTAATTGTGGCTCTGCCATATTTGAATTGTTTTTTTCTTGTTGCTTGTAATATTTTCTCCTTAACCTGGGGGTTTTGGAATTTGGCCATGATATTCCTATAGGTTTTCTTCCTGGTATCTCTTTCAGGTGGTGATCAGTGGATTTTTTTCTATTTCTCCTTTCTCTTCTTGTTCTAACACTTGAAGACAATTTTCTTTAATTTTTTTCTTGCATTATTGTATCAAGATTCTTTTTTTGATCATAGTTTTTAGGTAGTCTGATTATTCTTGTTTTTTTCTTCTTCTCTGTTCTCCAGATCAGTTGTTTTTCTTATAAGATATTTCACATTCTCTTTTATTTTTTCATTCTTTATATTTTATTTTATTATTTCTTGGTCTCTTATAACTTTGATGGCTTCCTCTTGCCAAATTCTAATTTTCAAGGAGTCATTTTCTTCCTTAAGATTCTGGATCTCCTTTTCCAGTCAACTTTCTTTTCATAATCCTCTTGTTTTTCTTGGATTGTTCCTACTTAAAAAACAACAACATATTTTCCTCAATCTCTCTTATTTCATTTTTGAAGTCTTTTTTGAGTTCTTCTATAAATTCTTTATAGGCAGGTGACCATTTGACTTTTAGGGTAGGAGATTGCATCAATATTCTCCTCTGAAGGTGAACCCCAGTCTTCTCTCTATTCCCACAGTAACTTTCTCTCTTTCTTTCTCTTCTTTTCTTTCTTTTCTTTCTTTCTTTCTTTCTTTCTTTCTTTCTTTCTTTCTTTCTTTCTTTCTTTCTTTCTTTCTTTCTTTCTTTCTTTCTTTTTTTCTTTCTTTCTTTCTTTCTCTCTCTCTCTCTCCCTCCCTCCCTCCCTCCCTCCCTTCCTTCCTTCCTTCCTTCCTTCCTTCCTTCCTTCCTTCCTTCCTTCCTTCCTTCCTTCCTTCCTTCCTTCCTTTCTCTCTCTCTCTCTGTCTCTTTCTCTTTTTTGCCTGCTCATTTACAATTTTTTTTAGAAACTTGTTATTATAATCACCCCTAATCCTGAGGTGTGGGGGATGGTGCCTCTGGCCTTAGGTTCTTCTTACTGTTATTTTTTGAGCTTTGTCCTGTGCCCAATCTCTGCATTCCTTTCCAACTCCAAGCCTCAGCTAGGGTCCCCTGGACACACTATGCTGGAAATGCTCTTGTTCCCTGAGAACCATCCAGTGGCTATGATCTTCAAAGCAAGTTCTCCTCTCTGGCTTAGAACTGAGACCAGTAACTCAGCAGCATCCCTGCCCCACTGTTTCTGCACTCACTGGGCATGTGCTGGTTCCTTCTTGCCCAGGAACACATTTTGGCAGCAAAGCTTAGTCTGGCATCCATTGTCAGCAGAGGGTCCCTTCATCTCCCTCCGGGGCTTGCTGCTTGCTATTTCATTGGCGCTAGCCTGGAGGTGTTTACACTTCACTTGGCTGAACCACCATCCTGGGATCTTTCTTTGGATCTTCTCCAGTTGTCTTGGGAGGACCACTGTTCTGTCCCAACTCTTGTTTACTTTTGCCTCTCTACATTCACCCTGAGGTCCTATTCTGTCTTGTTTGTGGATGAAATCTGTAGAGCTTGGAATTTTCTGACCCACTCTGCCGTCTTCAAAGAATCCTCTCTCCACAATATTTTTTACCTTCATTCCGTTCTCCCTACTCCCTTGGTCTCACCACTCTTTGCCTGGAACATCTCTCTCCATTCTAATCAGTCCTCCACATAGCCATCAAAGGGATTTTCCTAAAGCATAGTTTTGACCAAGTCACTTCCCTTCTGCATCATCCCCAGTGGCTCCCTATTCTTTTCAGGAATAAATATGAATTCCCATGTTTGGCTTTTAAAACCCTTCCTATGTTTCCAGTCTCATTAGACATTATTCCTCTTCCTTCATTCCGTAATTCTGCCGAGCCTGCTTTCTTCTGGTACCCTGCAGTATTGAACATGACCTAAACAGCCAAATCTTAAGCTAAGGTGCCATCTGGCAGGCAGAACCATTCAAACTAAGAGCAAAGGAACACTCTTCCACTGAACTGAAGCCAGGGATGTTTCATGTGCATTTGTCAGTCTTGCTTGTAGAAATGAATACCTGCCCCTAGAGAACATGTCTCCTGCAGAAAAGCTGCAGGGTTTGGGGACAGTTATGGCCCATTAATGGGAAGTGCTGTGTTTCGTTCTGAAACCAGTATTGAAGAAAGAAAATCACCTGCTTGATCAGCTATTGTGACTTAATGAATAATTATTTATTTCTGAGTCTGTCTTATTCCCCATGACATACACAGGTATTTCTTGAACATAATGATGTGTATTTAGTCACATTACTCTCAAGAGCAGCAGGTGCACATATTATATATTATTCTATTAGTGCAATAGGACATAATAACCAACTGCATTTCTAGAGTATAAGACTTGTCAAGTGCTTTATAAACATCTCATTTGATCCTTACGACAACCCTGGGAGCTAGATGCTATTAATCCTGATTTTACAGATGACTAAACTGAAGTCGAGAGAGGGTAGATGACTTACTTAGGGTCACACGGCTAGCGAGTGTCTGATTTAGTGTCCTTGATTCCAGGTCTAGTCGTCTATCCGCTGTGTCACCTAGCTTACAACTGATAAATATTAGGAGTGTAGATAAAATGATTTGTTTATTTATATTGATAGGAGTGTGTGATTAAACACATTTGAAGACCACAGCTCTAGGCAATAGGGAGCCATGGAAGGTTTTTGAGGTAGAGAAAGAGAAGGGGTAATGATATTGAACCTCTTTCATAGATAGTAAAGATAAAGTCAGTTGATATATAAGCACAGAGAACACACTGTTAAGTGAAGTGGTGGAACGGGGTGAGAGGCGGCACGTTCTTCCATTGCAACGGTGTTATAATTGGCACTTATAGTTGTGGTGGGTCAACATTCCTATGATAAAAGTTTGCATCTGCAGTGTCAGGGCTGAGTTGACCTTTAGGGTCATAAGATCATAGACTTACACCTATAAAGGGACAGAGAGGTCATTAAGACCACCTCTCCCCCCACTTTACAGATACAGAAACTGAGGCATTGAGAGGTTAAATGACTTGCTGTGGTGGGAGAACACTCTATCCACTACTCCATCTTAGATCTGGGTTCGGCTGGATAGTGCAGGGAGATGATTATTATGGGCAGAAGAGCTGAACAGAGCTGGCAGGGAATGGAATGGAATAAACATTTATTGAGTCCTTACTATGTGGGACTTTTACAAATATTACCTTGTTTGACCTTCACGCTGGCCTGGGAGGTGAGGGCTATTATTATCCCCTTTCAGCAAGTAAGGAAACTGAGGCAAATAGATATTAAATGACTTGCCCAGGGTTACAGTCAGTGTCTGAGGCAGCATTCAAACTCTGGGCTTCCTGACTCTAGGCCTAGGGCTCTATCAGCTATCCCATGTCACTGTCTCGGAGGGGGCAATGTCTAGATGAGATTGGTTTGCTTTTGAGTGATTAGAATAATCATATCCTGCTATGGTTTCTGAACTGATGCGAAGATTTGCCTCAGGAATTTTGGAGGTAGTAGTGCAATGTTCTGGCCAGGACATTGTCACATAGAGTATGGCATCGTGAGCAAGAGTTTGTAGCCATCACATGGAGGGGCATTTATCCTAGAAACCCAGGACTGGGGATCAAATCCTGAGTTTATCATTTATTAACTATGTTCCTCAGGGACCATCACTTTACATTTCGGAGACTCACCTTCCCTATCTGTAAAATGGGGACAGTATAACTTATGTCACTTACCTCACAAAGTTACTATGAAGCAAGATTTCTCATGTGTCCTAAGAACTCATACTATGCCAGATTACATAAATCAAAGAAAAAGTGACTCATGTACCCTCAGTGCTTTTAAACTCAGGACTTTTCTTGATCCTCATTATTCTTAGTAATGGCTTATTTTACGATAAAACCACATGTTCTCCTTCCGTAGTTGGTCAGCTGTGGCTCCTCCTGTGAGAATGGGCAGCCAAGCTCTTCCTCTGCCATGGATATTGTCTGAGAAACACATCTGGGAGAAAGTGATGGGCTGAAATGGGCCCACCTGGAGGCTATGAGGAATGGGCTTGCTGGTCTCCAGTAGGGTAGCTTCCCATCCCCCCATCCCTGAAGTGCTAGGGCTTTCCCCTCTGACACTACAAAATCTCCATTTAATTTCTCTGTGTCTTGTATTTACACTTACATGTTGTCTCCCACATTAAAGTGTAAGCTCCTTGAGGTCAGGGACTGTGTTTTTGCCTTTCTTGTATCCCCAGCTCTAAGCACAATACTGGCACATTTACCCATTATTCATCTAGACCTGTTTAACTGTGGGCTCCACTGTCTATATGACTGGCATTTTTGTGGAGTGTCCCTTCCCCTCACTCTCCTTCTCCACCTTCCCCCCAGAGATTGCCATCTTTCTTTTCTGTATGTATCTGGAATGTAGCTGGTTATTTCCAGGTTGTCACCCCCTTGGAAGGTAAACTCTCTGAAGGCAGGGGTGGTTATTTTCCCTTTTCTTTCTGTGTCAGTGCTTGGCACAGTTCCTGGTCCACAGTCAATGTTTATAAATGCTTGTTGATTGGTCATTCGTTAAAAAGAAAGAACACTAACATGTTTCTGCCTCTCTGTGGTGTTGAGACACAGAATACTGGCATCTCTGAATAACTAAAGCTGAGGCTCCCCCGGATGGGGATATGCATGGTGGATGCGAGCAGGCTGTAACATGCTGCACAGGGGGATTTAGGAGGAAGGAACAGTGTGTGAGGGGACATCAAAGGCATCTCAGAGGATGCCCTGAGGAAACCTGCTGGCTCTGGAATCAGGGCCAAGTAGCGTTCCCACTTCTGATCTTGAAGAGTATCCTTAGATTTATATGTTTACTTTGTCTGGGCCTCAGTCTCCTGGTTGGACTGAAGGACGTTCAAGGACCTTATAGCTCAAGCTTTAGGAGCCTAGATTTATGATTGGAAAAAAAACTGGTCCCATAAAAAATGAACTAGTCCCATGGTGACAGCAAGGAACAATCCTTGGACACTATGTGGTCCTCTGGTAGCCTAGAAATGTGAGGAGAATTCTAGGCAGGCATCCAGAACATTGGGCTCACCCCCTACAGCAAAGCATACAGGATGGGGAGGTGGGAATGGGCTGAGATCTTTATCCCTGGAGGGAGACCCACATGAGTTAGACCCTGTCTGTTGGGCCAGCTGCAGTAGTTTAGAGATGGGGTGAGTCATTTTAGCAAGACATCAAGGCAGCTGGGGGCACCACAGTGCAAAGAGTGCTGGGTGTGGAATTAGGAAGCTTTGTGTCACCCAGGGCAGGTCACTTAACTTTTGTCTGCTTCAGTTTCCTCATCTGTAAAATAAGAAGAATCATAGAGCCTTTCTCCCGGAGTTGAGTATCACATGGGATAATATATGTAAAACACTTTCCAACTTTAAAGTGCTATATAAAAGCCAGTTTATTATTATTATTGTTATTAATCTGCTTCTTGCCATTGTTACTTTCATTCATACATGAATTCACTCATTCACTTACTTAGCAGGAATTAATTAAGTGCCTACCATGTGCCAGGAACCATACTAGGCACTAGTGATACAAAGACAAAATCCCACCCAGTTCTTGCCCTGAAGAGGTCAGCCTTTGCTCTAACCAAGAGCTTTCTTGGCTCTGCCCAACATTGCTGCTCTGATCTTTTCCCACAGCTTCTCAGGAGATGTGTTGACCTGCTGCTAATGTGCTGTGTTCGCCAATTTAACTGTTTCCTCCTTGGCACAAAAATAAATGAGGGGCCAATGTCCCCGTAGCTCTCCTTATCTCACTGACCCCTAGTCTTTTTGGTCTCTTTATCTTTTTCTTCCTTATCTTTGGTTTTTGACCTCCTTGCTTGGCATGTCCTTCTCCTGATGCCATTCTCCTACATTGGCCACCCAGGGAGGAGGGAGAAAAGAGAGCTCCCAGCATGCTCTGCAAGTTGATCTGGGACTTGGCAAGTCAAAGGGATTGACTTGAATGGAGAAATGCCAACCCTTCACCTTGCCCAGTCTGTCAGTCAATAAACATTTATTAAGCATGTACCACATGCCAGGCACTGTGCTAAGTGCTGAGGATATAAATACAAGTAAAAAGGTAGTTCCTGCCCTTAAGGAGCTAACAATCTAATGGGGGCAGAAGATAAGCAAACAAATATGTACAAACAATCTATATACAGGATATAGAGGAAAGAAGAGAGAGAAGGCATTAAAATTAAGAGGAGTTGGAAAAGGATTCCTGTAGAAGGTGGGATTTGACTTGGGACTTGAAGGAAATCAGCTAAGCCATTAGGCAGAGTTGAGGAGAGAGAACATTTCAGGCATGAGAGACAGTCAGAGAATGCCTGGAGCTGAGAGATCTTGGTGGAGCAGCAAGAAGGCCAGTGTCATTGGATCTGAAGAGTATATGATGGGGAGTAAGGTACAGGGAGACTGGAAAGCTGTATGTAGGTAGATGGGTGATTAGGCTATGGACAGCTTTGAATGCCAAACAGAGGATTTTAGATTTGATTCTGGAGGTGATAGGAAGCCACTGAAGTTCACCGAGTAGAGGGGTGACATGGTCAGACCTATGTTTTAGGAAAGTCTCTTTGGCAGTTGAATGGAGGATGGACTGGAGTGGGGAGCAACTTGTGGCAGGCAGACCCATGGGCAGGCTATTGCAATAGTCCAGAGATGATGGGAGCCTGCATTATTGTGGTGGCAGAGACAGAGGACAGACAGAAGTGTGTTTTTGAGATATTGCAAGGTGAAATTTATGGGCTTTGGCAGTGGCTTGGATGTGGGGAAGGAGAGAGTGGAGTGGAAGATGACTCCTAGATTGGGAGCCTGGGGGACTGAGAGATTGATGGCATCCTCCACAATAATAGGCAATGCAGGAGATGGGGAGAGTTTAGGTGGAAAGACCAGGAGTTTTGTCTGGGACATATTGAACTGAAGATGTCTTCTAGACATCTAGTTTGAGATGACTGAAAGATGGTTGGACATGCAAGATTGTTGGCCAGCAAAGAGGTTAGAGCAGGATAGGTAGGTTTGAGAATTGTTAGCCTAGAAATGATAATTCAATCCATTGGAAATGATGTCATGGCCAAGTGCCATGTATAGAGGGAAAAGAGCCTTGTGCAATGCCTCTGGTTCACTAATAATGACTTGAATGAGGATCCAGGGAAAGAGGCTGAGAAGGAGTGGTATGAAAGATAGGAGCCTAAGCAGCAGAAAGAGGTGCCCTGAGAACTCGGGGGAAGAGCTTAAGGAGAAGTGCCTAAGGAACAGTGCCAAAGCTGCCAGAGAGGCCAAAAAGAATGAGGATTGTGGAAAGGTCATTGGCAGGAGAGATGAAAGGTTAGGGCAGGGGGGAAAATCATAATAGTTAGCCTTTATATTGCAAATACTGTGTGCCAGGCCCTGTGCTTGGCACTTTATAAATATCATCTCATTTGATCCTCACCCTGGGAGGTAGGTGCTATTATTAACTACATTTTATAGTTGAGGAAACTGAGGCAGAGGTTAGGTGACTTACCCAAGGTCTCACAGGTAGTATGTCTGCACCTAGATTTGAACTCACTTCTTTCTGTGTCCAGGATCAGCCCTTTATCCACTGTGGTCCATAGAAGCCATGCCACAAAATGAGTCTTCATGGTCCTAGCACATGCATGGCTCCTTTCTGGACTGGGTCTCTCTTGTTTGGAGGGTGAATTGATGGGAGCAACAGGAGTTCCAGAGGTCAAGTGACCACCAGTAAAATTTCCCAGTGGAACAATGGCGTGACTCTCTTGAGTCCGGAGACTGGAATTGTCCCCTTGGAGAGTGGGGATGTCCCCTTTTGGTTAACTGGAAGAGCAAGTACTCTCTTAATAGAACGCATTATTTTCAAAAAGCACCAAATGGGTGGAATTCAATTAAGAAAGAGGCAGGTCTTAAAAACAAAGAGAATAAAGATGAAAGCTTACTACTGATTTAAAATGCACACTATCTAATTATGCTTTTAAAAAGTGCATAATTAAAACATGCATTCACTTAAGGAGGCTATTTTCTTAAAGTGAGACATGTTTAGGATGGGTATTAAGCACTTACAAATCTCTGTTGAATATGTGCTGTTTGCCCAAGAGGCCATGCCAGCTCCAACTTCTGGGGCACTAATCCATGTGACTTGGAAAAGTGTCTTTTCTGGAAAAGCATCCCAAACAGAGCTTGTTGTGTTATTGCCAAAGGCGTTTTGGGGCCAGGGTGTCTGGGCTCTAGTCCTAGCCTGATGGCGAAGTATTTGCTCACACTTGGGCAAGCCTAGGCAGTCTCCAAGGGCTGTTTGAGCTCTCAATCATGATTCTAAGTCGCTTCCCTTGTTGGGGCCTCAGTCTTCTCATTTCTAAAATGAGAGGATTGAATCAGTTGGTTTCTAAGGCTCCTTTTGGCTTTCAATGCTTTGTCAAGCTGTGTGGTGCAATGCAGAGTGTCTTGCCTTGGCACAGGACTCAGAGGCCAAGGTGTTTGCCTCCTACTCTGGCCACTTTTCCTATTTATCTGATGTTATGTGTTTAGACTCTTCCATTGATGGCAATCCTTTGAGTTAACTCAACTGGGTATATGACATGACCTGGATTAGGGTCCCTGCTTTGCCAGCATTTACTCTCTGGGTGACTTTGAGCAAATCACTCTCCCATTCTGGGCCCTGGTTTCTCCAGGGGGTAAGATGAAAGCTTGGACCAAATCTCATGAATGAAACTGCTATGTATGTATATGTGTATGTATGTATGTATGTATACACACATGCACATTTTATATATATGTATATATGTGTATATATGTACATATATTCTATATATGAATATATAATTGTAGCCTTCTTAGGGGAGGAGGGGAAGGAAGGGAAAAAAAGAACAAAGTAAAAAGTACACAGCAGAGAATAAAAGAAAACTTAGAAGGAAGTAAAGATGCACAGCTCTGAACACAGTGTGTAATATTTGTATACATGGACAGCTCCGAACACAATGTATAATATTTATATACATTTTCTTGAAATGGAAATTTATTGCTGTACCTTTGAATCCTCTCTTGCATTCTGCTGTGCACGTAGCAATGCATTTTTTCTTTTCTTATTTTATATTTAAGTTTATAATGTTTCTCTTTCTTTGCTTATTGTGTATTAAAATTGTAGTATTTAAATTTTAAAATAAAGAAAAAAGAAACTGCTCTCTCAAAAGTTACCGATGATCCCTTAAATGTGAAATCCAGTAACTGGTTCCAGGCTTCATCCTTCTTTCCCTCATCTGTAGGTCACAGTGCTTGGCATGTGCAGGAGGAGGTGCTCATGGTTGGTTGTAGCTTTCGATATTATTGACCATTCCCTGCTCCTGGCTGTTCTCTCCTTTCTGGGTTTTTGTGATATTTCTTCCTTGGTTCTTCAACCTCAAGACTGTGCTAGACCCTCTTCTCTTCCCTGTCTAGACCATCTCCCTTAGTGACCTCACAAACTCCACTGGTTCAGCAATCATTTCTGTACTGATGATTCTCAGATCTACACATAAAGTTGTAGTCTCCCCTGTGCTTCAGTCCCACATCGTCTATTGCTTGTTAGATATTTCTGACTGGATTACCATAGTCAGCTTAAATTCAATATGTTTTAAGTGACAGGTATATATCTCAGATGATAGAGCACTGAGGAAGACCTGGGTTAGAATTCTGCCTCAGATATTACTAGCTGTGTTCCCCTGGGAAGGTCACTTAAGCTCTCCTCAGTTTCCTCATCTACATAATGAGGAGTTGGGACCCTATGTCCAGAGACCCTTTCTAGCTCTAAAACTCTAAACCCATGAACAAAACAGAGCTGATTATCTTCTGCTCTGCTCCCCAACCCAACTCCTTCCCTTTTCTGCACAATTCTTTCTGTTGAGGGTCCTGCTGTCCTTCCAGTCACCTGGGCACCCAACTTTAGAGTCTTTCTCTACTCCTCCCTCTGCTTTACCTCACCTCTCCAGTCTTCAGCAAATCTTACCAATCCTACCTTAAAATATCTTTCCCAATTGTCCTCATCTCTCCACTCAAAATACTTTAGGACCAAGCCGATGCAGGTCCTTTCACCAGGATTATGGTAATAGCCCCCCTACCAGTGTTTCTACCTCTAGTTTCTTCCTCCTTTAAGCCACCTTCCACACAGCAGCAAAACTGGCACTCCAAAGGTCTACTACTCAGAGCCAATCTCTCACCATTGGGAAGCAGTCCAACCTGCTCTGTTTGGCATTGAATGCTCTTCCAATCAGGCTTCTGCAGACCTTTCCAGGCTCTGGGATTATTGCATTTTACTGAACTTCATGCCCTGAGCATTCTAGCTGCCTCTTTGCAGAAGCTCTCTTCAAGGCTCAGAATGTACATCCTCCTCCCTTGATAGAATCCCCAGCTTCCTCAAAGATTTAGCTCAACAGGCCTTTCAAGATCCCTTGGTTATTGATACCCTTCTCCTAGAAATTATCTTGCATTTATTTCTTTGTGGCATCTTGAAGTGTCCTCCAATTCATATAGCGGGTGCCCCAGAAGATCTCTGTGGGTGTGTATCCACTCTAAACCATGGCTCAGGAGCCCTCTCCACCCCTCCTGAGATTATTACCTTTAACAAATAGCCAGAGATCACAATTAGTTCCAAACAAAGGCACTTAATGAAATGGCAGAGTCAGAAAACATTTCCCTTATACACAACATCAGTGGGAAGATTGGCTACATGGTGGGAACTTAGAGAAACATACACATTTGGGCCACATGTGGAAAAGGGTGACTTATGCAGCTGCCGCTGAAGGCATAGTCATGGCTTCCAGGGATGCCATCCTCTTACTCCCTCTAGCCTGCCAACTTCTGGGCTCTGCTGGATGCTGGTCCATTGGATGCCCATGTTCTGCTCCACACTTCAGGAACAACTCCTCAGGCAGGTGATGGTGCACCTTTCTCTACTCCCAACTTCTGGTCTTCGGTGAATTTTTGACTATCTTTTCCTCATGAAAAGAGGGGGCTCAAAAATGCTTTTTTATTTAAATCAGAGACTTTTTATCACTCTTTTAGGAATGTTGCTGTCCTTAGCAATAAGACAATCAACAGCCTTATGGGAAAAATCCTAATTGACTTATCTTATTTCCATCATAGGCTTGGTTACAAGTTCTCTGGAAAAGCAGGATATACTTAGCCCCATGTGCCAAGGATCTTTAGGAGGAAAAGAATAGATACTCTATGCTAAGTAGCTGGTGCCTTCAGGTTTGAGGCTGTCTTCTTTACGAACTCAGCTCCTGGTCCAGGGACTGGGGTATCTCTGTCAGAACCTTTATGGGAAGCATTCTCTGGGCTTCCTAATGTGAATCTCTGGAGCCTATGTTAGCCCTTGTCATTATCTATGTGATGGCTACTCACCCAATAAGGTATAACTCTGGGATTTGAAGTCTCCCAGTTTTCTAAATTCAACGCCCTACATTATTCTATGTAGAGGAGTGGGCAGGAAAAGGGTGAGAGACAAAGCTAAGTCTAGTAGTCAAGATGGCTGTTATACCAGCCTACCTGCCCATTCATCACACATATACATCATAAAGAGGTATGTCCAGTGAAGCTGAAAAAGGCTCTGAGCTGCCCCTTACACCTGTTCACATGTTGTATTTACTTTTCTATTATAATTCTTTTCCCTCCTACCCCTCTCCAGTTGGAATATAAGCCCCATGAGGCAAGCCCTGTTTCACGTTTTCTTTGTATGCCTATGTAGTACAATGCCAAGCTCATAAGGATGCATAATAAATATTTGTGGAATCAATGAGTGAATACACCCTGCAACATCATCCCAGCTCTGAACCCAGGGCCCTATTTAGAATTTAAACACATTTATCATTTAATTCTCACTATACTCCAGGGCAAAAGGGCAGCAAGGTGGCATGGTGGATAGAACAGTGGGCTTGGAATTAGGTAGATTCATTTTCATGGGTTCAAACCTGGTCTTAGACACTAGCTGTGTGACCCTGGACAAGTCACTTAACCTTGTCTGCCCATTTCCTTTTCTGTAAAAAATGAGCTGGAGAAGGAAATGGCAAGCCAGTCTAGTATCTTTGCCAAGAAACCCTATCCCCAAAGAATTGTCACAAAGTCACAAAGAATTAGACACGACTGAAATGACTCACTAGCAATATCAACAACCTCTAGGGAGGTAGTCAAGGCAAATGTTATTAAAATCCCTGTTTTATGGATGAGGAAACAGGTTCGTAGAGAAGGAATAATTTAATTTCACACAGTTCTTTAGATTTAGAAGACTTACAACTGAAAGTAACCTTAGGGATGATCTAGTCTAGACCCTTCATATTATACTTGGCTAAACTGAGGCCCACACATACTAGTTGTGTGACCCTGGGCAAGTCACTTCATCCTGTTTGCCTCAGTTTCCTCATCTGTAAAATGAGCTAGAGAAGGAAATGGTAAACCACTCCAGTGTCCCTGGCAAAAAACAAAAAAACAAATGGGGTTATGAAGAGTATGACATGACTGAAGCAACTGAACGACAACAACCAACTGGGGCCCAGGGAGGAAGATTAACATGTTCAAAGTCACACAGGTGGTAAGCTACAGAGCTGGAATCTGAGCCCAGGTCCTCCATGGTGCCATATTGGATTAACAGGAAGTCTTACCACCCCCACTGAATCTGCTCTACATATGATCAGTCTAAGTGGAATGAACACAATCCTCAGCAAAGCTTCCTTGGGCCCCTAGCTGGGGAGCTGAGGTTTGATCCTTCTGTGCCCTCACTGCTCTGCTACATATGGGCATCAGTGGGAAAGGTGGCTGAGGGCTGGGATGGATTTGAGGTGATTTTGCTGAACTCAACACAAGCAGCAAATGGCAAAAGAAATGAATCAGAATCCCCAGGATTTGATCAGCCACACTCTCTGCCTTCTCAGGCTGATTGGGACCGTAGGGACCATCTAGCCCACCATTTACTAAGTCAGGAGCCATTGTGCTAATACCAGAGCCTCCCTCTGTGCTCTGATTCTTGGTGGTTACAGAGTCATTCTGGAACAGAACAGCTCCAAAAATGTCAATGGTATCACAACAGCTCACTCCTCCAGAGTGGTTTACAATGTACAACATGTTTTTCCCCTCATAATTATTATCTGAGAATGCCTGAGGATACTGAAGCTCAGAGATTTATTTTATTTGAGTTACCCAATGAGTTAATGGCAGAGCTCGGGTTGGAAGCCAGGTCTCACTCTTGGTCAATCAGAATATTTACTTTTCTTCAAGGTTCATCTCTGGTGTCACCTCCTCCTGGAAGCCTTCCCTGATCCTCTCAGCTGCTGGAACCATCTTCATCCTTAAAGTATCTTCTATCACCCTATCAGCTTATGTGCTAGAATATGCACTTGAGATTAGGGGCTGCTTTTCTGTTTGTACCTTTGCCATTTAGCATAATGCCTTGCATACTGGAGAAGCTTTATAATTGTTTGTTAAAGTATTGGGAATCTCAGAGGGTCTCTACTTCAATCGACAAAGTAGGCTATTGAAGGCTAGGAAGAGGCACAGGCTTGTCTGACTTCCCAGGGGATTAGGGACAGAGCCAAGCCTTCACCCCAGATCCCTTACCTCGTCTCAGCTCCCAGAGAAGGACTTAGCTATTCCACTCCAGGGTGAAAAGTTCACAAGATTATAGAGACCCTGGAGATTGGCTAGGATAACACTCTCATTTGTTAGTGAAGGAAACTGAGAGACAGAGACTGGAAGAGACAGTTGTTCAGTCACCCAAGTAATAAACTGAAGATTGGGTTCTTTGACATTGAATCCAGTGTGTTTTATTTTTATTTTTTCAATTAACAAGCATTTTTATTACTGTTTCCCTCTTCCCTCCTTCTTACTTTTTGACTTATTTTTTTAAATGGAAAATAAAACCTTCAAAATATAGCTCCAAGGCCAGCCAAACAAATTTATGCAATGACCACACTTGAAAATGGTATGTCCCAAGATGGCGGCTGGAAAGCAGTGATTTGCCTAAAGCTCTCCCCCAGGTCCCTCCAAACACCTATAAAAATGACTCTGAACAAATTCTAGAACTACAGAACCCATGAAATAGCAGAGGGAAGCAGGGCTCCAGGCCAGGACAGCCTGGATGGTCACTGGGTGAGGTCTATCACATGGAGCTGGGAGTGGAGTGGAGCAGAGCCCAGTGTTGGCTGTGCCCGGACCAACCAG
This sequence comes from Phalanger gymnotis, assembly GCA_028646595.1. NCBI lineage: Eukaryota > Metazoa > Chordata > Mammalia > Diprotodontia > Phalangeridae > Phalanger > Phalanger gymnotis. The sequence continues at coordinate 324,596,726 of CM053625.1, read as the reverse complement.
ACTAGGAGCAAGGCAGAAAATGCCATAGCGCCCTGAATCAGTGAGTTGTGGCAATTACCAGACTTCTCAAGCCACAAATGCCAAAGACAACAAAGCAGATTAGTGGGAAAAAACTGCTGGGACAGAGTGAAAGGAATTTGTGCACCGTCCTGGGGGTGGTGGAGGTGGTGAAGCTCTGAGGCTGCATCTAGAGCTACAGCTGCAGTTGCTTCCTGCCCCAGGCTCACCTAGTGGGAGGAACTAAGCAGCAGATCAGAGCAGGAGTGCAGAGCCTGCTTTGATGTGAGTTGTAGACCGGGTTGATGGTTCTTGGGGCGGGGAGGAGCACTGGTGTAGCAGAGCTTGCTGTGTTGAAATAGCTCTGAAAACAGCCGCAAACCCCTCAAGTTTGGGACAAAGTACTCTCTACTCTACAAGTAGTCATACCCCGACAAAAAGCTCAAGTGTCAAGTAGTTGGCTGAGAACATGAACAGGCAGCCAAAACAGACTCAGATTCAGACTCAGACTTTGTAATCTTTCTTTGGTGACAAAGAAGACTAAAACATATAGCCAGAAGAAGTCAACAAAGTCAAAGACTCTACATCAAAAGCCTCCAAGAAAAACGTGAATTGGTCTCAGGCCATGGAAGAGCTCAAAAAGGATTTGGCAAATCAAGTAAGAGAAGTAGAGGAAAAATTGGGAAGAGAAATGAGAGTGATTTGAGAAAACCATGAAAACAAGTCTATGACTTGCTAAAGGAGACCCAAAAATTACTGAATAAAATAACACCTTAAAAAATAGACTAACTCAAATGGCAAAAGAGCTCCAAAAAGACAATGAGGAGAAGAATGCCTTGAAAAGCAGAATTAGCCAAATGGAAAAGGAGGTCCAAAAGACCACTGAAGAAAATACTACCTTAAAAATGAGATCACAG
>CM053625.1:324551278-324595312 GCA_028646595.1 Phalanger gymnotis | reverse complement strand
GGGGGAGAGAAGAGGGGAGAGAATTTGGAACTCAATGTTTTAAAAGCAGATGTTCAAAAAAAGTTGTTTTTACATGCAACTGGGAAATAAGATATACAGGCAATGGGGCCTAGAAATTTATCTTACCCTATGAGAAAGTAAGGAAAAAGGGGATGGGGGGGAGTGGGGTAACAGAAGGGAAGGTGACTGGGGGATGGGGCAATCAGAATATATGCCATCTTGGAGTGGGCAGGAGGGTAGAAATGGGGAGAAAATTTGTAATTCAAAATCTTATGGAAATCAATGCTGAAAACTAAAAACATTAAATAAAAAAGTTATATAAATAAATGTTTTGAAAAACAAGAAAGAAAAGAAAATTGTATGTCCCTCTCTGTAGCTTAAGCTTGTCACTTAGTTGTGTTCGATTAAGCTAGGTTAGGTTCAGATTCAGATTCACACTGGCAATAAGACTAACTCCCAACAGAATAAAGTTTGTATTGAAAGATGGGAGAAATACTCTATCAAACCCACACCCAAATTAATCAACAATTTATAACAAACACAGTTAACACAACAAAGACAAAAACACAGACAACATAGATTCATCACCTCTCGGGGGAACTCTTGCATTTGATCCTCTCAAAGCTGTGGGGGTCCCGGTTTACACAGCTCGATCAAGGTCCCAAAAGGGAAGGTGGTCCCAGGCAAAGCATCCTCCCCATGGGTGAGATCCCAATGTGCCTGTCCCACATGATGACTTTTATAGGTCCCTGAACAAAGAGAGTTTTTCTCTCCAGAGGGAGAAGCCCCCCAGCCCCATCCCCCCTCATTCCTATGAATTGGATCTTCAGGAATGTTTAGGAGTTATTTCCTATCCTTTGTCTTAGGAGTTTCCTGTTATCAGTCTCCAAGTGGGAGAGTCTAAAGGTCCGCAAAAGGGGGCAGAGAGCTTGATACATACACGCTGGGCTTACACTGTAATATGGAGGATCTTCATGTTGGCAGGAGGTGAGTGGGTTGTGGACCAGAATCTAAAGGCTTTTGAAGTCATTTGTGTCCAGAAGTGTTACTTCATTATTTCAATCCTTTTGATAACCTTGCTATGCCTCAGTTCATAAAGGTCTTCCTAGGTTCCTCTGAAATTGTCCATTTCATCATTTGTTAGGTCATGGTCATCTTCCATAACCTTCAGCAAATACACTTTGTAGCCATTCTCCAATAGGAGGATGGCCCTGTGGTCCCCTGGGCCATACCAGAAGCCATTATTACCCCTATAATATCAAGAAGACAGATTGTAATCTGACATTGGAGCTCCCCAGCATCCACTGGCCTGTAGTCAAGCCTCTCAATCTGGTGATGCTTCTGCAGACAGTTTCCTAAGACTATGAATTATTGTTTCTTTTAATTACTTAAATGGAATGAGCTCAGAAGTTGTAGAAGGTAAATAAACATAATAACCTGGTATTTGACAAGTGTTCAGACTTAAGATTTTGAGATAAGAATTCATTATTGGGTAACAATTATTGGGAAAACTGGAAAGCAGTCTGGCAGAAATTGGGCATAGAGCAATATCTTATACTATTTACCAAGATAAGGTCAAAATAGATATATGGCCTAGATATAAAAAGAGATTTAACAAGAAAATTAGAATGGAACATATTACTTATCAAACTTATGGATAAGTGAAAGATTTATGAATGAATAAGAGATAGAGGGCAAAGTTAAGTATGAAATGGATCATTTAGTTACATTAAATTAAAAAGCTTTTGTCCAAATGAAACAAATGTAGCCAAGAACAGAAGGAAAGCAGAAAATTGAGGGAAAAGTTTATAGAGAGCCTATCAGGTAAAGGTCTCATCTAAAATATATAAAGAACTTTGTCAAATCTATAAGAATATGAGTCATTCCACAATTGGTAAATGATCAAAGAATATGAACAGAAAATTTTCTGAAGAAGAAATCAAAACAATTTATAATCATATGAAAAAATGCTCTAAATCATTATTGGCTAAAATACAAATCTAAAAATGAGATATCATTTCATACCTACCAAATTGGCTAAAATGATAGAAGGGGAAAGTGACAAATGTTGGAGGGGATGTGGAAAAATTGGGACACTAATTCATTGTTGGTGGAATTGTGAACTGATCCAATCATTTTGGAGCACAATCTGTAATTCTACCCAAAGAGTTATTAAACTAGCTATACCCTTTGACCCAGCAATACAATTACTTTGTCTGTTTCCAAAGATGATTAGGGGAAAAGGAAAAGAATCTATATGTTCTAAAATGTTTATAGAAGTTCTTTGTGATGGCAAAGAACAGGAAATTGCAGGGATGTCCATTAACTTGGGAATGGCTGAACAAGTTGTGGTATATGAATGTAATAGAATACTACTGTTCTGTAAGAAATGATGAGCTCAGTGATTTTAGAAAAAAACATGGAAAAACATGGAAAAATCAGCAGAACCAAGGAAACACTGTATACAGTAACAGCGATATTGTTTTAAGAAGAATTTTGAGCAAAGAAGTTATTTTGTCTATTATAAATACCCAAATTAATTATAAAGACATATGAAGAATGATGCTGTCTGCACCCAGAGAAAGAGCTGATAAAAAAGAAATTTACATGATAATTTTATTGTGTGTTTGAAAGAAATAGCAATTTTCACATAGTGGGTTTGTAGTTTCATGTGCAATCACATATGTTTTTTTTATTGTGCTGTTTTATGGAACTGCTTGTTTATTCCATAAATTAAAAATAATTTTTTTTAAAAAGGGAAAGTAAAGACAAAAAAGTAAGAATGATTTTTCTCAGGACTATGAATGATCCAGAAATAATAGTTGTCACAAGAAGGGTCTTTAGAGCCAATATGCTCCAACACCTTCATTTTACAATTGAGGAAAATGAAGCCATGGTAGAGGAGAGGAGCTGTCCAAGGTACCATACAGAGTAAGTAGCAGAGTTGGGACTTGAACTTGGTTTCTCTGACTCTAGAACTAGTCCTCTTTCCATTGCTCTCATGATTGCTATCTCACGACGACCTCTTGTTTATGATCACCAAACTGGCAATCACTCAATCAATAAAAAGCATTCACCAAGGATCCTAAGTCCTAGGTACTGTGCTAGGCCCTGGGAATACAGACCCAAAATCAAGACAAGCCCTGCCCTCAAGAAGCTTAGCTCCCATATTTGAAAATAGGACCAGAGAAGAGCAGCAGCTAACCTAGAATTTAGTTGGTGTCTGGAACTTCTGGTGTGGAAGTTCCCTCCACTGAAGGAGAGCAAATTGTTTGTAAACTGCAGGTGTGTAAGGTGGCTGGGGGACCTCCATTCTTCTCTAGCCCTACTTCTCATGGTCCAGTTTTTGCCCTGCCCCCCACACTTTCAGTTTCCTTTGACTGCTATTATCTTTCATTAGAGCATAAGCTCTATGAGGGAAAGAAGCATTTTAAAAAAAAATTTTGCTTGTATTTATATCCCTAGGGCTTAACATAGTGCCCAACATATAGCAAGCTTTTAATAAATGCCTGTTGACTATGATTGAGCAGTTAAGTGAGCTGTCCAAGCCACATGACTAGTATATGTCACCTGAATGACTTGAATCCATCCAGGTCTTCCTAACACAAAGGCTGATCTTTTATTCGCTGCCCTATACTTTCTTATTTCAAGCAGGGCTCTGACTATTGACCTTCCTGTTTTTTTCTAGATCCCAACTAAAATCTCACCTTCTACAGGAAGCCTTCCCAAACTTCTCTTAATTCTAGTGCTTTGCCTCTGTTAATGATTTCCTGTTTATCCTATATATACCTTGCTTTGTATGGTCTTTGCATGGTGTCTCTCCCATTAGATCGAAGCTTCTTGAGGGCAGGGACTGTCTTTTGCCTGTTTTTGAGTGCACAAGTACTTGGCACAATTCCTGGCATGTAGCAGAAATGATAAATATTTGTTTATTGAATTGAATTGAAATTGAATCAGAAGTGTTTGTTGAATTAAAAGGACTTTTACAAGGTCATCCAGTCAATTTATAGCAGATTCAGGACTAGAACCTAGGTTTCCTGACTCCAAATTTATCACTTTTTCCATTATGAGTTACAAATAATATAACTATACTCTATTATCTTAAATGTCCCAATTCAGAATTCATGATAAAACAGGCATACTGGACCAATATTTTCTTTTGCTTCCATGAAAGTAAGTGTCTCTTAAACAAACATTTTGTCTGCTCATTTGGAGTTTGACTGTATTACTTCCTTCCTCAACAAACTCCAGTGGCTTTCTATCACCTCCAAGATCAAATACAAAATCCTCTGCTAGGCATTCAAAGTCCTTCATAACTTTGTTTCCCATCTTTCCACATTTCCAATCTCCTTAGAACTTATACCCCCATATATACTCTTTGATCCAGTGCCATGGTTTCTTGGACGTTTGTAACAGTAAGGCAATAATAAAACATAGATTATAATTGTCAAAATGCCTATGTAGTTCTGTATTGCAAAGTATATGAGACTCTCCATATAGAAGGTAGAAGAAGTAAACCATTTATTCAGACACCAGAGAGCCAGATCCCGCAAGCCATTTTTCCAGTCTACCACAGCAGTAATATAACACATACAATATAACAACCTGGAGACTCACCATCCCCAAACCTCTCTGACCCCCTGCTGGTGTATCCCCCAAAACAAACTCACAGTATGGCTAAGTCAGCCTGTTCAGTTCTAACAATCACAAGGGTGGCCATTAGCAGCCACCAGCAGTTATAACATATTTCTCTCTCTCTCTCTCTCTCTCTCTCTTTCTCTCTCTCTCTCTCTCTCTCTCTCTCAGAATTTTCTGTGACATAACTTACTTTTCCTGTCAGGAAGCTCCTCCCCCCGTGTAACTTAGGCTTCCTGTGATACAAGCAGGTCACATGGCCTATTAATAGGTGGGAAAGATCTTCAAATCTAATTACTACTGCACCGGTCCATGAACCAGACAGTCCATTTCTGGACTTGGGCATTTTCTTTGCCTTTACCTCATTCCTGGGATACTCTTCCTCCTCATCTCTGCCTTCTGACTTCCTTGGCTTCCTCAAAGTCCTAACTAAAATGTCATTTCCTACAGGAAGCCTTTCCCTTCTTAATTCTAGGGCCTTCTTTTTCTTAATCATTTAGCATTTATCTTGCATATAGATTGCTTTGTATGTACTTGCTTACATTTTGTCTCTACCATTAGACTCAGCTCCCTGAGGGCAGGTATTGCTTTTGCCTCTTTTTGTATCCCCAGTGCTAAACACAGTGCCTGGCCCACTATCGTTGTTCACTTCTTTTAGTTGTGTCAGAGTATGTGACTGGATTTGAGGTCTTCTTGGCAAAGATACTGGAGTGGTTTACCTTTTCCTGCTCCAGCTCACTTTATAGATGAGGAAACTGAGGCAAACAGTGTTAAGTGCCTTGCCCAAGGTCACAAAGCTAGGAAGAGTCTGGGGCTGGATTTGAACTCAGGAACGTGAGTCTTCCTGACTTCAAGCCTGTCACTCTATCTACTGTGCTACCTAGCTGTTCACTTGGCACATAGGAGGTGATTAATCAAGATTTGTGGACTGACTTTCTGAATTCCTCAGTGGGGCTCCATTTGAAATGCTTTTGCTTCTGTCTTGCAGCTTATAGGCACCCTACCCTATGTCAAAGTAGGAACAGCAAGGACTCTAGAGGAAAGCTTTGCTTGTTTTCTTTCTCTTTGAGGATACACAACTTTATGAGGATTGAGAGTTTTGAGTTCACAAGCCTTTAAATTAAAATGCAGCCTGCATCTGGTGGTGCCCAGAACTTCTCCTACAATCAATCATCATTCTTCCTTCTAGGTCCCAGCGGATCATGTCCAGTTCGTGTCAGGAAAGGCTAAAATGTTTCAACAAAACTTTCCACTCCTGCTGTTTAGATTTCTCGTTGCCTGTGGTGGCCCATGACCTTTGGACTCCTGGCCCCATGCAACACCATCCTGCCCATTGTTGCTAATGCTTATGCCTTATTCCTGGGGTGTGAGGTCTGGCTTTTCCAAGGTTCCACTCGTGGGGTACAGGGCAAGCTGGAAAGGATCATAGATTTAGAGCTAAAAAGAGACTTAGAGAGCATCTAGTCTGACCTTTCATTTTATAGATGGTGACACCGAGGCCCAGAAAGATGAAGCTACTTGCTCAACTAGCATAAATTCGACCCCAGATTTGAACTCAGGTCTTCATGGCTTCCAGGATGTTGGCTCTAGTGAGCAAGATGATCAAGGTGGGGAAGTCTATGGAGGCAAGAGAAGAGACATGAAGACTGACTGAGAACAGGGCCTTGGAGCATAATAACAGCTGGAGGTGGGAGGGGAGAAGGAAGAATCAGTGAAGGAATGTTCAGACAGATAGAAAGAGGTTCATAAGGGAATGCTATCCTGGTGCTGGGGAGGCCAAAAGAAGAAGGGAAATGGCATTGAATCTTGCAGACAGATCAAAGAGGGTGAGGGCCAAGAAAAGGCCATTGGATTTGACAAGCATGAGGTCACTGGTCATCTCCAAAGAGCAGTGTCTCCAGGCAGTTTGGGAAGCCAGGATGCTGGTGCAAGGTAGTCACTTGGAAATGAAGGTGCTTTGGGTAGACTGTCCTTTCCAGAATGTTAGTGGTGAAGGGCAGAAAGGTTACAAGACAAGAGCATCACGGTGTCAAGATAAAGGGAAGGGCTTTAAAAGTATATATAATAGAGTTATAAACATATTGGTAGGTAGAGAGAAAGAGTAATTAGAGATGGCAAATTTGAGGATGGGCTTGGGGTGAGGAAGCTTGGATAAGCCAAGGTCCTATACTTTTGGAGGAGATCAAGTTCATCACATTTCACTCACAAATACTAAAGTGGATCTGGGATTGTACAGATGTGGATGGTCTCTCCATTGAGGTGGGTTACAACCCATCCACCTGCCCATCTTGTGCCACTCCTGTCCATGGGCTTCTGTAGGTTTACCATGGAACTCCATTACATCTCCCTCCACTATACTGGGAGACTTTATGGATTTCTCAGGTAGCAATGGACTACACACTTTATCCCTTAGGTGTTCTGGCTTTTGCCAAATGACTAGTCCATTGCACATTTTCCCAATGTGATTTTTCACTCGTGTCCTTCATGGGCTGCTCACACTCACAATGCACCCCTCCATTGCCCTCTGAGTGATGTTCAGGTTTCATTGTAGTTTTCCATGACCTGTACCCATTAATGCCAGAAGCAGCATATTGATATTTAAGAAATGAGGCTTTGTGTCTGAGAGAAATTCAGGGTTGTCAGGGGAATGCCACAGTTTTCCAAAGGCAATTCAGTCATGATCCTCCTTGTTCAATTCTGGGTCCACCCTGTTTTCTACTTGCTATGTCTGCTCAAGACAAATCTAAAACATCTCTAGAATTAGATGTTTATCCATATGGATAACTTGACCCTTGTTTTTTTCACTAGATGTGATTTCATCAGAGTAGGGAGCTTCTGGTGAGGCAAGGTCACTCCTTCTACCGATGCAGGCCAGCACCTGCTCTGCAGCTCATGAGCCCAGGGTTACATAGCTAGTGTGTGTCAGAGATATAATTGGAACTCAGATGTCCCTAACTCCTAGGCCAGCTGCCTATCCACCATACTGCATTGTCCCTCTCTTACCCTTTCGGTCTCTGTTGCTATCTCTTCCTCTATCTTTCTCTAATAGTGAACCTCAAATTTTGTGAGGTGTCCATCAAACTATCACATATGGCATTCTGGAAGTGTGGATAGAGAACTAGACATGCAATAAGGAAGGCCTGGCTTGGTGTTCTATGTCAAACACTTTCTGTCTGACCCTGGAAATGTCTCTTAACCTTTCTGAGCCTCAGTTTCCTCATCTGTAAAGTGTGGATAATTACAGCAACCCTCCATGTTGTTGTAAGAATCAACTATAATAACGTATGAAAAGTGTTTTGTCAGCCTTAAAGCACTAGACAAAAAATCAGTTTTTATTAGTATTCCAAAGCTTAGCACCGAGGCCTTGATAGCAAGACAATGAAATGGATCCAGTCTTTCTCCCTCTTACAGCTTAAGGCAGTCCTCTGATTGGGGCCCATGACCAGCACTAGCACTGAGCTTAGGAGTAGGACTGGGCTGAATTCATTCCAAAGACACAAGTCACTATTCTAGGGGGTGTGCTACTGAATATCTAAGGGAACTTACTACCAGCCATTCTGATATCATTTACATGGTTGAAAGGTCCAGCTCAGGAGAGGGAAAAACAAACAACCTTCTGAGACATACGACTCTGTTTTTAGAGCTGGAAATGACCTTGGAGGTCATCTAGGCTAACCCCTTAATTTACAGATGAGGAAACTGAGTCCCAAAGAGAAGTGACTTGTCTAAGGCTCCAGAAGTTTGAAATGGGCAGAGCCAGGGTTTGAACTTGTGCCTTCTATCTCCAAGTCCAAAGAAACCAATATGGTATTTAAACTTTATGGACAACCATACCTCAGACAATCAACAATCAACATGAAGTCATTAGGCACCTGCCACTATGTAACACAAGGAATACAAGTAATAAAAAGCAAAAATAGTCCCTATCCTCAAAGAGCTTACTTTCTATTGGTGAGAGAAGATGTGGACTTACATAACATTTTACCAAATAAGTACAAGGTACTTTTAAAAGGGCAGGGAGGAGCACCAGCCCAGTAGGAGCTTCATGTGGAAGGTGGCACTTGAACTAGGTTGGGAGATCCTACAGGCATGGGGGACAGCCCAGCAATGACTCAGAGACAGGAGATGGGGTGACATGGGGTAGGATTTGGAAGAAAGCTGGTCTGGCTATTCCACAGAGTGCAAGATACAACGTGACTGGAAAGGCAGGCAGGGAGCCAATGATGAAGGTATTTAAATGAAAAACAACAGTTGATATTTGATCTTGAGAGTGCTAGGGATCTAGGAGAAATTGGTGAGTATGGGGCTAATGTGGTCAAGCCTATGCTTCAGGAAAATCACTTGGTGGTTATGTGCAAGATAGATATAGAGAGACCTAAGGCAGGGAGATCAAGTAGGAGGCCATTGCAATCACCAAAGCAAGGGGTGATGATGCCTGACCTGGAATGGAAAAGGCAGAGGTGAGATGCTGTGCAGGTACAGGCATTGTTTTCAGTAAAAGGAAAACTTTTGTCAACCTCAAAGCAGTTTTTAATAAGCCAAGTGTGTTTGGGGTGGGCAGGGGGAGGAGATTCCTTTTGTAGTGGATTTAGAAGGGACTTCAGATTGTGAAATAATGACAAATGACAGCTCAAAACAAAGTGAAGCCGCATGAATTTGGACCCCAGCTTCTTTGGAAGTTGCCTTGAGAATAGTAGGTGTTTAATTCACATTTGTTGAATGAATGAATGACAGTTGCATGTGGGCCAGACTTCATTCATTCAATAGACATTGACTGGGCATCTACAATGTTGCAACCCTAAGGCCATATTCCTGTCATGTTGCTATTTGGCCACCCTGCCCCTTAATGACTCCATTTGCCATCCTTGTGACTTCTCAGAAAAAAAAAATCCTCCCCGGCCATCATTTCCCTAGATGTGTGGTCTCACTTTATTAGAATATAAGCTACTTGAGGGCAGGGACTGTTTTGTTTTTATAGTTATATATACCCCTTACCAATGTTAAACACAATACCTGGCACATAGAGCTAAATAAGTGCTTTTTTATTGATTCATTCATTTACACAAAAGATATTCAGCCTCTGTCTTCATGGAGAAGAAGGGGGATAGAGTAGATTAGAAAGGGAGATGAGAAGCATCAATAGCTGACAGAATGACTCGAGTAGCATTGGACCTGATGTCAACAGGAGTGACACTTGGCTCTGCCACCAACTTGCTGGGTGCCTTCGTGATAGCCTCTTCCTGGGCCTCAGTTTTATTCTCTGCAGAATAAGGGGTGTGTACCTGATAGGTCCAAAGATACCTTCCAGCTCTGATATTTCGTGTTACTCTAATATTTAAAGGACTGATCATTTTGTAGGTGTGGGTAATCCTCCCATTGGTATAGATTCCAACCCCTCTATGCTTTTAGATAGTTGCTGTGGATAAAAACAAGTCCTCTTTCTCTCTCCAGCTTGGTGATGAACCTTTCCAGACTTGACCAGGCTGCTCCCCGATTCACAGAAATGCAATCCATTCACTGGTCCATGTGTGAAGTCTGCTTAGCTGGGTAGGACTAAGTGCGTGTGACTGGGTAGGACCTGTCTATGCTTGCACATTGGTAGCATAGCCCCAGGAGGCCCAGAGCCTCCTCCAGGCTGTGGTATGGCCTCCAAGCAGGAGTCTGTTACAAGCCTAAGCTCCTATGATTGTCAAAATCAACTATGAAGCTTTCCTATGAAGACTGCCCATAGATGGGGGGGGGAATGAAGAATATTATTGAGAAAAACACTACACTATTTCTAACAGAAAGCATCCTTCTGGAGGGAAAGTAATTTTTTCCTTTGGAATCCCCACTACCAAGCATAATGCCCAGTAACATGTAGGTCTTTTATTATTGTTTTGAATCTACCTTTTTATTTTAAACCTTCCACTGCCCTTCAGAAGACATATTCAATTCCACACAACTTAAAATCAATCAAAAAGAAGAGAAGCCTTTGAATTCCCTGATAAGTTTTACAAACACAATTTTCCTCCTTAATAGGAAAATCCAGCCAGAGTTATCCTATGTCAGAGATGGAAATATAAACCTTTGCCTTGGCTTCCTTTGGGAGCCAGTGAGCTCTGCCTCCCTATTATAGAAGAGATGGGAAACTCAGTGCTTGGCACATGATTCTTCATTCTGTACCTTAGCTCCAGGGCCTCCCTTGGTCTTAGTGCAGGAGAGGCTCTTTATTGAAGCAACTTTCTAGTACCTTCTCTTAGATACAGCTAATGAATCAAACTAAGGAGAAGCTACCCCATAATTCAGTGAGCACTGCTCAAATTAGTCAAGTGGCAAGTCTTTTCATGTACAGATTCATTTTAATTACAGTTTCAGAACCATTTTAGGGAAGATAGAGACAAAGAGAGAGAGAGAGAGAGACAAAGACACACAGAGAGACAGGAAAAAGACAGTGAGACAAAAAGAGGGAGGGAGAGAGACAGAGAGAGGGAAATAAGGAGGAAGAAAGAGAAAGAAGGGAGAGAGGGAGGGAAAGAAGGGGAGAAGAGAGAAGGAGAGATAAAGAAAAGTGATAGAGAGACAGAGCTGAAATTATATATTGACTTGGGGGAAATGTTGAGAAATCAGAGTAAAGAATGGTGCCATGGTGGCTACCTAACATGTGGGAGAGCAGAGGACCAGGTCTTTGGTGTCTAATATTACCACTGACATTTATAACAAATGTTTGTTGGTATTTGTTGAATGTATTCAGCAATTTATGGTCACAGAACCTTCCCCATATCTTATCTCAGTTAATGTAAACATTTTTCAAGTGCAAAGGATGCAATGATGTCAAACTCAGATAGAAACAGGGTCCCCAGAAGGATCTCTGATGGCTGCACATAGGCTTAGAAAATCACGTATCACTGTTACCCGGTTTATGATATTCTTATTGCTTTTTCTCAGTATTTCCCAATTACATTTTCATCTGCAGTTTCAGGCTGCATTCAGAAGTGTTGTGAGCTGCAAAGGGCCTGTGGGCCATATATTTGATACTTCTGCTATAGTAGATGGCCACCCAACCTAGGATATCAGAAGCCCTGGGATCAAGTCTTGCTCTGACATATTCTGTGTAACTCTGAGTAAGTTAATTCAGCTCACAGAGATTAAGCCTCTCCCCAAGCCTAGTTAAGTTGCAGAAAAGATATTGACCTGAGTTAATAAAGGGAGTTTCATCACCTGGGGGGCTCCCTATATCAATGACATCATAACCCCACTATTTTCACCATAATAGTTTAGGATTTACAAATCCCTGAGGCTCTCTCATTCATGGGATCCTCCCCACTGCTCTATAGAGTAGTCAGGACAAGAAAGATTCTTTGGAGATTATTTCCTTTCCTTTAAAACCTGTTCCTCTCTCTGACTTTACCACCATTCATACCATCTTCCTTGTCCCTAACTTTGAGATTATCTTTGGATCATCTGTCTCCCAAATCACTCATACTCAATTAGTAACTACAGAACAGGAGTACTGGAAGGGACCTCAGTAGCTATCTAATCCAATCCATTTGTTAAAGGAATCCTTACAATCATAGTGTAACATCTGCCAATCTCACTGTGAAGACTTCTACATCCATCCTTTCCCCCCTATTCTCATTGGTGTTGACTTGAGAAAGTCTCTTCTGACCAAAAGGACCAGATGGTGGAGAGATGTAGGCTGAATGAAAATCCTGTTAGGTAGATTCAGGAAATGGTTGAAGGAGGGACCAAAAAGAAAGAGGAGCCATTAATGGGCTAATGTCAAAGTGGAAGGATGTCTCTGGTGCAGTATCCTAACAAACTGTCCTTGATATTGTGATAGTTAGAATTTTTATCATTAATTTGAGGAAAAAAGGTATGGGCAACATGGATATTGCATTTGCAGATGACACAAGAGAGGGAGAGCTAAGCATTCAATGAATGACAGTCAATGTTTCCAAAGAAGCAGTTCTTAAGCTCCTATTTCATGCAAGATGTGGTGTTAGAAACTTAGGGGACAGAACCTTGCACCAATTCTAATAAATTCAACTTAATAGGTAGAAATATAAAGTCTTCCACATGGGAGTAAAAGCTCAAGCTCCCAGAGAATAGAAAGGCGAGGAGCAACTAGAGAGAAGATGCTGCATCAGAGTGATCAGCATTTCAGGGAACTGCAAACTCAATGATTGTTGTCTTTCATGATGAAAGAGGACCAAAATGACATCACTATGTCAGGGTCAATGTACAGATTGTCTGATTCTGGTTGATCAGACCAATGCAAGCTTGGAAGGCTCTACCATAGGTCAGGCACAAATAGTCGATATAAACATTTGGAGTGGAGATGGCTCCTTCCTTAGTTGGACTTTTCCTGATTCTCCAGTTAGTGCCAAAACTCCCCAACCCACCCCACCCCCAAATTGCTGAAACTTGCAAGAAAAGCTAAGGATTCCACATAGGTTTTTAAAAATCTGTATTGGGGAAAAGAGGAAGATCAAAGGAGGAGTGTAGATCCACTGCTCCAGGTAGATGAGATGATGGTAACTTGATCTCTAATGATGGATGGAAGGGGCTCTTATAGATGAGCTGAGGGCATGACCTCTGAGGACCCCAGGACAAAAAAGGGAGGACCTAGGGCAGTAGGATCAGTGCTGGTTTTGGGAGTTAGAGGAGCTGGGCTCACCTCCTACCTCTGCCTTTTGATTTGCCATGGGATCTTGGGTAAGTCTTTTAAGTCACTGGTCCCCATTTTCTCATTTGTTGAATGAGAGAGTTGGATTAAATGATGTGTAAGTGTCCTTTCTCATCAAATAACTATGATTCCATTATCCTAGACACTGTTGCTTCCATGATATAGCTCTCTTCTGGTCCCTTCTAAATCTCCTTTGCTCTGTCATCATCCATTTTCCACTACTCTAAGCTTGAATGTCTCCTGAACCTCATTCTGGGTCCCCTTATCTCTTTTCTCTCTCTCCATCAGTCCTTCCTTTTCTCTCTACTCCTCCCTCATTTCTCTCTGTGTCTCTCTCTGTCTCTGTCTCTCTGTCTCCGTTTCTGTTTCTCTTTTGCTCTCTCTCTCTCTCTCTCTCTTTCTCTTTCTGTCTCCTTCTTACATCAATTTTTCAATAACTGTCTCTGTGTAGATGAATCCCAAGACTATCTAACTCTAATCTCTCCCCTGAACTCTAACTACCATCTGGATATTTCCACTTGGGTGTCCTGTAAGCATATCAAAATCAATATATCCAATAAAGAATCCATTTTCTCCCTAAACTGGTTCCTTCTATAAACTTTTCTATTTATGTATGTGTGTTGGGGGTGGGCTCGGGTATCACCATTCCCCAGGCACCTAGTTTGGTAACCTCAGAATCATCCTGGACTTTTTCCTCTTTCACTCTCTATGCCCCATTGATTGCCAAATCCTGTTGAGTTTCCCTAGAAAATGTTTTTTACATGACTAGCACCTCGTCCTCTCCTGTCACAAGAGTCCTGTCACACTCTCCTTGCGTTCTCCCTGCTTGCTGTCTCTTGCCTCTCACATTTACTTTTTTATACAGTCATTGAAACACTTCCCCAACTCTGGTCTGACCATGGCATCCATCCTAAAGAAAGAACTGAAAGTGCACATTCTGTTTTTTGCTTGCATGCATTCCTATAAACCTTTCCCCAAGCCATCACAACTCATCTCAGTTTCTCTACATTTTATTAGGTTTTTGTGAGGTTTAGTTCAGGTGCCTCTCCTTGGAAGCCAGTCCTGATCTTCTCAGGTATTTGAACTGCCTCACTTATTTAATAACCTCATGCTTATTTCTATTGTTTCTACCTAGGATGATGGGAGCTCCTTGGGAGAAGGGGTAATTACACTTTTGTCTTGTTTCCTTAGTATCCACTTGATTTTTAGTTGGTGCTAAAAAGATATATGTTAAATCAAAACTTTTCCAAGATGTAGTCAAGAACACTCCTGTTAATGTGGATATCAGGTTAGTTATCTTGATGTTCAATACTTTTGTGACCTTGGATGACCCATTCAACCTCTTGCATCCTCATTTTTCTCATCTGTGAAATGAAGGGATTGGACTTAATGGCCTTTAAGCTTTAAGGTGGATTTTAGCATAAATAAGGTAGATTTTGGGGAGTACATGGATGAACTAGAGAGTCTCTGGAGGAGAATGACCAGGATGATGAAGAGCTTGGAGATAGTTCCACTTGTAGATAGGCTGAAGGATCTGGGGATGTTTCAGTCATATTGGATTTGAAGCTCCTATTGGTCATCGACTTGAAAATATCCAACAGGAAGTTAGTCATATAGGACTCTGTGTGTGTATATATGTATACGTATATGTATGTGTATGCATATATGTATATAAGTGTGTATATATATATGTATATGTATATATATACGCATATATGCACATACATAAAACTATCATATACTGGGATAATTAAAGACCCTTCACAACTCAAACTGTAGAATCTCTTCTGTTTTTCTCTCTTCATTCACCTTTATTCCTATATTCTACAGTCACCATCCTTTTCTCCCATGGTTCCAGAATGTCTTGACATGAGTATGACTTCTTAATAGATGAGACTCTTTACCTGCATTTACCTATTTTGTTTCCTTTGAAATAGTTCATAGGGACACAGAGTTAGAGCTGGAAAGGATATCAGAGGCTGCCAACACCTACAAGGAAAAGGGGACTCCCAGAGGCTAAGGGCAGTTAGGTGGCAAAGTGAATAGCACACTGGGCCTGAAACTAGGAAGACTCATCTTCCTAAATTTAAATCTGAACTCAGATTCTTACTAGCTGTGTGATACTTGCCAAGTCACTTAACTCTATTTGCCTCAGTTCCCACATCTGTAAAATGAACTGGAGAAGGAAATGGCAAATCACTCCAGCATCTTTGCCAAGAAAACCCCAAATGGGGTCACAAAGAGTCAGACAGGACTGAAATGACTGAACAACAAGAATTTAAGTGATTACACAAGTTGTGACAGAAGCCGTATTTGAACTCAGTTCCTCTGATTCAGGAGCCGTTATTCTTCCCCATTGTGCCAGGTATATTCATTTATTCACTCACTGCCAACATGGGTTTCATCCCACCCAGTCTGAGTGATACCTTCACTCATGGGTGAATTGGATTTAAGTGAGCCAAAACAGCATAAAGTCATCAGGCTCACTCTCTCTTCCAGAGTCATCACAGTCCAGTGGTAGGACAACAAACAATATGACTGGGGATGGCCTAGGATGCAGTAGATGACCCTGCCATCTTCTATGCCTCATTGAGTTCTAAGCACTCCACAGCATCTGCTTCAGCTGCCTTCATGCTTGTTGGAACAAATTGTTCCCATCCACCCATTCCACCAGGAAAGTCTTCCCACACTGGGGGTAGAACCTAACTCACTGATAGGATTGAGGCCCCTCAGTTACCCTCAACCTGGCTTAGCCCATCTGCCAAGACAGCTAACTGGGATGTGTCTGCCGTATATGATACAGCTACTTGGAACCACAGATGATAGGTGCCAGGTGGGCACCAAAGGTGGATAAGTGGCCCTGAAAAGGTCTCAGTAGCCCTCCCACCAAAGGTGCTAGTCCTCTCTGAATACCCAATATACCTCATGTGTTTAATAAATGTTTATTGACTGACTATTGACTACTCTCCATACAAGCTGAAACGTTCAGCCTTGTTCTCTTTCCCCATTACTTTTGGGTATTTACAACTCCACTTTACTTAATTTTTTATAGCTACATTCCCTCCTCCCTTGCACCATTTGCCATCTCCTGTCAGTTACTAGTTTGGCCCACTCACTAATCCAATTAATCAGTTTCCTCCACCTTTCAAATATTCCTATTATCTTGTCTAACTTATCTTGGCTCATCTTGCCAACTGCCTTCCTCTTTTTGTCTTGAGCTCTCCTCTACTGTTCTCATTCCTCAATCTTAATTGTCTATAGTCAATTCAATTCAATTAAATAAACATTTATTAAGTACACTCTGATTAATTCTGGGGGTAGAAAAAGAGGCAAAAAGCAGTCTCTGCCCTCAAGGAATTTACAGTTCATAAGAAGACAACTTGCAAACACATACATATGAAGCAAACTAAATATAGAATAAATAAGAAATACTTAACAGAGGAAAGGCATTCAGCTTAATAGGGACTGGGAAAGGCTTCCTATAAAAGATAAGATTTTATTTGGGACTTAAAGGGAGCCAGAGAAGAAAATAGTCAGAGAGGAGAGAGTCTTTTTCAGCGATGGGCCCAGCCAGAGAAAATGCCCAGAGCTGAAAGATGGAGGATAATATTCATGAAATAGCCAGGAGACCAGTGTCATTGTATCAACCAGTAAGTGTTGGGGAATAAGGTCCAAGAAGACCAGAAAAGTAGGAGGAGGCTAGGTTATGAAACATTTTGCATGTTTGAATAACACTTATATTTTCTTCTGGAGGCCATAGGGAGCCACATGGAATTAATAGAGTGAGTGGCATAGTTAAACTTACATTTTAAGAAAATCTCTTTAGTGGCTGAATGAGAAATAAATTGGAATGGGGAGAGACTTGAGGCAGGCAGACCCTCACCTCCTTCCCCTCAGTAGTTATTGCAGTAACCAAGGCATGAGGGGATGAGGGCCTTCGCCAGAGTGTTAGGCTGCTTCTCATTTACCCCAGAGATAGAATCTGCATTAAGGGGTGAATAATGTCCCAAATGATGACGCTACTACCCCATAGCTGCAGCATTCCATTCAGTTCTGGGCACATTGTATCCAAGACATTGATAAACTAGAGGATGTTTGAAGGTCTTTAGTGTGGAAGAGGGTTATGAACAGGAACCTTTTCTCTTTGATCCCAAAGGGCAGACCTACGAACAATGAGAGAAAATCCAAGGAAGCAGAATTCGATCTGGCAGAAGGAAACATATCTTAAGAATTAGAGTGAGAGTGATGTCTCCTTCACTAGACATTTCCAAGCATACACTAGACAAACAAGTGATCGAGATTTCAGAGAGGATTGTTGTTTTGATCGAGTTTCGATTGGGTAGACACTGAGATCCTGTCTCTCTATGAGATTCTGTGCTTTGATAATTTTTAATATCTTTTCTAGCTCCAACATCCTATCCATCACTTACCTTACATAATGGCAAAACTGGAACACAGACTCAGCTTTCTGTGTCAGTTCAGGACATTTTTTTGGTCTTATCACTAATCAATCGTTAAGCATTTATTAAATATTTGCTATGTTCCAGATTCTGGGCATACAAGTCAAAACATGAAACAAGCCTTATCCTGCAGGAGATAACCTTCTGTAAGAATCCAGAGGATTCTAATCACTGAGTCAGCTAAGTTGTCATGGTGCAGAAGGACGAGCCAAATGTGGAGCTAAAGACATGAGATAAACACCTATTCTTTTTCTAACAGGCTGGGATCAGACTTCGGCATCTATGAAACACTGAGATCCAAAGGTTGAGATGGGCAGGTCAGGTAGTTGTGGGACAGAGAATCAATGAACAGAGAATTCACATCATCTGATGATGCCAAAATTCAAAGATCTTCAAGGAGCTGACCATTTGTACAACTCCATCCAACTTTTCCAAATATTTGATCTTTTTTTATTATTATAGATGCTTTTGCATGATAAATGCATGTATGGTAAGGCATTCCTGAGAGCATGTGCAGAGCTGTACTGGAGAGGCTTACTGACTGTAGAGGAGAGGGCAGAAGCCAGGTAGAGGATGATACTGAGGTGGGTGCTGAGGGCAATGACAGAGGACTATAACAACATATTCATCTTGGGGCCAGGATATTGGAATTATGCTTGGGCTCCAGGTGTTCCATTATACCTAACAGGCAGTTTCTCTGTTGTCTGGGGATTATGGGATGTCCTTGAAATAAGCTGCTTAGAATAACTGTGCTGTCCTTTGGAACAGACATAAAGCTAAGCATTGGCAACCACCCTCAGAAACCTGGATCAATGGAAGAACCTGGATCAATCCCTGAAATGATTAATGGCCCAATGACTAATGAGCATATTTCAAGAAACCCCAGTGATTTGAGAAGCAAGGAGAGCAGGTGACAGACACATTGTAGCACAGCAAGAACCTCTTTCTGACTCTTATTTCTCTCAACTAGGTGTAAGAGAATTGTCAAATGAGGTAATAGGCCTAAGTCACTATAAAAATGTGGGCTATTACTTTCATATTTCCATTGACTGGCACATAATAGGTACACAATAAATTGCCATGGAATGAATGAATGAAGAGCAGCAGCTCCGTGTGTGAGAAGAAATGCTATAGAGTGGGCATGCTACTGAGTGGTCGTAGCCTGGCATGAAGTAGTCACCTAATCATTGCTTACTTAATTCATTAATGAGGGGTTTGGAGTGGATGACCTCTGTGCTTTTTCTACCTCCGCATCTATTAACCTCATCTGATGTTACAGCACTCTGCATCCCTCTCAAACACGTATATTCTAATTCATATTAATCTGTGTTCATTCATGTCTTTACCTCTCCTGATAGAATATAAATGCCTTGAGGATAGGCACTGCATCTCACTGACTGTTGTCCCTTACCTAGGGCCAAACACACAGAAAATTTGGGATCTCATTAATATAATTGCTCCAACTGGTGCAGATAGCAGCCCATGAAAACCTTCTCATCCTTGTGTTTCTAGTCCATGTCTTAAATATAGAAGGTGCTAAGTAAATGTTGGAATGGACATATTTTTTTTTTAAATTTAAAGCTTTTAAACTCTCTGGGCTAGAATTTTCTTTTTTCCCTTGGGAGAAGGGGAAGACTATTGAAGTGATAGAACTGGAGATTTTGAACAAGAAGGAACCTTAGGTGTCATGTTTTCTAAGCCCCTTATTTGTCAGATGAGCCACCAGTGGGCCAGAGGGCAACTTGCCCAAAGTCCCATAGAGAGTGAGTAGGTGGCCCAGCTTTGATTTGAACCCAGCTTTCCTAAGGCTAAATGCAAAGTCAACTTCCACTTAATGGTGAGTGACCATGGCCAAGTTAATTCTCTGAGCCTCTTTTTTTCTTTCTTCTTTCAAATGAGGGGATTGGACTTGATACAGGGCCCTAACAGTGCTAACACTTTGTGGTTCTATATGGGTCCCTGACTAAAAGAGGCATTACCTCTTTAAGAAACGGAAATGGGCCCAGTTGCCCAGCTGAGCATGGCAAGCTGTCAATCCAGGCTACACTCCACTACTTGACATCTTTGGCAAGTCCTGGTGTTTTTTTTTTTGCCTGGCTTCTGGGCTTGTGCTTCTTTCTCCTTTGCCATCAATCTGTGTTGCATTCTCCAGCCCACACTAACCTCATTTTCCCCAGGATGGTGGCAGCTCTTCTCTTCTGTTTTATAAATTAGAGGATAGGGTTCATCTCTAATACTGACCACCACTTTGTTACCAAGGCTCTTAGTTCCCAATTTCTTTCCCCTTCCCTGTCCTCCATGGAATGGTTACTCTGGGCATCTCTAGAATTAGCCCCTGCCTGGCTGATTCCAAAAGTCCAGATGTGACCATTTCTGCTAGATGCTCTGGGCTCTTTAAATGAAATTGTCTCTGTATGATCATCCCCCTCCAGCTCATTACTCACAACTAAAATGTAGATGAGCCATCATCCTGGCAGCGAGGAGTAGGTCCAGAGAGTAATACTGATCACACTCAGTGAGTTTGGAAGGCACTAAGTTTGCTGATGCTGGGATCCAGAACCCAGGCTTTGAATTAACCCCCAAACAAGCTTTGTTCTTGAATGGGAAGTGTGATGGTGTGGAGGGCCCCACCCAAAGCCAAGTCTGAGTTCATTGGAGGAGGGACTTGCTCCCAAATCCAGAGGTGAATTGGCTATGGATCTTATCAGGTTGAGTAGCAAGACCAAATACCTGTGGAAGGAAAGCCTTATGGCAGTATTGCCAGCAGCTTGGTGGCTCATATGGCCAGATAGCATGGCTACGTGCTTGGCCTATGCTATTGAACATTTTTAATGATATTTTGGATAAAGGCATGAATCTCTCTCTCTCTCTCTCTCTCTCTCTCTCTCTCTCTCTCTCTCTCTCTCTCACACACACACACACACACACAATCTGATCAGATCTACAGAGGATGCAAAGCTAGGAGGGACAGCTAACACACTGCACCATAGAGTTTTGTCCACAAAATAATTTGCTAGACTAAAGCATTGGGTGGAATCTAAGATGAATTTTAATAGGCACAAATATAAAGTCTTACACTTGGGCTTGGAAAATCTGTTTCACAAGTACAATATGGGACAGGTGCTATTAAATAGCAGTGTATCTGAACAAGATCTGGATTAGGGTTTAGAGCCCTTCACGTTACCATGAATCAATGATGTGATGTGGCAGACAAAAAAGCCAGTGGGTTCTTAGGCAGTATTGAAAGGAATTCTTTCCAGGAATCCAGAGGATTTAATCCCACTGTGTTCTGTCTCAGTCTCTGTGGAGCATTGTGTTCAGTTCATAATCCTGGGAACTATCATTTAAAAACATTGATAACTTGAAGACTGTTCAGAGGAGGCAAACAAGGTAGTAAATGGACTTGCATTTCTCTTGGGATCCTTTGAAATGGCTGGGAATGTTTAGCCTGGAATAGAGAAAACTAGGGGGAGTAGGAAGAATGCATGTATGTATCTATCTTCAAGCATTTGAAATGCTGTGAAATAGAAGAGGGATTAGCCTTGTTCTGCTTGGTCCCAGAAGGCATTTCAGCATTTTAAAACCAACTCACATGTGCCATGCATCACTCCATTTCCATGACCAAGGTGTCAAGTAAGCTTAGAAGGTAGCTCTGGTTTTACATAAAGAATTTTCTAGCTGGTAATAACAGCTTCATAATCCAAGTTATACAGAAGTCCCTGGTAGGGGGAATTCAGATGAGGAATTCTCTCTACTTAGTCTAATGTAGAGGTTGCCTAAAATGCCTGGAAATTAGGAAAATGCTTAATAATCAGCCTGTAGCTTTTGGTTCTATTATCCACCAGTTAGAACCTTTATGATATATTCATCAAATGAGACTTTACTGAATGAAAGATACATACTAGGACCCATGCCTGGTTATTTGATGTTTGTATGGTGAGGGCAGGGGAGGTACAGAGATGAAGCCCAAATTCACATACTCTAAAGGATCAAAGGATTTAGAATTGGAAGGAGCCTTGGAAAGTACAATCCATTTGTATTAAAACTAAAGAAACTGAGACACAGGGAACTGATGCAACTTCCTCAAGACAAGTAGGACCCAGGATTTAAACCCAGGCTCTCTGACCACAGAAGTGATGCTTCACATTGGCTCCAAGACAGCTTCAGTAGTTAGGTTCCCTTTGTACTTAGGGTCAGTACCATTCAGTTCACACTGAATGGTATTCTTATCATTTAATGTCTGCTAATCTTGTCTCTCCAGTTATACTGTCCCACAATCATGGCCTCTAAGAGGTCATAAGGATTTGGAGGCCAAGTAGTCCAACCCACACCTGACCAAAAATAGCTTTTGTGTGATTCTCAATATCTGGTCATGCAGCCTCTACTTAAAGGCCTTCTTTGAGGGGAACTCAGTAACTCAGGAGACATCCCATTCCATTTCTGAGGTTCTTATTGGCAGGAAGATTTCCATTATACCAATTATGAAATGTCCCTCTACAAGTTCTACCCACCGTTTCTAGTTCTGCCCTCCAGGTTGAGCAAAGGAAAGATAATTGCTTGTTTTGTAATGGCTCCTCAAGTGTTTAAAGATAGCTTTCATGTTGTCTCTAACTAAATCTTCTCAGTGCTGTGCTGTGGTCAGCACCAAAGGTGCCCCAAGAATCACCATGGGATACATTAAAGTGAAGACAAATAGTTCCTGTGCTGAGCTGAAATGAATCAGTCAATGAATTTATTTAGTGGTTGCTATTTGCTTGACTGAGCCTGCCTGACTGCTCAGCTGACTCCTGCTGCAGATGGTAAAGATGTCAGCCCCTTTCCCTCTTCTAGTCACAAATTCAGTAGAAACTCCCGGCAGCCACTTGAAAAAGCGGGACAGTGGGCACTGCCGCAGTGAACACATCAGCACCATGGATAGCACCCACCACAGCAGTTGGGTAGAATACAAAAAGCTTGGGCTGAGGAGTCCTGTCTTTCTACCTGCATCTGGCAGAATCTCTGTGACACTGAGCATGCCCCTTCACTTCTCTGAGACTCAGTTTACTTTACTGTAAAAGAGGGGTAACCATACCTGTAGTAACCTGCCAACCACATTGTGGTGAGAGCCAAATGAACCTTGTAACAACGTGCCTTAGAGACTTAAAAATATCAAGCTAGTATAAGCAAGTACATATTTACTAGCATTGTGACCACAGGAAATCATTTAGCCTCTCCCTTGTTAAAATTCAGTTTTCTCTTCTACAAATTGGGATAAGTAATAACTGTATTGTATTGTGGGGAAAGCATATTGTAAATTCCCACCAATGAATGAGTTAGTAAAAAAAAAATCATATTAAGAGCTTACTATGTGCCAGACACTTTGCTAAGTGTTAGTGATATATGGACAAAATGCAAGACCTTCCTTTCCCTCAAGGAGCTTACATTCTAATGGGGGATTAAATACACGGGGGAGATGAATAGCCAGGGAGGGGCGTTTTAGTCATTAAAATCACAGGGTTGGGGAGTGGGACCAGAGGGGAATCTTTTAGCTTTCCCATTGCAGGGATGGTAGTGCTGATTAAATGACTATTTCAAGAGCTAGAGGTGGAAATTGTTGTGTCCCACTGAGATTTGGCATGAAGATGTCTGGGGCACAGCAGGATAATGCATCTGCTTTTGGATAAATTTGGCAAAGTCTCAACAATGAAAAGCCCAGGGCCCCGGGGTAGATGTTACAGGTACCATAGAGTACTAGGGAAATGTAAATTGCTGTGAATAATCATTTTATTATTATTATTCAGTATAATTAATATTACTGTTGTTACTATTACTAATGAACCATTATGTTGCTATTCAGTTTCTCCCATGATATCTCATTAATAGCTAGAGGAAGTTGAAGAGAAGATGAAATGTGCATTGGTGGAGGACTTCCAGCTGGGACCCAAATGTCTCAGTTTACAGTTACCATATTTTTCTAATTGAAAACTCAGAAATGGAGATAACAAAGGATAATCCCTTTGCAAAGTCTTTTTCTCACGGATAATGTTTGTCTCGGGAAATTTTGGATGTTGGGTCCACATGCCAAATGTGATGATGTCTTTAAAATCTTCATGGTGGGGATGGCTCCAAGAAAAAGAAAAAAAGAAGCAAAATCATTAACGGTATACCACCGTGGCTCCTGCAGGAGTTTCAGCATTTCAGAATTTGAAGGGATTTGGAGGCTTTCTAGTCAGATCTATACCTGAATAGGAATCCCCTCTGAAATTTTCCTGGAAAATGGGCACCCAGCCTGGACTCAAAAACCTCCAGTGAACAGAAAGCCACTGCATCTCAAAGCAGCTGCTCCCAATTTGGGACAATTCTCAATATTAGGAAGCTCTTCCTGATCAAACCCAAACTGGCTTCTTTGCAATTTCCCTCCCCTAAGTTCTGGTTCTACTTCTGAGGCAAAGCAGAGCATGCCTAATCAATCTTTCATCCTTTGATTGCTTGAAGAGGTATGTGGTTCGGTGGAGACAGAATTGGCTTTGGAGACAGAGAACCTGGTCTTGAGGGCCACCTCAGTTATCTACTATCTGGGAGACCTTGGCTAAGTCACTTAATTATCTAGGCCACAGTTGTCTCATTTATGAAGTTTGAAAATTAGACTAGATGACTGTTGAGATCCCTTATAATTCTAAATCTATAGTCCTATGATTCCCCCTAATTCTTTTTGTCTTTAGGCTGAACATCACCAGTTCCATCAACTCATCTTTTGGTATGAGCTTTAAAGCCAAGGGAAGAGAATAAGGATTATATAAGACCTACTATGTACCAGAGATTGTACTAATTGCTTAAAAAATAAATATTATCTCATTTAATCCTTACTACAACCCTTCAAGTCAGGTGCTTTTATCATCTCCATTTTATAGTTGAGGAAAGTGAGGCAAACAGGCTAAGTCACTTGCCCAGGGTCACCCAGCTAAGAAATGTTTGAAGCCATATTTGAACCTAGGTCTTCCTAAGTTTCAGGCCCAGTACCCTAGCCATTGCACTACCACCTATGCCTAATTTTAAGTACTCAAAGGCAATCACTGTGTTTTAGACTGCTTAGAATCCTGACCAGGGTTGGGCACAGAGTAGGTGTGTGATAATGTCTCTGCTAGTTTGATCTTTTAATATTGACATAATTGAGAAGGCAAGGATATTCGATCTCTGGACCAGGAAGGCAGCAGCAATCGAATGAGTGAGTGAATGAATGAATGAATGAATTTAAAAGCATTTATTAAACACTTAGTATGTGTCAGGCACTGTCCTAGGCACTAGTAGAAGAAGTATAAGAATTAAGACAATCCCAGTCCCCAAGGATCTTACATCCTAATGGTGGAGACAACACATATAGAGTAGTGGTAGCTAGGGAGGGTTACTCTTGTCAATGAAGCCACAGAGATCAAAGGGGGAGCCATAGGGCCATTAATTGACATGGGAAGTTATGATGCAGATGTCTGGGGCTCAACAGCAGCATGGTGGGGCTGGGTCAGGCTAGTTATGGTGACTGTTCATCAGTCAGAAGACCTGGGCACCAGAGTGTGGCTGAAGCCGGAGGCTAGAGCGAAGACTCTGGCATCAGGATGGCTGGGGGGCAGCAGCAGAGTGGGGGGCTCTGGCTAGGCTAGCAATTGTTAGTAATCTAGAGGAGGGGGATAGAAGAGATCATATAATAAATCAGGCAATAAGTCAGACAATTTTACTTGTACAGAATTTAAGAGCTTTTGTGGGAGTAAAATCAATGAAAACAAAATTACAGGAGAAACAGTAGAGATGGAAAATATTTGCATATATTATTACCAATAGAGTGTAGTACTCCAAATATTTATAGAATTGTCAAAAATACATACATTGTTAGATGATGGCTAAAAAACATGGACAGTTTTTTTTTAATTATGGACTAAAAAAGGCCACATGCAAACATGCTCCAAGTCACTAATACCATGAGAAATGTACATTCGAATTACTTTCCATTTCCACCTCAAATGTATAAATTGGCAACTCTGTAAAAGATGGAACTAGTCCATGTTGGAGGGGCTGTGAGCAGACAGGCACACTGAGAGAATGTTGGTGGAATGCTACAGTGAAACCACTGTCTGGGATTTCACCTGGAATCAGGTACACAAAATGACTAAGTTTTCCACGTCCTTTGGGGGGAATATGTGAGGTGATTGCACTACTGGTATAGATCCCAGTGAGTCAAAGAAAGACACAAAGGTCCACTATGTGGCAAAATATTCATAGCAGCTCTTCGTGGTATCAAAATATTGGCAACAAATTAGTGATCATTGCTTGGAGGAATGACTGAAAAAAGCCTCTGGCAGATAAATAAAATAGAATAGAGGAAAAGGAACAGAAAATGCTAGGAATTTACACAATTTGGGAAAATCTGTATTCAATTAATGTAGAATGAAAGAAATGTAGGAGGGGGATGGGATTACCCCTCTCCTAGATCAGTTAATGTAGTCACAAAATCTACTCTGTGATGAGGTGCTAAAATGTTTGCACCTGCTAATACCCTTCTATAAGGTGAGAAATGCTCTCAGATTTTGTCTTGACTAGTTGAGAGATTTAGTCACATTTGTGGCTAAGCGTTGAAGTCTTATAAAATTTGAGGGAGTAAAATCTCAGGGAAGTTGTGGAATGTGACCCCTAAAGGGGGAGGAGGGAACTGATTTCTCCCTTTCCCCAAATGAGAGACATTCCATTCAGCAGTTTGAGTGGAAAAGATTGCAAACCAGGAAAAACCTATGGAAAAGATTCCTCAAGGAAAGAAAACATTTTTTTCCTTCTCTTTCCCCCTCAGTTATATGACTTGGAATATTTTTAGCCTCCTCAGGTGAAAAGAGGTGTTAAATCTTCCTCTGACCCAGTGCCTGGCGCTTTCCAGACACCGAGAGAAGGTAGTAAGGGGTATGGCTGGGCTTCTTCCATCTTGCCCAAAGCAACAATTTCCATCTGTGCCAGCACCTCCTGCTGCCAGCTTTGTCTCCCAACCTAGATATGGAGAACCTCCAATGCAAAAAGGAGCAACCTTCCTTTTGGCCTCAGGCCTTCCAGCTGCTGCTGTTCTTGTCCCATGAGGGAAGAGGCATTCTGTTGGGCATTTAAACTCTCCTTAAGCAACCCCTCTCCTACCTTTTCAGTCTTCTCACACCTTGCTCTTCACCATGTGTTCTTTTGATCCAGTGACATTGGCCTCTTTGCTGTTTCATGAACAAGATATTCCATCTTTCAGCTCAGGGAGTTTTTTTCATCTGTCCTCCATGCCTGGAATCTCTCCTTCTTCCTTCTCTGCCTACTGACCTCCCTGGCTTCCTTTAAGTCCTAACTAAAATCTTACCTTGTACAAGAAGCTGTTCCCAACCCCTCTTCATTCTAGTGCCTTCTGTTGGTAATTATTACTTATTTATTCTGCATTTGGCTTGCTTGGACATATTTGTTTGTTGTCTTCCCCACTAGACTGTAATCTCTTTGTGTGCGGAGACTATATTTTGCCTCTTTTGGTATGCTCAGTGCTTAACACAGAGTCTGGAACACAGTAGGTACTTAATAAATGTTTTTTGATTGAAGAGGAGCATGGCAAATAATGCATTCAGCAGGGAGCAGAGAAACACACTACAGACAGAAACAGATACAGTCTCCTGAGTTATAAATCAGCTTCAGTAGCAGAGAAGGGAGTCCAGCTACAGTGAGAAGAACCTGGAACTCCAGCTGAGAAACCCCTCTGACAGGTACTGTACTGAAAAGGGAGCTGCATGAGTATTTTATCAATAGCGAAACTCCCTCCAGGCCCTGAAGTTCCAGGAGTTAAGTCTTTGCTATGCAGGTTTCCCACAATTTGCTTCATTCTACTGGACACAAAGTTTAAGCCCATTCTTAGCAAGGATGCATGTATTTGGAAGAATGGTTTCCTCTGAGTGCCTGTGTTTGTATCCTGGGGAGTTTCCTATACTGGAGTGAGATCTGTGATGTTGGGTAGCTCTTGGGTAGCCACTCAGCATGGCATCAGCAGCAGCTTCCTTTTTGATAACATAGTCTAAGCCCAGCCTGATTCTCATGACCATGAATTCTTCTGTGTGTGTGTGTGTGTGTGTGTGTGTGTGTGTGTGTGTGTGTGTGTGTGTATTGTGCATGGACATATGTCTGTGCTTGTGATGATGCCTGAATGTGGGATAGGAGGGACCCCAATACCGTAGGACAGAAATATATGGCTGGTTTTCCCCTGATTGTGAATTTTTGATGGGGAAAGGACCCATGATTTCATTGGTGTGGGAAATGAACACAGGTTCTGTTCTGCCTCTGACATACAGGCATATGTGACCCTGGCTAAGTCATTGCACCACTTAGTGCCCCCAATCAGCACTAGAAGTATATCAGTGAAAGACCATGAACTGATCCACACCAGCAGAGGGAATTTCTTCATTGGTCATTCCCTAGCTCCACCAAATTTCAAGTCTTCTCCCTGCCCCTGCCCCCAAAGAAGAGTAGCAATCCATGCTTTTGTTGGAATGCTCTCTTTCTCCTTGCCTCCATTTTGGGGAGCTCTTGACTCTCAAAGGATGAGCCCAAATGTCTTTCCTGATGCTCCTAGTTGTTCAGCAACACCACCCAGTCCCCATCACTCATCTTCATTTTGCACTAACTTTGTACATATACTCTATTTACTTATCTCCCTCCTTGTATCCCTCCTTGAGGTAAAAGGAAGCTCCTTGAGGGTAGGGGCTCTTTCATTTTTGTTTCATAACTTCAGTGCCTAGCACAGTGCTTGGGACCTGGATCTGCTTTGTAAGTGCTTTTGGATTAGTTGATCTATAGATTATAAGGAGAAACTATCCAAATGTGTAGTGAGATATATAAATTCCTTTGTAAGGCTCAAAGCGTTATATGAATCCCAGCTATAAGTATAGTTCTAGCAGTGTTAGTATTAATGGGCTGCCTAGGATCTCTTTCGCTCTTCCTCTCTGGAAGTCTTGAAACAGAGGCTAGATGCCCTTACTTTATTTAGGTCTGAGTGAAGGATTCTTATGTAAGTACAAGTGGGACCAAATGAACAATGAAGTCCCATCTAGCTTTGAAATGCTGTGAGTCCATGTTTCCAAATGAGTAAATATGTTTTGGGACTAACAGTAGAAACCACATTATGTTTCACTTAGCAAAAAAAAAAAACAAAAAAAACAAAAAAAACCAACACTACATGAGAGTAACATAATGAGAGTTGCACATGTTGTTGAATTGTTTTTTTTATCCCTCAAGAACATGTATATTAATTCCAAAAATATAAAAGAGCATTCTCAAGGTATAAACATCAAGAAATGACTTTTACATTTAAACATGTTACATTTCATAGTTTTTGCATTTGAGGATCCATTTGAGGATCCATAACACCTTTAAATCCTTGGAATGTACATGGATCAGGGAGCTAGTGAAAGAGAGCCATCCTGTGGAAATAATTTCTTTTAGGGATAGACCATGCAAGCTCCAAACTCCTACATGATAGCAGAGTAGGCCCAGGTGAAAGGATTCTTCTGTGTCAACAAGTCATAAATGCATTCAAATGATCTGAAGAAAGCCAAAAGAATCAAGACTGCTTGGGGATGATGACAGATCCATCTCCTGAATCCTTCCAATCTAGGCGTGAGAACCACTTCATACAAGTCCTTCTATGTCACTTTGGAGTCATCTTTTTCTTCACTTCTGACAGCACAATAATATATTACATTCATAGTTCTATGTATCAAGTCTTATATATATAGTCCCTCATCTCCAACTGTCTTTTGGACATTTTGGACTACTTGACTCATATGTATCTCACACAACATGTCCGAAACAGAATTTATTATCTTTCTCACTCCCCAGATCTTCCCTCTTTTGAACTTCTCTATTACCATAAAAGGACCACCATCCTTCAAGTCATCTAGGCTTGTAACGTCAGTATCATCTTTGACTTCTATCTCTTAATCTACCTATTTATCAAAACATTTGACAATATTGTAATTTATATGTCTTATACATATCCCCTTCTCCCCACTCACACAATCCCAGTTTGGGTCTTGGTTTGCCCACTGGCTGGACTGCAATAACTTTCTAATAATTCTTCATGCCTCAAGTCTCTTCCCATTCCAATCCATTCCCTCCTCAGTTGCCAAAGTGTAGGTCTAGCCATATCACTCTCTGCTTCTCTTCAGAAAGCTCCAATGGCACCCTATTGCTTCCTAGATAAAATATAAAATCTTCTCTTTGGCATTTAACCTCTTTGTAATCTGGTCCCTTACTACCTTTCTAATCCTCATACATTCTATTTCCCTCTCCGTACTCTATAAGCCAGCCTTGGAGAAGACTTTCCAACTCTTATTTTTGTGATTTTATGCTGGATGTTCCCCATGTCTCAAACATTCTTCTTCCCAACTGCCGACTCTTAGAATCCCTGAATTATCTTTGGTTTCCAATTTATCTATTTCTCCTATATTTTTCTGTATGTTTTCTTTTTTGCTCATTTGGGCTTATTTGTTGATTTCAATTTTTAAAAATGAACCTTCAGTTCATTAGCTATTTATTTTCCATTTTTAAGTTAAAAATTAAATGTGTAAAGATCATATGAGACAAATCTATTCCTATTTGCTGATGTCATCATAGCTTACTTAGAAAATTCTAGGCAATAAGCAAAGATACTAATTGAGACAATAGCTTCACCAAAATTTCAAGTTATAAAATAAACCCACAAAACCAACAGTATTTCTATAAAATAATATCTACAGATATTGATATAATAATATAAAAACAAAATATAAGAGTCAAGAGAGAAGGGAAATTTCATTCAAAACAATTATGAAATGCTTCTACCTAAGCTCACAAAATAGATTCACATAAATTTGGTTACAAAGTGTTCTGTAAAGAAATAAAGGGAAACTTAACTAACTGGGAGAATATTTTGTGTACATGACTCAACCTGGTTAATATAATGACAATGCCAATACCACCAATGTTAATGAATATTTTTATTGCTTTAACAATGATCTTTCAATGCGATACTTTATAGAGCTCAATTAAATAATAAGATTCATTTGGAGAAACAAAATCAGTCAATAAATATTTATTAAGTACCTATTATGTGCTAGGCATTATCCACAATACCCATGGAAACAATAAAAAGGTAAAAATTAAAGGAAAATAGCACATGTAGACCTCAAACTACATTATAAAGCAGCAGTCATCGAAACTATTTATTGGCCAAAAGACTGAGGAGTAAATCAATGAAAAAGACTAGACAAGGGAGAATCAGAAATAATGGACCTCAAGAACTCAGTGTTCCATAAACCAGAAAACATTAAGGAAGTGCTCTCTGTGTGGTAAAAACTTCTGGGGGAACTTGAAAGAAATCTGGCACAAATTAGAATTAGACTAACGTTATATATCCTATTCAATAAACAAAAAAGCTGCAATAGTAAAGCCCCCTGATATTATAGATCATACCATAAAAAATTAGAAGAGGTCATATGCCTCTCATAGCTATGGATAGGGGATGCATGGGATAGAGGCAATTATAAAAATAAAGTAGATAATTTTGATTACATGAAATTGTAAAGCTTCTGTACAAACAAAATTAATGCTTCTAGGCTAAACATGAAAATAATTGAATGGGAAAGAAATCTTTCCATCTATATAAATATATCTATATATCTATATTTTAAAGAAGGATGAAAACTATTGACAACCACATGAAAACACATTCCAAATCTATAATAATAAGACAAATGCAAATCAAAACAATCCTGAGGTCTTACCTCACACAAAACAAATTGGTAATAATGACAAAAGATAAATATAGTCAATGTTGGGTACAGGTGTGGGAAAATAGGCATACTAATGCATTGTTTGTGGAACTGCAAATTAGTGCAAACATTTTGGAAAAAAAAAACAATCTGGAGTTATGCAAATAAAGTGATTAAAATGTCAATCTCCTTTCACCCAAAGATTTGGCTGCTACACATATATCCCAAAGAGGTCACTAAGAATAAGAACATTTTCCATACACAATTGTGGTAGCACAGAATTGGGAAAAAAAAGCCTATTAATTGGGAAGTGATTAAATAAATTATTCCACATTAATTTGATGGAACATTACTGTGTTGTAAGAAATGAGGGATTTGACGAATAGAGAGACATGTGGAAAGACCATGTGAATGGATGCAAAGAGTGAGATAAGCAGAGCCAAGAAAACAATATCTACAATGATTCCAACAATGTCGATGGAAAGAACATCAGCCACAAAACAATTGAAGGTGGATGTCAATAACATTTAAAGGCAGCACATATTTATTAAGAGCCTACTATGTGCCAGGCCCTGTGCTGAGTCTCGGGGATACCAAAAAGGGCAAAATCCAGTCTGTGCCTTCAAGGAGTTCACAATCTAATGGAGGAGATAACATAAAAAGAAGCTGGAGGAGTAGGGTAGCCAGTGGCATAATGGCATCCAGAGGAGCGTAGCCAGTTAAGAAATAAGGAAGTGGCTGCCCTGAGTCTCCTCCTTAAATGGTGGGCTATCTGGGAGCAGCTCTCCATTTCATTATATGTTCACCTCCACCCTTTCTAATTAAAGGGGGCGGGGCAGGGGTAAGGGGTATTGAGGAGGTGAGAATTTCAGAATTGTAAAGAACAAGTACGGCTCCCAAAAGAGAGACAGAAGAAGAAAAATCCTTTTGCTCTTTTGTGGAAGTTGGAAATCCACAGGTGTAGAAAATTGCTTATGTTTTTAGATTCTTTAAATTTATTGATTGGTTTTGTTTTCTTTCCTCCTTTCCTTTTCTCCCTCTTTCTTGCCTTACATTCCTTCTCTTCCTTTCCCTTCATCCTTCCTCTCCCCTCTTTTTACTTTTCCTTACCTCTTTCCTTTTCTTTTCTCCCTTCCCTCTCTTTCATTCCTCCTTCCTTTCCTTCCCTTCCTTCCTTTCCTTTTCTTCACTCCCTCTTTCCTTTCCTTCTCTATTTTCCCTTCCTTCCTTCTTTTTCATTTATATGACCTACACTGGATCATTCAACACTTTTTATTAAGAATCTCTTAAGTGAGGGGCTATTTTTGAGTGCTGTGGATATAAGATTGTATAAGATATGATCCCCATTCTCACTGAGCTTGCTTTCTAGTAGGGAGAATAAGATGTATTAAGCTGGGTCTTTTGACTCTCGGCCCAAAGTTCCTTCCACTCCATCATGCGGCTGGGCCACCAGTATTGCTTGGATTGTTTTCCTCTGAACAGCTTTACTTTATAGCTCATTGAGTCATGTCTTTAGCTACATTTGACATTAGACCATTTCTCTTCCATAGGTTTTTTTTTTGGCACACTCATTACTTGTCCACACTAATTTTTTACTCAGTATACTTACTCACAGCTTGCTGCGTTGGTGTGAGCTTCTTAAATGTTTCAAACATCTTCACCTTTGCACCTCCCCCATCCACATTTAGGCAGACTGAGATTCCTGTACCCTCTCAACTAAGGAGAAAACCAAGGTAGCCAGTGTCAAAGTACAGGCTTTGATAGGTCAGAGAATCCATTCCCACTTTATTCTTTTGAGTTGCAATCCTTGAAGTGCTAGAATACATCAACCAAGTTCCTGAGGAGTGGATAGCAGAATCAGGTTTTTCCTCCGCTGAAAAATCTCCCTTTTTTCCTGGAATCCCTGAACCACTTTTGTGTCTCTGGTGAACAGCAGCTTAAGCAGTGATGAATGAGGTAACTGCATTTCTGAAAAGGTAACTGTTATTACAAATCTGTATCCAGAGTCCTCTGAGAATAGCTACCAGGCATTTAACATTGTGTCTTCCCAGTGATCACTGAAAATGCATTTGTCTGCCCAGATACATTCACGGAAGCCCATCGCAGGACTGCCTCCTCAGAGAATTGTCCTTGGTTAGCCTTGATCTCAGAAAGGAACCCAGTTAGCTTGGTCTGGGGCCAGTTCTCCCAAGCAGCCATCTTTGCTAGTATTCAGCCCATAGACTTTCATCTAGAAGGGACTTCAGTAATCAGAAAGCCCAATTTCTTCACTGTTCAGTTGAAGAAACTGAGGTACAGAGAGAAGTCAAATGACTTACCACTTAAGGGTTGCACAGTTACTAAGAGAAGAATGGGAAGCCAGGTCTTCCTGGCTCCAAGCTGAAGGCCTCATCCTCTATGATCCAGAGATGTCAAACTCACAGTTGGCCTTGCCCAAAGAACTGAATGTAGCCCAAACCCGATTAAAATGTATTTGGGAGATATTTAACAGAATAAATTGAATACAGTGGAGATAATGCTATTTTGTGGTTTTCTAAGTCAATATGCTGGCAACAGGCATCTATGTCTTTGAGTCTGGCAGTACCGAAGTAGACCTTCCTACTTCTCTAGGCCAATTCTTGAACTTCCTCCTATCCATGTACATTATGATAAGTCTGGGCAGCTGGGTGGGCCTGGAGACAGGAAGACCTGAGTTCGAATACCACCCAAGATATTTCCTAGCTGTGTGACCTGTGGCAAATAACTTAATCTCAGTTTCTTCAACTCTTTTTTTTGAGGGGGTGGACTGATCACTTTTGTTTAGCTTGATATTAAAACTCATGGGCAAACACGGACAACATGGCAACCTTCAAAGAATTTATCTGTGCTTCGCACATCAATTATATTGGAATTTTAATAAGCAAAGCTTCCTGAAACAAAAATTCTTAATACCTCTTAAATTTACAGTTACCATATTTGTAAATACCCTAAATCATGTTAAGGAAAATTAAGAAATTACTATAAATAATTACCCTTGCTTTGTACTTTTTAATTTGAGGAAAAATGTATTCAAAATAACATTTTTCAGCAACCAAAACATTAAATCAATATTCAAAGTCACAGTATCATAAAGTAAAAAAAAATAACAAAGGTAAAAGTCTCTTAGCTTTATAGATTTGGGGAGAAAATAACCATCCTGAGTTTTGAAACAAGACAGAAAAAATAAGTAAAGCTTTCCCACATGGAAGCAAAAAGCTTCCCTTGAATTAGTTTTCATGTTTCATCAAACCTGAAGAGAAACAATGACTAAAAGTAACCCCAAATCACTGTAAACCATAAACTCAGTTCAAAAGACCATTTAGGTAGGCTGGGACTATTCATTATTTGTAGTACAAATAAAGGTCCAACTTAAGGTCCCAAAAGAAGAATCAAAAAATTATTCCCACCACCAAGACCCAAATATCCCTTTAAAAGAAGTTCCACATGCTGGGCTATATTATTTGACATCATGGGTGTTTAATATCAGAATGTTGCCATAATATTTTTCACATACTAGTAACAGTCCTTTTCCAGCATTGGACAAGGGTAACCAAAACACTGGCATGCCCCAAATCTCAATACAAGTTTGTGTAAAATGACTCGAACATCCGGGTCTGCCATTTTCTATTCCTTATGGGAGCACTCATGTTATCTCAGCATTCCAGTGTTCTCTGAAATATTGGACTTCATTTTATCACGATGACATAAAATTGGACTCTTCCTTTTAAAATGTCCCTGGTTATTGTGTTGTTAAATCCAAAGAGTTGCTTAGCAATATGAAAAACGTGGTTAACGACCACCTTGCTCCAGTTAATCCTTTCTCTTAAAAAGATACTGAAATGAAACCCATCGTAAGTTGCAAAGTTTTAGTGTAAAAATCGACAGCATTGAAAGCCAGTTAAATAAGCTTTCATCAATATTCAATGACATAATTGTGCATATTGGCTAGTGTTTTTCCTCAGATCTTAAAGGATAAGAATAGCTCCTAGGATTTCATGAATCTCATGTCAACCGTAGGGTTCTCATGAGGATCGAGTGAGATAATAGTTGCGAAGTGCTTAGCACATAGTAGGTACCATATAAATGTTAGCTATTATTATTACTCTCTACGTTTCCTAGGCATATGTGATGCTTACTATTTGGGCAACATTAAACAAGTCCCTTAACTTTCCTGGGCCTCGGGTTTTCCAGCTGTTAAATGAGGGTGTTGAATTAGATAGCCGCTAGTTTTAGATCTAGGATCCCAGAATCTTCCTTGCACCAGTTGTAAATGGGCGGTCCCACAGAAAAACACATAAAACTCTTACAATGACAGCTTTAGCCAGGAATCCTAACTAATGAAGGTGGGGAATCCCAAGGTTCACATGGTCCCTTTCAAGAGCCCCAGCTGTGAAGTCACAGCTTGAGAGAATCTCCTCAACACAGTTAAGTGACACAGCCTAGTCAGATTACCATGGACCAGACCCTTAGGGCATTCCACTAGATACTTACTTCCAGTGTGGGATGCACCTAAGTACAATCTCATTTAATCCATGTTTCTATATCTTGGTCACAAGGGTAGCATAGGATGTTCTCTCAAATGTCTTGTTGAAATCCAGGCATTTTAAAGCCTCTTCTTTTATTATCTAATCATCTACTAATATTGTAAAAAGAAAGAAATAAAGAAAAACAACAATAAACCTAGTCATTGCTTGCCTTTCCGAGTTTTCACAGATTCATACTTTTACAATTTACATAGATATTGTCTAGAAGTTAAAGGCGAATGCTTTGGCCTATGATTTGAGATGGAATTTGATTCTAGTCTACAATGCTAATTCAATGTCCTTTTAATCTGATCTATTCCTTTTAAAAATCAGTATTTCCTTCCAGAACCATGTCAGCAAGTAGTGGAGTGCTGGTAAATATTTAACAACTGACTCTCTGAAAAAATTTAAAAAAATGTATACAAGATACACTTTTAAGTTTAATATGGAGTAGTAACATTTCCTCTATTACTTTCTTAAGTCTAGAAATCAATGAAACAATAAATCAACCTCTGCTTTGTAATGATTGTTGTTTTCTGAGGTGTAAATTTTCAAACTGAAAATTCTACAACCAGGTCTCATGAGTTTTTTGAGCTGCTGCAGCATTTCCTTATATGTCACGGTCATATATGAAGACAAAGATTTTTACTTGGCTAGCACATCTGAACTACCAGGGCAGTATAATAATGAAGTAGTTATGGATATTGATCCATCTTCATACTGTACTGCCTTATTCTACCCTTAAATATACAACCCCCCATTTCATCTCCTGTCTGTATGCCCTGGACTCATTACTGACAAGGGAGAACCATGTTTAGTCCAAGCCAGACCAAGAATGCTGCTCTTTTGCCATTGTTATCTCATGTATGCTATGGTGTACCCCTACCTCTCCCTGCTTTCTGTCTTTAGCTTTGGGAAAATAATCCAACCAACAGCTCCATTCCTGGAAAGTTTATTTCATTTGACTGTTCTGTGATTCCATTCACCCTTTCTGTGACTTAGGTGACCAAAGTATCCCTTCTTGACCACCACTCCCCTCTACATGCTGTTTTCCCTTATTATACTGTAAACTCCTTGAGTGTAGGGATTATCTTTCTTTTTGTTGGTGCATACCTAGCACTTAGAGTTGCCTGGTGTATAGTAAGTGCTTAATATTTAAAATAATAAACGAACTTGAATTTCATTTCATGTAGGGTCAGTGTCACATAGGAGACTCACTTTGCTTCCTTCAATCAATCAATAATCAATCAAGATATTTATTAAGCTCCTACCATGTGTCAGGCGCTGTGGTGCTAGGGACACAAAAAGAGGAAAAAGATACTCCTTGTCCTCAGGGAGCTTGCTGTGATTGTATGTACTTTGCATTTTGGAAGTCCTGAATTTTCTTGACCATTCTTGTATGCTGTTTCCTAGGAATTAGAGGCCTTAGATCATCATTGTCTTCCTCCTTGCTTGAATCATCATAAGGTCACAAGTAGTATGGGTTGTTGCGTGTTTGCCCAGCTCTGTGTGGAATCTCTTTTTCTTTAGCACTGCAAGCAACATGGATATTAACCAGTTGTATAATATTATGGGGTGACAAGGAGCAAATGAGGTTTAGGTATTTGAGTGTTTGCCAGCATACTTTGGGGTTTCTGGTTCTTGACAGATTTCATTTGCTAAACTCTATCAATCTACAATGGAAAGCCTAAGGTATAGTGGAAAGGTGGATGCCAAATCCCAACCAGCCTTAGGTAACATCAGTAGATTAGATGTGAGTGTTAGAAGGTTTATAGGGATAATTCCAGGGTATGTGATAAGGCCTAAAGGAGCTTAGGATACAGTGACAGGGCAAGTGGTAAGGCATAGTGGTCCTCCATCTTAGTAGGAAATAGAGAATTGGTGATTTTCATTATATCCAAGCCTTGTGGTCAGACAGGATAGCCTAGATGAGCTCTGGGTAGTCTCAGATTGGGGAAGGTGGTGAGAGGGAAAGTCAAGAGAAGGAGGACACCTTTTTCGGTGGTGGGTCTTACCATCACCAAGCCATTCCAAGTGGGTTCTGGCAGAGTTTCGGAAATGGCCTTGTGAACATAAAAGTACCATGGTAATGAGAGAGTTATATATTCATTATTATCATTACCCAACATGGACACATTCCTGAGCTCTGGAGAATTTAGGATGAAGCTCAGAGAAAGAATGTGGATATTTCTAGTGCCATCTGTTGATGGAAACATAAAGTGGAGTTTTTTCCTAGGTAATTTGCATAGCTCTCTTGAATCACCGACAAAAGGAAATCCATTGAAAGACGTGAGACATGCTTAAGCATAGTATTTGTGAAGCGCTCCTTCTTTGTACTTGGGGAAGTTCCTTTGAATTGTTGGATATTTTGGGCAAATATGTCAGTTTTTCAGGCAGTCATTGAAATGTGAAAATGATGGAAGGGAAGAAAGGCTTGGTGGGGGCATGTACAGTGGCTTTGCTCCATCCTCCCTCTTCTTGTTCCTGATTATTTTTCTTGAGAGGGAATGAGTTGTTGATTCTTATGGTAGCAAGCAAGAGAAGCTTCCAGAATGAGAATTACTCTGAAGTACAATGAGCTGCCTTGGTATGTTGTGAAGCTCCACTTCAGAGGAGAGCTTTAAGCAAAACTCTTTTCAGGTAAGAGCAGAAAAACTTCTCTTTCAGGTTAAGGTTTGTCCAGCTGATGGTTGAGGCCCCTTCTGATTCAGTCTAGGATTCTAAGAATTTCTGAGATTTCATTGTAGAAAGAAATCCATTGTGATTCTTGAGCTCAGAGACCTTTTCTTGGCTTTTTCCACTCTTGAACTATATTGACTTTATGTTGCAATTTTCTTTGAAAGAAACATAGTATAGTTGATACAGAGTGGGCCTTAAAATCAGGAAGACCTGAGTTCAAGTTCTGACTTTGAAACTGTTCTATGAGCCTGGGCAAATGTTCTTACCTCTCAGAGTTCTAGGTAATACTCTCAGAGTGCCAATCTGTACAGGTCTAGGCCCCCTTCAAATTTTATTTTATTTTGATGTCCTGTACGAATCTTCACTTCAGGCTGTGTATTTGCTGTCGGTGTTCTGAATACATCAAAGTACTTCACAGTATATTTTGCATCCTGAAAAGTTTTCTAAAGATTGAGTACTTAGGACAGTGTCTGGAACATAATAGGTATTTAATAAATGTTTATTGACTGACTGGTTGATTCTTTTCCTGCAACTGTTTATCAGGGGATAAACATGGAAAATCCCCATGATACCATGATGCTAAGATCAAAGAGAAGCCTTTTGTGACCTCCAGTTGTTAGTCCTCCAGTTACATTATATTTACTTTGTATCTATTTTGTATTTACTTACCTGGGTACATGCTGTTTCACCTTAGTAGGACGTAAGCTCTTCGAGGCCAGAAAACGCTTCATTTTGGCCTTTGAATCACCAGTGTCTAGGATAATGCCTGGCATGTAGAGGGCACTGAAAAATTTGTTGATTTGAATTGAATTGAAATGAATGAGGAGATGAAAATTGGAACAGCCTGTTCTTGGTGAACTATTTTCATCATTGGTGAAAGTTGACCTAACAGGTTTGGAATCTAACATGTCAGTAATTGATGCACCATATTTGGAGTTGGGAATGGTGTTTAAGAAAACAAAGATATCAGAAGTGGCTGAACTAGTCTGAATACACACAGAAATCCATGTTGGAAGGAATATAATTTTGAAAGCATCAAGGACCTGATTCCCAAGATATTTGAAAGGTACTTAAAAACTGGGAAAAACATAGGTGACATAATTATAATGAATTGATTCACTACTGACTTAAACCATATGGATACTTTTTCATCCCTATAAAATATTTATGATAATGATTTAGTCACATGTAGTAGTGTAACAAAGTGTATTATGCATATGGCTCACAGGAAGCAAGAATAGACATTTCTAGCAACTCCTTCCCCACCTTTCTCCAAGGAAGACTTTGGTTCCTGCCAGGAAAGGAGGCAGGAGGTTGGAGGCGGAGGCTAACCACTATGATGTTCCCAGAGAGAGAGCATGCTTGGCAAGAATTATATCTATCTGCTTCCTTAAATATTGTTAGTCTAAGAGATAGAATCTTAAGATTCAAGCTATAGCTCTTAATCACTATTTAATGGGAAAGGACCCAAGATTTACATCCAAGGATTAGCTTTCTTCTCAACAAATGCCAGTTCCATAATGAACATATATAGCAAATAGCAAAGAAACCTTTTATCCAAGTCAATAGCAAAACAGAAATCAGAGAAAGTATACATATGAGAATATATAAGGCAATACATATTGAAGGAACTTTCCCTATGAGAGAGAGATAATTCAGTTTAACCAAGAGAGAGTCCTAATTCTCACCCAAAGAAGAAATTTTTCAAAATCTATGCTGTAGCAAACTAGGACATGATGGAGATTTCCAGATCTTCTTATATCAGCTTCTTCCCAGGATCTTTCTCTCCTTTTAGCAATTTGAAGAGAGATTGGCATTTTGCATTTTCTCTCATGAAGCGGGGAGTCAGAACACTCTGAATTTCTTTCCTTTCCCACTCGACAACTCCACTAACCCCTTCATGCAGATTCATGCCTTTGAATAAATAATCCCCAATGATGAAGAAAGAGTCTCATACAATTGGCCCTTTAAGTCAGCGGTTACAGAAGGTAATAATAATTTGGCAGGCTTTTAGAGCAAATGAAGAATTACAGAATTAATTGAAAATTAGAGAGAATACAAGATCCATGTGTATTTATATATATATATATGTATACATAATATGTATCTATATATGTATATATAATTTTTTAGTATAAAAAGTCTTTGACTTGTTAGTGAAAACCTCTATTTCCAAGGCCTTCAAAGCTATTTCCCATACAGATGTTAATATCATACAAGAGTCTTGGATAAACATGGCTATGAAGATACCTGTTCAATGATTCTTTGATTATCAGGTTAAGGAAGCACAAAATAGGGAGATGTTAAGAGCTTTTGCCACTGACATGGAAGATATCCTAAAGTAGATTTGAAATAGGAGAAAAATCCTTAAATTCCTAAAGAAATCCTCTAGCTATACCTGTTTGTATATAATGTTACACTGATGGCAACAAGTTCCAGAATACTCTGAGATCTCAGTGAGAGGAGGCTATTGCCTCAACCATACACATGAGGATGAGCAAAGGAATAAAGAATGTCTTCTTTCTAGACTCTACAATGAAATTTGAATGGGCAAACCATTGAACCAGTCCATCAATTCAAATATCTTGAAAATGCATTGTGAAGGGAAGCTATGTGAGTTCACCCAAGGGTCTAATATTGAATAATAAGAAGAAAGTAAGTTGAATGGGCATCCATGATCTCAATCATGAGGAAACAGACAATTGGAGATTGTCCTTTGGTGGGATTCAGACTTGGGTTCCAGATTTCAGCTCTAGAATGCTTTTCACTACAGTACAATCATTATCTACTTTCGTTTTTAAGTGTGAGTTCTGTAACATTTTCTTTTTCCTTTTCTTTCTATATCAGCTTTAAAGTAGAGATTTTCTGTGGTCCTACACTGAGCCTTCTTATCTCTTCTCTCTATTCTCAGGCCCAACCATGTTGCTCATATAAATATTTAATACTATGAAATACATTATAATGCCAAAATACTCAATACTGAAGAAAAGTCTTATTGTCTCTATGATATCCTATGAAGTCCATGGTTTGGCATTCAAGCCTTCAAATTCTATTTCCAACTCATCTTCTCCAGTTACTTCCCATTCCTCCTCTTCACACACTTTCTGTTCCAGTCAAATTGGATAACTTGCTCATCCTCTGCCATACATGCCATTCCATCTCCCACCTCGGCTCCTTTGCCCAGACTGTCTCTCATGTCTGGAATGCACCCTCTCCTCAGCTCTGTCTCATAGCTTCCTTCAAAGAATAGCTTCCATTCTACTTTCTATTGTACAAGAAACCTTTCCCAATCCCCACAATTATTAGAACTGTCTCCATGTTGAATTTACCCTGTGTCATTTTGTGTAAACTTTGTATCAATTTACTTATATGAGTGTTGTCTGTTCTTAGTGGCACCAAAGTTCCTTAAGGTTGGACACTGTTCTGTTTTGGTCTTGGATCCCCAGTATCTAGCCTAGTTTCTTGAGCACAGTAGATGTTTAATAATTTTTAGTTGGATTAAATTAACTGTCTCTCCAAGGGATAAAAGTTATAGCGAGACAAATTTTGACTTAATACACTGAAGTTCTTTCTACCAGTTAGAGAAGCCCCCAAATAGAATAGGCTGCTCACAGAGGTAATGAGTTCCTTGTCATTGAGTAAAGCCAATTC
This sequence comes from Phalanger gymnotis, assembly GCA_028646595.1. NCBI lineage: Eukaryota > Metazoa > Chordata > Mammalia > Diprotodontia > Phalangeridae > Phalanger > Phalanger gymnotis. The sequence goes on along the minus strand of CM053625.1, from coordinate 324,552,900 downwards.
TACCCTGATGAACTTTGACTACTGCTACCAGAAACAGGCTTTTTCTGGGACCAGCTGAGTGATAGTGAAAGGAAATTGGGAGAAATGGACCCAGAATAATAATAGTTGTGGGTGGCCAGAACATTGCACTTGGTGGGAAACCTTGGTTTGGAGTTCTGGCTCTGCCTCTGACATGCTGTGTGACCTCGAGCATTTCCCTCCTTTTACTAAGCCTCAGTTTCCTCTCTTGTTAATTGAGAGTTGGATTAGGTGATGCCTAAAATCCCTTCCAGCTTTACCAGGCTATTAAGTAGCAGTAGGAAGAAGAATGAGCGGGAGTGCTTTAGCTCAAATGGGCAAGGGGGTTTCCTTGGTTACAGGTTTTTATGTCTGGTGGAATGATGGTGTGAATTATTTAGGAAGATGACTTGAATATCAGTAGATAGCAGAAGTATTCAAGGAATATCTCATTCAAAAGATGCTTCCTAACTGCCTCCTTTTGTGCTTGGAGCATGTGTGGAGCCATGTGGGGGTGGTGAATGGTGAATGAGGCATCTTCTCAAATCTTACCACATCAGTCTGCTGGGAAGGGGAGGGCTGAGACAGGCAGTGTGGTTCTGTGGGAAGTGCTGAGAGAATCCTAGTATAGAGCTGGAAGGGTCCTCAGTGGCAATGTGGTGAAACCCACTCATTTATGGTTGAAGGAGCTGAGGCCAAGACACATTAAGTAACTTGCCAAAGTCACACAGATAGGAAATGGCAGAAGTGGGATTTGAGTCACAGGGCCGGAGTTCAAATCTCAACTAAGTTATTTACTACACATAACCATGGACAAGTCACTTAATCTCAATTTTCTCATCTGTAAATTGAAGAGGTTGGACTGGGAAGGCCTTTGAGGCCCCTTCCAGTTCTAGATCTATGATATTTCTTCTTCTTGTTGTTGGTTTTTCTTCCCCAATCTGGGCTGCCTTAGTTTCTCCATTTGTAAAATGAAAGGGTTGGAATAGATGGCCTCTAAAGTCTCTTCTAGCTATAGGTCTGTGCTTCTGTGACTGACACGAGAGGACACCTTGGGAGTAGATGAGATGGGTGGGGGTAGGGCCTTGGCTATCAGAAAGAAGGGAGTGGGCCCCTTAGAGATGAGGAAAATCCCAGAGTCTTGAGGCCACAGTTCTTCTTCCCCTGGCCCACTGTGGGGCCTGGCTCTGGCTCAGGGCTTTCTTTCCAATTTCTCTGCCCCAGAGCAGGGGCTCTCCTCAGGCCTGGGAGATAAAGCATCAGCTCTCTTGCCAAAGATAGCTGATCAGACTATTATAGGGTCCCCACTGGCTCCCAAGCAGTTCAACTCAAAGACAAAGGCCCCTTGGCCTTGGAATGGGATCCTTCCAGTTCTCTGGAGGTGGAGACCAGTCTTCTCCTACTTCTGCTCCTTTCTGTGCCCATTTCCCTTGAGTGAAGCCAAGGATTAGTCTCTGTCAGTGCTTGGAGAAGAAGGGAATAAGAACTATCTTCCTGTTCCAGGGATCCCAGTGCCTACTAGAGGTTGCAATCTAGCTCCCCCTGCCTGCAAAGCTGCGCCCCTTCCAGCTGCAACTTCCTAGAGAGTCAAGACCACTGCCATACAGCAGATTCATTCAGGGAGC
>CM053625.1:324509841-324550778 GCA_028646595.1 Phalanger gymnotis | reverse complement strand
CAGAGGCTAACTCAGTTTGGTTGGAATGCTGTTGATAAAAAGAAAGTCCAGGGGGTATGGGATGTTGGATTCTTGAGTTCTGGGATTTGGAGTTCAGGTCAGAACTTTCAAGGGATGCCCGAAGTTATCTTCTTGCTTGTTCCTTACAAATCCTCACTTCGAGATCCTGAAACTTAGTTTGTGAGCAAACACCCTGGACTCCATTCTGATATATTCCTACCTTTTTTAAAAGATTTGTTACAAAAGCTTTGGCCCTGGGTGGGAGCCTGAGGAAACAAAGGTCTAAGCAAACATCACTGCTTCCCTGTGTTTGTCTGGCCATGCCCACTGCATCATACTGAAGGAAGCAGTCCACTGACCCTCAGTCCACCAAACCCCAAATTCTCCGACCATTCTTAGCATAGAAAAAAACCACTTCCATATTTTCTCTCTGTTTTATTGCCCTACGGACACTATGATCACGTTAGGCCATCAGAGTTACTCATGGAGTCATCTCTCTTATGGAAAGAATATGTCAACATGTAGCTTTGAGAGAAGGGCAGGCCAGTTAATACTTCTTCCCCATAGTCTCTTGGGAGAAGAGAATGAGTAGCATTTATATCTTTGATCCTCAGGGCTTCGCTTTCAGGTGCTCTTGGCTCAGAGAACCAGAGGTTCTCTGGTTTCCCACCTTCCTGTCCTCAAGGAGCTTACAGTCTCAAGGAGCTCAATCTCAGAACCTTAAATAACTCATATTTATCACACTGTAATAAATCCATGGGACTGGTTCCAGGGACTGAACAAAGGAGATGTTGCTTTCGGCTGTGGGGCTGGTGAGAACAGGGGAAGGCTTCGTGATTTTCTTCTCCCTCTATGAGTCCTCTCTTGATGACTTCATCAGCTCTTATAGGTTTAATGACTTCTCTACAGACAGCAACCAACTCTCTCTATACATGGCACTGGTAGACTGTCCAGGTTTCACAGACATATGACAATGAGGTCAGCACAATGGCTCTGTAGACCTTCAGTTTGGTAGTCAGTCTAATACCTCTTCTCTCCCATACTTTCCTCCACAGCCTGCCAAACACTGAGCTAGCTCTGGCAGTGCATGTGTCAACCTCATTATCAATGTGTGCATCCCTGGAAAGTACACTACCAAGGTAAGTGGTACGTAGTAGTCACTTAATTAATGTTCCCTTTCCCTTCCCTTTGTTCCCTTTCCGTTGCCATCCCTCTACCAGTGCATGTCAGCACCTTTTCTGCAACCTAGAGTCTTAGAGAGTTGCTTAGAGAGAGGAGTTGAGTGACTTGCCCAAAGTCATGCATCCAGAATGTGTTAGAGATGGTCCTTAAATCCAGGTCTTCTATCTCTTTTATTTGACATTCCATCTTTCATCTTTGGGCTTTTGCATAGGTCATGCCACATGCCTGGACCACATGCCTTCTGCACCTTTGCCTCTCAAAGCCCTAGTCTTCAAAGTACATCTCAGAGGTTACCTCATACCTGACCATTTGTGAGCCTGAGCTGGGAGTACCTCTTCCTAAGAAATTACCTTCCATTTATTTTGTAGCTATTCTATATCTATTTATCTGTGTGCATGTTGCCTCTCCAGATGGAAGATAAACTCTTTGAGGCCAGGGGGAATCTATTTCATTTTTGTTTATCCTCAGCTCCTAGTGCTGTATCTGGTGCACACCAGGGGCTTAATAAGGGTTTGTTGACTGGTTGATCATATCATCTTTACTAGCTGCCCTTGAGGAGCTGGGGGTAGGAGGATTCAAATCCTATTTTTTTTATCCTCCATAACTAATTATAATGCTCAAAAGCACAAACAAAACCCAAAATATAGTTCCAGTCATGGAGAGAACAGAAAACACACGCTTCCTTAGCAGTCACTGTCTTGATGTGACTTTTCATGAACAAAAAGGGAAAATTGGGAAGCCATACTTGGCACCATCACATCAGCTCAATCTGGATCAAGAATTGGGGCCCATAGCCTCTTACCATTCTACAGCCAACAGCAAAGAACATCATTTAACACATCTCAATCAACTGCCTATGTTTTGTGCCTGGGTTTCCTCCTTCTCATTCTCTTTGGTACAGATGATGATTTATGGCCCAATTATTCATTTGGAGAGGTCTTTGCCACCCAGTGTAGGAGTTAGAAGGAGCAGGAGAGACTGATAAGTTCTCCTCATTTTAAGTGTGCCATAACTCCCCAAATGAGCTCTCTTCCAGTCTGATACAGTGAGTGGCCCTGCTAGCTGTTACTTTTGCTGCTGTACTCCCTGTAAATGGCCAGAGCTCTGGGGCTCTGGGCTCTTCCTACTTCCCAAGTTAACTTCCATTTTCCCATGTAGATGGAGGTTGTGGGAAGAGTCATAGAGTGGGCACTAAGCCCGGGGGCAAGGCTGACTTCTTTCCTTGCCTCCTCACATTTCCGCCTTTACTACATTGACATGGCCAGTGGTACCTTCCCAGGCTGGGATCTCCCTTCCAGCTTAATTGGAAGCCCTGGGTTATTTTTGATGTACTCTGTAAAGGAGTGACTTCTTGGTGCACTGGAATCCACCATCTCTCTAATCCACCGATGAAGGAAAGTGATGCAGCAAGAGAGACAAATGCTTTAAAGTGATTTCTCTCCTGCTTATGCATTGGAGTCAGACATCGATGAACTAGGAACTTGGAGTCTGGGGTTCTAATCCTGCCTCTGCCATTTAGTCCCTTTGAAACTATGGATGGGTCCTATTTTGTCTGTGGCCTTCAGTTTCCTCAGATATGAAATGACAGGTTTATATTAACTAGATGATAGCCATCTGATAAAAAACCTCACCCTTGCATTTAGTTCCTATATAGCCTATATGAATAAATACAATATATAGTCTCTTTCCTCTTGTGTGTACGCTTATATGTATAGCCCATCCAGTGCTAAAATTTCTTCTTGAAAATGATTTTGGGCCTTTACATCACTGGGATTCTAAACCTTCCCCTTTTTATTCTCTCCCTTTCCGCATTGACCACCCCATGCCCCAGCAGCTGAGCTGACTGAGCCTTCCATTTGTCACTCGAGGAAGATTGAATCTCATCCGAGGCAAGCTTTCTGGAAGCTCTAAGTAACCTGTTCTTTTGGTTAATGAGAAATTGGAGTTTTTCTTTTTTTTTGTTAGGTTTTGGTTTCTCAGCAGCCTAGCTTACCCCCAGATCCTGTCTGCATGACTGTGCATTCTGCATTGGAAGCAAGAAAGTTACATAACCTTTCTGTAGCAAGCCGGTGGCTTGCCAGTTGCAATCGCCTGTAGCAGGGCAGGAGGGGGCAGGGATTCCCTCCATTTTGGGGGCATTTTAAAGGAGAATAGGGTCCTCAACACCATGTGCACTTGGGGCGGGGGCAGGCAGGGCATCTCTCCAGTGCTTCTTGGATTCTGTCTTATTTCCATTTAGAAGGCTTGGCTCTTCATCATAGGGAAAATGACTTACACTTCGGTGTCGTGGCTTTAAGTCCTAGCTCTGCCATCGTCTTGCCCTGTGACATTCAATTCAATATAAGGTGATTCAAATGCTTTTTATTAAGTTCCTGCTGGTGTAGGGAACATTCTTGCTGCTAGTGCACATAGAAAGCTCAGCACACCGCAGGTCAGACGCTAGACACCGAAGCCCAAGCAATGGCAGCAGCTGGAGCACTGATCTCTATCTGTTTGCAGAAGGACATGACAGAGAGGAGTTTGTGCATGTACACTTGAGTTAGCATGGCATGCTCATGCATCAGGTCCTGGCACTGATTGGAACAGACCATCCTGCATTCACCAAACACAATTATCTGAAGCCTATGGGTAAAGGGAGTATGAAGTTTGTGCAACTTGGATGTACTGTTTGGCCTTCTGTGGCCTGGGTACGGAATTTCATGGTAGCAGGGAGCTTGTTTGCCACCAAGGATGAAAGGTCAGTGAACAAACTCCCTCAGTCTGATCTACGACTCCCTTCTTCAGGACCCTCTATCAGACGTGCCAAAGCTCTGGGACATAGCCTGCAGAAAGATCTAGAAATGGTATGTGGAATGTTGTGGACAGGGGAGAGCTTGCAGGCTGGCTGGGATGGAGAGGGCAGAAAGAGGAGTCATGTGTCACGGATCTGAAAAGCATAGCTGGAGCCAGATTGGGAAGGGCTCAAATGCCAAAAGAGTTTGTACCTTACCCTAAAGACAGTGGGAAGCCACAGATGCTTCTTAGAAGAGGAGTGCCATGGTCAGGCCTGTACTTTGTCTCCTCGACTTGTGCAGGATAGACTGGAGTGGGGACAGGCAAGGCAGGGAGACTAGTTAGGAGGACAATGGGGCAGTCCAAAGGAAAGGTGACCAAGTCTAGGCTAGAAGAGTTATTGTATGAGCAGAGAGAAGGGACTGGCTATAAGCCTCCACGTGGACTAATGCCTTGGGACATTTTAGGTGTGAAAGGCAATATGACAGAGAGCTAGCCTCTGAGGTAGGAAGACCTGGCCTCAAGTCAGGTCCTGCCTCTGACACGTGATGGCTGTGCACCTTTGGATGGTCACTTGAGCTCTCAGGTGACTGAGAAGCTTGGTGATGCTCAAAGACTACAAATTGGAAAGTAGGTGCTGATTGGTCACTGAGAGCTCCCTCAGCCAATGAAATCACAGATTTAGTCCAAATACCCAGATGAGCCAGGAATAGGGACAGGGGCCTTTGAATTCATTGGCTGAGGAAACACCAATGCATGTCATCACATTCTTTAGAAGTCTTACAGAGTTGTCTAAAAGGCTGAGAGATATGTGACTGGCCCTGGGTTAGAATCCAGGGTGGACCAGAGGGAGGATTCTAACCCAAGTAATCTTGGCCAACTCTAGCCATTTTGCTGTAACTGCCTCTTGGATATGTATGCAGTAGTCAATCGGTCAGCAAGCATATAGTTAGTGTTTACTATGTGCCAGGGACTGTGCAATGTGTCTATCCCCAGGGATACAGAGAAAGGCCAAGCCATGAAGAAACAAACAAAGGGTATTCTAATGAGTGAGATCACGTAACCAACTGGGAACATGCAAGATACATACAAAGCAAAGGAAGTTCCTTTGGAAGGGCTGTATGTAGTACATACTGAGACATGGAAATAGGCTTTCCCTCAATATAACATAAGCTCCTTAAGAGTAGGCCCTGCTTTCCCTTTGTATTTGTATCTCCAAGACCTAGCATCTATTAAATGTTTACTGTTGAGTCGGTTCAATTGTGTCTGACCCCATTTGAGGTTTTCTTGGCAAAGATACTAAAGTTGTTGGCCATTTCCTTCTCCAGCTCTTTTTACAGCTGAAGAAACTAAGGCAAATAGGGTTAAGTCACTTACCTAGGGTCATACAGCTAGCAAGTGTCTGAGGCCAGATTTGAATTCAGGAAGCTGAATCTTCCTGACTTCAGGCCCCAGAGCTCTATCCACTGCTCCACCTAGCTGCCTGATAGTAAATGCTTCATTGGAATTGACAAGACCTGGTGATTGATAGGCAAGCATGGATGGAACATGATCTTCTTCATTGGAGGGCCAGTCCAAATTGATAAGATACACCTGAGGATTTGAGTAACCCAATGGTTAGTACAAGGCGGGTACTTTATAAATGTTTGTTGAATTGAATCTGTTCCTTAAAGTAGGCCACTGCAGTGCTTCTGGTGAACAAAGCCTTTGGTGGCTAATCTCTTCCATTATTGCATTTATGCAAAGGAGAAACAAATGTAATTCTTTAACAAAATTTTCCCTCATTTTGTATTGTGTCTTTTAAATGGAATCAGCCTGAAATCAGACTGCAGCAGTTTGGTTTGATGATAATTGGGCTTGGAAGACATTCTTATGTAAGTGGGGATTTAATAAGAGCTAGCATTCAGATAGCAGGTAAAGGTTTGCCAAACGCTGTCTCGATGTTGATTTGTCAGTGGTGGCATATAAAATTAACCCTAGGATTTCCCAACATTTAGCAACTCAGAATCTCAGAGCAGAAATGAACCACGTCTGTCAGGTGGCTTAACTCCTAGCAGAACAGGAATATCTTTCCAACATTTCTCGGCTGTGGTCATCTAGTGTCTCTTCAGACACCAGCCTTCAGGCAAGTTTATATTTACATATAGGCTTTTCAGGTTTACAAGGGAGTTTACATATGTCATATGATCCTCAGAAGTACCTAGAGAAGTAAGTGTAATCATTCCTGTTTTACAGATGAGAAGATGGAGGTCAGGAGAGATTCAGAGACTTGCCCAAGGTCACACAGCTAGGAAGTGTCTGAGGCCAGATTGGAATTTAGGTCTTCCTGACTTCAAGCTCAGTGCTCTTTTATACCACTCAGCTGCATTACAGACAAGGACACATCATTCCACTGTGGCATTGATCTCATTGTTAAGAAATGTTTGTCTGACCTCCGGCCTCATTGTCCTTTCCTTCTGTTGGTCCTGGTTCCGCTCTCTGGGGTCAAGCAGAAGGAATCTAGTTTCTCTTCTACTTGATGGCCTTCAAATGTTTGCATTCCATCACCTATCTCCAACTCTCGCTTGTGCTCACTCCCCTTCTATACAGACCTCAACATAGGAAAATCTAGCGGCATCGTGTCCTCCAGCAATATCCTGAGGACAGATGCATGAGGGCTGCATGCACCCAGTCCCTCTGATCCTCCTCTTTTGTGTTCTCTGTTCCCCTCAGGATTCCAGCATACCAAGCGAAGGGCCATGTCAGGCAGACTATGAATGGGACTTGGCACAACACAGAATCAGGGGCCATAAGAATTACTCGAAAGTCATTTGATTGCTTCCCTGGCTCTCGGCCAGACCTCTGACTTTTCAGGCACACACAGAGCTTTGCTTTCACTCACTGAGTACCTTCTGTGTTCCAGGTGCTATGGAAACCATTATCAACCATAGCAACATATGTTACATGAAAATACTTTCTTTAGTGTTTCCAAAGACCTCTGCCTCTATCAGCGTGCAAACTCCCTCCACTGATAAAGATCCCCTTTATGGCTAACTTGATCATTTCATAACATATCATGTTATACCAAAAACATTCATTCTCTAATGGCCAGGCTTTTGGATGTGATCTCTCTAGATTCCAAGAAAGAGTCTTCAGATGACATTCTATCCCTGGACCTATCCTGAAAGCCCTTACCACTTGGTTGGATCTGCCAGGACCTTCAGAACAGTAGACATGACAATTAAGGACTCATGACACACGTGTTAATATGAATGGCTCTAAGTCCATTTAGAAATAAGAGAGGCAGGCTGGTTTGGCAGGTGGAGTCGGTCTTAAAGTGCTGGGTTCAAATTCTACCTCTGATGTATTCTGGTCATATGGTCAAGTCATTGGACCTCTGAGTGCTACAGGAAACTCTCAAAAGCTCTGAGTGGCAGAGTGGGGGCCTGGCACACAGCTAACACTTCCAAAGTGTGTGGTTGGCATAGGGGCTTCTTCCTCATGATTCATCTATGCTATATCATTCAGAAATGAGAGAAGGGGGAGGGGTTAGGCAAGTAATAAGAGGACAAGCTGGTGGGTAGAGAAATAAAGTAGGACGGACAGGAAATAAGAGACAGATCAGGAGTAGAATGTGTTTGGGAAAGTATATGTCTATATATGTATGTATATATGTGTACGTGTATGTATATAGCTATAGCTATAGAGAAATGTATCTGCACTTAATTGTAGCCTTGAGGGAGGGAGGGAAAAAGAACAAAGTAAAAAAATGCACAGCAGAGAACAAAAGACAACTTGCAAGGAAGCAGAAAAGATGGACAGCTCTGAACTCAACATGTAGTATTCATCATACAGGCTTTCTGGAAATTTATTTGTTACATATTTTGAATTCTCTCTTATGTTCTGCTATGCACATGACATGCTTCCCCCTTTCTTACTTTGTATTTAAGCTCTAATATTTAAGTTTGTGATATGTTTTTGTTTCTTTTCTCTATTCAGTATTTGTATTCTGGTGTTTGGGTCTAAAATAAAATTCAAAAAAGAGAAATGGCTACTCTCAAGCAATGCAAGGTTCTAAGACAACTCCAAAAGACTCACCTTGGAAAAAGCTATCCACATCTGGGAAAGAATTAAGGAGTCTGAATGCAGATCGGAGTATGCTATTTGCTCTCTCTTTTACTTACTTATTTTTGTTTCTTCTTTCTCGTGGTTCATTCCATTCCATTGGTTAGAATTCTTTACAACTTGACTATTGTGTAAATAAGTTCAATGTGAAGGTATATGTAGAACCTGCATTGGATTGCCTGCCATCTTGGGGGGAAGAGGGGAGGAGAGGGAGGGGGAGAAAATCTGGAACTCAAAAACTTGTGGAACTAAAAATAAATAAATTTAAAAGAAAAAAAGAGAAACGAATGCATGAATAAATTATATGTATATACATAAATTTAAGTATATGTACATACACACATGGGCATCATGAAGTAGTAGCTAGAAGGCTGACCTCAGAGCCAGGAAGACCTTGGTCCACATTCTGCTTTTGACCCGTACTGGCTGTGAGAGCCTGGGCAAAGCCTAAAACTTCTTCGTGTCCCAAGAAACACGTGGAAATGAAAAAAAGAAAAAAAAAGTGAAGGCAAGTTGTAGAATTTTTAATGCCAGGGAACTTCTCATATGTGACTCTAGACCTGAGATAATACAGAAAGCGTGGACTTTGCAAACCTTAAAGCTCTATGTTTGTCCCAATATACACATAAATACACACGATGTGTATGTCTCTATAAATATATATATATATATATATATATGCTATCCATATATGCACATGTATGTGCATGTGTATATATCACTATTACAACAGTGACTGTGTAATATTTGTGTGTGTGTAATATTTCTATTACATAGAAGGAATTGGTTCAATGTCCACTCTCTGGCATAGGCTAGCATGTAACTAGGCAAATTTCTAAACCCATAAAATACAGGGAGGTGTTTGTTTGCATTGATGGAGGGAGTTTCCCCTTTGAGCGTTCTCAGTATTGATGACATCCCACGTGGTCAGGGAGAATCCTGGGAGGGAGGGTTTTATCAACAAGGTTCATTATCAACTGGATGAGTATGCGAGGACGCAAAGCAAAGCTTTCTCCAAAACCTTTGGTGGTCCAGGCCTCTCTCTAGAGGGTATGGACGTGCCCATAGGCACCTTGTAAAGAAAAGAAAATGCCTGATTAAGTTCCAGTGACTGAGGTTACCCCAAGAAGAACTGCTTGGTTTAGAGCTGCTCCTTGGAACATCCTAGGGGATCACTTTTAGTTACTGGGGATATACTTCCAGGTGATTGGATTGGTTTGACCTCTTAGTCAAATGAACTCTTGGAAATGTCCCTTTGTGTTAACCTGGAGAAGTGAGTCGGCTCCTTCCTTTCCGCTCCTTTGCATCCTGTCTTGGAGCTATGAAGAGGCATAGTTGGAGATTTGCCAGACTGAGTCAAGCAGTCAATTGGTAAACATTCATTAAGCACCCACTATGTATCAGCATACAAAGTAAAACAAATGACAGTCCCAGCCCTCAAAGAGCTCACAATCTAATGGGAGAGACAACATGTAAACAAATAAGTATAAACAAGATCTGTATAAACAAGTCTGGTTTTAATTGGGCTTAGTATCAGAAGGGTGTGGGCTTTACTATAACAAAAAGAATATGACTTTTTGCAATGTGAATGGGATAATAAGATCTTTCCTGCCCATTAATAGGCCTCTGTGGAGCCCACTGGGGGAGGGACTTGCCTAAGGAGGAGCTTGCTTAGGGGGAGGCTTGCTTGTAGGAAGGCTTTCACACCTTTAGGTACTAAAGCTAATTAGGCAGTGAATCACCAGGGTTGCTATGCCTTCTGGCTCTGAGCCTATTAGCTGAAAGAATATATATCCTGAGAGGTGAGCTTTTGCTTTGGGGGCTTGCTTATGAGAAAGACTTTGTGATTTCCTGTTCGAGACTCTGAGTGGCCATATGTTCAGACCCTCAACTGCTCAGATGTAAAGGCTCTCTTGATCCAGTGGAGTATGTAAAGTGTATAGCAATATTGCTTTGATCAGGAAGCCAGAGCCCTGTCTGTTGGTATTTATGCTAATTTCTCTGCTTATGTTTTCTCTGACATTCAGGATGCTGACCCTTCTGTTGAACTAAGTGAATGTAATTAAAAGTAGGATTATTAATCCCTTTTTGAGCAGTCTTTCCTAGAACAGCAGATCTTAGAACCTGTGCCAGCAGGCCATGCTGGGTATGTTAGCATGCTTGCTGCTACACCTTTTGGGGGAGATACTTAAGATCAGCCCCAACCTGAGCCCAGGGCAGGAAGGGTTTCATGTACAAGATGGAGCTTGAAGGGATAATGAGAGATTGAGGCAGAGAGCTCATGTATTGTGGGCACGGGAATGGCTGGTTCCAAGGCATGAGAGATGCACTACTGTGACCCGGCTGGCTGGGGTAGAGCAGATAGGGAGGGGAGTGATACACGAGGAGATTGGAGAGGCAGCTTGGAGTTAGCATATGACAGGCTTTACAGGATAAACAGAAGAGTTCAGACTTGATTCTAGAGGGAATCGGAATCCAGTTGGAACTGGACAGAGTTCTGGCTCTGGGGTTGGATGACCTGGGTCGATATTCCTCTTCAGAGGCTTGTCCCATCCATGGCATCAGGCAAGTCACCTGACCTCCCTGGGGCTCAGTTTCCATGTCTGTAAAAGGAGGTGGTTGGACTAGATATGCTAGGAATTATCTTCAAATTATGGATCTATGATCTCATAATCATATGATCTCTCACATAGCGGGAGTGACATGGTCAGACATGCACTTAAGGAAGATGAATTCTGTCGCTAAGGGAGATCAGTGGATTGGAGTGAGGAGAACCTTGAGACAGGGAGACCCATTATAATATACCAGGGGAGACATGATGAGGGTCTGAAATGGGGGTGGAGGCAGGTGGCTATGTGCATAAAGATGAAGGGAAGAGGTGGCAGCTGTATTTGAGAAGTAGAAACGATGAGATTTGGCAATTGGTTGGATATTTGGGGTGAGTGAGAAATTGAGAATGACATTGAGGTTGCAAACTCAGAAGATGGGAAAGATTAAGTGTCCCTTAAGAATAATGAGGAAGTTTAGCTGAAACAAAGGTTGAGAAAGAAAGATAATGAGTTCTATTTTGAATATGTTGAGTTTGCAATGCCTATGGGATATCTCAGAGGCAGTTAGGGACTGGCTGGTCACATGGTCGGCATATTTCAGAGGCAGAAATGAAAATTTCCAATAGGCAGTAAGTGAGGGGGCATTAGAGGTCAGGATGCTGGGACTGGACATGTAGATTTGGGAGTCTTTTACATGGAGATGATAATTAAATCATGGGAACAGATGAAATCAGTGAGAAAGTATGTAGACAGTGACAAGAGTCCAGGACAGAACTTGGGGGAACATCCATGATTAGGGACAATGATGGAGGTGATATGAATAGTTAACTTTCACATAGCACTTCAAGGTTTGCAAAGTGCTCTGCAAACATTTTCATTTTATTCTCACTGTGAGGTAGGTGCTAGTATTCTATTACAGATGAGGAAATCGAGGGACAGAGACACAGTGACATGACCAGGGTCATGCAGCTAATGTCAGTGTCTGAGGCAGGACCGGGACTCAGGTCTTCCTCACTATCAAGTCCTGGCTTCTATCTACTGTGCCTCATGGCTGCCTTAGATGATCAGGCAGCAAAAATGACTGAGAAAGAATGGTCAGGGAGGTAGGAAGATCCAGAAGAAAGAGCAGTGGTGATTGCCCCTTCTATCCCCCTGGATGACACAGAATCCAGGAAAAGGGAGTAGTCAGTGTTAAAGGCTTCAGGGAGGGCAGGAAGGATGAGGACTGAGGAAAGAACATCCAACTAGACAATTCAGAGACTGCCGATTACTTTGGAGCAAGCAGGTTCATATGCCCAATAAGACTGGAAGCCAGACTCCTGGGGTTCATGTAAAAACCATTGATGCTGGTCTTGGGGAGCTGGAGAGTCCTCTTCCCTTAAAAGTGTCTGAGCTCTGGATTCAGACCCAGACCCTGGGTCAATTCTGAGGGAGCCTGCCTTCTCTAACTACCATGTGAAAGAAGACCCCGTAAGTGTCAAGGAGGGGTATATAGTGTCATTGTCCCTTCTCCTACCCCAATCTATGGGAAATCCCAAAGAGGTATTTGTAGGTCTCTCACATGCTTGGCAGGTGGGAGAAGAGAAAAATGAGAGTAAGATTAGAGGTTCTCTTTCCATTTAAAATCTGTTGATTGGGCAGATCTTCCAGCTCAGTGGCCACTAAGAGGGTGGCTTTGTAATCCCAAAGCTTACATCCTTCAGCACCAATTTCCATAAGTTGCTTGGGCAGCTCAATTGAGTTCTAGGCATACTCCATACTCCACGGGTTTATACTTGAGCCAGAGTAGACAAGAGCTGTTTCAGTTGATTACTCCCGTTATATTAATGAGTGAATGAGAGGAGAGGAGGGTTAGTTTTTTTCCCCCTAGGAGTGCACCAAGGAGGGTAATATGTAATCAGCCTGGGAAGTTTGGGTGGGGTTTTGAATGGTGTTAAATGTCAAACAGAACTGACTGTATTTTTTCCTGATGACAATGGGGAGTCCCTGAAGTATCTTGATCAGGATGACATGTTCAAGCCTGCACTTTGGAAATATTAATTTGGCAGCTGTGAATATTGTAGAAGGGGGAGACTAGCTGCAGGAGACCTACTGGGAGGCTTTTGCAATTGTTCAAATGGGGAGAGGGCTCACTTGATCAACATCTAGACTATGGTATTGGTTATATGATCAGAGAGTAGGATTAACACGGGAGATATTGTGGAGGGACAATTATCCATGAAAACCTATTGGATGCTTGCAGTGAAGGTCAAGGATGATGCTAAGAATGTGAATCTGCATGACTGGAAGAATGGCTGAGTCTTTGACAGAAATACTGAAGTTAGGAGGAAGAGTGAGTCTAAGGGAAAAGATAACGAGTTCTATCTTGGATGTGTCGAGTGTGTGACATCCATGGATTATCCAAGTACAAATTTCCCATGGGCAGTTGGAGATGTGGGGTTAGATCATATATGTATATTTGGAAATCCTTTGTATATAGATGGTAGTTAAACCCAGAGGAGCTCATGAGATAATCAAAAGAGTATATATAGAGAAGAGGGCCCACAACAGAGCCATCTTCAGTCAGGAGGGAGAGCAGAGTTGACAAGCTCACAAAAGAGATTAGCAAGGGGACACTGGTCATTCCAAAATGAGGACAATCAGGAGAGAATAGTAACATAGAAATCCCAGAAAGCCAGAGTATCCCCAAGTAGGGGAAATTCTCTAATCCCCATGACTGATGATTAACCAGCTTTAGTTGTTTCAGTGGACACCTAGAATCCAAAAGAACATAACATAAATTTCCCCAAACCCAGAAACTGACTCTGACCCCAAGCTCACTCAACACCCCTCAGCCCCCTCCCACACTATCAGCAGTAAGGTTGTACTAGTAGACCCAAGGATAGACACAGGCTTACATTAAAATCCACCCTTACGCCCCATTACCTTCTTCCTCTTTTGAATGCCATAGAGACACTGGCTCTGGCTGTGGAAGTTTGCATGGGCTTTAAATGCCAGCTTGGCCACAGCCCTTTAGGAGCAAAAGCCTGCCAAGGGTTGAGACCTGGGAGTACTGGTGCTGAGCTTGTGGTGTTGAAGAACAGAGGGAGTGAGACATGTCACCAAGACAGGACACTGTGCATGGGCGAAGCTGTGCAGCACTCCATCAAGCCCGAGAGAAAGATCTTTGCACAGCTTCTGATCATTCCAAAGTCACTTAGGGCACAGACCTATGTGGATGAGTTATGAAGTGATCATTGTAGGAGGAAGCTGAGATGTATGGAGATCTTTCTCTGAATAATGAGCTACTTTTGACTCAATGATACCTAAATTCTCATAATGTTCCATGTTCCCCCCAAGGTCTTTACATCCTCTCCAACCCAGGCTTCTGGATACTCAATGGGAGAAAGAACAAGGAGAGGTGGAAAGAAAACCAACCTTGGATTCCTGGGCCCCCAATTTTGTCCCTGTCACTATCTTGGTGGCAGCCTTGGGTTAGTCCCTTCTGCTCTCTAGGTCTTATTTTTCTCTTCTACAACAAGAGGGGATAGGACTAATTATAATGGTAATTGACATTTGTTTAGCACTTGAAAGTTTGCCAGATCCTTTATGGACATTATGTCATTTGAGCTTTGCATCAATCCTGTGAGGTAGGGATGATAGACCTCACACCTATTTTATGGATGAGGAAACCAAGACTCAGAGAGGTCAAGTGATTTCCTCACAGTTACACAACTAGTGAGTGTTGGTGACAGGAATCAGACCCAAGTGGTCTGACTCCCAGCTCACCCTTTTATCTCCTCAGCCACGAAGGCTCTCTAAAACAATTTCTTAAATACTAACATTCTCTGGTAAGCCCAATGTGGGTTCTTTTTCTCATTTTCATTATAAGTGACAATCCTGGGTTATTGGGAGCCTCCTAAAGGCCCAAGAGGCTGAATAGGGCTGGGGTGGGGAGAGAGAAGGGGCTGGGCATTACTTAGGGATGTTTTCAAGGCTGTGGTTTTCCTTTGGAAGATGCACTTGAGAGGACGAGGGGAGAATGATAACGAGGCACTGAATCCCAGCATAGCAGAATCTCAGCACGGAAAGGGATCTCAGAGGCATCCAGACCAACACAAAGCTGAGGAAGGCTCCCCTCAACCCTATCCCCGACACCTAATGACAGTGCGAGGGAGTTCTCTTAGCAGGAGAGGCTGCGTCTGCTCCCTCCTAATCTGTTACCCACGCCACCAGCTCTCCTCCTAAGACGCCTAATCTCCAAGGAAGACTAAAAAGATTGTTGTTGCCTTGACAACCATAAAGTATCTGAAACTCACTGCTCCGAATTTCCTCCTCTTCAGAGCGATCTTTACTGCGTCGGAATTCCAAGGGATAAAGAGAATGGGAATGAGAATAGATGGAGAAGTCTCCAGGCAAGAAGGGGCCAGGGCAGAGTCAGAATCAGAGTCTCCCCTTTTTGCTGTGCCCTGCTCTCCCTTTACTAGCTCCCAACCCTGAGGCATTGGAGCAAGCCCCTTGATCTCTCCCTAGATCTGCCACCACTTTGTGCCTGGTTTGGGTCAGAGGGACCCTGAAAACAAAAGGACATCTCCAGCAGTACTTTTTCACGGAGCTCCCAGGAGATCTGTGAGATTAGGCATGGACATCTGATTGCTTTAATTACTTTAACCGATCTGGTTCCCCATTTGTGTTGGCCTCCTCCAACAGGGCAGCCTGTGTACCATTTGGTCTCTCTCATCCTAGCCACATCTTGTTCATGTCAATTTCTCAGACTTCCAGGGGGTCCACCCCTTTGGTTGAAGGCTTTCCTCTAGACCTCCTGAAATCATTGTCTGATCTCAGTGTAGCACGTGGTCTGTAGAAAAAGCCCTCATGGAATGAGCTGTGCTGTCCAGGAGGGAGGCAAACCTGGGCTGAAGTCCCACCTTTGATTCTTACTAGCTGTATGGCTCTGGGCAAACTGCTTAACCTCTCTGGGCTTCAGTCATTTCTAATCCATATCTATGACATCAAGGAATAGGGAAGTTACATTTTCCTCCAGGAAGTGAGTTGCCCCTCCAAGATGACTTCCCAGATATTTCCAAACCCTGATGTCTACTCTCTGGCCATCCCCTTTATCCCTCTTATCCTCCTTCCAATCAAAACTGGGACTCTGGCTCTGGGATGTTGGGCTCTCCACCTTATTTTGCCTGGAGCCAGACTTCCATGTCACTTCCTGCCCACAGAGCCAACCACAATCTTGCCTTGGGTACAAACTTTAGGTGTTTAGGGTAGACCTCCTGGAACTAGTGCCCATTCAAAGCCACACACAACTCCCACATTGAAGAGAGAAAATGTCCTGCTTCACAATGATTCAGCTGAAGATGGCATTCTCATAATACGCCACTCCAGGTATGAAATATGCATACATCCAATACACATACTCTCATATACAGATACATACATGCCTTTGTGTGTATATTGTACATATATGCCCAGTGCTTAGTGCCAAGACTCATTATATGTGATTAAATATTTATTGTCTTCTCTCACTGTACACATACATACATATTATTATTCATATATATTGTATATGTTTATGTGAACATATCTGCATATGATCAGAGAGTCATTGGGTCAATAACCTCAGAGAAAGCATGTCTCCTCCTTGAACCTCTTTGTTAAATGAAGGGTTTGGACCAAGTGATTTCTGACACTCTCTGTCCTCTGTTCGAAGGTTGCTCTCAGCTCTAACACTTTCTGTTCTAAAGTCCTTCCTTTGGATCTTCTTTGTTCTTGTTCTGGCCTCCTCCTAGGTCTGGCTCTGCCCCTCCTAGCTATAATATTCTCTGTTCCACATTCTAAGGTCTCTCCCAGTTCAGTTCTGTTGAGTGCTTTGGGGGTACCAAAGAATAGAGACCCAGTCCCTGAACTAAGGGTGCTCACAGTGTAGTTGGGAATCCTGGACTTAATCTTTTTTTTCTTTCCAGCTTTCTCTCCAATTTTCCCTTTCATATACTCTAATTCATCCTGTCATACTCCATGCTCCTGTGGATGCATCCAGCATATTCCTGTCTAGGAGCCTTTGCTCACACTGTATCTTGTGCTTGGAGGCTATCCCCATCCAGTCTTTGAAGGAGGGATCCATTACTTATTTGTATGTACGTCCTACTATACCACTCATAGCATTTTCACATAGCAGGTACTCGAGGTCCATTAGTTCAGCCAATGAATGAATGAAAATATTTGATTCTCTAAGCCAACAAACATATATACACACACATACATATAATACACACACACAGACACACATACACAGACACATTAAGTACCTATTATGTGTAAAGCACTGTCCTAGGTAGAAAAGAAACACAAGGCAGCTTCTCTTCTCTCCATATTCCACCATGGGTGGGGTCAGAGGTCAGAACAGGGACACAAGGAATTCAATACAAAATGTAAAAGTAAGAACCAAACCATTTCAGGAAGGAGGGCATGCTAGCAATGGGGAGGAGGAAGCCTGGAAGGGAAAAGTCTGAGGGAGGAAGGGACACCTGAACTCTGCTTTAGAGGAGGTTCAGGCTTCTGTGAGGCAGAGATAAAAAGGAAGTTCATTCCAGATGTGGGCGAACATCTGGGAAGGCTTGGAGAGATGGGCTGTGGTGTGGTGTGCAGGTAACCCAGACACCACAGCCCATCTCTCCAAGCTGAGAGATACAAAGAACTCTGGGGAAAGTCAAGGATTCCATGGCCTGTGCTTCCCACCCTCAAACCTAGACACTTCATAAGATTTTTGATGAAATTAGACTTGGAGATTTGCATCCCCAGCACCTGTCTAAGCATGATTGAATGGCTCCCAAGTCTTTGTTCTTATTCATCTACCAAGTTACTTTTATCTCCCTTTGCCCCTGATTCCTCATCCTCATCCCCCAGGCCACTAGGTGGTACAGTAGATAGAGTGTAGGACTTTGAGTAAGGAAGTCCTGAGTTTGAATCCTGCCCCAGACATTGAATGGCTGTGTGAACCTGGCCAAATGCTTTAACATGTCTCAGCTTCAGTTTCTTCATCTATAAAATGAAGCTAATAGGAGTTGTGTAGGCTCAAATGAGTTAACATATGGAAAGTGCCTTGCAAACCTTAAAGTCTATACAAATGCTAATTATTGCTATTATTTAATTCAAATGATAAGATTTGTCTCAATCGTCTTTAAGGTCCCTCCTACTTGGACACTCCCCATGGAGTTCTTTTGTCACCCCTGTACCTCCTCTGGTTCCTGCTGGCCCTTTTCCTGGAAGTGGACTCCACCCCCACCCTTAAGTCAACAAGTCTGATTAGTACTTACTATGTGCCGGGAGCTGTGCTAAGTAGTACCAGTTAGTCTTTCTGGTTTTGTTCTCCTCCTTTCTTCTAGGCCAAACTCAGCTTCTGTCTCTCCCAGGAAGTCTTCTGGGATATCAGCCTACCCACCTCTGATTTCTCTCTCCTTGCCCCTTTTCTCACACTTATTTGGGTACTTGTTCTCCCATCAGACTGGAGATTCCTTGAAAGCAGAGTCTAGGTCCTGTCTATCTTTCCATCCATTGAGCTGAGTTCAGTGCTGTGTACACAGTGGGCCCTTAATCACATACTTGGTGTCTTGAATGGAATGGGAGATCCCTGAATGCCTTGTCTGTAAAGTCCTAATGGGGCCTGGAAGCCAGAGCCTGGTCTCAAATGAGTGGCCTCTGCTCCCAGCATCATTAGCCTACATACCTTTTCATTAGGGAGGTGACTCAAATATGTTTCAAAAGAGCCCCTTTTGGGGGGGCATGGAGGTGCATGGGACATTTGAGACAGTTTACATAAGCCAACATAATGACTGCGGAGCAGCCTGGATGCAGCTTCCCAGATCTATATTAAGACATCAGCAATGCAGCTCCAATTCTGGGACTGCAGTATAGGCAGGCTGCTCCCAGTCTCCTGATCGAGGCTCTCTGCATTATTCATGAGCAGCAGCTTTAGCAATGCAGCCCAGGAAATGCCAGCCTCCTCTCTAAGCTTCCTCTGCAGGGATTTACTCCTGCATCTAGGGGAAAGTTAACTGAGGAAGTCAGGGAACTCCCTCCCAATCATAACTCTGAGGAACCCTTTTCTTTAGAGGGAATACCGACCTCCTGGGCTTGCCCACCTAAATTCAGTTAACGGTTGTTAGAAAGCCTCATGTCAGATGAATGTTTTCTATTCCAGGGACCTCTCTTGTATCTCCATCTCACTTGTAGCCAAAGGATCCCTGGATTGGTCAGGATTCCATGACCTCTGGAACAAGAGATGATGTTAAAGGTCCGGCTGCCATTTGTCCAGTGACCCAGAATGACCCTCATGGTGGAGCACTTTGGTTATCTCTCTACCTGAAGGCTCCAGGTGGTGAATAACACTCTCCTCAGGGACATTGAATGTTTACACACAATTCCATCTCATCCATTCCATTCTGCAAGCCTCTATGTCATGCCTACTATGCGCTAGATACTGGGAATAAAAAGGCAAAAATAAGCCACTCTCTGCTTGCAAGGCTTTTTTTAGAGGAGAAAGAAATATCTCTGCACAGATTAATGAACTCAAAATATAAATAAATAAATTCAAATATATAGAATGTTTTATTGGTGCTTTAGGTGCTAGCAAGTGGGGATTCAGCAAAGGCTTCTTATAGAAAGTTCTACTTGAGCTTAACCTTGAAGGGAACTAGGGATTCCAAGACATGACAATGCAAAGGGACCGCACTCCAGGCTCGGGAACTGTTGTCAAGGAGCAGCTTATTGTCACTAACCTCTAGCCCAGGGGATTGTCATAGAGGAACACTTCAGTCTTCTCTTTGCCTGCTGCCTCCAGCAGCTTCCAGCCCAGTCCAGTACACAAGACTTTTCCTAGGAAAGAACATAAATCCATCCCCTTCCAGGCAGAGAATATGAACAGAGACACAGGAGGAAATCTCCCAGGTAAACAGGTAAGCAGCCATGGGAGAGCCACACCACCCAGCCTCTAAGGGGTCTCACCTAGTTCTTAGGCTTTTCTTCTTGTCAACAGTCAGTCAAGAAGCATTTATTTAGTGGCTCCTCTGGGCCAAGCACTAGAGTATACTCAGTTCTACAGCCAGAGCATAGAGGCTTGATTAAGGGGCTCCATCCCAGAGGCTTGGCCTCTCTTGACTTTCATTAGCTGCTGCCTTCAGGCATTGCCAGAGCAGGAGAGTGATTGGTGCACTCATTGGGGCTGTTGGTAGTAGTTGCTACCTTCCTGGTGCCATAGCCCAATTGCTCTGCCTCTCTGAGAGTGGTTCAAAAAACCTGAGAACCTGAAGGGACCCCATTTCAGAGCAATTGACATGGGCAGTTGCGAAGGGTGTCACACACTGAAGGGCCCATTAGGGCTTTCTATAAATACAAATTTCGAATACAGCTTTTTCTAGTTCAGGGGATGAATCTTGTGAGAAGTTCCATGGTGTGTATTGCCATGAGGGCTCACGGCCTTTGACAGCAACATGTAGAGACAGACGCAACTGTCAAGCTTGTATAGGGCGAATGGGCCCAGGCTTCGTGCCACCTCACCTTGGAGGTCACCGAGGATACTTACTTTGGGAGCACTCTTGTGGGAAAGTGTCATTTTACGTGAAACCGAAATCAATCTCTGCAACTTCCATCCGCTGCAGAACCAGAAGGTCCAGCAAGTAGAACAAACAAATCTTTCCTCCATAAGAGAGCTTTTCAGTATCTGAGGACAGCAATTTATCTTCCCCAAGTCTCCTTTTCAGACTAACCTCCATTCTGGACCATTGCCGGATCCTTTAATAGAGTCTCATTAGGGAACCAGATTCTCTACTGCAAAAATGAATGACTGAAGGGAAGATGCTGTGCTGTCAACAAAACCAGAGAAGTCAGGAGGAAGGGCAGGCTCAGGGGACGGTGAATTCTGTTTGGGCCATATTGAGTTTCAGTTGCCTACGAGGCTTCCAGTTGGAAAGCTGGGACTGGAGCTCAGGAGGGTGGCTAAGTGAAGACAAGGAGATCTGGGAGTCATCAGCAGAGAAGTAATTGAACTCCTGGGAGCTGATGAGATCATTAATATAGAGGATTTAGAGAAAGAAGACAAAAGTGTTAAAAAGCATGGGGTTAAAGCCACAGATCCTCGGACTATCTTTCCTTGTTCATAGGATCGTAAATTTAGATGTGGAAGGGACCTGTGAGGCCATCTACTCCAACCCCTACTTTACAGATTCAAAAACTGAGGACCATGCAGATTGAGGCTTGCTCTGGGTCAACTCAGTGCCACTCAGTGGCAGAGCTAGGATTTGAACTCAGGACTGTTGACTCTAAATCTGTAAATCTTTCCACTGTATGAGACATTGAACCATGAATGGCTACTCCTCAGGTATAGTTACTTGTTGTTCAGTTCTTTTTCAGTTCTGTCTGACCCTTCATGATCCTATTTGGGGTTTTCCTGGCAGAGATACTGGAGTGGTTTGCCATTTCCTTCTCCAGCTCATTTACACATGAGGAAACTGAGGCAAATAGGGTTAAGTGACTTGCCCAGGGTCACACAGCTAGTAAGTGTCTGAGGCTGGATTTGAACTTAGGAAGTTGAGTCTTCCTCACTGTAGGCCCAGGGCTCTATCCACTGCACCACTTACTCGATTAGTATTAAATCCACCTTAGCAGACTCCTCATCTCATCCACAAGAATAGCATGAGAGTCCAGGTAAATGATTCTGCAACATCCCTCTCATTTACCACTTCAATTACCTTGTCACAAAAGGAAATGAGCTTAGTTCTTCTCATTTTCTGGAGGACAAAACTGAAAGATAAATTCCTGTGGTCCAGATCACACAGCTAGGAAGTGGCAGAGCTGAGTCAGACCTCAGATCTCAGGCTTCTTGTCCTCTTCTTTTTCCTGCACTGAGCAGCCAGTGTGTGTTCCATGCTGTTAGGTAACTCACATGTACATTTCCTAAGCAGTTGTGAAGAGCTGACCCCAAGAAGTCAGGGGGAGAGAGTGAGAGAGAGAGAGAGAGAGAGAGAGAGAGAGAGAGAGAGAGAGAGAGAGAGAGAGAGAGAGAGAGAGAGAGAGAGAGAGAGGGGGGGGGGGAGGGAGGGGGGGAGGGAGGGAGAGAGGGAGAGGGAGAGGGAGACAGAGAGATATGGAGAGAGAGAGAGAGGGACAGAGCGAGAGATTGAGAGAGAAAGAGACAGACAGACAGAGAGACAGAAGAGAGAGAGAAAGAGAGACAAAGACAGACAGCCAGAGATACAGACAGACAGAGACAGAGAGTGGTTCAAAAGAGACAGAGACAGAGACAGAGAGTCAGTCACACACTTGTGCTCAATGATCTTCTGTTGCTCTCCAGAAACCAAACCTGACCAAGCCATTTGCAAGCTATAAGGCATGATGGGAAGAGTGGCAAAGACTGCCCCAGAATTTACTGGCCTGTGAGCCAGACAGGGGAGGGGGAGGGGGAGGGGGAGGGGCACTCATTGCAAAGGACCCATCTCATGCTGTGAGTCACTCTGTAGCAAGGAAGCAATCCCACCTCTTGTGGGCCACTGAGCAAAATCGTGTCTCGCACGCTGATGTATGACTATTTCCCAACAATCTTGGTGTGATTCATCAAGTACAAACTCATTTAAAAATGTCAATGAATTCTTAGAAGCATTTTGTTGTCACATGTTTTCTCCATCACTAGGTGCCCATAATACAATTCCTGCAGTTTGGGAGGCTGGGGAACTTTTATCATGTTTGAAAGGGGTCTTCATAATTAAAAGTGTAGGAATGTGAGTTTCTTTAGGGTGAGGATTTGTTTTTGTATCTGTATGTACAGTGCTTGGCAAAAAGGAGGTAGTTAATGGGTGTGGAAATAAATTGCAAAGGTTATAAACCTTCAGAATAGTGGGAAGAGCTCTGGACCTTGAGACAGTAAAGACGAATCCCAGCCTTGGTGCTGCCAAAGCCCTGTGGCCTTGGCCAAATGACATCACCTCACTGGGCTTTGGTTTCCTTGTCTATAAATTGGCACTAATAAAATGTGTGCTGCCAACCTCTTACGCGGGGTTGGAAAGAAAACACTTTGTAAACTTAAAAGCATCTTATATAAATGTGAATTACTTTTTAATTGTTATTGCAAAGCAACATTCCTCAAGCTACTTCAATGTCTGCTTTTGTGGCTAATGACTGGATCTGGTTCTTGGGAAAGAGGAATTCAATATTGCCTTTTGGCTCATTGGCAGGTGCTGAAGGTCACATGACCTTGAAGTCACTGATCTGGATTATAAGAAGTTAAGGGTCATCAAGAAGTCAGGAATGGGTTAGTTAGCCCAGGCTATTCATTCCTTCATTTATTCAACATTCATTAAGCACCTACTGTGTGCCTGGTGTGTATAGAACCTTATCAGAGAATCAGATCCCATCTATATTAGGGGTGATTTGAGTGCCCAAGAGAGAGCATTTGTTTGTGTATATAACATACATCTCCTCATTAGATTGTAAACTCTGTGGGAGAAGGGTCTGTATCATTTTTAAACTTTGTATACTCGGTCATGAGTATGAGACCCATTCTATTTCCATTCTGTTCTATTCTACCCTAGTCTAGTCAGCTAAGCACCACAGGAGAGAGAACACTGGGCTTGGAATTAGGAAGATCTGAGTTCAAATTCCATATCAGTCACTAATTAGTTATGTGACCTTGTTGCAACAATCTGCTAGCAGATTGTTGTAGGGGTGTAAGACCCTCCAACAACCAGCACACAGAATGCTGCAAGCCCAGGTTCTTTTGATCTGCTTTACTAAGGAAAGCAAGGTTAAGAGGTTAACAATCTTACTTTAATCCAACATACAAATATCATTCACTCAGCTCAGGGGAAAAGCCAGCAGACAGATTTCCATCTGACAAAATCACAATATACAGTTACCAGAGAAGCATCAGCATCTGAGTTTTCTCCAAAGCCAGGGAGTTCATAATAATGGCTGGCCCAAAGTCATGCGCCACTCCTGCTGTGGCTCATAGCTCCAAAAGAGAAAGCCAACCCCTGGTTTTATATACTTTTCAGGGTCAAGGGTGAGTCACACATGCGACTCACCCATGTGACCTAAAATCGTCACAAAAATGTGACTTGAACTCAGTAGTCTAAAAGCCTCTGATGTCACAAACATGTCACTCAAACCTAGGCTTTCCCTTGAGGCAAGGAGGTTGTCAAGGTCTCCTAATTTAATCAAGGAAACAAAGGTCAAACTTTTCAAGGGCACTTGGTTGAATAAGTGCTAAGAGCCCATCTTGATTGCCAATGCAGACCTTGAGTATGTTACTTTACTTCTGCCTGCCTCAGTTTCCTCATCTATGAAGTTGATATAAAAATTTCACCCATCTTCCAGGGTTGTTGTAAAGATAAAGTTAGGTAAGGTTTGCAAAGTGCTTTGCAAACTTTAAAGTGCTATATAAAGGTTATTATTATTGCTATTGTTGTAATTCTAGCCTAGTCTAGTTGGTTCCATTGCGTATCATAATAAAATTTATTCGCTTTCCTTAGTGCTTTAAGGTTTACAAAGAGCAAGGCAAGTGACTAGTATGTGTTTGTTGGACTGAGTTGAAATTCATTGACTTGAAGTCCAGAGACCTCGAGAAGGACCCTAACACATTGGGTGGACCCAATATGGAAAACCTCTGGAGGCCATGGGCAAGAGTCATCAGTTTGGGAAAGTCTGGAAGAATCAGGGTGGACAAAGTGGACAGAATACTTCTGCTAATGAGATCATAGATACATTGTCTGAGTATTTGAGACCTGAATTAAGTTCAGCTGGTAAAATAAGGCATCCTGAGTATTGTAATCGGGGTCCAGAGAAGGGGATGTGAGGGTTGGCTGGAGTGCTTAGGGAAGGCTTCATGGAGGAAGTGTCTTTTGAGTTGAGCCTTGGATGATGAATAGAATTTAGGCAGATAGAGGAGGAAAAGGAGGTTATTTTTGAGAGGTTAAAAATCATGAATGCCAAGGATTGGGAACGAGCGTTTCATGTGCACGAGAAAGGCACTTAAAGATGGTCCATTGGGGAGCAATGGGAAAGAATGCTGAGTAGGTGAGTTATGGCCTATTGAGGGCCTTGAATGGCAGGCAGAGGTAGTTGGGCTTCATGAAGAATGCAATAGGGAACTGCCAGCCTGGTAGGGATGAAAACTGTGTTTTGTCAAATTGGACAAGCAGCATCTATCTGTGTAATTCTGGAAATTGCTGTTCCACATCAATACTGTAGCTTGGAATAGGTGACAGAATACTAAAATTACTGCAGAAAACTTGGGTTCAAATCCTGTCCTTGATGCTGACCCTGGGCAAATAATGATTCTCCATTTCCCATTTGTGTAATGAGGATACCCTTGTAGGACAGGGTGGTTGGAGAGATCACATAACATAGTGAATTTGGAACACTTTGAAAACTATCTCTCTAGAGAAAAACAGTTCTGATCACCTCCAAAGCATGGGGTGGGGGAGGATGGGAGCACCAAGAGCAACTCTGAGGGCAGAGCATCGTGTGGGAACACCAGCATTATTTATCCTAGGAGCCAGGATCTGGATCAGACAGAAATGGAGCCCTGCCTTTACTCGAGGAATTGGCAGTCCACTAGAGAGATGCCATCTCTTCACATATCATTAGTATGGCATATACCGAATAAAGAAAAAGCCATGTGGCAGGCATCAAGAACCAGAGGAATCAAGAGAATCTTCTTGGAGAAGTAGAATTTAAGATGAGGCTTGAAGGAACTCTCAGAAATGGGAGTTATTTTATTATGGCATAAGATTGAACAGCCTAGGGCTCCAAGAAGTTGAAGTAAGGAGGGGAAACATTCTAGGCATGAGGTACAGCCTATGCAAAAGCATAAAGTTAGGATTGAATGCCACATACTGGGAACAGAAAATCGGGCTATGTAAAGGTGAGGAACCTGCGGTCTCGAGGCCACATGTGGCCCTCTAGGTCCCCAAGTGCGGCCCTTTGAATCCAAACTTCACAGAACAAATCCTCTTAAGAAAACTTGGACTCAGTCAAAAGGCTGCACCTGAAGACCTAGAGGGTCCCATGTGGCCTTGAGGCCACAGGTTCCCCACCCCTGGAGCATAGACTGTGGTGGGAGAGTAATGCTGAATCAGCCCAGAAAGCCCCCTTCCCACTAGATGTAGCCTCTCTGGTCAATGCTGGTTGTCCAGCTTGGCCATAGACAGGGCTGCTTTTCAAGATCAAGGATTCTTTTCATCACCTGGAAAAAAAAAACCTGTCTATGAGCTGCTATTTCTGGTTTTCAGGCAAAGGCTGGGGTCATTCTGTCATTCTATCTGGCTGATTTTAAGGATTGGCTGGCAACAAAGTGAGAACAGGTCCTGGAAAGCAGGAGCAGGAGAACATGAGAAAACAATCATGATTTTCATGGAAGAATATGGCGTTTTCATGCCAGTCACCCAATGAAAGAGAAAGGGCATGAACATGAAAGAATCCTGCCCAGTCAATCTCAGAGGGGCAATTATGCAACAAGCCTGGATTCTTTACCTTTTGGGGGTTCATTTCATTGCTCTTTTTCCTCTTTGATTATTAAGGGACCCATGGACCACTTGTTAGAACAATGATTTTAATGCATAAAATAAAATACAGTAACCACAAAGAAAATAAATTATATTTAAGTGCAATTATCAATTTTTTTTTTAAGTTCACAAATCATGGCTTAAGAAACACTGGATATGGACATTTATTGGCCTCAGTTATCAGTTACAGATGTGTGACTAAGGGAGCAGCACTGAGGAGGCAGGAGACCTTTCTTCCCCCCCTCCCTTCCCCTTCCCCCTCCCCCTTCTCCCTTCCCTTCCCTTCCCTTCCCTTCCCTTCCCTTCCCTTCCCTTCATTTCTCTCTTCTCCCCATCCATACCTCACCTCCATCCCATCTCTCCACCACCCCTACCCTCACACCATAACTATAGCCACATCATTCTTACTGCTACCCTCACTTACATCCCTCTCCTAACCCTCATCCTGTCATATTTGGTGACATTTTATTTCTTCCAGAGTTTCTGGACACAGTTCATTGGTGTTATAAAGCTGAAATGGTGAGCACCCTAAGCTCTCTGTTGGGTGTATTCTTTTGGCCCACTTCCTGATGTTCTGTGGGCATAAGCCCCCCTCCCCCAGCCTCCTAAAAGCCTGGTTGTTCCTTCTCCATCACATATTTTGTTCATCAAATGAAAAAAAATTCCATTATGTGGAACCATTTGTTCTCTCTCCATTTAACCTGCAGTGCTCAGACTCTTAACATCTCAGAAGTAACAACTGATGGAAAATGTATTATTTCATGATCTAATCCAAGCAACCAGGGCACAACTCTTCCTGACAGTTTGAATTTTCTATTGTTTTTGCAGTCTGCTTTTAAACGTGTTAGAAAAATTCACCCCTTTCCTCTGGAGGCTCATTCCACTGTCTGGGATGCTGTTACTGAGAGCTCGTTGGAATTAGTCAGTCAGAATTGTCCTTGGGATGAAATGCCCTCAGTCAAGTGGCAGTTCTCCATGGAATCAGATTATCAGAGAAAGAAGGAATCTGAGGATATAGAATCTAGATTATCAGAGCTAGGGAAAACCATTGAATAGAGAATAAAGAATTTCAGAGCCAGTAGGGACTTTAAAACATAGAACATAAAATGTAATAAGGGACTTAGGAATTCTGACATATTTTTATTTCATGAAATATTTATAAATTATGTGTAACATTTTAAAACATTTGTTTAAAAAATTTGAGTTCCAAATTTTCTCTCTCCCTCCCACTACTACCCTCTCCTTGAGAAGGTAAGCAACTTGATATTGATTGTATATGTGGGGTCAAGGACTTTGGAATTTTGAACACAGCTAGGAAGGACTCCAGAATATAGAACACAAAATGCAAGAGCTGGTAGGGACCTTAGGGCACAGGACATGTAATATCAGACCTAAAAAGGACACGATAACAAAGTCCAGAAGGTCAGATGCAGAACCAAGAGAGGAATGAAGATCAGGTGGCCCAAGACCTTCCCCAAAACTGAGGTACCAGTGGGAGAAGGGGACCATGGGGGCTATAGGATGTTCTAGGGTGAGAAGGCCATGGAAGATGAGGGAAATTCCAGGCTGAGAAGGTAGCTAAGGCATGGTGCCAAAATCTTGAGAGACTCAAGCAGATCCAGGAGAGGAATGAAGACCATAAGTCTATTCACCTCATTTTACAGATGAGGAAACTGACACCTAAAGACATGACTGGACTAAGGTCATCTATCCAAGAGTTGGAAGAGGTGGACCTAGAATATGATGCCTTGATTCTTCTTAGGCTAATGCTTTGGCTACTGCACTATACTAGTTTTGTAGAATTGTTAAGATATGTGTGTATCTAGTATCTAGTAAGGTATCAGGTCTTTGAGTCAAGAAACTTGGGTGCTAGTATTGACTGTGCCACTGCTTATCTGTGTGTGGTAGGGCCCAACATGTGCTGAGCACATCGGCAAACTTAGCTGATGAAGATTCCCCATGTAGAGAGGATGAGGAACTTGTTTCTGGCACAGTCACGATGACTGAAGGAAGAACCTCAAAGGGACTTGGACGTACATAGACATCCTGTCCCTGTTTCTTGCCTGCTTCATCATATGGTTTGCAGAAGTCTTTTTGGATTTGTTATATAGTATGTTCATAAAGGCCAGTCAGCCTTCAATTAGTCTCTTTGGCTATTTCCCTTTTGCCTATATTCTTAGTGAGTCCAGTGATGGATAATGCTGTAAGGGTATAGGTCTCGTGGCCTCTCCACCAAGGCCACCATGTGGCCACAGGAATACAAGTTTCAGTTCCTTGTCTGCCTCACTATTTGTTCTTTCATTTTAAGTGTAGGGAGAAACTTCTGAAATATCTAGGAAGGAAGAATAGTGATCACTAAGGCCCATTGTCAAGAACTGACTGCATTATGAATATGTCATACTGGATTAACATCACTGTTTGATAGGGTGGTAGATGAAAGGAATGATACAAATATAGCTTATCTAGATTTTAGCCAAGCTTTTCTTAATGTGTTTCATGCTTTTCTGGGAGAGAATATGAAGAGATGTGGATTGGATAATAACACAATTAAATGGATTTGTCTAATTGTGGTTGGATGGTTGGAACCAAAGAACCGTTAGTAATGATTCAATGTCACCATGTCAGCTTAGACAAAGAAGTTAGGGCTGGATTTGACACTGCAGGATGTCAGAACTTAAAGGATTCCAAAAACAGAGAACAGAAAATATCAGAGTTGGGCAATGAACAATGTTTTTGTCAGTTAAGCTAAATGCAAACAGAAATATTCATCCCTTATGGTATCAAATTATTAGTTGTTTTTAATTTTTATTAAGAACAACTCATCAAAGCATCTGCTAGGGTGCAAAGGGGTTAAATTAATCATAATCTATGCTCACGCTTCTACATCATTTGAAGTATATAAAACATTCTCTTTATAACAACAGCATGATGTATGTAGTGATGTAATTGTCCCCAGTTTACAGAGGAAAAAATTTAGAGTTGGAGAGGGGCAGTAGCTTGAGCGCTCTTCAAACAGAAAATAAGCTCACTGAGGGCAGGAATTATTTCTTATTTTTTCCTTGTATCCTCAAAGCCCAGAACAGTATAATCAAATGGTCAAAATTTAATAAATGCTGGTGGGATTGAGTTGACTTGGATTGATGGGTCGGCAGTGGAATTCCTACTCTGGCTTGAAGGCTGCCATCCAGCTTCTTATGTGGTCTGCATTGGTAAAATTAAAACCTCAAGAGTGTTATAGAACCTCGTAGTGCTGAACTGTTGAATTAAGGAGAGACCATGATCATTTTCTTTGAGAACCGATACCTCCAAGGGCATGAGCTGAATGACAGCGACTTTTCTAGGATTGGTACAGATGCTGTATTAAAAGATCTATAGATGAACCTATCTTTGTTGTGCTCAGGGAAGAGTGGGTGGGTCCCTGAGGCAGAGAATGATCTGTAGGATGCTTATGAACTGTAAGCAAGCTGTCCACCTTCTATGTTGGTATTTTAGACACCTTCCGATACATCACCATTTGGGAATGTGATGAATTGTTACTTGTGCCCTTATTTTGGGTCTTTCATCATGTAAATGAGAAACTAGCCTCAAGCTAATGCTGGCCCTGTTCTCATCCCTCAAAAGACATCCCATGGGAACCCAGTCAATCCCTTTTCATCATGAGCCCCTTTTTCTTTGCCTTCGATGCCTCCAACTGAGCCAATTTAAATGAATGCATCAGATGAGTTTTCATTAGACAGTATCAAACATTTCATGAAAATCATGTCCTACTACAGTGACTACGTCATCTCTTCTTAGTGAACACATATAACCTTTAGTCTGGTCCAGATGTCCTGGTTCACTCTTGTAATTTTCAGAATTCAGCCCTTTAGAGACATGGATCCTTAAAGCATCATTAGAGTACTCACCATTAAAGGATAGCTGCAAAGCACCCTTGATTTTATTTCCCTTTTCTGCTCCTCTAGGATGCATTCATTCAGCAAGCATTTATTAAGTACTTACTGTGTACCAGAAATTTGGACTAGAAACTAGGGTACAAAGGTAAAAATAATGCCATTCCCAGAATGCAGAGAATCACAGAACCTTTAAGAATATTGACAACATATTGACTGTTCCTCGAATATCCAACCTTACCACTCAGTCCTTTAACTCACTTCCTATGATCTACTCTTCCACTCTACCTCAGCCACATACAAAGACAGTCATATCTTTGATCTTGCCATCACCATAAATGTACCACCTCCATGTTCAAGAATTGTGAAATCTCCTTATCTGACCATAATCTATTGGTTTCATACATCTCCCTTTGCTTTCCTTTACCAAACTCTCCTTTTTCCTACACTGTGACCTCCGATTGCTTGGCCCCTTGATTATCTCCTAGGCCATCTTCCCTGCCCTACCCCCCTCTCTCCTATTTTTCTTATCTTCACCCCTTGATGAACCAGTTCAACTCTATATTGCCCTTTCTCTGGAGGCTCTCACCTCATTTTTTTTTGCTGATTTATCCCTGCCAAGAGTCAGCCTTGGATCACTCCCACCATGCATTCATTACTACACTTGTGCTGCTGAACAAAAATGGAGAAAATCATGCAGTCATTCTCATTGGGTCATTCATGTTACACAATCTCAACTGGGCCCTCACTGCTACTAGAAAATCCTAATACGCCTCCTTTATCAACTCAATATTCTGTTCTCCCCAATAGCTTTTCCTAATGCTCTCATTCCTCTTTAAACCCTCCCCTCTCAGATGAGAACATTGCCTCATATAGAAAAAAATTGATGCTATTCTCCATGAGTTCCCTCTTCTCCCCTCTTTCTCATCTCTGACCACTCAGATGCCTTCTGACACAATATCTTTTTTCGCCCTTGTCTCATATGATGAGATAGCTTTACTCATTACCAACATCAACTAATCTACTTGTTCAAATGATCCCATTTCATACCATCTCCAAATGATTGACTCCTCTGTTATCTCACTCAATCATTTATCTTCATTCTCTCTTTGTCTACTTGCTTCTTCCTTACTACCTACAAAAATATCCCTGGATACTCCATTCTCCAAAACACCTTCTCTTGAGCCTTTCATCTCTGCCAACTGTCACTGTATATCTCCTCTGCCTTCTGTAGCTAAACTCCTCGAAAAGACCATTTACAACAGGTGCTTCCATTCTCTCCTCTCACTCTCTTCTTAACTTGTTATAATCTAGCTTTTGACCTCATCATTCCACTGAAACTGCTCTCTTCAAGATTTCCAATGATCTCGTGTTTGCCTCTTCCAGTAGGCTCTTCTTCATCCTCATTTTCTTCAGCTTTGCTGCAACCTTTGACATTGGTGATCATTTGCTCTTATTTCTGGGCTTTTAGGACATTACTCTTTCCTGGCTCTCCTCCTACCTGTCTGATGGCTTCTGAGCTTCCTTTGCTGGGTCCTTGTCCAGATTTCTAACAGCAAGTGTCCTTCAGGGCTCTGGCCTGGGCCCTTTTCTTTTCTCCCTCTATACTACTTCACTTTATGTTCTCATTAGATTCCACGGATTTAAATAGTATTTCTATGCTGATCATTCTGAAATCTACCTTTCTGTCTCTAACCTCTCTGCTGATCACCACTATTTCATCTAGAAATGCCTTTCAGACTTATTGAACTAGACATACAGTAGATATCTTACTTAAACTATTTCCAAAACGTGCTTTATTATCTTTACCTCTAAACTCCCTGTGCCTCCTCTGTTCAGTCATGTCTGACTCTTCACTACCCCAAGGAACACAGCACACCGCCCCTCATATTTTCTACTATTTCTCAAAGTCTGTCCAAGCTCATGTTCATTATTTCCATGATGCTATCTATCCACCTCATCCTTTGCCATCCCCTTTTGCTTTTGCCTTCAATCTTTCCCAACATCAGGGTCTTTTCCAATGAGTCCTGTCTCCTCATTATGTGGTCAAAATATTTAAGCTTCAGCTTCAGTATTTAACCTTACAGCAAATAGCCTGAGGTAATTTCTTTAGGTATCCACTGATTCAATCTTCTTGCTATCCAAGGGACTCTCAAAAGTCTAGGACAATTCAAGAGACTCCATACTGTGGTACTCAGAATTCCTTCTAGTCCAGCTCCCATAGCTATACATTGCTCCTGGAATAACCTTAGCTTTGACTATATGGACCTTTGCCTCCTACATTTCCTATTCCTGTAAGGCAGCACCCTTCTGCCAGTTCCCCAGACTTACAGACTAAGAGTTACCCTGGACTTCTCCCTCTCTCTCCCTCTCCACATCCAATCTGTTGCTGGGCTCAATTGTTTCACCTTCATAACATCTCTTGAATACTCCCCCTTCTCTCGTCTGACATTCCAACCAGTCTGGTGCAGGCCCTCATCACCTCACTGGTGGTTTATTACAATAACTGAGGGAGGGGGTTTACCCCACGTCAATCCATTCTCTGTTCAGCCACCATAATGATTTTCCTAAATCCTAAGTGTAACCATGTTGTCACCTCATTCGATAAACCACAGTGTCTCCCTATTGACTTTAGAATCCAATAAAAACTCTCCTTTTGGCCTTTAAAGGCCTTTATGATCCAACTTCTTTTCCCTTTACAATCTTCTTACATCTTACTCCCTACCACGTCCTCTTCGATCCAGTACCCTTGGC
The DNA here is from genome assembly GCA_028646595.1 of Phalanger gymnotis. Classification (NCBI taxonomy): domain Eukaryota; kingdom Metazoa; phylum Chordata; class Mammalia; order Diprotodontia; family Phalangeridae; genus Phalanger; species Phalanger gymnotis. The sequence continues at coordinate 324,517,988 of CM053625.1, read as the reverse complement.
CTGGCTGTTTCATAAACTAGACCCTCTGTCTCTGCTCTAAGCATTTTCCCTGGCTGTCCTCCATATCTGGAATGCTCTCCTTCCTCATCTCTTCCTCTGGACCTCTCTGGCTTCCTTAAAATCCAGTCTTCTGCAGGCAGCCCTTCCCTACTCCTTCCTCTATTTATCCTGTCTGTAGCTTGCTTTGTATATATTTGTTTGCTTGTCAACCCCCATCCCCACTGTTAGATTGGGAGCTCTTTTAAGCCAAGAGCTGGCTTTTGTCTCTTTGTATCCCCAGTGCTCAGCACAGTGCCTGGCACATAGTAGGCACTTACGTTTATTGCCAGACCAATTGACTGACTACAAGAGGCAGGAGCCACTACTCAAGAAGGAATGCCTCAAACACATTTTCAGTCTTCACCTAAAGAGTTCAGTGAGGGAGAAATGGCCACTTCCTGAGTAGTCATTCCCCTCTTGGCCAGTGTTCTTCATTAGGAAGCTCTGCCCATTCTGAGACTGTCCACCTCTATGCCTTTCCTTTTGGCCAGTTTTGCCCTCCCGGTGAAGCAGAAACATTCTCAGTTCCCTTCCACCTCAGAGACCTTAACGTTATTGAAGGCAATTAACATGGTAAATGACATGATGTATGTAAATAATGTTGCAAACTCTCAGCCTCTCTCCACTCTGATTGGAGGGCTGGAGGGGGAGCCCTCAACTTCTCCCAAACCTTCCTTTATAGGGTGAAAAGAAGACTTCCAGCTCCCTCTGCTTTTCACAATGCAGCTCAGCTCGGTTCCCACAATCTGCCCCAATTCCAGGTACCTCAGGTGTCTCCACTTCCCTTTCCAGCTCCCCATTAGATTGTAAGCTCCTTGAGGATGGGGGCTATCTTTATTTCCCTTATTTGTATCACCAATGCTTAGCACAGTGCCTGGCACATAGTAGGCACTTAATGTTTATTGAATTGAAAAGTACTAATTCAAGTGCATTTTATTTCTGTCTTAAAGACAGCCAGGGGACACAAGCGATAGAGATTTGGGCATGGAATCAGTAAGACCTGAGTTCAAATCTGGCCTCAGAACTAACTGTGTGTCCCTGCGCAAATCATTTAACCTCTCTCTGTCTCAGTTTCTGCAGCTATGAAATGGGGATCATAGCCCCTACCTAGCAGAGGTGTTGTGAAGATCAAATGTGATAATATTTGTAAAATGCTTAGTCCAGTGACTGGCACATAGTAAGCACTTGATAAGTGCTTGTTTTCTTCCTCCTTCCCTCCCTGCCTTCCTTCCTCCCTTCCTTCCTTCCTTCCTTCCTTCCTTCCTTCCTTCCTTCCTTCCTTCCTTCCTTCCTTCCTTCCTTCCTTCCTTCCTTCCTTCTCTCTCTCTCCCTCTCTTTCTTTCTTTCTTTCTTTCTTTTTCTTCCTTTCTTTCTCATTTCCTTCTTTCTCTTTCTTTTTCTTCTTCCTTCCTTCCATCCTTTTTGTTTCTTTCTTCTTCTCTTTCTTCTCTCTCCTTCTCTACTCCAAGTCTTCTCTTCATTAGTCAATTAACTAAGTCAATGAATTAACTAAGTTAAATAAGTCAATTAACACATTTTCTTAAGCCTTTGCTCTGTGCCAGGTGCTTGGAAGATAAACACAAGGAATGAAATAATTCCTACTTGCAAGGAACTTACTTTCTAATGGAAGTGACAAGAAGGATACATGCACAAGATCAGTAAATAGGAAGACAGATGCAAATACCTGGTTCCTTCAGCCAGTCTTCATATAGCTTGGTTTCCAGCTCTCCTCTCAGAGGAGGTAAGTGACCTCCTGTGGAGGGATTCCAGGTTGTCAATGCCTTTTCTAAGACAGGGCACCCAGAACTTAATACGGTGCTCAAAATGGGGTCTTGATATAAAAAAAAAGAAAATGATGCCAATGAGAGCTCTAGATAATCTTTTGGCTGCTGGGTCTCACTAATAAAACATGGTGGGCTTGAAGTCCACTGCAACCTCCTGATCTTTTTCCACATGAAATACTATCTAACAATTCCCTAACCTGGGACTTTGGGCGCTGTTTTTAAACACAGGTGTAGGTGCTTGGGACACAACTATGAATGAAATTATTCTTATTTGCATCCTTAGTCTATCCTATATTCTATCTCATCTCAAGTGTTTCAGCAAATTATCCCTATCTCTTTAAATCCTTTTTTCATTTCCATCCAAATTTATAGATTAACTTCACTTCACTTTCTCCAGTATATCTGTTAGTATCCATGCATCTCTACGTTTCTGCTTATGTATGTATATATTCACACATATGTTATGTGTATATGCACATATATTTATGTATATGAATATATAAAGCCAAAGGGACATATATACATACACATACATATGTATATTTGTCTATATACACATATGGGCAGCTAGGTGGCATAGTGAATAGAGTTCTGGGACTGAAGTCAGGATGACTCATCTTCCTGAGTTCAAATTTGGCCTCAGACACTTGCTAGTTATGTGACCCTGGGCAAGTCACTTAACCCTGTTTGCCTCAGTTTCCTCCTCTGTAAAATGAGCTGGAGAAGGAAATGGCCAACCACTCTAGTATCTTTGCTAAGAAAACCCAAAATGGGGACATGAAGAATTGGATACCACTGAAACAACTGAGTAAAAAAATGCATATATATGTATGTATGTATATACACAACTGTGTATATGAATACGTGTGTGTGTGTGTGTGTGTGTAATCTCTGAAAAATTTCTCCTTTCTCTCAGGGAATTGTGCTTTTTGCATAAGCTTCTGGGCACTGGGATTTAGCTCATATACTGTCCAAAGGTGATTTCTTCCTAAAAATAAGTTGAGAAGAGAAGGAAAGAAATATTTCTATAGCACCATCTATATGCCAGAAGCCATGCTAAATACTTTACGAATGTCTCATTTGATCTTCACAACAACCTGGGGGGGGTTATTATTTCCCCATTTTACAGTTGAGTAAACCAAGGCAAACTGAGGTTTAGCAGCTATATATATAGCTAGTGTCTGAGGCTGGATCTGAGTTCAGGTCTTCTGGATTCCAGGCCCAGCACTCTTTCCACTGTACAACCAGCTGTACCTTGATCTCTGTCCTTCTGTGTCTCATCTCTTGATATATGTCCTAGTGCCTTTATAAGTGAAGGCTGGAGGGGCTGGGATTCAGGGGCTTTTCCACCCCTGCTTCTCATGCACACCATTTGACCTAATCCTGCAGTTGAATGACTTCTCTGTCTCCCTAGTTCCTCACCTGTCAGATCAGGGTAATAATAAGAATCCCTGAACTCTTCTCCTCTACAAATAGGACAATGTGCTTCCTTGGGCAGGAAGGGAGCTCCTTGTGATCAAAGGTTTTCAAACCAAGGCTGGGGTGGGGAATTGTGAAGGCTATTGTAGAGGGGGGTTATGCATAGTAATTGGGGGTTGACAAGTGGCCCTCTGAGTCCTTCCTTCTCTGAAGCTTTGTAAGACAATTTCTTGAGTGTGGAGTTAGAGGGTAGGAAGGCCTGGGTTCAAATCCTGCTTCTGGCATCTACCAGCTCAGTCATTTCACATCTGAATACCTGAACAAGTCATCATCTCTGGGTGACTTAGGCAGCTAACTCAAAGACCTTGCCCACAGATGGACCCCACACTGCTAAAATCTCAGGTGCATCTCCAGTATTCCCATTTCTCTCAAGTGTAAGAAGCAGTTTAAGGCTGTCTAATCACCAAAGGGGGTTGTCTGTTCATGTTGTCACCTTTCAACAGAGTGGTGGATAGTGTGCTGGCTTGATATGAAGGAGACCTGAGTTCAAGTCCTTCCTCAGATGCCTAGCTGGTGACTCTGGGTACTTAACAACTCTGTATCTCCGTTTTCATCATCAATAAAGTGGAAGAGTTGGACTTGACTTGTTGGCAGGTCCCTTCCAGCTCTAACTTTACGATCTTAAGATTTTGTTTATACTTTAGTGAGAGTGGGTCCATGCGTCATTACCTCCGTTTTCCCCTCAGGTCTATACCTTATCTCCTCTCTCTTCCCCCATCCCCCATTCCATCTTTGCTTTAGCCTCTGGGGAAGATACTCCCCTCCTCTTGCTAATAGTTGCTCCTTCCTCTTCCCTTTGGGCCCACCTGGCCCTATTTAACCTGGTAAATTGCATCAAAGTCATCCCATTTCTCTCTTTAAATTTTTATTTATCTTTGTTGTTCTTGTGTTTGTCCTTCATTTTTGAAGAGGACCATAGCATCAGGGAAATGATGACATGACTTGCAGTTGACTTTGATTTGAGTGAGGGAGGGCTATGCAACACCACCAGCCTCACTCTCTCTTCCACAGCTATCTGGGTCCAGTGACCAGATATTCATCAGGATGACTGGAAATAGTCCAGAATTCAATGGGAGACCCTGGCCCTTTTAGGCTCAGGACTTTTCTTGTACTCACTTAGAGTGAGGTAACACCCACTCAGTGAATAGGCCTCTTTAAGAAGTGAGTCACTCACTTCTTATCTATCTTTATATATTGGCAAATCTCTAATGCTGACAAATATATTGGAGTATTCCTCCTTTCGAAACCTTCACTTAACTCTACCTTCCCATCAAATTATTGTCCTATATCTCCTGCCAAACTCATAAAAAAATTTCTACACATATTGTGGATCTCAGAGATCCACACCCTGGAAGCTCCCTCCTCCTCCTCATCCCAGGCCCCTTGGGAGTTTTCACACCCCACCCTCCTTTTAACACACAAGAATCGGCCACTGTCTCTATGGCCTCTCATTGCCTGATTCTCCCATTTTCGAGAGGTTGCCCAGACCAGCCAAATCTTCCTTCCTCCCCAGTCTGCCTCACTCTTACCCTTCCCTGGATTTCTCTCAGCCAGGTATTGCTAGCTTTTTCTCCCCTCACCCCCTTCCAGCTCCCTTTTAGGTATTGTTTTTCCCCATTAGAATGTAAGCTCCTTGAGGGCAGGACCCATCTCTCTTTCTGCTTGGATTTGTATTTCTAGGCATTAGCCCAAAGCCTGGCATACAGGAAGCATTTAATAAATGCTGCTTGACTTCACTTGACTTGCATACTTCTTCCTGTCTCTCCTTTACAATGCCTTGCCACTTCAGTGGTACTGGCCCGACTGTCTGTGGCTGGCAGGAGGATGACAATCTATCTTTCCACGCTAAACTCATGTGGCTCCTCATTTACATCCATGTTCTAAGTAGACAGACCTCATTGCTGTTCTTCATACATACCATTCTCCTTCCCTCCTCCATGTGTTTGTACAGGCTGTGCCCTGTGCCCAGCTCTCTTTTCTCTTCTTTGCCTCTTAGAATCCCTAGCTCCCTCCAAGACTTGGCTTGTGTCATCTCCTACATGAGGCCTTTCCTGATTCCTGATATCCTCAGATGCTAGCACTTCTATCTCTCTCCTCCCTAGTACTTTGTTTTTACTTTGTAACTGTCATGAACACAACTATAGGTACAATGTGATATTTTCTCAGCTGAATGTATGCTTGAGGGCCATTTTGGTAATTCTCTCTGTAGTTCCTGACACAGTATGTGTAGGTGCTTAATAAATGCTGGACAGATTGAGTTAGACTGAGTACTCCAGATGTGATGAAGGCAGAATACAGTGGAATTAGCTCATCATTCCTGGAAGCTATACCTCTCAATGGGAAATCATTGTGAAGAAGGGGCCCACCTTCCTCATCACCACCAGCAGCAAATGCTGAAAACTGCCATCAATAGGCAGATGGCCACAGGGGCCTTGGAAGTGGAAACATTCCCACAAACCACTATTGTGCTTCTAGGCCAGCTCTTACAGCCATCATCTGGGGGTGGCGATTACTATGGAGGAGTAGCCATTCCAACTGCCAAATGACTTCCATTCACAGGGCCAGCAACTGACTTACCTGAAGCGTTAAGGCACCCTGAGGGAGAAATAGCTTGCACCAAGATGGTCAAACCATTGTCACCATCGTTGACCACCACTCCCTTCTCTCAGTCCCTGATGGAGACAGTTCCATACCCTTAACCCCAAAGTCTTGGGAATAGCAATGCTTCTGGCTCGGAATCCTCAGCCACCCTCATGGGAAGCATACCCTGTGGGGATGCAGAATGCTTTATGGTACTGTTCCTGCAGGCACTTCCTCAGCCCCTCCCTGAAAAAGAGTCAAAGTTTCGGAATGTAGAATATGACATTTTTTTTGACAAGGCCAATGTGGATATTTGTTTTGTTTGACTATACATATTTGCAATTTTTTTTCACACATTCTCAACTGCAGGTAGAGTTGGAATGAGAGAATCAGAAGGCTGATCTGGGCTGATCATGACAAATGAACTTTTTTTAAAGAAAGAAATAGGATACAAGGGTAAAAGAAAAGGGAGTTGGCTTTGGCAAGGCAAGTGACCATCTTTAGAGACTGGAGCAAAGAAAGCATTCAGGTGTTGAATGGAGATGTAAGATGTAAGACTGCATTTTTCTTATGAAATTCTCCCCTGTTAGATTTGACCTAATGGACTGGAGTATTAATATTTTTCTGAATTCTGACTGTCATCCAGTGTGTCAGCTGTCCCTTCCAGTTTTGGGTCAATTTAAATGCAATGAAGAAGTCATCAGTGTCTTTATCCAAGCTATTAAAAAATGACCCAAACAGCTCAGGGCCAAGCACATTCCCTGGTACACTCCCATGGAGACTTCTTCCTCCCAACTTGATATGGAGCCATTGATGATTGCCCCAAGACCAGACACTCAACCATTTCCACATCCTTCCAGCACAATTATCGTCTACTCCGTGTCCCTCAATCTTTTCCACAAGAATCTCGTGAGGAATTTTTAACTAAATACTTGACTAAAAACTAGGTAATCAATTTTTATTGCAGTCTGCTGACCCACCAGTGGCCTGTTGGGTCCAGTACATATTAGACTGCACGCTGCAGGGACACCCCTGGGAAATTGGAGAAATTAGATCTTGGTTGACCTATGATTTCAAGAATGACCTAATTGAAAGGCTTTTGTTTATCCAGAACCAGCCAAGATAACTTAAGAAAACAACATTGCTTTGTGAAGTATGACAGCTTTTTTTTTTGTTTGTTTTTAGCCTGAAACTAAAGAGAAGGAGGAAAAGAAAGAAGAAATGAGGATGATAGTAGGGAGAAGAAAGCTCAGACACTGGGCAGCAAGTGACAGACTAATTGATACCTGGTAGTTTTGGGCTGATTTGTTTGCTTTTTTGTGGGCTTCCCCTCCTTCAGTTTGGTTTGAGATGTTGTGAGTGGGGAAGAGTTTATTCCTTGGAGAATAATTTCTGTCCAGGCTTGAAGATAACAATGAGAACAAATGACATTTCTAGAGAACTTTTTGTAAGATGATTTATAGGCACCATCTTTTTGGATTTTCATGATTACTCTGAAAGGAAGCAGTCATTAGACTTTCCACTTTACAAATGAGGATACTGACTTGGAATGGTTTCAGAACTTGTCCAGCATCATACAGCTGCTAAGTGTCTGAGGTGGAATTTGAATCCAGATTTTTCTGATTCTGTAGTAGCAAGGAGGTCACTTGTAGCTTAATATGAGGAAGATGTTTGTGTAACCACCACATTCAAAATCTGACATCCCACTTTCTAATACAAGAGAGAGCCCTAGGCTTAGAGTTACGAAGATATGAGTCCAAATATTACCTTAGACACTTACTAGCTGTGTGATCCTGGTCAAATCATGATTGATAGATAGATAGATAGATAGAGAGATAGAGAAATAGAGAGATGGATGGATAGATGTCACATTTATTAAGTTCCAGGAAATGTGTTAAGTGCTATAGATTCAAGAATAAGAAAATAAGATTTCTACTTTCAAGGAACTTAAATTCTAAAGGGGGAGACAAAACATAAAGAGAAAACTGGAAAGAGGGATGGAGCGATGTAGTATGAAGGCAGAATTTTTGATTTCAAAGAGAATCACATACATGTCTGAACAGTTCAGAACCACAGGATATAAGGAATTCCCTAAGTAGAAGACAGAAGAATTAAAGCATTTATTCAAGCTCCAAAGTAGCAGGCCCACAAACCAGTGTCCCCATTTTGATATCTTGGTCAAAAGCTTCCAGGCCCAATAAGTCTGCCTCACAAAAGTAACCAGGAGGCCACAGAAAAACATGATGGCATTAAACCAAATCATAT